>CM077023.1:47279423-47964715 GCA_039090855.1 Macrothele yani
AGAAAGCAAAAGACCTGTATCAGGTCAAGTAAGAACTGTAGAAAAGTGCATAGAACAAGACAAAATGGTGCAAAAAATTTAAATACTGTAACTAAATGTCAAGAATAACAGAGGTGCCATTGACGTGGAACCAGTGTTTGTTACTGGCCCACGTCTGATGGAAAAGGGTGAGAGTTACGCTTAGTACACGCCGAGGTGTACTCAAGACGCAGACGAGAACGAATGCGATTACAGAAGATGAAACACATTGCCCCTCCTGCAGCAAGAATGCAGGACGGAGCTGTGGGAAGTCGCTGTGAATTATGAAAAACGTAAATGACGTCCTTAGCCAAAACAAAAAGATAAGAACACAGTGGAGATGAAAGTGTAGGCGGGTGTTTCGTCAATAGGAGCCACGCATAGGGAAGAAACGGAAGATCGTGTCCACTTATATGGTTAGCTAAGCGGAAAACATAGCACAACAACGGCATAATTGTGGGGCAATAGCAATATACATGCTGTACATCTCCTTCCTGCCCGCAGAAAGAACAGAGAGAGGGAGAGGAAGGTATAGACATCCTAGAAAGGGAAAGAGGGACAGGTAACCGTAGGTGTAGAAAGCGCCAGTGTGTGTCACGTTCTGACGGGGAAGGAAAGAGGGGTGAGGGAGGTTGACCAGATGGGAAAAGGAAAGGAGACGGAGGTGCGCTAGTGAATAGGATGGGGATAAGTCAGGTGTGGCTCCGAAGAAAGCGATATAGGGCAGCTGTAGAAAAAGAGGTAGCGAGAGCTACTGAGTCCCTAGAAGGGAGGAAAAAAGGAACCAAAAGACTCGGTCCAGAAACGGAGAGAAGGCCATGAGCAGAGGCTAATGAAGGAAACAGAGAGTGAAGTGAGGAGAGAAGAAGAGCGTAGTCAGCTTCAAGAGAAGCAGTGGACGTGGGGAAAAGAGATGTGAGAGGTTTTCCAAGAGGTCGGTGCTAACGAGAGATTGAACCATAAGGATGCCGGAGCGCACCCACGGAAGTAAAAGCAAGAAAAAATATTCTTCAGGTGGATGGATGAGGGTGGAATAAAAAGAGGGGTTCGGCCAGTAGATCAAGTGCGGTTGTATTAGGGTAAGACACGGCCATAAGGGAGAGAGAACGAAAAAGAACCAACGACTCAGAAAGGAGACCAGGGAAGTGGAAGGAGGAAAACGTGGAGGAATCCGTCCTGAGGAAAAGAAAGAAAAGAAAAGGATGGATCAAGGGGAGAGAAATGAGTACATTCAGAGTAGAGTGAAGTGAGGGTGTGAGGGAGCAAGAAGAAGGCGCAGGAAGGTGGAGACTACTCGGTTCGCCCTGTAGAACAATCGGACGTCAGGCATCAGAATTCTTCCATGGTTTTCAGGTAGGAACAAAGTTTTCCGCGGCGATCCAATGTTTTGCTGGCCATATGATGGAAATGAGCAGGTTGTTGAGTGTCGCTAGTTGAGATTTCCGCAGCGTCGTGAACGACCACACGAAAAAAAGCAGAGTGATAGAAGATACCTTTGCGCAATGTTAGCGCGCTGAAAATATGAGGTGAATGTGCGACAGAACTGCCAAAAAAGCAGCAGTATGTCGCAACCGAGAAAGAAGTGCATCCCATGAGGTTGAGGCAGCTTGTAGTGGGGAACCAGCATAGGCTCCCAATATCTTCTGTACCGTGGAGGACCAAACCGCACCCCACGGGGCATCAACGCAGCCCTCTCACGACCCACACCAAAGGCTAGTACTCTTGGAAGCAATTAAGTGTTGCTCCTGATATGGCCGCATAACGTTGATAGGGCTTTGTAAGAAGGCTCAAAAAATTGAGCATCATTTCGAAGGCAAAACGATACATCGTCAGCGTATGCGGAGAAGACAAAACGATGGTGGTGAGTACTCGGGAGTTGAGGTGGCAGAAGAGAAAGCAGCGAACGTTGAGCCGCCAAAAGAAAAGGCTCAAACGCCAGGGCAAAAACCTGTCCTGAAAGAGGACAGCCCTGTCGGCTGCCACGATTAAAAGGAATTGGAGCTGTCAAGAAGAAAGTCGTTAGGACATGGAAATGGGCGCCTCTGGTAGAGGCTGAGGAGTAAAGTAACGAAGGAAGAGGGGAAACCAAAACGGAGGAGAACAGCAGAGAGATAGTGGTGAGAGATGTTGTCAAACGCATGGATTTCTGACCGGAGGTTAAGTAGTGCTAGTGTTTCGGAGCGAGTTTTAGCAAGAGAAACAAGATTTAGAAAGAAAGGAGATGCTGTTGTTAATAGACCGAGCAGACACAGTGTATGACTGGTCAGGTGAGAGGAGAAAAGGAAGTATGGGGTTACAGACGGCGTGTTAGAAGTTTTACCGTGAGGAAATTTATGTAGTCGAAATTTAGGATTGAGATTGGGCGCCAATTTCCAATGTCCAAAGGGTCCCCTTTTTTGGAATGAGAGCGATATGTGCATCGGTAAATTCCGGCGGAAGCGCAGAGGTGGATAGAGCAGACGAGAAAAACAGGCAAGAAAAGAAAAGGTAGAAGGGACTGGGGAGGAAGGGTGTGATAGAAAAGAAATATAGTTAGGCCATCAGGTCTCTGGAGAAGCGTGAGAGTTAAGGGAGGCAAAAGCCTCCCCCACTTCCACAGAGGAGAAATCAGCTAGGAAGGGAGGAAAGTAGATGTGAGGGGACCTGAGGAAGAGAACATAGAAGAGAACAATTATAGGGAACGGAGAGGGGATTTGCCTTGCCACCGCTCGGTATTTACCTTCAAAGAAAAGGTCAACCTTAGAACAAATTGTGGAGGCATTCAGGGAAGAGACGGTCCCATCTGGGAGACGAAGACATCGAAGGGACTGTGATGCATGGCGAGTCGATTCCAAGCGAGACAAGACCTCATATGAAACCGATGATGTTGACAGGTGCAGCAGTTTCAGGCGATTTATGGCTTGCATGTGCGAGAGGCCAGAAGTTGAGCACGAAGAAGGTCGTCTTCCAACTCTGCGTACAGTGGATCCGTCATGGGGAGAGTTGTTAATAAGCGTCGGAGATTATCAATCTTCATCTTCCTGTCATTGAGAATCGCATGAGCAAGGCGCCGGACCAATAGAATTAAATCCTTCTTGACATCCAGCTAAAGGCGTATTAAGCAATCGGAGTACTATCGAGAAGATGGTCGGTTGTTTTCTGTCAAGAAAGAATTGACAGCAGCGCAAAAGTCTTCTCGTTGAAGTAAGGAGTCATCAAAAAGTCCAGGAGTGTCGTGTGGAGGAAGGTGAGAAAGGAAGAGCAGAGTGACAACAAAACCCTACGCACTGTGATTTAGAAGAAGCTGTAGGTAGATGTGAAACAGCAGTAATAACTGGGACTAACGAAGAAGAAATATAAATTCGATCCAATCTGGTTTGCAATGGCACTCTCTCCCTGGAGAAGCCCACCAGGTGTGTGATATACGCGATGGATATAGTTTTCGGAATGCATCTACAAAATGGTAATCCGACAGAGACTGCGTTAATTCATCAACAAGTCGGGTGCGGTACTCCGCCGCGAATAGAGAGCAACGATCTAAGGAAGGCCATAGGGTACAGTTAAAATCTCCTCCGATGATGCAAGGGTCCTCAGGAGGAATCAGTTGTAAAAAGCTGAACGTAAAGCTGTAAATAACGGGGCAATTAATGAATCAGCAGACGGTATATATATATTAAAAATATGATATTGAACTTTAGTGTGAGAAAAGGTTAAACACTGTAACTGGTCACCGTGTAAATTAGTAACCAATCGGAGTAATGAGGACGGCTTGACAATCGTTCCAATCGCCAATCCACCAGTTCTTGTTAGGCAATAGGCATGATGAAACACATAGGTCCAATACCTCCAGGTATGGAATTCAGTGAGTGGAGAGAGCAATGTGTTTCCTGTAGCAGGAAGAAAGTCCGCAGAAGCATCGAAGAGGCCCTCATAGACAAGAGAGTTAGCCAGGGCTGAGGAGACCGCTGGCAATTCAAAGAAATCGCCTTGAAGTCTCCCAATCCTTCAGATGGGGTCGCAGCTTTGGTAGCAGCATTGCGAATTGATGTAATCCGGCGACGGAGGTGGCAAATAAAATGAGTAGAAAGGCCGAAGAGAAGCAGGTTTGGCTGTAAGTATGGTAGATATCAGGTCTAGTTGAGCAAGGAGTATGGCTGAAGAATGGATTCGTGGTCTTTAACATACCGAGTGAGATTATGAGATTTCTATCTGGTCGCTATTAATTCATATAACTCTTTGTGCGAGAGGAGAGCTGTCAACACATGCTGTCTCAAGATGGCCAGCAAAAATCTCATAATTGGGAATATCATCAGAATCAAACAGCAAGTCGTCGTCCGAGACCGTTTCACGCGTGCCACTATGAGCAGAGAGTGTGCGATTGGAGGAACGGATGGGTCCCCCATCCGGGGGACGTCTGAATTTTACAGGATTGCGAGGAGGCCTATGCGCTTCACGCTTTTCCGTACGTGATCGAATCTCAGTGTCAGATCCTCCACTATGGTCACGCTCCGCACTATGGTAGATGGTATCCAAGTCTGCTTCAGGAGGGTCAATATCTATTAATGAGATTTCCGCGTCTGAAAGCGCGCTGATGAAACCAGGGGTCAATGGAACTGCAGGTGTTTGAGGGTCCACCTCGGGTAGCGAGGGATTATTCGCCGCCGTCAGTGAAGGTGGAGTGTCTTACTCGACCGCAGGAGGCAACTGTGCAGAGGTTGTGTCTGTAGTAAGATCTAGTGGAACCTCAGGTCTTGATGATATTGAGAATCCATCTGGACGTTCTGTCGGAAAGGATGTGGTAAAGCTGGGGCAGTTTTTGTAAAAATTTCCAAAGGTCTTGCAAGCACTGCAATGGAACTCCGTCAGGAAGTCAATTCGGCGGGTGTGTTCAGCACACTTTATGGTAAGTTGTGTTGGGATATGTGCGATATTATCCTGAGAAGAAAAAAGGACCCGAGCAACACGGCACGCGCTGCAATTGTCCTTGTTCTCCTTGTCTCTCGGCGCAGCCGAGAAGGTTTTGATATCTCCTACAACTCGTCCTACAGTGGAGAGGACTGCGAACAGCATTGTATTAGATACCTCTGGGGATACTGGATAGAAGGAGACCTTAATTGGGCGTTGCGCTACTGGCTCCGGAAAGATATGGTGGTGACCGATGGTAAGTCCAGTAGTAATCACCGAATGCGCATATTCTGCCTTGGTGAAATACACGATTATGGTCCTACCACGCCGGAACGTATATGAAATGGCAGAGGCGGAAAACACCTGCTTAAGCTTTGTAGCATATTCCTTCATTTTAACAGTATTCAGGGATTCAAAACAAACACATCTATCAAGTGTAGATATAAAGGAGTCCGCCGCTGAGGAATCAGACGGGAGTTCCTGCACAAGTTTGTGTCCATGTCGCTGAATGCATGATTGGAGCGCCGCAGCACTAGGATATAATACTTTAGTGGGTCGTTGTACTGGGTTCAAGGCAGCAACCGTTGAGTACGACACAGATGGCTTCTTCAGGGTTGTTAAAGTGGGAGGAGCTCCAGCAGCACCAGGAGCCAAGACGCGGTCAAGACGAGGATCAGACAGTGAATGCTGAGGCACTGGCAAAGGCAAAGCTTGACGACCAGAGTCGATTCTGAATGTTCCACTCGTTGAGAGTGACGGAGCACCGCCAGAAGGAGAAGGTTGGGCAGCAGCATCACAAGTGGAAGGGAAGGCATTGGATTGCAGGTCATCGGGTCTGCTGATTGGACTCCAATCCCGCACTCTGGGTGCCGTCATCAATGCAAATGGCGGCGCCCAGCGGTCGTCCAGCCAGCTCAGTCAGAAGGTAAACAATGCCAAAAAACGAAAATGGGTTCTGCTCACCAATTTGGAAGTTGATATAACGGAGACATGAACCTTTAATGGTAAATCACACTGCTTTTCAGAACCTAAAACACTGTAGAAATTACCAAACGAGCTCAGAATCACGGAGCACTGTAAACACACTTCAGAAGAACAATGGAGTTCACGTACAAATAAAGTATTTAGAAGAAGAATGGAGTTCACGTGTTCAACAAATTTATTGGTGGTATGAAAATACATGGCAGTCTGTCGACTTGACATTCGAAAGCATAAACATCAAAGGCGAACATGACTATGTAATATATACAATAAAAAGAAACATCATTCCATTTATCGAAACACAAAATCATGAGATCATTGTGGTGATACATGGAGAAAATGCACAGAATAGAATCTTGGCATAAGACAAAGATATGCAGGGATACATGCTGTGTAAATACAGAAAAACAGAAACAACATGATAAGAAACAGCAGGAAACGAAAACTGCCGTATGGCGAAGTATTGCAGGTATGCAGATGATAACAAATGCTGTATGTCGAAATAAACACTGAACTCTCAGTGGCGTGCACAGAATATATACGTAAAAAAGTCATAAATTTTTGACATAGAGTACAATCACATGATGCAGGTCAAACATTATGCTTAAATAAGTGCAACAAAGAGAACATGTGTCATATAGAACAATCAAATAACAGATACTAAGGAAAACATTTCATCGAGAAAAGGTATGAGTAAAGCACAGTGTTTTTTAAGAATTAGATTCTTGGAGTGAGAATTGTGTGACGATCTGCCAGCTGGACAGGCGAAAAATTATAACAGTGAATAAAGGTGAAATGACGATGAAAATGTACAATGAGGGGGAACACCAGTCCCCAAAAACAAAAACATAATAAATGATAAAAACATAGGTTGCACAGGGATATCTGTACAGGTAGATATGTATGGTACAGGACAATATCATGAAGGACAAGATACTAATTAGGTGTTAAAATAACAGATATAACATGAGAAAATTGCGGAAACGTACATACGCACATAATAAACTTTAGAGGCGTACTAAAGATGAACAGCCGCCCCGCCCCGGTGGCGCAGTGGTCTAAGCGATGGCCTCTGTTCATTTGTCCGAAAGAGGTGCGGGTTCGAATCCCGGTGAGGCATGGGTGTTGTGTTTAACTTACGGCACTGGCTCTCTCCCTTCCCTGGAACCAGTGACCCTAAATTAGGGACGGGCGACTGTTTATAGCCCATTGAGTTGCTCACGGTGGTCGTTAAACCTCCAATCAAAAAAAAAAAAAAAAAAGATGAACAAAAAAAGTGCGACATCGAATTGGGTATGAAAGATTCTCAGTGGTATACAAAAAACATAAATAGTGAACAGACAGTATTTCGGATATGGATCAAAAAAGCACAAAACGTGGGGTATAAGGATTACAAGAAAACAATAATCAAAATGCGGGTACAAGAATGTGGCACTTAATGTAAAAGAGGCCATGTACGCATGATATATACATTGTGCTCTTTATACAAAATAGAAATACAACATTACATAATCTAGAATAGCATAATAGTGAAAATAGCAGTTAACATGAAGTTCGAGCGATAAGCTCTATGGATTTATCGAAATACAACATTATACAGCGTGGAAAAAGATCCACTAAAAGCAAAAGTTGTACATTCAACCGATGAGCAGTGTAAAGAACATTCTTCGCAAAGTAAGCGCAAATAAAACATGTGAAAGAATGTCACATATGCAAGTAGTGTGCAAGTAGTAAAAGCGGCCTGTGCAAACAAACTCAAAAGGAAGAACTTCCAATGTACAGGCATATGTAGTAAGATTGGCTCACGACAGAGGAGTAGTTTCACCAAAAAGAAAGAAAGCTAGAGACCGGTATCGGGTCTAGTGAGAGCTGGATAAAGTGTATAGAACAAGACAAAAACGGTGCAAGAAGTTTAAGTACTGTAACTAAATGTCAAGAATAACATAGGTGCCCTCGACGTGGAACCAGTGTTTGTTACTGGCCCACGTCTGATGGAAAAGGGTGAGAGTACGCTTAGTACACGCCGAGGTGTACTCAAGGCGCAGACGAGCACGAATGCGATTACAGAAGATTGAACACATTGTCCCTGCTGCAGCAAGAATGCAGGGGCGGAGCTGTTGAAAGTCGCTGTGAATTATGAAAACCGTAAATGATGTCCTTAGCCAAAACAAAAATATAAGAACATAGTGGAGATAAAAAATGTAGGCGGGTGTTTCGCCAATAGGAGCCACGCATAGGCAAGAAACGGAAGATCGTGTCCACTGGTATGGTTAGCCAAGCGGAAAACATAGCACAACAACGACATAATTGTGGGGCAATAACAATAAACATGCTGAACATCTCCTTCCTGCCCGCAGAAAGAACAGAGAGGGGAGGAAAGTAAAGACATCCTAGAAAGGGAAAGAGGGACTGGTAACCGTAGGTGTAGAAAGCGCCAGTGGGTGTCGCGTGCAGACGGGGAAGAAAGAGGGGTAACAGAGGCTGACTAGATAGGAAAGGAAAGAGAGAGAGGTGCGCTAAGATAAGGATGGGGACAAGTCAGGGGGCTCGAAGAAAGCGATAGAGGGCAGCTGTTGAAAAGGTGGTAGCGAGGGCGACCGAGTCCCTAGAAGGGAGGAAAAAAGGAACCAAAAGACTCGGTCCAGAAACGGAGAGAAGGCCATGAGCAGAGGCTAATGAAGGAAACAGAGAGTGAAGTGAGGAGAGAAGAAGAGCGTAGTCAGCTTCAAGAGAAGCAGTGGAGTTGGGGAAAAGAGATTTGAGAGGTTTCCAAGAGAGGTCAGTGTTAACGAGAGATTGAACCGTAAGAATGCCGTAGCGCACCCACGGAAGGAAAAGAAAGAAAGATTGATCAGGTGGATGGATGAGGGTGGATTAGAAGAGGGGTTTGGAGATCAAGTGTTGTAGTAGGTAAGGCTCGGATAAAGGGAAGAGAACGAAAAAGCACCAACGACTCAGAAAGGAGAGCAGGGAAGTGGGAGGAGGAAAAAGTGGAGGAATCCATTCTGAGGAAAAAAGAAAAGAAAAGGATGGATCAAGTGGGGAAGTGAGTACATTCAGAGAGAGTGAAGTGAGGGTGAGGGAGCAAGAAGAAGGCGGAGGAAGGAGACTACTCGGTTCGCCCTGTAGAACAGTCGGACGTCAGGCATCATAATTCCACCATGGTTTTCAGGTAGGAAGAAAGTCTCCGCGGCGATCCAATGTTTTGCTGGCCATATGATGGAAATGAGCAGGATGTTGAGTGTCGCTAGTTGAGATTCCCGCAGCGTTGTGAACGACCACGAAAAAAAGCAGAGAGAAAGAAGATACCGTTGCGCAATGTTAGCGTGCTGAAAATATGAGGTAAAGGCGCGACAGAACTTCCAAAAAGCAGCAGTATGTCGCAACCGAGAAAGGAGTACATCCCATGAGGTTGAAGCAGCTTGGAGTGGGGAACCAGCATAGGCTCCCAATATCTTCTGTACCGTGGAGGACCAAACCGCACCCCACGGAGCATCGGCGCGGCCCAACCACGACCCACACCAAAGGCCAGTACTCTTGAAAGCATTAAGTGTTGCTCCCGATATGTCTGCATAACGTTGATAGGTTGTAAGGAGGCTGGAAAATTGAGCATCATTCCTAAGGCAAAATGTTGCATCGTCAGCGTAGGCGGAGAAGACAAAACGATGATGGCGAGTACTCAGGAGTTGAGGCGGCAGAAGAGATAGCAGCAAACGTTGAGCCTCCAAAAGAAAAGGCTCAAACGCCAAGGCAAAAAGCTGTCCTGAAAGAGAACAGCCCTGTCGGATTCCACGATTAAAAGGAATTGGTGCAGTCAAGAAGGAGGTCGTTCGGACATGGAAATGGGCACCACGGTAGAGGCTAAGGAGTAAAGTAACGAAGGAAGAGGGGAAACCAAAGCGGAGGAGAACAGCAGAGAGATAGTGGTGAGAGATGTTGTCAAAAGCGGATTTCTGACCGAGGTTAAGTAGTGCTAGTGTTTCGGAGCGAGTTTTAGCAAGAGAAACAAGATTTAGAAGAAAGGAGATGTTGATGTTAATAGACCGACCAGGCACAGTGTATGACTGATCGGGTGAGATAAGAAAAGGAAGTATGGGGTTAAAACGGCGTGATAGAAGTTTCGTGAAGAATTTGTAGTCAAAACTTAGGATTGAGATTGGGCGCCAATTTCCAATGTCCCAAGGGTCGCCTTTTTTGGAATGAGAACGGTATGTGCGTTGGTAAATTCCAGCGGAAGTGCAGAGGTGGATAGAGCAGATGAGAAACAGGCAGAAAGAAAAGGTAGAAGGGACGGGAGGAAAGTGCGATAGAAAGAATATGTTAGGCCATCAGGTCCTGGAGAAGCGTGAGAGTTAAGGAGGCAAAGCCTCCCCCACTTCCACAGACGAGAAGTCAGCTAGAAGGGAGGAAAGTAGATGTGAGGGGACCTGAAGAAGAGAACATAGAAGAGAAGAATTATAGGGAACGGAGGATTGCGCCACCGCTCGGTATTTACCTTCAAAGAAAAAGTCAACCTCAGAACAAATTGTGGAGGCATCGAAAGACACGGTCCCATCAGGGAGACGAAGACATCGAAGGGACTGTGATGCATAGCGAGTCGATTCCAAGCGAGACAAGACCTCATATGAAACCGATGATGTTGACAGGTGCAGCAGTTTCAGGCGATTTATGGCTTGCTGTGCGAGAGGCAGAAGTTGAGCACGAAGGTCGTCTTCCAACTCTGCGTACAGTGGATCCGTCATGGGGAGAGATGCTAATAAGCGTCTGAGATTATCAATCTGCATCTTCCTGTCATTGAGAATCGCATGAGCAAGGCGCCGGACCAATAGAATTAAATCCTTCTTAACATCCAGCCAAAGGCGTATGGTACTCGGAGTACTATCGAGAAGAGTTCGCTTAGCTGTCAAGAAAGAATTGACAGCAGCGCAAAAGTCTTCAGGTTGAAGTAAGGAATTATCAAAAGTCCAGGAGCGTCATGTGGAGGAAGGCGGAGAGGAAGTGCAGAGTGACAACAAAACCGCACTGTGATCTGAAGAAGCTGTAGGTAGATGTGAAACAGCAGTAATAACTGGGACTAACGAAGAAAAAATATAAATTCGATCCAATCTGGCTGCAATGGCACCTCTCCCTGGAGACGCACACCAGGTATATGATATACGTGATGGATATAGTTGAAGGAATGCATCTACAAAATGATAATCCGACAGAAACTGCGTTTTATTTATCAACTAGTCGGGTGCGGTAATCGCCACGAAGAGAGCATCGATCTAAGGAAGGCCATAGGGTGTAGTTAAAATCTCCTCCGAGTATACAACGGTCCTCGGTAGGAATCAGTGGAAAAGCGAAAGGTAAAGCAGTTCATAACGGGGCAATTAATGAATCAGCAAGATGATATATATATATTAAAAATATGATATTGAACATTAGTGTAGGAGAAGGTTAAACACTGTAACTGGTCACCGTGTAAATTAGTAACAATCGGTGTGATGAGGATGTTTGACAATCGTTGGTGGATTCCAATCGCCAAACCACCAGTTCTTGTTAGGCAATATGCATGATGAAACACATAGGGCCAATACCTCCAGGTATGGATTGCAGTGGTGGAAGAACAATGCGTTTCCTGTAACAGTAGAAAGTCCGCAGAAGCATCGGAGAGGTCGTCATAGACAGGAGAGTTAGCCTGGGCTGAGGAGAACCCGCGGCAATTCAAAGAAATCAACTTGATGTCTCCAATCCTGCAGGTGGGGTCGCAGCTTTGGTGGCAGCGTTGCGAATAGACGTAATCCGTCGACGGAGGGGACAATTGAAAGGAGTAAAAAGACCAAGAGAAACAGGTTTGGCCGTAACTATGGTAGATATCAGGTCGAATTGAGCAAGGAGTGGCTGAAGAATGGATTCATGGTCTTTAACATACCGAGTGAGGTTATGGGGTTTCTTCTTGGTTGCTATTAATTCACGTAACTCTTTATGGGAGAGGGGAGAGCTTGCAACACATGCTGTCTCAAGATGACCAACAAAAATCTCATAATTGGGAATATCATCAGAATCAACCAGCGAGTCTTCGTCAGAGACTGTTTCACGCGTGCTGCTATGAGCAGAGCGTGTTCGATTGGAGGATCGGATGGGTCCCCATCCGGGGGACGTCCGCATTTAACAGAAGTGCGAGGAGGCATAGGCGCGTCACGCTTCACCGGTCGTGAACGAGGCTCAGTGGCCGATCCTCCACTATGGTCTTGCGCCGCACTTTGGTAGATTGTATCCAAGTCAACTTCAGGAGGGTCAATATCTATGAATGAGATATCCGTGTCTGAAAGCGCTCCGATCAAACCAGGTCTCAACGGAACTTCAGTTGCTTGAGGGGCCACCTCGGAGATCGAGGGATAATTCGCCGCAGTCAGTGGAGGTGGAGTGTCTGACTCGACAGCAGGAGGGAACTTTGCAGAGGTCGTCTCTGTAGTAAGATCTAGCGGAACCTCAGATCTTGATGATATTGGGGATCCATCTGGACGGTCTGTCGTAAACAATGTGGTAAAGCTGGGGCAGTTTCTGTAAAAATGTCCAAAGGACTTGCAAGCACTGCAATGGAACTGTGTCAGGAAGTCAATTCGGCGGGTGTGTTCAGCACACTTTATGGTAGGTTGTGTAGGGATATGTGCGATATTATCCTGAGAAGAAAAAAGGACCCGAGCAACACGGCGCGTGCTGCAAATGTCCTTGTCATCCTTGTCTCTCGGCTCAGCCGAGTAGGTTTTGATATCACCTACAACTCGCCCTACAGTGGAGAGGACTGCGAACAGCATTGTATTAGATACCTCTGGGGGTACAGGATAGAAGGAGACGTTAATTGGGAGTTGCGCTACTGGCTCCGTAAAGATATGGTGGTGACCGATGGTAAGTCCAGTAGTAATCACCGAATGCGCATATTCTGCCTTGGTGAAATACACGATTATGGTCCTACCACGCCGGAACATATGTGAAATGGCAGAGGCGGAGAACATCTGTTTGAGCTTTGTGTCATAGTCCTTCATTTTAACAGTGTTCAGGGATTCCAAACAAACACATCTATCAAGTGTAGATATAAAGGAGTCCGCCGCTGGGGAGTCAGACGGGAGTTCCAGCACAATGTTGCGTTCATTTCGTTGAATGCATGATTGGAGCGCCGCAGCACCAGGATATATTACTTTAGTGGGTCGGTATATTGGGTTCGAGGCAGCAACCGCATAGTACGACACAGATGGCGTCTTCAGGGTTGTTAAAGCGGGAGGGGGCCGCCCCGGTGGCGCAGTGGTCTAAGGCGCTGGCCTCTGATCATTCGTCCGTAAGGGGTCCGGGTTCGAATCCCGGTCAGGCATGGATGTTGTGTTTGTCTTACGGCACTGGCTCTCTCCCTTCCCTGGAACCAGTGACCCTAAATTAGGGACGGGCGACTGCTTATAGCCCATTGAGTTGCTCACGGTGGTCGTTAAACCTCCGATCAGCCGCC
This sequence comes from Macrothele yani, assembly GCA_039090855.1. Lineage (NCBI taxonomy): Eukaryota > Metazoa > Arthropoda > Arachnida > Araneae > Macrothelidae > Macrothele > Macrothele yani. The sequence continues at coordinate 47,292,790 of CM077023.1, forward strand.
CCGGTGGCGCAGTGGTCTAAGCGATGGCCTTTGATCAGTCGTCCGAAAGGGGTCCGGGTTCGAATCCCGGTGAGGCATGGATGTTGTGTTCGTCTTACGGCACTGGCTCTCTCCCTTCCCTGGAACCAGTGACCCTAAATTAGGGACGGGCGACTGCTTAACTGCTTATAGCCCATTGAGTTGCTCACGGTGGTCGTTAAACTTCTAACCAAAAAAAAAAAAAAACCTCCAATAAAAAAAAAAAAAAAGCGGGAGGGGCTACAGCAGCACCAGGAGCCAAGACGTGGTCATGAATTGGATCAGCCAGGAAACGTTGAGGCACTGGGGAAGGCAAAGCTTGATGACCAGAGTTGATTCTGGATGATTCACTCGTTGAGGGTGACGGAGCACCGCCAGGAAGAAAAGGCAGAGCCGTACCGCCAGAAGGAGAAGGTAGGGCAGCAGCGTCACAATTAGAAATGAAGGCGGTGGATTGCAGGTTATCGGGTCTGCTGATTGGACTCCGATCCCGCACTCCAGGTGTCGTCATCAATGCAAATGGCGGCGCCCAGAGGACGTCGAACCAGCTCGGTCAGAAGGTAAATAAAGCCAATTTGTTCTATACAAAATGGGTTCTACTCACCAACTGGGAAGTTGATAGAACGAAGACACGAACCTTTAAAAGTAAGTCACACTGCTTTTCAGAACCTAAAATACTGTAGAAACCACCAAACGAGCTCGAAATCACAGAGCACTGTAAACACACGTCAGAAGAAGATTGGAGTTCATGTACAAATAAAGTATTCAGAAGAAGAATGGAGTTCGTGTTGAATCAAGCGTTCAAATACTAATCCTTATAATTATTTGGTATCATGTACCTAAAATTTAGAAAAAAAGTTACTTCTATTACTTAAAAACTGAAAAATAAACTTCGCAATTTAAAGAAAAAAAAAACAGTACTGGAGGCGGGGGAGGTGGTGAGATAACCCAGGTCTCAGACCCAAGATACGCCACTGCGTACTACATAGGTAAAGCACGTGTCAAGACGACAAATCTGCACCAATATATTCCGTCCGTGTAACTTAGTTAAGAGAGCAACTTAATCCGGGGTCGCGGATTCGATCGCTAGGGAAACTTCAAAAGAATAAGTTATACCTGAGCCGGTGCCGCCCCGGTGGCGCAGTGGTCTAAGGCGTTGGCCTCTGATCATTCGTCCGTAAGGGGTCCGGGTTCGAATCCCGGTCAGGCATGGATGTTGTGTTTGTCTTACGGCACTGGCTCTCTCCCTTCATTGGAACCAGTGACCCTAAATTAATGACGGGCGACTGCTTATAGCCCATTGAGTTGCTCACGGTGGTCGTTAAACCTCCAATCAAAAAAAAAAAAACCTGAGCCGGCGCTTTGGCCGTAAGCTCCGGGGCGAGATTCAACAACGGCCCCCCTCCCCTACCTACAGAAAGACTATCTTAAGTTTTAGGTTCATGATAGAATGTAACAAAATAACATAAAATAGCAAACATTTAATGGTGCTATGCAATATTAAACAGGTTGAACAATATTTAGCTACTCTCATTCCCCTTCAAAGGCATTTTGCAACTAAGGCGAAGCCAATCATGGGGATTCATATAACATCACAAACTAGATTTTAATTGAATTAAGTTTCGGCAGTTCATTTTGATTATTTTGTGAACGTTTACTTTGTTACGCATGTAACGTTAATAAAGGCTTTGTTTGGCGGCTTGCCAAAAACGTGTGGCCGCCGTGTCACCCCAGCCGTGGGTGATGCGGCAGATATGTAAAATGAAACCGAATTCGGATGTAACCTGAATACGATCCAGGACCCTTCAGAAAGACCTCCACCCAAGCCACACTACCTCTTTAGGCACATAGCTTTTGTGTTGGCCATACCTTAATAAATAAATCCAAATCCACATTTTTTAAGTGAATGTTTTGTGAGAATGTAATGCAGAGACATTCAAAAAAGAATTCGAGCACTAGCGATTTTCTGAAATAATTTTTCATAAAATTTCATAGAAAAGCCAGAAAATATGAAAATAAGAATTTTTTTTTCATTATCAGCTCGATTCGCATAACGTAATACGCTCGGCACCCCCTCCTTCTGCAGTTGTTGAGTGTCAATTTCTGGAAAACATGTTTCCATAATCTTTAAACTCTTTGAGTTGATTTATTACAGTTTGTCCTTTATTTAATTGTTATTCGAATTCATCAGGAAATTCCATGAACATAACTTAATTGTGAAAGACTACGTTTGTCGACGAGCAGTTCACTTCAGGATGGACACTTTAGGCCCCATTATCCCAATAATACAATCCCTGACAGGCTGGGCTTATGATGAGAAAAGAGGAGGAAATCCTGGAATTTCGTTCAAAAGGACTTTTTAACCGGAACAACCTTTTTGAGTAATTTTTCAGTCAGTCTCCATGACAAGTTTATTAAAATGGTGGATATGGAAATCTTAGGAATGGTGATATAACATTATAAAATTATGAGCCATTTCTAAAGGTGTAAAGATGGTCATTAAAAAAAAAACTGTTTTTTTTTTTTTGGAGTTTAACTACAACCACGAGCAAACATTGGAGGCTACAGGAAGTCGGCCGTCTGTAATTTGAGGCCACTGGCTCCGGGAATTATTACAGAGCCAATGCCATAGGACTGGGCGTGCGACCCATACTTCATCCAGGACGTGCCCAGGCTCATTTCAGAACAATATTCAGAATCCCGCGCCTTTGTATACTTCGCCACCGGGCCTGTAAGGTACTTTTGGTCAGTTAAAGTAGGAGCTCTGGATGTTCTATTTGCCCTAAATTTGTCCTTTCACTATTCCTGATGCAGGCACTTAACTTCTGCGGAAATAAAATGAAAGACCAACATCTCTTTGCGACAGAAGTCGCATCATGGTTTATTTTTCATAATTTTTCATCATGCTCCTATTGTTTCCTTTTGCAAGTGAGATGAAACACGTAATGCTTCGTGTAAACAATTCAACTTAATAAATCGTAATTTCACTTGCCAGTAGGTTTCCATATCTCGTAACGGTAACTAAATCCGTCTCACTTGAGACACAGTGTCTTTTGGAATCAGTTATTCCTAAAGTTTAGAAGCTGTGGGTAAAAAATAATTACAAATGGCACCCTAGTCAAGGTCTTAGACAAGAATGGAAAGAATTGGAACTAGTCAAGGTCTTAGACAAGAATGGAAAGAATTGGAAGAGTCACTGCACTGTAATGCAATTACTTCAACACGTCTTTCGTCGGCAAGTCTGCCTATTCCGAAGAAAATACGTTCTTGTTTTGATTAAATTACTTCTATTTTAAGCACAGCTTTTCGCACACGACGTAACTTTCATTAAACACCGAGAGATGGCGCTCATATGAGGCAGAGAGAATCCTCGAAGTCGTCACAAAATCTTCAGTGTGAATAGAATGTAAGCACATAATTTACTTCTAAAAAGGCAGGAAAGAGTCTTTTCAGAATTTGCAACCTTATTTCCCTTTCTATGTCAAATTATAACAGATTAGTTCGATTAGAGGAATATTAATTTTGATTGGCATTTGATTGGGTAACCAAATATTGCGTTGGTCGTGTTAGATAAACCAACTTTATTTGTAATTTCCTCTTACTTTGATCTTCAGATTTGCTGGCTCCATTGTATGCAGTAGCACGTTTCAGGGGTTTTGTACGACTACAAGATAAATGTCGCCTGCAATAAAAAAGAAGCTACAAATCCCAGCAATCTGTTTAAACCTGTGTGTTTGTTGAGGATGTAACGAAACTATACAAATGATTTTTTCTATTGCTTAGAGTAATTTTCCGCAAATGAGAGAAATGGATGACCGTTGGGACGCTAAGCAAGTTGTTTAGCTGTTTGTTCATTCCGCTTTGGTCTGTGTCTGCCTTTTTCCGCAAATGAGATAAGTGGATGACCATTGGGACGCTAAGCAAGTTGTTTAGCTGTTTGTTCATTCCGCTTTGGTCTGTGTCTGCCTTTTTCCACAAATGAGATAAGTGGATGACCATTGGGACGCTACGCAAGTTGTTTATCTGTTTGTTCATTCCGCTTTGGTCTGTGTCAGCCTTTTTCCGCAAATGAGATAAGTGGATGACCATTGGGACGCTAAGCAAGTTGTTTAGCTGTTTGTTCATTCCGCTTTGGTCTGTGTCTGCCTTTTTCCACAAATGAGATAAGTGGATGACCATTGGGATCGCTACGCAAGTTGTTTATCTGTTTGTTCATTCCGCTTTGGTCTGTGTCAGCCTTTTTCCGCAAATGAGATAAGTGGATGACCATTGGGACGCTAAGCAAGTTGTTTAGCTGTTTGTTCATTCCGCTTTGGTCTGTGTCTGCCTTTTGTGATATACGACTGTATGTAAATATTCTGAATGAAATCTGCTCCGTGATAGAACATCTTTTTAGCCAGGTGAGAGAAACATCTCAGGATTATTAGATACTTAAATAACTGAAAATGCATATCGGTTTACTGAATTCAGAGGAAACATTTAGAAAACCGAGATGAAGCTGAAAAATTCTCTTCATGGATTTCCGTTCTCACTGTTTGTCATTTATTCGCTTTTTAGTTTTCTGGATGTAGATTTAGACAGTCATACCTTCATATCAGAGATACTTTTGTGTCCGGAAAAGTATAACCTAAAAATTGAATTGCTCAGTCTAATTCGGAAGATCCATAAAACAAGAAAGAAATTTGAGATCATCATACACATACAGCTACTGTGAAGAAGCAGAGTAGGGTTACCTGTCATCCCTATATTACGAGAAAAGTTTGAAATTAGTGCCAGTTTTCATTTGACCTTTCTTTTAGCCATTACAATTTATAATTAATTGTTCGTTGGGAAATGTCAATATTACTTCTAACATTAATATTCCAGACTTCCTTTCCTCCGTACAAAAGGTTTTCCGAGACACGCACACAAATTTAAAAGAAATATTTGTAATCAGTTCGACATTCACAGCGAAAATCTTTGCAATAATTTCAAAGTCTTGCAACAGCTGAATCAGTTCTACGGCCTTCTCTTTTCGCCTCGTACGGGCTCATATATATGTTAACGAAAAGTGATTATGATCTCCGTCTGATTTCTCTTTCTATTTTAGCAAACATAACACAGGGAAATCAGTGCGTGTAAGCCTAAAAATTAAAGGACAGCAACGTTCATTTAGCCCATTGTTTCATACAAAACAATGACATCCCAGATTTGTTCCATTGTGAATACACCCCAGAGGAAAAGAGTTTTCACAGTTTCGTATTTTGAACAAGTCAATGATGACTCAATCGTTTTGCCTTTCTTCAATAGTTCTTGTTGCCTTAATAACATCTTACAGTCGGGCATGACCATTTCGCTGGCGTCTGTTCTGTAGAAATACAGTAAGTGGTACTCTGATATTCAAGTCTTGGTTATTTTAGTACACTCTGTTTTCTTTCGTTTGTTTTTGTCAGATATTTAATAACCCCCTATAGTCATATAGGACTATTAAGAGTCATACGTCCTCTAATCCCCGGCAAGCGGATTAGATCTAGCGCACAGCAAGAAGGACACAACACCCCTACACCTCATCCGGAAGCCAAACACAGGCCCAAATTGTGTGATTGGTCAAAAACCTATGCCACTATATACACATTGAGATACCGAGGCTGTATTGCATGCCATTTGGGACGTGAGAATAAGATTAGATATTACATCGTGATCTACTAGCGATATAATTATTAGTAGTAAAATTGCTCTTCTACTGCGTTATAAATTTTTTGCCCCGGCCACCACCAGCATGATCGAGTATGTTATTGTGGCCTACAGTTATCCAGGCAATAACATGCTTTTATACCATACTTCCGCCTGTTGTAACATGATATGCAAAGAAACTACCACAAGTACACAGCTCATATCTCTGTACTAGCAGAATGTCTGAACACGTAGGATATTCGTCTTGCGAAAATTATGAGCAGAATTGTGAGTCATGCATTAGTGTAGCGGAAGTGCTGAGCTGGTCATTATAAAAATCAAATTAGGAATTCACCTCGTCCTACTTTTTACATTATTTTTTCGCCCTTTAGTAAGCCAGTTTTTACTTTTTGTGTAATGGTGCGAATTTGCTCAAAATTCATTTGGTTTTGAATTTTCAAATATATTTTCATTGATTCTTTTTTGGTTCCCGCTTGCTATGCCACAAGCAATTTTGTTAACATGCCTTTTATAATTACATTTGCAATTTCATTACTCTTAAGATATTTTAAGAATTACTTCTATGATTTTAGTAATACCTTTTCTCCTTTGATTTATTGTTTCAGAGATGAGGTAGTTCGGAATGCTTTTCATTTTCGCACCTTGTTTCCTTTAAATATATCTCAAATGTATGTTTAAGGATCCGCATTAAGATGTTTTTAAGTGTAATTCCTGAATTTATGCTTTATTTTTTTCATCTAAAAAATATCACCCCTGAACAAAAATGCTTTTTGTCCAGGAGTAACATGTGTTTGTAACTTTTGTAAATTAAAAAGCCATACATCTTCTCGCTGTAAAAAAAAATAAACAACGAATAAACAAACAGGCAAACAAAAAACGTAAGGTTTCTCCGAGTAAATTATTTTCAAAGTTAACATAATTCATTTATAATTAAATGTCTTGAAATCCCTTTTGCCGGAATTCAATGCGAAAAGTTTTGAACTGCATTCACTATGTGTACAAGTCTTAGGGCTTATTCATGTTTTCCTTCAGCGGCATTATTATTTATGTTCTCGGTAGGAACAATTGCTGTTCAAAAAATTTGCAGGAAAGGCTCTTCAAAATATTTGCAGAACATTTTCATCCCTTTTGTGTCTTCTAATGGCAAATTAACACCAGCCCTTAGGAGCAAACACTGTCACCCGTGCAAGATAAGGACCTTACTTATAAAAAATGAAGATGATATAACTAAACTTTTCTTTGTGCAATATTATTTCCGCTTAAAAAATAATGTTTTTATCAGACCAAAAATAAATTTAGGGGTTATGCACTTGCTCCGAAACAACTTTCGAATAGTCTGGCCAATTATAACGGCTGTTCCTTCGATTGTCACCATTTTCTAACATCAGATTCAACTTTCCTGTGACAGATTGAATCAGATGATCTTAGAACTTGTCAACGCATGAGTATCAGCTCTTATTGCGCGAAATGCCCCACTACAGAAATGTAAGAAGGCTAAAGGAACAAGTCAAATATCTTCTAACAAGGATTGCCCGTACAATGCGAGGAATGCCAGAAAGATAAAATGTTCGTGCCGCACTGTGACAAATCCCAGTGTCGAGATTTTACGTAAACTTGAATACAGAGATAAAAACAATATACAAATATCGATTATGTGTTTTGTTATATCCTTTAAAATTTGCATTGGTATTATTCTGCATTTGCCCAAATATGTATAAAGACACAAGAGTAACAATGACATGATTGCAATTACTTATACCGCATTCATCAAGCAAATCATACTTCCTCAACGATGCTGTATGGCATGCGATATCAAACATTTTTCTGATCTGAACAACGTTAAGAAACCGTTGAATCAGAATTTCTAACAGCAAGTTGAAAATAAAACGAACTATTCGAAGTTAAAATACTGAATAAAGGTAAAAAATTGTCAACAAACATCAGCTTTTGTCAGGATAGAGGAAACGACAACCACAGGAGACACATTTTCTAAGAACATTTCTCATTGGTCGAACAGGAAACGTCGCATAAGGGACTATGTATGTGATTAACAAGAAGGGTCCTGCAACTCTCCGACATTATACATGACCTTTATTCCACCTCATCATGAGAAACTATGTGTCTCCATTTCTCGGCTTCAAAGGACAATTTTCTAATCCAAAGGAATGCAAAAGTAACAATAGGAGTTTTATCTGTTGTCTGATTATTTGATGCGTGTTTGGCGAAGTACACCCTGTGTGATACCACCGAATGCAGATTTCACAAACTTCATTTCCGGTCGTAAAGTGTAAGTGAAGCTCAAGATCCTTTCATAGCGTCGCGTGGTTACGTAGAGTGGAATGCGAAACCGATTTTTCGTCCAAAGTGAAAGTAAACAACATACCCTTATCTAATGGGATGGAGGTTCAATTTTGGCTGAGTCGCTGTCCTTAATCTCTCAAAGTTGTAACACAGCGTGTTACGTGTCCACGCTGTCTGGGCATAGCGGGGTACATATAAAATAATTAAATAACCGTGTACTTTTGATAACACTGGTCAACAAATTTTAAATTGTTGTTTGGTAGAGACGAAATTACGTTTTTATTATTAACCCTTTAACAACCATAACGCCCAAAACTCCCGTGCATACAAACGGCCATAGCAGCCAGAGGCGCCTGTTTGTAGTGAGTCATATCTCCTACCATTGTCTGTTCTTCACATTTTCTCGACCTATGAGAGATCAGCAGGAGTCACCCTCAGCCGCTATCGTTGTTATTAAACAAAGAAGTGAACCAAAAGACAGTTTCAGGCGTAATGGTATTTAGAGTGATACAAGAATTTGGGGTCATGGTCGTTAAAGGGTTAATACTGCTGTCCTGAATTTGGAAAGAGACGAAAAACTGCCGAGTTAGCTATGGATTTTAAGATAGTTGTGTCACTATTTATGTATATATATGGTGATACAAATGTCCAGTTCGTGTAGTTTGTAAAACTGTACAAGACTATCCCCTTTCATTCGGAATAGCTGTTTTAGTTTTTGAGAAAATTGCGCTGGCACCGTTTTTAGTCACATTCTCGCGATTTTGGTTTAAAAACAGCTTCCAAAAAGATACCATCGCAATTATCTTTGTAGAAAATGGGACCTGGAAAAACAATACGTAGCTAGTTTGTGTAGTTTGTAAAATTGTACAAGACTATGCCCTTTAATTCGGAATATATGTTTTAGTTTTTGAGAAAATTGCGCTGGTATAGTTTTTAGCAAAATTTTCTGATGTTAAATTCGCGATATAAAAAGAATTACATTCGGAGGGGAAACTAGAATTAGTCTTTGCCCTCCCCTGCATTTCATTATTGCGGCTAATATTTATGGTTCTTCACAAAGCGCAGTGTAAACTAAATGCTATCCCTTGACTGCTGAAAAATAGGGACGCTAATCGCATTGAATTTCCTACCATACCTATTAAAAGAGTTGCTATTGGATCTTGAAAAGCAGAGCCAACTGAAACTTTTTATTACCATATTCAAGTTCAACGTCCATCAAAAGAAAAAGAAAATCGGCTGCTTCGATTTCCGTACTTTTTGGCAGTTGACCAGTGTAATCGCAAAAGAAGTATAAACGAATTTGGTATAATCGAACTGAAAAAGCAAGAGAAGCTACAGTAAAATATCGGGACTAACCCAGAATTACGTATAAAAATGAAAAACGTATAACTGAGGACAGTGGCGTGCCAAGAAATGTTTTCGGAGGAGGGGGGTACGAATTTTTTTATACAACTAAATGTGTTATGAGTGCATTTTTAAAATGTATGCGACAACCGCACAAAAATATTCAAATAAATATTCCTGGAAATTATTATGAATATTCTTATTACCTGTATTCTTATCGCTTATATTTGCTATTTATCTGTGCAGAAAACAAGTTGGGAAAAGTGACTGGTATCCTGATAACACAGATTTGTGTGCGAGAAATCTGTTTTCCAAAGCACTAATAGACATCTCTAAAAATTGTACATAAATTGAAATAAATCCTGTAATAGTCTGGGTTTTCTGGGTTTATGTTACAGTGTTGGTTTTGTTTTGATGTGATTCTTGGTATTTCAATCAAAACACGTTGCTTTTCAGCGTGCTTTAGAGTAATTTGCAATAATTCACGGAACTCAAATTTGGCATTGCCTCGTTGCCACAGAAACTTTCAGTATACTTGTGTTTTGGCTTTTCCTTGCAATGGTACATTCTGGTCCTTGGCTCCTTGCCGCTTCCTCATCTTCATAAAAAAGACAAGTTCAATTGTTGCCATGAGGCATAAAGACAACTTCAAGTACTAATAAAACTTTGCCTTTGAAAATCGCGTTTTTGAAATATCGAAAGGTTTCAAACTTACGGAGGGGCGCAGTGGTCTAAGCAATGGCTTCTGATCATTCGTCCGAGATCCGTCCGGATTGGAATCCCGGTTAGGCATGAATATTGTTTGTCTTACGGCCCTACCTGGCTCTCTCTCTCTTCCCTGGAACCAGTGGCGCTAAATTAGGGACGGATGACTGCTTATAGCCCACTGAGTTGCTCACGGTGGTAGCTAAACCTCCAGTCAATCAATAACCCACACCCCACCCCTCCCCGGGTACGCCACTGACCGAGGTTCCGCTGTATTTCGGGTTCGTGTTGCAGAAAACAAAAATGGGTCCCTTCAAATTTGGAGGGATTTATTTATAACATTCTCTAAAGGCAAAGAATGAAATTGCAAAGAATGAAATAAGTATGAAATTGCGTGGAGGACAGTAAATATCCTACCGCCATACCGTTTACAGAAAAATTATCATATCAAAGTTTTGTCAGATAATCATAGGGTCAAAAAAACACATTGAATTTGATGCCTTACCGAAAAATTATCATGCTAACGTTTTGTCAGATAATTATCGGGCCTTAAAACACATTGAAATTGATCCCTTACCGAAAAATTATTACATTAAATTTTGTCAGATAATCATCGGGCCAAAAAACATATTGAAATTGATCGCTTACCGAAAAATTATCATATGAAAGTTTTGTCAAATAATCATTGGGCCAAAAAACACATTGAAATTGATCCCTTACCGAAAAATTATCATATGAAAGTTTTTGTGAGATAATCATCGGGCCAAAAAAAAAAACCACATTGAAATTGATTCCTTACCGAAAAATTATTTATCATATGAAAGTTTTGTCAGATAATCACCGGGCCAAAAAACACATTGAAATTGATCCCTTGCCGAAAAATTATCATATTAAAGTTTTGTCAGATAACATATTGTAATTGATCCCTTAAATTACATTCCTTGTATGCAGCGCTACAGACTAATGTGCATTTTTGAAGGTTTTACTTCGGTATCATTTCCACAGCTTTCACTGGCTAATGTTCTGTACATAAATCAGAAATTTGCCAAAATTATCGATCTTTCTCAAAAGGGACGAAAACCTGTACTCATAAATTTTCCTAGAAAACTAAAGCTTAACAATCACGGAAGTGAACTCCTTATCTTAATTTCTCCGTTATGTTTTAAAACAAGTATGGGGTCATTTCAATTGTTTTTAACACGAAATGAATGTCCATAAAAATAACAATAGGAATGTTTGTTCCTGTGGCAGTCATTATCAAAGACTGTTGAATAGACTGGTATAGGGCATGCTACATAGCTTGTCTCTAAACAATTGAGAATGTTTTTATCAAAAATGCGCAATACTGCATTCGACCGTGGCACGAGTCTCGAATAAACGGTAGTCCTTGTCGTAAACATAGAAACATGCCACACCTGTTTATCACGTATGCGTCGTCGATAGTGCGCGGTTTAATAAGCGTTGTTTCGTGAAATGACAAGTGGCTTCGCGCTGTGACTTTCGAAAAAAAATGGATGTGGAAGAGGAACAAAGATGCGCCATTAAATTTTGCTTGTCGAATTAAGAAGTCTGTCCGAGAGACTTTCCGTCTTATGCAAGAGGCTTATAAAAATGAATGTCCAGGAAAATCAAGAATTTAAAGATGGCATAAAGATTACATGGATGGTCATGAGTCGACTGCTTTAATCGCGCGTGGAGGATGATCTTCAGCGAGTATTGCAAATGTAAATATCAATACAATAAGTGTTATTAAACGGGAAGACAGACACCTATCAATTAGAGATATCGAAGATATGGTTCACATTTGAAAATCATCAATTCACAGAATTTTAACCGAGCATTTGGGCATGAAACGATTTTGTTGAACTTGATTTCCCCATTTCTTCTCATGTGTGGCCGAATGCAAGGCCGTACATCGTCAGTTCTTACGTTTCGTATTTGGAGAAAATGAATATTAAGTTGATGGCCCAACCTGCATACAGTCCAGACTTGTCACTTCTGGTTGTTCTCCATATTATCATGTGCGGCCGAATGCAAGGCCGTACATCGTCAGTTCTGACGTTTTTTAATTGGAGAAAATGAATATTAAGTTGATGCTCCAACCTGCATACAGTCCAGACTTGTCACCATGTGACTTCTGGTTGTTCTGCACATTAAAAGAGCCTTTACGGGGACGACACTTTGTGGCTGATCAAAAAATTTCTTAAAGCTATGCAGAGGGTGCTTCAATAGTATTTCAGAAGAACAATTCTAGAAGACATTCAAAAAGTGGGAGGAACGTTGGGCACCTGTATTCGATGCAACGGACAGTATTTCGGAAAAGATGACCACTTCCTTGATAATTAAGGTACGCAATTTAAAAAACAACAACATTCCCAGTTGTTTTGGGACAACCTTTGTACTTACGGCTTACAAAGAAAGCCGCCATTGCAAGGAGTAACTAGTGTGTTGACGTATTTGCTCGAATATTTTAAGTTCTAAATCTTTAAGTGTTATGCGACACGAAATTTTCCTGTTTAGTAGTTTTCTTGACCGGTCGGTCTGATACCGAACCGGGGAGCGAGTTTTGTGTGATTTGGCTGTGCTATACTGCGCTGCTTTAGCAGAACTGACGATCTAAAGCACGAGAGAGGGATTCATCCCACTCTCGCGATTTTCTTTTGAGATTTTTTTCTCCCTTATGTTCCCTAAAAATCAGAGCAGTTACCGGACTTAGAAAAACGCCCTTCTAAGGACGAAGTTCCGTACAGCCCACACAGTGACTTTAATATCAGACTTTGGGTACGTCGTAGCAGTACTGGTCCCCCTGACCAAAGGACTCTTTGATGTTTGGTGAGGCCAAAGCCCGAGCGCCCTGTTTTCAAAGTTTTGGCGAGAGTGGGAGAACCCCAGGGTGCCCACTCAGCACTTAGAAAAATCTCGTGAGTTCCCATATCTCTCACAGAGATGTCAGCTACCCACAAGGGTAAAGCAATTCCAAAGCGGTCAGCCCCTAAACCGTCCGGGTCAACCCGGACTCTGACGTTAGTGGCCGAGAAACTACCAAGTCCTGTCGGTAGTTCTAAGGGGTCTTGCCCCCACTTCCGAGACCAACTGGAAGGTAAATCCCAGCCCCAGGTTGAGGCCTTCCTCGAAGACTCTTTCTGGGGGCGAAGGGTAAAACGGCCACTATACCCACGAAGCGGGCTTCCCCTTCTACTGAGCCAACTCAGTCAAATCGTGGTGAAAGCACGTCATTGCCACTTCCGCCCATGGCAAGCAAGGGAACATCATCGCCCCAACCCGAGTCCTCTCGGGTTTCTGTGGGGTCGTCTGATCGTCCTCCAGAGGCAACTCTGGAGGCCAACCAGCATCCCAGAACACCCCTGGAGCTAACATCACCGGCCATCATAAGCCGCATCTTCTCTCTCCTAGGGGAAGTAGAGTCCGTTATTAGGGACTCTCGGGTCACTTCTCCAGGACGAGAACAAATGGAATCAGGCCTAAAGGAGATACGCAGAGCTTGGGTCGTACAAGCACATGAAACGGCAGCCCTAGAAGTTAGGCTGTCCGTTCTCCTGGAGTCGCGTTGCAAGGCCGACGCCAAAGTGGCTTCCTACGCCGAAGCGGCCAGGAAAGGGGCTAGTACGGCGAAAGGGCCTTCGCCCGCCCCAAGTGGGAGAAAGAAAAGTCGGGGTACAGGAGACACGTTCTCCTGGTCTATCCCACTGTCGAGAATACGTCATCAGAGGACGTAAAGAGGACCTTGCGAACTGCAGTCAACACAGCTAAACTGCAGTTAGGGGTCAAGAGCATTTGGAACATAAGGAAGGGTAGGGTTGTGGTGGAGTGTTCCCGTCTTGATGAGCTCGACCGCCTCGCCCAGGAGTTGAGTAGCAATCCGTTGACCAAAGATTGCGCGCTCCCAACAGCCCCACAAAAGAGACTTCCCCGGTTGATCGTCTATGGTGTCGACGGGGATCTCTCGAGCAAGGAGTTCGAGGAAGGGGTTCGCGGGCAGAACCCCAACCTCGATAACGGGTTTACAGCTCGTTTCCCCATCAAGGGTAAGGGAGGTAGGGTCCACTGGGTGGCAGACGTGGAGCCCTAGGCCTTCAAACTCTTGATGAGGCGGAAGTCGCTAAACTTGGGTTGGTCAGTGCTCCGCCTAAAGGAGTATTTACGCGAAGTCAGGTGCTTCCGGTGTAATGGCTTCGATCATTTCCGGAGCAACTGTCCTGACTCCGAAGACAGGTGTGGCAATTGCGGTGTAGTTGGCACCTGCACCACCAGTGTGCAGCCACCCCGGAGAGCAGCAACTGCTCAGCTGCAAATGCTACGTTCCGCCTGAAACTAGATGATACTCACTCTAGCTTCAGTAAGACGTGTCCAAGTCTTATTAGGGAACTTGAGCAACGAAAAAGTCGGGTCAACTATGGTTGACAGATGGTGGAACCCTTTAGAGGTACGTCGCTCTCGATTTTGAGTTTGTTGGTCTTTGACCAAAGTGTTTCTGCTGACCCTGGCCCGAGTTCATCACCACAGCACTGGTCCTAGTCATGTGTACCATGTAAATAAATAACTTTGGGTGTGTTTAATGTGATTCTGTGCTAAATATTAGTGAGAGGGTTGCATGAGACCCTCATACTATCAATGTGCATGTACTCATTTTGTTTTATTAGATACCAAATAAAGGACTCTAGTACCAAAAACTCGCGTTGGCGGACGAGCTCTCGGCCACGAGATGAGAAAACTATCGAAAAATTTGTTTGCCCCGCCCACAGCACGTCGCACACATGGTTTATGATCGAAGGGTGCAAGGTACTGGTCCCGTGGGGGAGACAGAACCCCACAGGTCCCTGGACCGATTCTGTCCTAGTGAAAGACTGTGGTTTCCGGTGTCTGGCGGGCTAGCTATCGCAGCGCCGTCAAGGATCTGATTAATTCCAAACTTGTGAGAGAATCACACATTTCCCTGTGATGTCTGCAAAATTGACGGTACAGGTACAGCCATCAGCCTAGTAGTTTTCTTTATTTTTTTATTTTTCTGCTCTGTATATATGGCTAGCCGCGATATAGCCTCGTATGTTCCTGCTTAGTGGTCTTGTTTGTTTTTTCTCGGACATGAGTAGTTGGTAATCACAATTTGATCTAGAAAGTTCTCGGGTCGTACGAGAACATCCTTTCTACGTAATTAATGCAGTGCATTATGAAATGAATCAAACATTCTTGCTATCCAATAGGCATCTGTTAATTGCCAACTCCTCCTATTCATAGTTGGCACTGTGCGTTCAATAGGTTCCCGTCGTTTCAGAACCGCTAGCCTGACGTTAGCCAGTCCATGCTACTGCAATGTTTTTGGCCGTTACTCATCGGGAAATCGTGATAGGTGCTACAAAATTTATTAGTTTGTTTTGCATTGCAGCGGACGATTTCAAATTGAAATACCAACAGGGAGGCTTGCTGGAATCAAAAATATCTACAATGTTATGATATTTCTATCGGAACCAGGGAGAGAGCTGAGAACGCGTATGTGACCTTGAACGTGCTTGCGTGCTCTTCCGTTGATGCTCGAAAATGCTTTGGTCACGTGTTTTTTTTTTCAAAATAAACAAAAAAAAAAGGAACTTACCTGTCTGGGAGTTGCTGTTTTGTACAATAGCTGTTCGTAGCTTCATCAATATCCGTGAGTTTGAGCGGTACATATGGTCTTTAAGATAACCCATAAAGAAATATTCGAACGGATTGAGGTCCGGAAAACAGGGTGGCCAATCTACTCCTTTGCCATAGTGTTTGCGATAGTTCAAGGCAATGACACATTTTGGATATGCTCGTGGAACAGTGCAAAATATCGTTGCTGTACTATACGGACGAACATCGTCTTGAATTAACAAGTTAGTAAAATCATGCAATGCATTGCTTATGATACGCTTTCCAACTTACAAGAAATCATTATTCAAGTTATTACTCAAGTTATTACTCAAGTTATGAGGATAATGGCTGCGGAATAAGTCTCACTCTTGTTCCCTGACCTTTGACCCACATTTCGATGATATTAAACAGAATTGGTTCAGTATACCTTCAGAACAACATACTAAAGTTTTGTCGCAATAGAAGTATTTTTAATCAAGTTATAAGGAAATGACTGTGTAATAAATCTCGCTCCTGTGCACTGACATTTGACCCCATTTTCGATGGTATTAAATAGAATCTATTCTGTATACTTCCGGAACAACATACTAAAGTTATGTCGCAATAGAAGCATTTTTAGTCGAGTTTTGACGATAATAGCTGTGGAATAAATCTTGCTCCTGTGCCCTGGCCTTTGACCCCATTTCGATCATATTAAAGAGAATTGGTTCAGTATACCTCCAGAACAACATAATAAAGTTTTGTCGCAATTGAAGCACTTTTACGCAAGTTATGACACAAAAAGAGCAATGGAATTGATCTCGCTCCTATGTCCATTCCGCCCATTTTCAATATGGTTCGTCCCCAGGTGGTCCCCTACCACATACTAAAATTTCATCTTAATCGAACCATTTTTACGGGAGTTATCGTGCTGACGGTCGGACGGACAGACAGACAGACAGAGAGACGGACAAAGCTGGAGCATATACGCTTCTTCAACCTACGGCTGGAAAGCGTAAAAAAGTAACCTTGCAGGTCACCAGTGAAATCCTGCAGACGTGGAATAAAAGCCGTTTCCACCACTGTCCGATATCTCGCGGATGTTACAGTTTCATTGATGAAGATGGGCCCGAAGATTCCACATCGTGACAAGGCACACCACACAATCACACGATGTTGGTGAAGGGTTGCAGCAATAGCAAGATGCGGGTTAGTGGACCGCCGCAACCGCTAATTCTATTTGTTGACAAAGCCATCGAGGTGGAAATGAGCCTCATCCGAAACACGATGAGCGCTGTGTCGATGTTTTGTATCTCAATTATGTTGAGCATCGTCTCGACAAATGCCAGCCTTAAACCTGTATTGTATTCTGTTAGAGGCTGTTGTGGCAATATCGTTTACGGAAAGAGATGCAGATCTGTTATGAGAATACGACGAACACTGCTTCCGCAACTGTTGAGCAGCCCGTCGGATAGACGTTTTCGGGCTTATGTCAAATGTTTCTCGCATCCTTCCAACGTTGGCTTCCGTCTTCGATGTGGAGGGCCTGCCACTTTGGGTCCGATCGCTCAACACCGACCCCGTTGTGTGAAATTTGGTGACGATGTTCCTTATAGTGTATCTGTATGGTCCCGATTTGACGCTGAACTTCTTTTGGAATGCCGTTATCTCCTTTTCCGGACTCTCCGACGATCGATAATACTCTTCCTCGATGAAGATACGTTGCTCTGTAGTATATATTGTCAGTTTCTCGACTCCTGCAAACAAACAAAAACACTGGTGTATCACAAATTCCAACTATCTCTAAGTATAACGTTAAAATTTCTTTACATTCTCTGCAGCCGTTGCGGTGTCATCTCTGTTTAAACTTTGCAGGTATCTTTTGGGAACCGGTTCTGGCATTCTGATTATTTAGCGCAGCAGCCGAGTCGTCTTCAATTTCTTTGTCAACTTAAATCAAGGATGATTCTAATTCAAAATTTGCAGAATCCTGACACTTAGACGACGACCCGTGTTCGTTATCACATCTGCTTTTAAATTATCCAGCTATTTGTAAAAATTAACCAAGGCTTTTTGCAGCTTTCTGTTCTGGTGTTCTTTGTTTTCTGCCTCGCTCTTCCGATTTTGTGCGCTTAATAACTTTTAGGCTCATTCTTTCAAGTTGTAATTCCAGATATTAGCCATAAAAATGCGTAAGATTTCTGCATTAGGCAAATATAAAGAACAATAATACAAGGTGATCCGTTTGCGTCGCGATAATTTAAAAATGCTAGGGAATGGCTTGTAACAGATATAATATTCAATATCTGGCTGAAATTACCTTTATCGATGAGAGTTTGTCTTGGAATCTACATGACCCACTTTGCGGACTCAGCAAAGTTCATACCAGGTGCTCAAATCTCGCCACGTGTTTTCTAACATCTACGAAGTGATTTGTGTGAATGGTGCAGAAATTTTCACTTTTAAGTCACCCAAGCTTTTCAGGTCGTTTTGCGTAGATGATGTTCTTCACAAACTCCCACACGAGGAAATCGGGGGTAGTGAAATCCGGGGAGTTTGCAAGCCAAGGAATAGGCCTATCGCGGCCACACCATTTGTCGACAAATTTGTTGTTGCGGAAGTTCCTGACTTCCAGTGACCAATTGGGTGGGACTCCGTCTTGCTGTAAAATAACACTGTTATCTAGTTGTGTTAGCAAGAAGATTCGTAGCATGTCCAGATATGGTCCTGATCTTACAGTGCTCTCAGAGAAGAAAACTGACCGTGCATTTGGCGACCACTCACACCGCACCACACATTTACCTTCGGGATTGCTCTTTCCACTTTGTTGATAGCATGGGGATTCTGAGTACCCCAAACAGTAGCGTTGTGTGTATTCACTCTTCCGCTCACATGAAATGTAGCCATGTCTGTGAATAGCCATCGATCCAAAAATGTGGTATCGGCTTCCATGCGGTCGCATATGAGACAGGCAAACTCGAAACGGCTTACGTGGGCAAGCTCCCGTAGTGGTTTAACACTCTGTAAGCGATACGGTACTTACCAAGGATACGCGTAGTGGACTTTTCCGCGGGTTTATGCTCCGAGGCGGCGGAAACAAGGGCTTCTTTCTCAGGCACAAGCTTACGGCCACCGAAGTTTGGCTTCGTGGTAGACCCCGTTTCTTAAAATGTGTGATACCAACGCATAATGAATGCTCTCGTACTTAGGCGCCTTTCTGACCCCATAAAAACGATGAAACTCTCGTTGAACAGCCGTAATGCTCTCAAACTTTGCATTGCATAGGACACGCTTTGTGAGTTGTTGAACTGTCGCTTCCATTTTCACTTTTGACACGGTGCTGCGAAGACGCGTGCGTATTGACTACAGCGCATGAAACTCCCATCTTCTCCAAGCCCTTCGGGCAGCATTTGACCTCCGTACTGCAGGGTTTTCATAAATCCCTCCGCAGATGTTACAAAACACGTTGCAATGATTGAGCACCCGTTATGAACTCTGCCGAGTAGGTAAAGGTGGTCATGTAGATTCCTACACAAACTCCCATCCAAAATGATAATTTCTCGCATGTATTGACTTATTATATCCGTTACAAGCCATACCACAGCATTTTCAAGTGATTCCTACCCAAATGGATCACCCGGTATTATTTGGAAAACAGTATCAGCAGCCTGACACAAAATTTCTCAAATTGTCAATTTATAAAATAAGCGAAGTGCCAAGATGGCCCACGACTTGTCTGGGTGCCTGCACGTTGGTGGCAAAGTGCAGGCACCCATAAATTTCGCGTACGGTTTACACCTACAGGGAAGCTTTAAACGCAACTATCTATCTACCACAGTAATTTTGTGCTGCGTATCAGAAAAAAAGTCACATTAGATTGATCATAGAGTCTCTATGCTATGACGTCGCAACGAGCACTTCCAGGGAAGGGGTAAAAGTTAAGGGGAAGGAATGGATGGCCTTATTTGCAGCGAGAGTCGAATACCGCGGGACATGCAACATGGTGTGGCAATCCGACTCACGGCGAATGTTCAATGGTTCAGGGCAGTTCAGTTTAATAGGTTTGATTGGACGGCTATTTTGTCGCGGGCGGTTGCTCCGACCACTAGACCACACGCGGCTCTTTACTCTCATTAAAGAACGACTGTCTTTTATGTCCGTTGTTAGAGACCCTAGAATCCCGTAGAATTTTCGAGAAGTACCGCACACATCCCAATTTATGGAACAGTAGCAAAAGCGGGAGAAGATACGCGTTGATCCGAAGGCCAACAACAAAATAACGCTTTTTTCTGTCCTTAATTGCGAAAATACTGTACTGTAATGCTTTTCTTTGTTCCAGAAACAGCGAGACCTTTCATTACCTCCAACCATCATTACACATCGTCTCGAATTATAGCACCCGTACTCTTTTTTAAGTAGTTTGCCATTTTACAAAAAAAAAAAAAAAAAAAACCCACGGCGCCCATTTGAGCTTGGCGCTCTGTCCGGCAGCACCGCTCGCGCCGCCCCGAAGCCGGTCCTGAGCTGATGATGGTACTGTGATAAAACCTCTGCATTTCCTCTGACCCAGGACGTATTTAGAGGGGGCCCAAGGGGCTTTGGCCTCCTGAAAGTGTTTCATTTTTTTTAATTGCGATATACGTTAGAAAAAAAATGGCCGTCCCGGTGGCGCAAGGTCCTAAGAGCTGGCTTCTGATTATTCGTCAGAAAAGTTTCCGGGTTCGAATCCCGGTGAAGCATGGATGTAGTGCTTTGTCTTACGGCACTGGCTCTTGCCCTTTCCTGGAACCAGTGCCCCTAAATTTGGGACGGGAGACTTCTTATAGCCCAACGAGTTGCTCACGATGGTTGTTAAACTTTCAACAAAGAAAAAATGCTTTGATTTAATAAAAGTGCATCAACTTACATTAGAAAATAGTGAGTTGATTTTTCTTTAACTTTTATTTTGTCCTGGTACAGGAACGTTGCCAAGAAGATGTGAGGGTAGGCTTGAGCCCACCATGAAAATTGTCTTGCCGCTCATCCAGTTTAAGATGTGACATTGTTTGGTATATTTAACTTAAAATACACAGTGTGTCAAAGAATTTTTAAGACTGGCGCTAGATTTCAGCCTACGGTGGCGCCACCAGTGTAATCGCGAATGCGTTATAAACCGTGACCATCTGCTTGCTTTCTGCCAAAAGTACTGCGCAGTTGTTAAAGTAACTCAAACGAAACGGCCGTTCATTAGAGAAGTAAAATTTTTTTCATGTTGAATTATTAAGATGGAACAAAAGGCTGTTATTAAATTTAACGCAAAACTTGGTAAAAGTGCCTCGGAAACGTACCAAATGATGAAACATGTTTACGGTGAGTTTTGTTTAAGTAGATCAAATGTTTTCCTGTGGCACAAACGTTTTTTGGACGGAAGAGAGACGCTAGAAGATTATAAGCATACCGGAAGACCAAGTTCATCTAGGACACCTGAGATTTTTGGAAAAGTGCGTGATTTCGTGGCAAACAATAGATGTGCGTCACTAAGAATGATGGAAGAGTCTTTAAACATCAACAAAGAAACGATTCGAACCATCCTGCATGAAGATTTGGGCAAAACAAAAGTCTGTGCTAAATTTGTTCCACACACGTTAACCAATGAACAAAAATCAAGGTTAAGTGCACATTGCAGAGACATCATTTCAGCCGCTGAAAATGATCCTAACTTCTTAAAATCGATTCTTACAGGTGATGAAAAATGGTGCTTTCAATATGATCCTAAAACAAAGCGACAAAGTGCGGAATTGAAGTAAAAAATCTCACCACAAGCCAAAAAAAACAAGAAAAGTTCCATCGAAAATCAAACCAATGCTCATTACATTCTTCGATAGTAAGGGTATTATCCACAAAGAATTTGTTCCAAGTGGACAAACAATTACTGGTTAGGTTTATTTAAATGTTTTGAGGCGTTTGATGGGCGGAATTCGCCGTATTCGTCCAGAATATCGGGATGAAAACAGTTGGTGTTTGCTGAACGATAATGCACCCAGTCACACCTCACTTCTTGTTCGTAGCTTTTTGGCGAAAAATAACGTCTGTGTGTTGAATCATCCACCGTATTTGCCTGCTTTAGCACTCTGCAACTTTTCTTTGTTCCCAAAACTTAAAATGACGTTAAAAGGGTGTTATTTTGATGATATTTCGACCATACAAACAGCTTCGACGCGTGCTTTGGAGGCAATTCCGCAAAGTGAACTGGAACAGGCATTCGAATCATTATTAAATCGCTGCAACAAGTGTATTGAAACCGGAGGGACTTATTTTGAATAACAAACCAAAACAAATTATAATTTCTTGTTTCTATTTCATTTTACAGACCCAGTCTTAAAAATTCTTTGCCACACTGTGTATAATCTAGACTTTGTCAAGTAATAAGTGTTGTATTTTATTTCATGTAGCCTTATGTATTTCCCCCTAGGAACTGCGTTGTTTACGTCTCAAAAATGTTTTTGAAATGGCATCCGGACGGCCATGAAAATTTAATTGTTCTCCACTCTTTCAGTTCCGCAGTTAAAGCTTCTTTTCCATGTTTGTATGGTCAGGGGGCTAATGAGGAAGGTGGATAAGAATTCACTGAGGGGTCATTGCTAATTGCTCTCTTTGTTTTCTTTACAAAATAGGGGATTCCAATACGGAACGTCGTGCCTAAAGCTACACTAGCGCTCTTAGTACTGTCCCGGGACAGTGAAAGTGCACAAAGTGGTTGCCGACTGCTTTTCAGGAGAATAGTGCAAGGCAAAATCGCTGACTTGAAGAAAGGAAGTTAACGAGGGCCAGGTGTTGTGTCTGCGTGGCAGGACGTTAGAATTTAATTTGTATAAACAAAAACCACATTTTCTTTTAAATAAATTGTTCAAGTACAGTACAATTTTCGTAAGCAAGAAATGCAAAATTTTGAAAAGCAATTTAAGACAATGCATTCAGAGCAAGCAAAAAGTGGAAGGTGACTATCTACCAACACTTCTGCCCTGTGGCGTAAGTAGTCAAATCCGTGTATGTATGTGTGTCCAGGTGGAGAAGGTGGGAATTGCACGAATTTCTTTTTAGCTGGTAGTGAAAAGCTTTAAAGCCGTCCCGGTGGCGCAGGTGTCTGAGCGCTGGCTTATGACCATTCGTTCGAGAAGGATCCGGGTTCGAATCCCGTGAGACAGGGATGTTGTGTTTGTCTTTCGGCGCCGCTGGCTCGCAATATGTTACTTGACCAGCACTGGCTCACTCTGTGTTACTTGATCATTTGGCATACTGTATACCATGTTCGCGATGTACATACATTGTTGATGTAAAAATGAATATACTGTCTATGTCTGCCTGACGATACTGTACAACTATGTGTGTTAACCCGCCACTGTATTTGTACCACTAGGTCAAATAAATATTTTTTAAACTTTCAATTAAAAAAAATGCATTAAAAATGTGTTCTTTCACTGTTTCGTAAAAAAAAAAGTTGCTATCACACTTGCCCCACCAAAAATAATGCTTGCTCATTCGTCGGCTATCCTCATTTCGAAGTCTAACGACGTCCCTGTCCTGGTAGAATTCAAAAACTTCGATTCTTGTCGCCTTTCCCTGAAAAAAAAAAAATCCATACACGCCCCTGCAGGGGACGTAAGCCAAATGTCTAGCACACGTTTTCAATGGGCTACAACGTGTACGATTGTTCCAAGTGCTTGAAAAGGCTTTCACACTTTTGCTAAAATTTTCTGTTTTTACTCTAAAAACAGCGCCGCCAAAAATCAGTTTAACTAACTCTGCTGGATTGTTTTGGGGAGAGGAGGGATCATTGCATCAGCTCAAGAGCTTAGCGGGACAGCCCTCAGGACGTCTGAGCCTGTTCCTTCGTTGATTTCGTCCACTGATCCAGCCGATGCCGAGGGAGTTCCTTGTCAACATCCCCCTAGCGATTCTTTAGATTCTACCGTCTCGACAACCCCACCATATTGTAGTATACTGAAATGCAGGGGCGAATATTCTAGGTGTGCTAGGTGTGCAGCGCACACCTAGCACACCATGAGTCGAAATTTATTTAACCTATACTATCCATATTACATTTTCGGATTACTTTCCAATAAAACTCGCCAGAGTTTGTCGTAAGGCTTCGAGTGGTGGATAAAATTAATTCCCTCATACATTGTATTTATTAAGAGAAGAATGTTCGTTCAGTAAGCATAAAATCACATTTTTGCTAAGATCATCGGGTGTGCGATTTTACGACAGGAAATACGACGATGTTCAAGCAACTAAGTATGATACAAGCGCTCTCTAGATGGCGCTGCAGGTAACGTTTTTATTCGATAACAAAACTCACCAAAGTTTGTCCTAAGGTTTAACGTGCGTGCCAAAACTAATTCCCTTGTACAATGTTTTCGTAAAGTGGAGAAGGTTCGCTGCTTCGTTGAGTAAACAAAACATAGCAATATTTGCAGCGGTACGTGTGCTGTTTAGCCAGCGGACACCCCAGGTGCGGAAAGCAACTGTGATACAAAGCTTTCCAGATGGCGTTGCAGGTCACGTTTTTATTTCCTTGTGGTTTCAACGCAGAGGCTAAACTTCTCAGGGTGTGAGTGCATAAAAAAGTACTATTGGTCATACATTTGAGTTTGGAATCGCGTGGAGTTAGAAATACAATCCAACGTTCTGCCACGAGTTGCAGTTTTTTGCTGCCTTTTCGTCGCAGTGCAAATCGATGTGTTTATGAGCTGACATTTAGAAAGAGAATTTGAATTTTTGTTATCCATATACTGTAGAATAGAATAACAAAAATTCCTTTTTTTTTATTAAACGACTGCTAAATTTAAAAAAAAAATGCTTTCGTATGTTAAAAATCAATGCGTGAATTTTCCAGTTTGGGTTACATAATAAAATTGTTGCGTAGTTTTTTTTTCTTTTTTCCCCGTAACAGCGCACACCCAAACCTAAATGGGCACACGACCGCACTGCTGAAGTGTGCTTCAAAAGATAACAAAATCCAGTATACAATTGGAAGTTATAATTGTCCAATCGGAGTGCCGAAGAACCTACCGCTTGAAAACCTCTTTCACTTGTGTTTACAAATTCGTACGAATCATCATCACGCCGCCCCGGTGGAGCAGCGATCTAAGCGATGGCCTCTGATCATTCGTCCGAAAGGGGTCCGGGTTCGAATCCCGTGAGGCATGGATGTTGTGTGTGTGTCTTACGGCACTGGCTCTCTCCCTCCCCTGGAACAAGTGACCCTAAATTAGGGACGGGCAACTGCTTATAGCCCATTGAGTTGCTCACGGGGATCGTTAAACCTCCAATAAAAAAAATCATTTCAAGCATTCAAGGCCGGCCATGCACCCGTGAGAAATGTCAACCTACTAAACCACAATTCTTTGTAAAACCGACTTGAACAGAACTCTTTGACTATCTTCGTATCTATTTTCACTTGTACCTTGACGATTGGAATTATCTTTGTACTCTGGATGAGACAAAAGATGACTAATTTTTTTTCGATTGGAGGTTTAATGACCACAGTGAGGAACTCAATGGGTTAAAAGCAGGGGTTCGCCCGTCCATATACTCCAAGTCACCCTAAGAGTGTACTGTTGTTGAAGGCTAGGAGCCTTACCACGACCTATGCGTAGAAAGCAAGAACGGTATCAATCCGCGTCCTGCTTTTTCCTTTCTATCAAACTATTACTCTCGCACGTTCTCCCCACCCACCCCACTGACGGATTTATTACCCAACCTAAGCTAACCGCACAGTCTTTTTCTTTCCTTTCTTCGACTTCCTGATGCTATTCTTTGATTTCTCTAAATCCAGCAAAGAATAAATTAAGACTGTATTACGAAGTTAATCTTAACACCACAAGAAACTAAGAGAAGCAGTGGGGATTGTGAATGGGAGTGTGGTGGAGTCCCAACTTATCCCCATACTACTCCCCTACTACCTGCTTAAGTAACACATCCCCTCGAATCCCCCCATTTGCTAATTTATTGTCGCTGTGTTGGGAGAAGTTTTGGTAAATGTGTAGTTTAGCGTCCTAAATTATTTCGTCGGAAAAATTTTACTGTGTGGGCAAAGTGCGACGTACAATTTTTTTAGCTTGCGAAATAAGGGGGAAAGGTGCAGCAATAGAGTATTTTTAAGAGAACAGGAAATAATTTTAACGAAGTATTTACCTGCGTGTACGATGGTGTGCAGCAGTAGGTGCAGGAGGCTTAAGAGATGCTAACGGCGAGGACGCGAAGCTTCCGTGTGTCGGAAAGGAGCAGCAGTTCGTATTGAATGCGCGGAAGAATACAATTGTAGTGGGCTGTATTCTTTGGAAGAGTGTGATGCGTTCTGTAATCCTGCGCAAGTGGAATTATTTCAAAAGTGTTTTGTTAATATTTCAAAAAGAAATGTGCTGAATGGCGTTGTTATTAGTTTTACAATGTTTCCGAATGGAAGGAAATAAAGGAATGTAGATATCTTCATGTACGACGTAAGTGTTGAGTAAGAAGTTTTGGTTCCGGTTGAACCCCAAGCTTTGGTTATGGTTTCAAAGATGTACAGGGGTAGGTGATTTCTTCAACCCCTTCATTTGTAGTTCTGATGTTATTCCGTATATCGTAGCTCACATTGTTTTGTCCTAAAACGGAATTTTTGAAAGTAAAGGACTTTAATTGAAAAATCGTAGTATGGCAGAGAGGCCAAAAGCTTCTTGTCGTATTATGCCGGATAGTGAAATTCTAAGCTCTGACGAAATCTGAAATGAAATGTGCAACGCTCTTAACCCCCTCTCCAAATGAGGTTCTATTGCCCGGTTAATGTCTCGGCCTTCACCTGTTTTTTTAGGGTCCGACTTAGGCTAGACCGTAGGATGCGGTTAGACAGGCTCTTTAAATAACCAACTCAAAAATTACTCATACACCGAAATTCAATTTGTAACTCTTTATTTAATCAAACGGTAAGCCGGAATATTGCAATATTTATCGTAGACAACGATTTCAACATTATTGCCGAACAACTCAGCAAGCATTTGACATCTTTACCATCTATCGAGTTATTAGCAATTTACATCTACATAATTGAACAATTTTTCTAAAGAAACTCAAATTCGGTAAGCACAACAGGAAATAATTTTGCCGAAGTATTTACCTGGGAGTACGATGGTTTGGAAGAGTACGTGCGGTAAGCCTAAGACGACGAAGCCGAGATGGCATTAAGGTGTAATCCGGTGAATGGAAGCTTCTTTGAGAAAGGCAAGTAACGGGCGGAAGAATACAACAGGAAGCAGTTGAGCAATACGAAGTCATAGAAGTGTCTTGTAGGAATACGCTGAAAGAAAGAGGTCGGCTTTATGCAGCATTGTAAGTCGTGTTAGTAGCTTTTTCAACAGAGCGAAAGGCTCTTTTCAAAGTCGTAAATCTCCATACTGCATTTCTGATTTCATCACGGCTTAAAATTTAATTATCCGGCACAATACGACAAGAAGCTCTTGGCCTCCCTGCCATAGTATGATTTCTGAAATGAAAAAACTCCTTTGTTTTCAAAAATATCCGTTTCAGGAGGAAAAAATGTAAGCTACGATGTACGGAATAACAGCACAACTACAAATGAAGTGCTTGAAAAAATCAACTATCCCTTTACATCTTCGAAATCATAACCAAAACTTGAGGTTCAACTGGAACCAAAAGTTCTTGCTCAACACTTCTGTCGTACATGAAAACATTTATATTCTTTCATTTTTTTCTATTGGGGAGACATTGTGAAACTAAAATAACGACATTCCGCACATTTCTTTCTCAAAAATTAAGAAAGCCGTTTGGAACTACTTGTACTTGCGCAGGATTACAGCACGCATCACCCTTTTCAAAAGAATCCCTTACTCCTATTGTATTCTTTTGCACATTAACTAGGAACTTCTGGTCTCTTCCGAAGCATTGAAGCTTCATTTCGCCGCCAATAGAGTCGCTTAAGCATCACGCACCAACTGCTGCACACCATCGTACTCGCAAGAAAATACACTGACGGAAAAAAAATCCCAACACCACGAAAAAATAGTTGTAGAGGAATGAAATGGCGGCAATACATTTGTATAGGTAACATATTTAATCGATTAAGGTTTCAAGATCACAGCTTATTGTAAGCGCGAGAAGAGCCATTTTAAATGTGAAATGCTGGTACATTAATAACCGGTGTAACCGTCAGAATGTTGAATGCAAGCACGGAAACGTTCCTGCATTGTGTCGTACAGGTGCTGAATGTCAGTTTGTGGGATGGAGTTCCATGCCTGTTGCACTTGGTCGGTCAATACAGGGACGATTAATGCTGGTTGGGGGTGACGCTGGAGTTGTCGTCCAATGATGTCCCATACGTGCTCGATTGGTGAAAGATCTGGAGATCTAGCAGGCCACGGCAACATGTCGACACTCTGTACAGCATGTTGGGTTACAACAGCGGTATGCGGACGAGCTTTATCCTGTTGGAAAACACCCCTGGAATGCTGTTCATGAATGGCAGCACAACAGGTTGAATCACCAGACCGACGTACAACTGTGCCGTCAGGGTGCGTGGGATAACCACGAGAGTGCTCCTGCTGTCATAGGAAATTGCTCCCCAGACCATAACTCCAGGTGTAGGTCCAGTGTGTCTCGGCCGCAGACAGGTTGGTTGCAGGGGTGACGGATCACTTTGTCCGTGTTCATTTCGTCCACGCTCACTTCGTCCAGTTCATTTCGTCCAACGTTCACTTTGTCCACTGTTCACTTCGTCCACTGTTCATTTCGTCCACCGTTAATTTCGTCCACATCCATTTCGTCCTCCGAATGAATGGAACACTGTGAAAATTATTGGTTTCCATGGAGTTTTTGTGATAGGTAGAAGAATAGGTCAGCGGACATTGCTTGCATGAGTGTTTTTTTTTTTTCTGTCTGAGTTTCTCGATTAAAATATAACGATTTAAAATGTTATTTAAAGCAAAACAAGGAACTTAACTTTGAAGAACTTTTAAACTCTTTTGTACGGTACGACGTCAATCACTATAGCATGACTCACGCTATACTCATAAAAGGAGTGTAAAGTGGGATTTTTTAATAACGCTGCACTTTTACTTAGGCACTAAATATTGATTAACTGGCCTTTGGATTAGGCGGTTTAATAATTTATGTCATGTAAACTTTATATTCATAAAGTTTACATGACATAAATATTTAGTAATACTGCGCTTTTTACTTAGACACTAAATATTAATTCATAGTCCTTAGGCCTAGAATTAATGTTTATTATACCGATGTCCTAGGGCCTAGTAATTAATATTTTATGGCTAAGTAAAATATCAATATTAATAACTTGACATGTTATGCAAATAATATGAATATGTAGTGTAATGCCTTAAAAACTGTTAAAAAGGCCTAGGGCTTATTAATTAATGTTTAGAGCCGAAATAAAGGTGCAACATTAATAACTTGACTTGATATGTAAGAGTTATGAATAAAATATAGTTAGAATATAAACAGTGAAAAAGGCCTAGGCCAAGGGCCTATGAAATATTATTTAGTGCATGAGCAAAAGCGCAATATTATTACCTTAATTTGATAAAAAAATTTACGAATATGACGTACTAAAAATAAAAACAGTGAAAAAGGCCTAGGCCTAGGGCCTATGAAATAATATTTAGTGCCTGAGCAAAAGCGCAATATTATTACCTTGACTTGATACATAAACATTATGAATATGACATCCGTGGAATAAATACTGTAAAAAAGGCCTAGGTCTAGGGATTATGAAATAATATTTAGTGCCTGAGCAAATGCTCAGTATTATTACCTTGATTTGATATGTAAATGTTATGAATATGACGTGATTAGAATAAAAACTGTGAAAAAGGCCTAGGGCATATGAAATAATATTTAGTGCCTAAGTAAAAGCGCAATAATGTTACCTTGAGTTGATATGTAAACGTTATGAATATGACAACCGTAGAATAAAAACTGTTGAAACGGCCTAAGCCTAGGGCTCATTAATTAATATTTCGTGCCTCAGTAAAAGCACAAAATGATTACCTTGACTGGATACGTAAACGTTTTGAATATGACCGGCAGAATAAAAAATGTCAAAAGGGCCTACCTACGCATGAGGCATAGTAATTATTATTTAGTGCCCAAGTATTTAAAAGAGAAATATTAATAACTTGGCATCTTATGTAAATATTTAGTGCCTAAGTAAAAGTGCAGCGTTTTTAAAAAATCCCACTTTACTCTCCTTTAATAAACATTGCGTGAGTCATGCTATAGTGATTGACGTCGTACCATACAATAGAGTTAAAAAGTTCTTCAAAACTAAGTTCCTTGTTTTACTTTAAATAACATTTAAAACCATTATATTTTAATCGAGAAACTCAGACAGGAAAAAAAATCGCATGCAAGCAATGTCCGCTGACCTTTTCTTCTACCTATCACAAAAACTCCATGAAAACAGATAATTTTCACAGTATTTCATTCATTCGGAGGACGAAATGAATGTGGACGAAATGAACGTTGGACGAAATGAACAGTGGACGAAGTGAACATTGGACTAAGTGAACAGCGGACGAAGTGAACAGTGGACAAAGTGAATGTTGGACGAAATGAACTGGACGAAGTGAGCGTGGACGAAATGAACACGGACGAAGTGATAGGGAATCGGTTGCAGGCGCTCACCTGGCCTCCTTCTAACCAACACACGGCCATCACTGGCATCCAGGCAGAACCGGCTTTCATCAGACAACACAACAGATCTCCACTCCGTCCTCCAATGAGCTCTAGCTTGACACCACTGACGTAGCAAACGGCAGTGGTTTGGATTAAGTGGAATGCACGTTACAGGGCGTCTGGCTCGGAGCTGTCCTTTAAGTAGCCTATTTGTAACAGTTCGTTGTGTCACTGTGGTGGCAACTGCAGCTCGAATTGCTGCCGCAGACGCGGTACGATGCGCCACGGCCATACGCCGTACACGGCGGTCTTCCCGCTCTGTAGTGCCACGTGGCCAGCCGGAACCCGGTCTTCTTGAGGTAGTACCTTCCCTTGACCACCGCTGCCAACAATCATGCACAGTGGCTACATTCCTGCCAAGTCGTTCTGCAATATTGCGGAAAGACATTCCACCTTCTCGTAGCCCTATTACACGACCTAGTTCAAACTCCGTGAGCTGTTGATAATGGCTTCTTCGTCTTCTTAAAGGCATTCTTGACTAACAGCAACACACTACGTCGAATCTCAACGATAACTAACGCTCACGAACGTTACAGCGCGTATTTACAGCAAACCTGCTTTGCATGTTCCAAGGGGCGCTACTAGTGCCACACGTATGCGCCGAGCGCGAAATTTGCATAGACGTCATCTTACAGATGTACTCTCACCGCCTACCAACTGTCATTTATCTAACACAACCCCTTCTTGGTGTTGGGATTCTTTTTCCGTCAGTGTACTTCGGTAAAATTCTTTCACGTTCACTTAAATTACTGTATTTCTGCACCTTTCCCCATTATTTTGCATGCTTAAAAAATTGTACGTCGCACTTTTCCCACACAGTGAAATTTTTCCGGCGAAATAATTTAGGGCGCTAAACTACACATCTACCGAATTTTTCTACCCCTTCCTCCCTACTCAAATCTGGACAGCGTCAGACGAAAGTGCAAAGCTTTTGATTGAGTAACTTATATCAAATTAATATCTGAAAACTCTGACTTTTTGAAAATTTGTTTTAGATAAGAATTTTGTCCAATAAACTGCTACGCACCCAAAAATTGAATCTGAGCAATAGTTCTGCTGCTTTTGGCTCTTAACACTAGGGACTATTTTTCGTAGCGGAGGTAGCTGTTTTGTACCTTCAGTAGTGGTACTCTCTTAGGTTGACTCGGAGTATAATTTCGTGTCACTGGTGCCAGGGAAGGGAAAGAGCCAGCATCGTAAGGCAAGCACAACATCCACCGGGATTCGAACCCGCACCTCCTCGGATGAATGATGCCATCGCTTAGACCACTGCAGCACCGGAGCGACGATGACTATTATATATACCTTCTGGGTATTAGCTCATCGCGTGCCTCGTCTACATTGTGTAACGTATACTCTATATTCACTTTCCTTTTGATTTTACTATCTCTGGTTATTTTATTTTACTATGTAAATTATCTTCCTACTGAACGAAATATTATTTCACCCGCTGAATGAGATCTGGCAATGAGTGTAAGTCATGACGTGGTGGTAGTTAGTATATAGGCGCGTTCATCGAGAGAGCTTGTGGGTTGTTATGAGGAGCTTGTGGGTTGTTATGAGGAGCTTGTGTGTTGTTATGAGGAGAGCTTGTGGTCGTTAAGAGAGAGCGTGTACAATAAGAGGAAAGATTATTCATTATTGTGTACAAGAGTTATGAGTGCCTTAGTTGACCAAGAGTCGTTCAAATAAAGAAGTTTTCAGTAAGTTCAGTCTTTCTCAATTCATAGTTTTTGTCAGACCTCTGTCTGGCTGTTAGGTTAATAACATTTATTTGATTCCTATAAATAACCAGCGTTGAGACTTTGTTTTAAGTTCGTAATTAACTAGTAACAACACCCTTTTGAATTCATTATTTTGAAGCTTAGTACAAGTATATCATTAGCTAGCTGGTAGGAAGAGAATCATTCATAATAATTAGCTTAGCGGAAAGTAAATAAAGCTAATTCATTATAATTGGCGCCCGAACTTTTCTCGAACACGAGATCCTGACTATTATTATCCATGTCTTCCTTACCTGAGACAACTTCAAATTTCCACCATCCGGCAAGTCTCGAGGGTAATGGTGTTTTTTTGGACAATTTGCACGACGCCTGTGGCTCTGACTTCGATATGAATGATCTACACGCGCCCAGGCATTCTTCACCATTTCGTAATGCACCAGCTTCTTATTACTCTGAGTCGCGGGTCGTACCTGAGGGAGTTCAATCCTCTCAGCGAAGCAGAATGCTTGCCCATTTCGTGCCGCATGCCGGAACAATTCATTTCAATGGTTTGGAGGGGTCCTTAAAGTTCCTCGAAGATCTGGAAGATCATTTTGATCTATATAATATTCCTGAAGACTGCAAGGTCCAAATTGCCGGCACTTGCTTGCAGGGATACCGCTAAGACCTGGTATCGGCAGTGGAGAGGGTCGAACGGATTCTCATTATGAGAATTTCCGTGCAGAATTCTTGGAGGTCTTTCCTTTCGGCCTCAGTCGAGCTAGCCTTGCTCAACAGCTTTTTCGCGTCAGCAAGGTCCCAATGATAGCCCTGTTGCATTTGCGTTGGAAACTACACGCCTATATAACCTATGGGATCCACATGCCAGTCATGTTGACATGTTTGGATACCCCGTGCAGCAGCTCGACCCATTCTTACAAGATTTTCTTGAGGTTCGACACCCTGCCACAATTCATGAATGCCTTCGCCTCATACGCACGTATGAAGAGCGACATGGCAAACATGGTTCAACTCACCATGCTCGGGCACCCCGCGAGGCTTATTACGAAAACCCTCAGCGGCATAATAGACATAATTTTCAGCGCGAGCATACACAAGTGCCCACCCAAGCTTCATACGTTCCACCACACAGAAGAGTGGCAAACCAACAGCGAGTTTCTGCACAAGCTTCGGAATATCGTAATAATGCACAGTATGCTCGACCCCGTTTCACTCAGCAGCATTCGGAACGTTCTCATGCTCAGGGCAATGATAATTTTTCTGCCCGTGCTGAGGGCAGACGTAACGGATATGAAAATGTCAACAGACACGCGGAGTTCCCGACGCAGTTTTCACGCAGTTCTCCTCATCGTGAAAATTTTCCCGATACCCGGCAGGGTCGAGGTTTCCGACCACATGATAACCCCACTAGGATTCCTTTAAACTTCCACAGGAAGTAGACGAAGGGTCGGTCCTGCTTCCTGATACCAAACATTCTGACCCTAAAACAGTATTAGTGACTGTTCAAACTCCTCAGTTGCCTGATGTATTCTTGACACTTGAAGACATTATTGTCGAGACAAAGTTCGACACTGGGTCTGAGATATCAGCCCTAAATACAAAGTTTTGCACTGACACTTTTTCTGCACTACACGTTCAGCCTGCAACGCAGTATTTGCGAGGTGCAAATAATGTAATCTTCAGTATCGCAGGAACTGTCACATTATCTTTAGGGCTGGGAAAAGCTCGTTTTACACATTCTTTCCTGCTTATTGACGAGCTACCCGTGAAATGTTTAATGGGTATGGACTTTATAAACAAGTTTCAAATAACTTTGAATTTTGTACAACATGTGATTTCCTTTCCGGAACCTGTCGAAATGATTCCTACGGTTCCTGTAGATATCACGAGTTTATTATTGAGTGACCAATTGAATGAGGGGCAACGAGACCAGCTTTCTCTCCTTTTACAGGAAAGCCCTGGTTTATTTTCGGATCAACCTGGTTTCACACAGGTGGTTTATCATGTTATTGACACTGATGGTTCGAAACCAATTGCGACGAAACCTTACCCTTGTGCTCCACATAAAAAACAGGAAATGCAACGTCAAATTGCTGAAATGATTAAGCAAGGCATAATCAGGGAATCAACAAGCGCCTGGGCTGCCCCTGCCTTTTTGGTTCCAAAGAAACAACCCAATGAATTTCGTTTCGTGAAAGATTTTCGCAAGCTCAACCAAGTCACAAAAACGATCAATTATCCCCTACCTGTCATGTCACATATTTTAAATGACTTGTCGTCAACCAAATGGATGTCAACTTTGGATTTGGCGAGTGGATATTGGCAGGTGGCAGTACATCCGGACTCTGTCGATAAAACTGGCTTTGTGACTCCCTTTGGGGCCTATGAATATTTACGTATGCCTTTTGGACTAGCTTCTGCACCTGCTACTTTCCAAAAGCTTATGGATACGGTTCTCAGACCTGTCCTGGGTCCCCATGTGCATGTCTATTTGGATGACATTATTATCACATCAGAGACTTTTGACGAGCACCTTTCTCTGCTCAAACAGGTGTTCCAGCTTATATACAATGCTGGCTTGACGTTAAAACCTAGTAAATGCCAGATAGCGCGGGACGAGATTGTATATCTGATGTTGAAAATCACTCCCCACGGCTTATTCACTGATAATGAAAAAATTAGGCCTATTGTTGACTTTCCTCGGCCTAAAACAGCAAAAGAACTATCCCGCTTTCTGGGAATGACCGGTTGGTATCAGCAGTTCGTCCCCGCTTATGCTACAATATGTGAGCCATTGTATGCGTTAAAACGTAAATACAAGAAGTTTATTTGGACACCTGAGGCTAACGCTGCATTCGAAACACTGAAGTCTGCATTGACTCAGCCTCCGGTGTTGGCTTTCCCGGATCATACTAAGGAATTTGATATTTATACTGATGCATCCGGAGTTGGTCTTGGTTGCGTTTTGTCACAAGCTGGGCATCCAATAGCTTTTGCGTCTCGTACTTTAGCCAAAGCTGAACGCAATTATTCAGCTACGGAACGTGAATGTCTTGCTGTTGTGTATGCACTGAATAAATTTCAATGTTATCTTAACGAATTGACAGTTAACATAATTACGGATCATTCTGCCCTTCAGTATTTGAATTCTGCTAAGCACCTATCTCAAAGACTTATGAAGTGGGCTCTGAAGTTACAAGAGAGCAATATCAAAATTTCGTATCAGCCAGGTAATAAGAATCAATTACCGGACGCATTATCTCGCGTTCCGATTAGTGGGGTCCCCACAGAAACTACTCCTGGATGTCAGCCTTTACTTCTAATAGCTGATATAACATCCAGAGAGCAGATAATGGCAGAATTAATAAATGATCCAGATTTTGGGGATATCTACAATTTTTTGCTTGCGGGTTCGCCCCTACCAAGTGATCCTTCTCTGGCTGGAAGGTCACAACATTTTGAAGTAATAGAGGGTCTTCTTTATTATACAAAATCTAGGACTACTAGGGCAGAGTTTCGCCCATGTATTCCGCGAACCCTTAGAATGGCTCTTTTAAATGAATTTCATGACAAACCTCTTGCAGGCCATTTAGGTATTCGCAAGACCCGTTGTAAATTGCGGGATGTTGCCTATTGGCCTGCAATGTACCAAAGTGTGCTCGCATACGTTCAATCATGTCACTTGTGTCAGATTAATAATTACCGTAATGTAAGACCGGCCGGTCACTTGAAATCTAGTTCAAGTTCTCATGTGTTTGATATTATTTCCATAGATTTATTGGGACCTTATCCATTACCTGTTAAAAATAAAGCTCGTTATGTTTTAGTACTAACTGATAATTTTTCTAAATGGGTTGAAGTTTTTCCCATTAAAGCCGCTACGGCTGAAGTTATTTGTAATGTCTTAGTTAATGAAGTATTTTCTAGATATGGTGCACCTAATAAAGTAGTTTCGGATAATGGTCCTCAATTTATTTCAGACATTTTTGAAAGAATGTGTGCGAGACTACACATTAAACATAAATTCATTTCCCCATATCATCCCCAGAGTAATCCGGCGGAACGCGTTAACCGAACGCTAGTGAAAATGATTGCGACTTTTGTAATGGATCATCATGAAAGATGGGATGACCATTTAGAACTTTTTGCGTTCGCCCTCCGCTCGTCTGTCCACGAGTCTACTAAAATTACTCCTGCAGAACTTTTTCTGGGTCGAAAAATTAAAACCCCTTTTGAAAATTTAACGGGGATTATCGACGAACTAAACCAGCGACCAACTCCGCAATCAGTACACATTATGGCAGAAAAAGCTCGTGTTGCAATGCTAGGAGCACAAGCGGCTCAAGCAAGATATTATAATTCTAGGCGTAGGGAACCAGATCTTGTCGTTGGAGATCTCACTCTCGTGGAAACGCACTTCCAGTCTTCTGTTTCGCATACTTTAGTGAAGAAATTTGCACCCAGCTACGAAGGTCCATATCGGGTGGCAAATGTCTTTGAAAATAATATTGTTCTGGAGAAACCTGATAACCATTTTCAATATGTACATGTTGATCAGTGTCGCAAGTATCATGAACGGAATATCGATTTCATTATCAATCCTACTCAACCTTCTGTTCCACAGACTCAAGAATCTATATCTCACGTTCAACCGCCAGAAATTTTGGACGAACCAACAAACATTTTTGAAGAATCTCCAGTGATTTTTCCTTCACATTCCCCCCTCCAGACGGGTTTCTACACACGCAACCTGATTCTCCCATGAGACCAAGGCTCGAATCGAGTTCGTCGAATACTAGTATCGTTCCTTTCCCTTAAACCATTGCCAAGACTATTGATGCGCCGTTTCCGGATAACTCTGCACCAACGCGGGCTACTTCTTCTTTGAATACCTCGTCCGAAAGTATTCCTATAGGCAAATCTAAACATCGCCCTGCACGACCACTGAATTACAGCAGCGACTCAGAGGCTTCGGACATTTCTGACTTATCAGTTATGAATACTACATTTCCGGTTCCAAACCGTCCAGCACCACCAAAGGCTGGGCGCAAACGTGACTTGTCTCCCCAATCTGCTTCGCCGCAACAGCGACGAAGGCAGAAATCTTTGCATCCACCCGGGTTTCGCCCCTGGAACCTACGTTCAGGGCAAACAGGGCCGATGACTGCTGCTACTCTCATGCCACGTGGGCGTAAGCGAAAGCAAACGATGTGGCCGAAGACACGTCCGTCCAAAAAGATACAGGAAGGACACAACGGGCCCCAGCACAAAGGGACTTCATATCCAAAGCCTGGGGGAGCCCGTTCCTATCAGCCGCAGCAGGGATTTCCGGACCGCCAGACTTCTGACGTTCCTGACCGTTCCTATCAGCCGCAAGGGATTCCGGACCGCCATACTTCTGACCGTTCTTCTCAGCCGGAGGGATTTCCAGACCGCCAGACTCCTGACCGTTCTTCTCAGCCGCAGGGATTTCTGGACCCACAGACTTCAGCCGTTTCGGACCGAAGGATTTCCGCCATTCCTGACCGTCCCCGTCAGCCGCCGGGATTTCCTGACCGACAGCAGACCGATGTTCCAGTTCCGTTCCAGTCCCGGAAGAGATCGAAGCCACCTGATTTTACCAGTCCAATTAGGCCTGGAAAACGTTATCGCACTAGAGTTTTTTATGCGTCCTCGAGATAAGTAAGTTCTCGTGGACAGGTTCTTTTCTCAGTTTGTTGTTTTTCCAGCACGACCAGTTGGCGTGTCAGAATTTCTTTTTTTCGTGTGGGCCTATGCATTCTTTTTTGTGTATATATGTGTGTTTTTTTTTTATATTTCTTCTATGTCCATCTACTAATCCACTTTTTTTATATATATCTATGTGCTTAGGGGTAAAATAATAAAATTGTTACTGTTAGGCAGCTCCAGGTAAATTTCGCTGCTGATACAGTTGGTATGTATTTCAACGAATAAGGCGAACGTAATTTGAAATGAAAATAATAAAATTGTTACTGTTAGGCAGCTCCAGGTAAATTTCGCTGCTGATACAGTTGGTATGTATTTCAACGAATAAAGCGAACGTAATTTGAAATGAAAATAATAAAATTGTTACTGTTAGGCAGCTCCAGGCAATCTTCGCTGCTGATACAGTTGGTATGTATTCACCAAATAATGAGAACGTCATTTGAAATTAAAAAAGTGATTCCTGCTAGGCAGAATAAAAGGAAAGTATGCCGATGCAGGTTTGTTTTGTTCTACACTACAAATTTCACAGTCGAATACAGATTTCGTAAATTGTCATGCCAAGTTTGATAATGTAAATACGGCTACCACCAAACCACAAATCAAAAAAGAGATCGAGAAACGTCAACCGACGAAATGTAAAGACTTACACTCCAAAATTGATAGGTTTTTCGGAAACAAAAAAAAAAAGAGAAAAAAAAAAATTAAGGGGGAGATGATGTAACGTATACTCTATATTCACTTTCCTTTTGATTTTACTATCTCTGGTTATTTTATTTTACTATGTAAATTATCTTCCTACTGAACGAAATATTATTTCACCCGCTGAATGAGATCTGGCAATGAGTGTAAGTCATGACGTGGTGGTAGTTAGTATATAGGCGCGTTCATCGAGAGAGCTTGTGGGTTGTTATGAGGAGCTTGTGTGTTGTTATGAGGAGAGCTTGTGATCGTTAAGAGAGAGCGTGTACAATAAGAGGAAAAGATTATTCATTATTGTGTACAAGAGTTATGAGTGCCTTAGTTGACCAAGAGTCGTTCAAATAAAGAAGTTTTCAGTAAGTTCAGTCTTTCTCAATTCATAGTTTTTGTCAGACCTCTGTCTGGCTGTTAGGTTAATAACATTTATTTGATTCCTATAAATAACCAGCGTTGAGACTTTGTTTTTAAGTTCGTAATTAACTAGTAACAACACCCTTTTGAATTCATTATTTTGAAGCTTAGTACAAGTATATCATTAGCTAGCTGGTAGGAAGAGAATCATTCATAATAATTAGCTTAGCGGAAAGTAAATAAAGCTAATTCATTATAATTGTTTCAATTCTGCAATTTGATACTGTTTAATGGTTTTCGGTTACGTTTATCACCATAAGGCGACTTCCTCATGTCAAGCAAATATCTTGAAGTCCTAGTTTTGTTTCTATGCGTCTTTATATTTGTAATCATATTTCTGTCGTAGATCACCTGTATAATATTGCATTTCTCAGTCATTGTGGCAACTTAATATACTCATTACATGTCTTACGCGTTTCTGTTATGTTCCTATTACTCAATTTAAGTGAACGTGTTTCTTTTTTTATATTTTTGGAGGTTAGGTTTTACTTAGTTATGTTGAATATTGTAATTTTTTTTACTGTAAATTCCATTGCTTTATTTATCATTAACCGGGCATATGCCTGCAGTTTTCAATCACAGGAGGAGTTCGGCTCCCCAAATTCGTCCATAATTAACGAGAATTAATTCTTGACGCATTTATCGCGGAAGTTTGTTAAGAGATGGTAGCAACAGCTTAAAACGTTGTTTTTCTGGCTTACGCTTGTGCTGCTATCATTTGCTAAAATATGTAACACTTTGAATCAATTAATTTAATTGGTTAGTGGCATTTAATAGCTACCGCATACAGTTGAATTTAGCGAATGAGAGCTAGTGCCGAGCTGCAGCTGAGACCAATACGCAAAATTGTTTAATGGGAGGGAGTTTATCACGAGAAAAATTCAAGAAAGTACGTACTTACACGCACGCTTTTTTAAAAAAGTATACGTAATTGTTCTTACACTCCAAATTCGTGTGGTAAATTCTAGACGATATTGCTAGCAATGTAAGGGAGGCTAGAAAAATTTACGTTATATATATATATATATATATATACATGCGTCTTCCTGCAATCATCTTTTGATGCCCTTGATGGTACCAAAACAGGACGTAACCTCGAGATTTTTTAAATTTTTTTGGAATGAAGTGACTCAAGAATGATTTAACCGATGAAGACGAAATTTCATATTTCCGAGCTTTGTTTTGAAAAAAATTTTATAGTCCATTTCGGTGAAATGGGTCTTTTAAAAGTATGCGATACCGCTGTTTGTTTTTCCTAGGCTAGGCGATTTTAGAAAAACTGGTCCAAATGTTTATGAGAACTTCAAAGGGAAATATTTCAAAAAAGATCGAAGACAACCTACTGATTAATTTTTATGCGATGAATAGGTAATTGACCATAAGTTTAGATCACCAGCGTACCTAAATGCAGTAGCGTACGGTGACCTAAATTTTATTCGGGCCTAAATATGTTTGAAATTGATCTCCAACCTTCTTCCGCAATGTGAAATATACTTTCAATGGATTGTGATGTTTCCAAACGTCACCTTCTGAAATCATATTTAAACACACAGAACGAAGCAGAAATTTTATATATATATCATCATCATCATCATCACTGTCAACCATTATCAATCCACTGATGGACAAAGGTCTCCCCAATTTTCTTCCACAACGGTCTATCTTGTGCAAGTCTCCTCCATGTTACCCCGCATACTTTTGAATTTCATCCACCCATCTCCATGTATCTTCTTCTGGGTCTTTTCCTGTCCCTTGGAATCCAATCTAAAATTTCGGCTGTCCATCGATGGTATGTCCTTCTGGCAGTATGTCCAGCCCACTGCCATTTCAGGGATTTAACTCTGATCATGATGTCTTCTACTCTTTGTCATTTTTTCGGATCCACGAGTTCCTCTTCTTATCTCTCCTGGCTACACCAAGCATGCACCTCTCCTTGCTTCTTTGAGTTATCTGCAGCCTTTGTATGTCTCTTTTAGTTAAGGTCCACGTCTCTGAACCATACGTAAGCACTGGAAGAATGCATTGATCAAACACTTTTCTTTTAAGACATAATGACATTTTTCTTTTAAGACATATTGCTCTTGAAAATTAAGCTGTTTCTTCCAAACGCTCTCCAGGCAAGCTTTGTACGCCGAGTAATTTCTTCATCAATGTGACCCTCACTTGATATGTGCTGTCCAAGATAAACGTACGTGTCTGTTACATCTCCAGCTTTTCTCCATCAATCGATAAATCTTCATTTCTTGTAAAAGCATTATACATCACTTTTGTCTTCTGAAAGTTCATTTTCAATTCCACTTCTTTACTCTTGTCAGCAAGTTCCTGGATCTACTTTGCAGCTCTGATGGGGTAGTTGCAAAAATGACTACGTCATCAGCAAAACGAAGGTGGGTTAGATAATCTCCATTAATCTTTATCCCTTTGTTTTCCCAGTTCAGTGATTGAAAGACATTTTCCAATGTGGCATTAAAGAGCTTCGGAGATATGGTGTCACCTTGTCTCACTCCCTTTCCAATTTTTATGTGTGTTGTATTTTCAAACAGCCGAATCTTTGCACTTGCATTTTCATAGATGTTATTAATAATATTAATGTATGCATCTTCAATACCGCATGATTTCAGAGCCATTGTAACTGCTGATGGTTTCACCGAATCAAAGGCTTTTTCATAATCGATAAAAGCCATGCACAATGGAAGTTCATATTCCCTCACTCTTTCAATTAGTTCTCTCAGTACGTGGATATGATCTATTGTGCTGTAGCCACTCCTGAATCCAGCTTGTTCTCTCGGTTGAGCCATGTCCAGTGTCACCTTCAAGCGGTGTGAAAGAACTTTAGTGAAGATTTTATAAACCACTGATAGGAGGCTGATAGGTCTGTAGTTCCTGAGATAATCAATGTCACCTTTTTTATGTAGCAAGATCATTGTAGCGTTGTTCCAATCCTCAGGAATCTTCCTTTCATTAAGGCATCGAGTGAAAATTTGGGCGAGTACTGTTTCGATTTCTCCACTTGCTTCTTGTATGATGTCTACAGTAATTCCATCTTCTCCTGTAGCTTTTCCCCGCTTCACGTTCTTGATTGCATGTGCAACTTCTGCTGGGAGGACTGGAAGAACTCTGGTACTGGTACCTTCCATGATGTCTGGAGTACATGCATCATCCCTTTCATATAACTTGGAGTAGAAATCTCTCACTCTTGTCAAAATTTCGCCTCTATTTCTTGTTACAGAACCATCTTCTTTTCTCAGTGCCATAATCTGTTTTCTTCCCTTATTGAGATGTCCTTTTGCTATCTTTAGGCTTTGGTTGTTTTCAATTGCTTTCCTCACTAGTTCACAGTTGAATTACCTTACGTCTTCAGTGAAACTTTTTCGTACTGTCTTGCATAGCTCTATGTATTGCACTTTGGAAGTCGCATCTTCTTTAGTTGTCCTCATCTCTCTTCTTTTTTGCATCAACATTTTTGTTTTTCCTGATAATTTGTTCACATGCAACTTGTCCTTAGACCCAGCTAATTTTGTTGCTGTTTCCATAAGAGCTTTGGTTACTTTTCTGTTAACTTCAGAAATATCCACTTCTTCCGATGTTAGGCCTTCTAAAGCAGAGAATCTGTTCTTCAGTTCCAACTTGAAGGTATTATGGTGTTTTTTAAGGTTGGTTATGTCAATACATTTTGCTTGTCTTATGAGCTTGCCACGTTCGAGTTTAGTGTTGAGGTGCATTTTCCATCTCACCAACCTTCCAGTGCTTACGTATGGTGCAGAGACGTGGACCTTAACTAAAAGAGACATACAAAGGCTGCAGACAACTCAAAGTAGCATGGAGAGGTGCATGCTTGGTGTAACCAGGAGAGATAAGCAGGTGAACTCGTGGATCCGAAAAATGACAAGAGTGGAAGACATCATGATCAGAGTTAAATCCCTGAAATGGCAATGGGCTGGACATACTGCCAGAAGGACAGGCCATCGATGGACAGCCGAAATTTTAGATTGGATTCCAAGGGACAGGAAAAGACCCAGAAGAAGATACATGGAAGATGGGTGGATGAAATTCGAAAGTATGCGGGAGTAACATGGAGGAGACTGGCACAAGGCAGACCGTTGTTAAAGAAATTTGTGGAGACCTTCGTCCAGCAGCGAATTGATAATGGTTGGCTATGATGATGATGAATGATATATATATATATATACACACAAAGAACTTAGCAACGCTGTCTCGATTCTCTCAAACTTGTAATATACCGATTACGTATACGTAAACGAATAAAAAAACTGTGTGTTTGTGATAATCTGAAATTTAAAATTTTATGCACATCGAAAAAGCGTATAAAGTAATTAATTACGTATGATCGAATTGGAAAAGCTTAGAGACTACAGTAAAATATCGGGACTAACGCAGAATTACGTATAAATGTCAAAAAAGATAACTGGAATACTTATAACCGAACTTTCACTGAATATCCCCTTATTTCTATACAGCAATGCCTAATTTTAATTTTTTTTTAAACTGAAAACCACTAGATTGAAAAAACATTGCGCAGAAATTCAAATTGCTTGCTTTTCGGTTGTGACGTATCCTCTAACTTAACCCTCCTTTCGAGTTGATGCGTTCTTATAAAAATTTCGTTGCTTCTAAACTAAACATTTTTCCACTGAACAGTTCGTTACTTCTCTAAACAGCTTGTACATTTTAGCGACACTGACAGTGAGTCCCAGCAAAAGATATATATACAGCGTTGATTGTAAAAAATGGGGGAGTCGTGGAGAGAGAGAGAGAGAGATCGCAAGTAATTGTGGGGAATTGATGTAAAGAAAGAGATTTAAGCGAATACGTATTGTTGCTATATGACTGAGGTCTATGTCGATCTAAGAGCTATTTTCTGTCAAATGATGAATCACGACGTGACGATATTTTATACGGAT
Organism: Macrothele yani; assembly: GCA_039090855.1. NCBI lineage: Eukaryota > Metazoa > Arthropoda > Arachnida > Araneae > Macrothelidae > Macrothele > Macrothele yani. The sequence continues at coordinate 47,336,654 of CM077023.1, forward strand.
GATCTTCGAACTTTCATTGAGTGGAAAATTAAGAGCAAGAAGATTTTAAACATAAATCCTTTTGCTCATTCTTTCAATTTGGCCGTTTGGCTACTGAGTTATTACAAAAGGGTGTTTTATGTGCAACAAACTAAGAACATTAATCAAATTAGTTAACCATTTAAGCTACTGCTTCAAAAAGCAAAAATTCTACAAGTTATTAATGCAGTCATAGGGGTATCCACAACTAAGGATAGCCGCTATACAATCTCAAAATGTACAAATCTGTAATTCAAAAAAATAGATAAACGTCAGGTGCAAAAAACCTCAGTAAGACAAAAATTGGAAATTAAGAACTGTAATCTGCTCACACGCTCAGAGGTCATCAAAGTTTCACCACTGAGGAATCTTATAAAATGATTTCTTACATTTCAATATGGAGCACATTTCTCGCACTTACAAAACACGACAAAACTAGTAGAAAACGTGTGTGAATATTTCGGATTAGTGGAATGCTACAAGAAATGCATGTCTGGTACTGAACTAAGACGGATTACAAGTACCACATCTGGTAAAGTATAAAATTGCATTTCAAGCTGGAAAAAAAAATACAACGACCTTTTATATTTTGGACTGCAAGTACATATTAGCCATTCACCAAGTAGAAAAGTACTATTCTGTTCAGGAAAATAACTTTAATTTTCACGGTAGAACATAATACAAAATGTTAGTAGTGTCTATTTTCATTTTTGGAGAAACTTTTTACGATGGCTTTCTAGGAAAACAAATGCTAGTTTGCTTAGGGGTAGTAAGTGAATGGTTCCCTTTCGGTGGTGCACAAAACCGTACAAAACTTGTGCAGCACTCTGGCAGTGTTCATTTTCGATTTTAGAAAAAAGACAAGAGCGCATGCCGGAGAGCCACTAAGGAGAGGTGAAAAGAACCTGCTCCGGCACAGAACAAATTTACTTTAGGATGGAAACACCCTGGCAGTGTTTATTTTCGATTTTAAAAAAGTGACACTCTGGGTACTTGCTGGTGAGCCAATAAGAACCACTTTCGATGGTATACAAAATTTTCTTTTGGATATACAAAACTGTACAAAACTAGTACAACATTCTGACAGTGTTTTATTTTCGATTTTGGCAAAGTGGCACTCCAAGTACATGCTCGTGAACCACAAAGGAGAGTCAAAAAGTACCACTTCCGTTCATGTACAAATTTTTTCTTTGGGTGTACAAAACTGTACACAACTAGGACAACATTCTGGCAGTGTTTATTTTCGATTTTGGAAAAGTGGCACTCTAAGTACATGCTCGAAAGCCTTTCTTTTGGGTGTACAAAACTCTACAGAACTAGGACAACACTCTGGCAGTATTTATTTTCGATTTTGAAAAAGTGACACTCAGCTTGTATTTGGAGTGCCACTTTTAGAGAGCCGAAAAGTACCACTTTTGGTGGTGAACAAACTTTTTTTTTGGGTGTACAAAACTTTGGCAGCGTTGATTTTTCATTTTGGAAAAGTGGCACTCCAATTACATGTACCTCCCCAACCCCCTTATATGGCCACCAGCCTAATACTCTGTTGGTTCTCCACGTGCAGACAAAACAGCTCTTACCCAGAGAGCATCATCATCATCATTGTCAACCATTAGCAATCCACTGCTGGACGAAGGTCTCCCCAAGTTTCCTCCACAACGGTCTGTCTTGTGCCAGTCTCCTCCATGTCACTCCCGCATACTTTCGAATTTCATCCACCCATCTTCCATGTGGTCTTCTTCTGGGTCTTTTCCTGTCCCTTGGAATCCAATCTAAAATTTCGGCTGTCCATCGATGGCCTGTCCTTCTGGCAGTATGTCCAGCCCATTGCCATTTCAGGGATTTAACTCTGATCATGATGTCTTCCACTCTTGTCATTTTTCGGATCCACGAGTTCACCTGCTTATCTCTCCTGGTTACACCAAGCATGCACCTCTACATGCTACTTTGAGTTGTCGGCAGCCTTTGTATGTCTCTTTTAGCTAAGGTCCACGTCTCTGCACCATACGTAAGCACTGGAAGGATGCATTGATCAAACACTTTTCTTTTAAGACATAATGGCATATTGCTCTTGAAAATTATGCTGTTTCTTCCAAAAGCTCTCCAGGCAAGTTTTGTACGCCGATTAATTTCTTCATCAATGTGACCCTCACTTGATATCTGCTGTCCAAGATAAACGTACGTGTCTGTTATCTCCAGCTTTTCTCCATCAATCGATAAATCTTCATTTCTTGTAAAAGCATTGAACATCACTTTTGTCTTCTGAAAGTTCATTTTTAATCCCACTTCTTTACTCTTGTCAGCAAGTTCCTGGATCATACTCTGTAGCTCTGATGGGGTAGTTGCAAAAATGACTATGTCATCAGCAAAACGAAGGTGGGTTAGATAATCTCCATTAATCTTTATCCCTTTGTTTTCCCAGTTCAGTGATTGAAAGACATTTTCCAATGTGGCATTAAAGAGCTTCGGAGATATGGTGTCACCTTGTCTCACTCCTTTTCCAATTTTTATGTGTGTTGTATTTTCAAACAGCCGAATCTTTGCACTTGCATTTTCATAGATGTTATTAATAATATTAATGTATGCATCTTCAATACCGCATGATTTCAGAGCCATTGCAACTGCTGATGGTTTCACCGAATCAAAGGCTTTTTCATAATCGATAAAAGCCATGCACAATGGAAGCTCATATTCCCTCGCTCTTTCAATTAGTTCTCTCAGTACGTGGATATGATCTATTGTGCTGTAGCCACTCCTGAATCCAGCTTGTTCTCTCGGTTGAGCCATGTCCAGTGTCACCTTCAAGCGGTGTGAAAGAACTTTAGTGAAGATTTTATAAACCACTGATAGGAGGCTGATAAGTCTGTAGTTCCTGAGATCCTCAATGTCACCTTTTTTATGTAGCAAGATCATTGTAGCGTTGTTCCAATCCTCAGGAATTTTCCCTTCATTAAGGCATCGAGTGAAAATTTGGGCGAGTACTGTTTCGATTTCTCCACTTGCTTCTTGTATGATGTCTACAGTAATTCCATCTTCTCCTGGAGCTTTTCCCCGCTTCATGTTCTTGATTGCATGTGCAACTTCTACTGGAAGAACTCTGGTACTGGTACCTTTCATGATGTCTGGAGTACATGTATCATCCCTTTCATATAATTTGGAGTAGAAATCTTTCACTCTTGTCGAAATTTCGCCTCTATTTCTTGTTACAGAACCATCTTCTTTTCTCAGTGCCATAATCTGTTTTCCCCCTTACTGAGATGTCCCTTTGCTATCTTTAGGCTTTGGTTGTTTTCAATTGCTTTCCTTACTAGTTCACAGTTGAATTTCCTTACGTCTTCAGTGATACTTTTTCGTACTGTCTTGCATAGCTCTATATATTCCACTTTGGAAGTCACATCTTCTTTAGTTGTCCTCATCACTCTTCTTTTTTGCATCAACATTTTTGTTTTTCCTGATAATTTGTTCACATGCAGTTTGTTCTTAGACCCAGCTAATTTTGTTGCTGTTTCCATAAGAGCTTTGGTTACTTTTCTGTTAACTTCAGAAATATCCACTTCTTCCGATGTTAGGCCTTCTAAAGCGGAGAATCTGTTCTTCAGTTCGAATTTGAAGGTATTATGGTGTTTTTTAAGGTTGGTTATGTCAATACATTTTGTTTGTCTTATGAGCTTGCTACGTTCGAGTTTAGTGTTGAGGTGCATCTTACATCTCACCAATCTATGGTCACTGCCTGTGTTGAACTTGTTTAGCACACTGCAGTCTTCTATGACGAATTTTTTGTTACACATAATAAAATCAATTTCACTTGTCGTCCCATTTGGATGTCTCCATGTCCATTTCCTGTGTGGCTTTTTCTTGAAAAAGGAGTTCAAGATATAAAACCCTTCTGCCTCTGCAAACTCTACGAGAGTATTTCCACGCTGGTTTCTGTTGCCGTGACCGAATTTACCTACTGAAGTTTCATTCTGTTGCCGTTGCCCTATTTTTGCATTGAAATCTCCCTAATTATCTTCAAGTGCTGCTTACCTTTATTATTTAGATGACGAATTTCCTCATAAAATTCTTCAATTTCTTCTTCAGCATGACTTGTGGTGGGTGCATAAGTTTGAATAATCTGAGCCTGGTATCTTCTCGAGAGTTGGATAACGAGTCGTGCAGCTCTGTCAGAGGAACTTTCAACTTCTACAACTTTATCCTTCAGTTTCTTGTTTATTATAAATCCAACACCACTAGTTCTGCCAGTATCTGTCCCACGATAGTAGAAGAGATGTCCACTTTTCAGTTCAATGAGATCTCCTTTTCTCCTTACCTCACTTAGCCCGACGATGTCCCACTTGATCCTTTGTAGTTCCTCTTCCAATTCAAGAAGCCTTGAATCAGAAGATAGGGAGCATCCGTTGTACGTAGCCAAGGTCAGCATCAGATGGCAGCCTTGTCCGGTCCTCCGGGGATTCTTAGCACCCTCTGCCTTCATGTCGCACTGGCCGCTGCCTTGGCCAGGTACATTCCAGCTGCCGGAGACTGAGGGCCAAGATTTAAGTTGTGGAGTCATTTTGGAGAGGTTTGGCCATAACTCACCACGCTGGCCAAGCGGGATGGTGAGTGTGGGATAGCATTTCCTCTAATCCCGATGGTATAGTTATACCGCTATTGGCGGTCGTCAGAGCCCCTGTAGTGGGAACAGGATGTACCACGAGAAGGCGGGGTTGACATTTGTCAAGGAGAGGCTGTGATGTTACGCATCACCTGACCTTACACCCAGAGAGCATACAAGCTACAAAATTCCTGATATGTCTTGCAGTATTTGGTACAAACAGCAGATACTTCAATTCTTGGGAGTTACGTGGTTCAGCCGTCCAGGTCTGAAATTATCATCAAAGTTATATAATTCCGGATATTGGAAACAATTTTTGAGTTGCAAAATGTAGAAAAATTAGGATTTAGAGTTTTCTACTTAAAACATTTTTTCTGGGTGTATTGACACAAGATGATAATTTCAGACCTGCCATGCGTCCAAGTTCACTGTCCAGAAAAAGAAAATTAGATTATTAATTTTATAAGGTCTACCATAAGGAATTAAATTCGTGCTGTCTTCAAGTACTATTTATTTTATTTCATTCATGATCATTTTTACAATTATTTGAAATTGTGAGCTATCTAACGACCCGTTTTTGGGATTTTTATTTTATAAACTGAAATCGTAGATCTAAATTGGTTCTAGAAATTTAAATTTTTTTAAGCAGTACTTATTTTCCAAACGAACGTTTCCTCCTCGCTACATGTGTCGTACACTGGCGTGCAAAAATTAAGGATGAGACGGTTTTTCGAATGTAACGTCGTGCAGAAGTGCTCCACATCGACTCAAATCATAATATAAGATTCCCAAGATGAACGAATATGGGACAAGTGAGCAAAATCGTACAAACAGGGAATTCAAAGGATACATAGGCACTTTATTGAAAAGGTAGCTTCGAGCACAACTGGACAGAAGACAGAAACGTCCATGTGACAGGCGGCTGCCAAGAAAAATCCAGTCTTTAGTAGGTGATGTGATCACCTCTGACTGCGTTGCAGGATTTACAACGTCTGTCCATGCTGAGAACGAGGTTGTCAAGGAGCTGTTGAGATATCTCGGCCCATTCGTCTTGTAGCGCCGATCGCAGCTGCGGAATCGTTGCTAGCGGCTGGTGACGTGCTGCCAAGCGTCTCCCGAGAAGGTTCCACACGTGTTCGATTGGATTTAGGTCCGGAGACCTTGCGGGCCAATCCATGCGTTGAATATCTTCACTCTCCAACAGCTCTGCGACAGCCACTGTACGATGAGGTGTAGCGTTGTCGTCCATGAAGGGGAACTCAGGACCCACAACACCTGTAAACAGACCCACGTGAGTCAGGAGATCCGCGGTACAATAGCGGACACCAGTGACTGAACCTCCTTGGAAGATGTGGAGATCAGTACGGCTACCAAGCATGATACTGCCCCAAACGAGAACTCCACCACCTCCAAACCGGTCCCTCTGGATGATGTTGGAGGTGTGATTGCGTGTTCCCTGCTCTCTCCAGATGTGTATACGTCCAGAATCACTCGTCAGACTAAATCGCCTCTCATCTGTAAAGAGAACTAGACCCCATTGCTGATGTGTCCAGTTCTTGTGTTCTGGCACCACAGAAACCGCCGTCTCCGATGAGCAGGCGTTAATGGCACACACCGTACTGGTCGACGTGCAAATAGACCACCTTTGTGCAACCTCCTGGCCACGGTAGAACGCGATAACGGACGTCCAGTTGTCTGTTGCATGTGCCTTGCGATTTCTCCGGCTGTCTACCGTCTGTCTCTTCTCGCCTGTAGGAAAATATACCGGTCTTCCGCCGCCGTGGTTGCTCGTGGAAGACCACTGCTAAACACTCGGACAGCTGTTCCTGTCGTTTGAAATGCTTTCCAAGCTCGTGCTGTGAGCGATCCCGAACTCCTCGGCCACACAAGTCACACTTCGACCTTCTACCAACTTCCCAATGATGCGACCTCGGGTAAAGTCATCCAGATGTCGTCTACTGGATTGCCTGTTGGCCATGTCACACGGTGGCAGCAACTCGACGTCGTTCAAACCGATGTACACCGTGCAACAATACCTTTCACCAAATTGCTGAGCGTAAACCGCCCGTGTGCTTTATACCCTTCCGACCCCCCCCCCCCCGCCGTCATGCTGCATATATGCGCATGCCCTATCTTACCGGACCCTAGTCTATCTCCTGAGTGGTCTTTGGGTCCGTTCTGCCTGCTCGTTCCGCTGTTATGCTAATTTCTCCTCTTTGTCCTTAATTTTTGCACACCAGTGTACATAACTCGCTACATGTGTCACCTTGCTCTATCAATAAGTCTTTCCTTGGTTAAATACACTGGTCACAAAAAGTTTGGGATATTGCTGCTTCGAAGGGAAAACGCAGTGATATGCAGATTTAGCGACTTCTGGAGCTCGGTTATCAGCATGGGTAGCTACATCATATGCAGATAAGTATCATGACAACACAACATATGGCGTGCAAGCTCGGATAGAAGTACCCTGGCATACATTGGCTTACTGTAACCATTATTAAATTTTATGTTTAACTCTTGATTGTGTCAAGGGATGGTTGGTACTGATAGAGGTCATCATTTTGGTTGTGGGTGGGTAGGGTGGCAGGGGATAATATTGGCCAATAGAGAGAAATCTTGGTAATCCTGTTTACTGTAGAAACGTGCTTGGTTTGTGGAGCTGGGAAATTTATATTTTGGCGAATAATTATTATGAATTGCAGGAGTTTTATGACACTTTCTCTAATGTCACTAACAACTCTCTCAGGGTCATTCACCCAAATGCCAGGTCTTTGGCTAACAAAAGTACCGCCTTGGAGGCACTAACAAAACTAACAGATTATTTACTTGATATTATCTGTGTCACAGAGATTTGGTACACAGGGGATAAATACTTTCTTGAACTGCCAAACTATAAACATTTTCACATTAATAGGATGGATTGCAGAGGGGAAGGGGTTACAGTTTACCTAAAACAAAATCTTTACAATAACTATTCCCAATTAGCAAATTAACTTTCATAGATACTATCATTGAAATTCTAACTATTGAGAATCGATATAACGTAATATCAGTTTGCTACCGCCCTCCTTCAAGGAGTGCTACCTTATTTATTGAGAAGCTTTCTGACATTCTTAACTATATAATCGTAACTGGTAAAAACGGGTTTTTGTTGGATGATTTTAACATTGATCTATCATCTGGTAATTCACAGGTTCATTTCTTACAGAACACTATTGCTGCAGCAAGATTTTATAAAGTAATAGATGCTGCTACAAGAATTACTACCACCTCAGCATCTATTTTAGAACTAGCTATTACTAATGCTTTTTTTGAATTAATCTTATCAGGCATCTTAAATTATGATTTTAGTGATCACCTACCTATTTTTATGATCTACAAATATTCTACATGCTCAACACTTGGATCATTTTGCCCCAAGATCAGACTAACCTATATGAAGAATATTGACGTATTTATTAAGTTGATGCAAAATACAAATTGGGAAAATGTTTTACAAACTGAAAACACAGATCTTGTACACAATAATTTTATAACTAATTTTTTGGGCATATATAATCAAGCATTTCCTATTAAAATAATTCAGAATAACCAAAAAAATAAATAAATAAATCTTGGTTAACAAGGCATTGCTTAAATGAAATTAATAAAAAAAAATAACTGTTTACAAAATTTATAAAATCTAAATCCCAGGCTAATTTTGTAACATTTAAACAGTTCAGAAACAATTTAAACTCTTAAATTCGAAAGCCTAAAAAGGATTATTTTTACATTTTCTCGCAAGAATAATTGTAAACTTACTTGGAAGCATCTAAATATACTCTTAGGTCGAACCAAATCTCTGAAACCTCCTTCTCACTTAACTTACAATCAAACCCCTATTGATAACAAACATGACATTGTAAATCTTATGAACGATCATTTCATTTCAGCACCTCAAACTGTTCTAAAACATTTGCCTCATACTAATAACACATCCTTAACACTTCCTTCTAGCCCAATTAAGGCAAACACAATTCGCATTCTTAAAATCACAGAAACTGAATTACTTCATTCATTGTACAATATTAATCTGCTCTGGTCCAGGGTATGATGATATTTTACCAAAAATTAAAAGTATGTAGTTCCTTACATAGTTGATCCCTTACTTCATATCTATAACTCTATCTTAACTACTGGAATGTGTCGAGTCTCTTTTAAAATTGCAAATATTACTCCAATTCTTAAAGCTGGTACAGAAACGGATGTTAATACTATAGGCGTATTGTTAATTTAACTGTTTTTTCAAAAACATTTGAAAAATTAATATATTCTAGATTGATTGCTTTCATCACTAAATTTAACATCTTACATCAAAACCAATTTGGGTTTTTGTCAAACTGTTCAACAGAAATTTCCCTGCTTAACCTAAAAAAATAAATTCAAACTAACCTAACGCATAATAAATTTTCTTTGGGATTGTTTTTGGATCTCTCAAAAGCATTTGATACTATAAACCATGGTTTATTATTAACTAAATTATATAGAATCGGAATTAGAGGTACAATGCTTACATTTTTTAGAAGTTATTTATCTGGCCGACAACAATTTCTCGAACTTGATTACGTTAAATCGTATATAAAAGGTATCACCTCTGGAGTGCTTCAGGGCTCAGTGTTGGCCCCATTGCTTTTTAATTTGTATATTAATAATATTTTCACTATTACACCTAATGCTGACATAATATTATATGCTGATGATGCTATTTTGCTTTTACATGGTGATGATTTACGTAACTTAATTGCTAAATTGGAAAATTGTTTTTTCTCTTTAATTCATTGGTTAACTGTTAACGACTTAGCTATTAATACACATAAAACTAAATTACCGATCTTTTCTTATAATTTGACTAGAAAATTTACCCCCATTGAAATCTTGCTGAATAATATTCCGATAGAAGTTGTTCAATCTCAAACCTATCGTGTTACAATAATTCCATGGAACCTTAAATCAAACAAACCCATTGAAGTTCTAACCAGTAAAATTTCACGAAACATTGTTGTTGTTGGCAGTGTTATGTCCTATCTATCTCCAAAACTGATGCTACAGTTGCATTCTACTTTAATTCAAACTCACCTGAATTACTGTATTCTGACCTGGGATTAAGCCTCTAAATACAATATTAATAATTTACAACGATTGAAAATAAATTCATTAGACTTCTTAAATTAAAAATTCAAATAGTTATTCCCGAAGTTTAACAACCCGATTAGGCCTACATCATAATGATTTTAATCTCTTAACTATTGAACAATTATATAATTATAACTTAGGAATGTTAATGTTTAAGAGAATAAAAAATAATCTTTATCGGGATTTCATTTCACTAAATTTTTTTTCATCAACATTCTACTAGAAACAAAACAAAACTGGTGCCTATATTTCCACAAACAGAACGTTCCAGGGCACATATTAATTATGCGCGACCAACCTTTTGGAATACTTTTGCCTGACGATTTAACAACCTTAAATATTATTTGTTTATTTAAAAAGAAACTTAAACGATATTTTTACGATCAGCCTTATTGTATTTTTTATTCTTTTATCTACATAGGTAGTAGCTACTTTATAAATAAACTGGAACAATCTCTGTGTTTACAAGTTCTTAATCTTCAAATTATATATCAATGATAATGATTGTAGCTCTTGAATCACTAAACAAATTATTGTTTGATATTACTGGCAATCCTAATGCTGAACATAGCTATTCGGACTTTTTACTAATCTGGTAAAACCTTAAGTGGTAGCGTTTTAATTTACATCGTTAATATACACTGAAGAGCAATTGAATTAGAGATACCTGTCTAGTAACGTGTAGCACCACCTTTCGCCCTGATGACGGCGGTGATTCCTCTCGGCATGGACTCGACAAGACACCGGAAGCGTTGGAAAGCCATACGGATCCACGACCCCTGAACAAGCTCCCATAATTCACCAAGATTTGATGAAGGGGGTCAGAGCCTAGAACATCTCTCTCGATGGCATCCCAGATGTGCTCGATGGGATTGAGGTCAGGTGACCCAGCTGGCCAAGAAAGCGAGGTCACGTCGTTGGAGCGTTCATTCAACCATTCGGATACAATTCGGGAGCGATGGCACGGTGCATTGTCTTGTTGCAAGATGAGGTCCCCAGTGGGATGTTGAAGACGCACAAACGGGAGCAAATGGTCGTCCAGGATATCCCGGTAACGTTGACCTGTGAGGGACGATGTCACACGTACCAGGGTTCCCATTTCAGTCCACGTGAACAGTCTCCAGACAAGAATGCCACCCCCACTAGCTTGAAATGTACCCTGCTGGCAAGAAGGATCCATCGCTTCATGTGGTTTGCGCCGTACTCGTATCCTGCCATCCGCATGTACCAACGTGAATCTCGACTCATCAGTCCAGGCAGCATTTTCCCACATGTCTAGTGTCCAGTGGCGATGTTTCCGCGCCCATGCTGATCTTTGCACCCTGTGATGTGCGGTCAGCAGCGGTACCCTCGTAGGACGATGGCTTCTGTACCCCATAGCGAGGAGATGGTTCTGGATGGTGTGGCTGCTTACACGTTTTTGTGCACCAGCGTTAAATTGCCGAGTGATTTCTTGCACTGTGGCCCGTCTATCCGCTGTTATAATGCGAGCTAGCCGACGATGACCCCGCTCATCCACACGCTGTTGTCCACGGCAGTTGGCCCTTGCAAGGATGGTTTTACCGGATTCTATGTACTCACGGTGCACCCGTGACACAGTGGCTTGTGAAAATCCTAGTGCTCGTACGACTTCAGAGATGGAATGACCCATTCGTCGGGCCCCGACAATTTACCCACGATCAAATGCGCTTAGATCCTTCGTCTTACCCATACTGCGTCCGACTCTTACTGATTCCCGTCGCATCACTCCTTATATTGTTGGATCGCTGCATACGTCATGTCGTTTCCGTTTACAGGTCCGCCCACAGCGCCACATTTGCATAACGCGAGCTGTCTCTAATTCAATTGCGCTTCAGTGTAAATACAATGATATTGGATGGAGCCGTTTCGGCAGTTCATTTGAAATTATAGTGATGACTGTCTCTCAGGGCTGCCAATTACTTGTATGTCTGCTTGACTTGATATTTGTTTCCAAGATTATTGTTTTAGGAGAAGAGGGCTAGTTAGGCCCATCTGGCCTTTTCCCTCTTTTCATCCCTGTTGTTGCTTATCTGCTTTACAATCATTTTCACTCATCTGTGTAATTGGTATACGACAACACTAAAATGAAATAAATGAACTGAAAGAAGTGGAATACGGGTCGTTTCACCGCTTGGTCTAGAAGTTTGCTGAATGTATTGCCTTCAGTGTGAGCTTAACCTGAAATGATGTTTAGACTACGACGTTTAATTATTTACAACAGAAATATGGCTGTTGGACATTTTACAAGCAGAGCAAGGCAGATCGATGTGTCTCTGCTTTAGGAGTTTTTCTGAGTGTAGTAAGTCGGCTACATACAAGATTTCTACGGCATGGAAATGTTATAGATCGACCCAGGAGTGGTCGACCGAGAATAACCACCAGGAGGCGAAATCGGCACCTGACAGTAAGTGCTCAGAGAAGGCCTAGTATCACCAGTAACCAACTCCGGGAATCACTGCGAGCTGCTTTTGGTGTTACAGTATGTACTCAAAAGGCACGAAGCCGTCTTCACGAGTACGAACTGAGAGCCAGGAGGCCTCAGAGATATATAGCATCGACATCAGCTCACCGGCGTCAAAGATGTACGTGGACCCGACAGTACATGTCATTAAATACAGTGTAACACCATGTACCTTTCCCACACGAATCTCGTTTCGCTCATATTTTGATATTCGACTGGAAACGTGTGGAGGAGATCCGGGACAAGAACATAGTAGCACTATGTGCAGTCCGTCAACCCTTTCCAGCGGCGATCAATTCTGGTCTGTGCAGGAGTGTGTTTTAATAGCTGTACTTCCTTGTATGCTTGTCAAGACAACATGAATGCCTCAGTGTACCGAAACGAGATCGTTGTGCCTATTGTAACACTGTCTCACGCTGCTATTAGACATGCATTCCGTTCTGTCGGTGACAATGCAACCAATCACCGTGCCTGGAGTGTGCTTCAGGAGATGGAAAAACATGGGATTGAATCGTTACAGCTGCTTCCGAGATCTCCTGACTTAATTCTATTGAGGATATTTGGGTCGCTGTACAGCGACGTCTGGATGACCACGTTCCATACCCCAGTACACTAGCTGACCTCTACAAAGCGTTGCCTGCAATATGGGACGAGCTTTTAGTCCATAAATATGCAGCAAAATTATTATTTTGCTGCATATTTATGGACTAAAAAGCAAGCTTTTGGAATCAGTCTGAATATTTTACGTTAATAGTCGTGCAGCTGTCATGATGGGAGGAAGTAATAGCAAATGATTTGAAGATAGCTCTATTAATAAGGTAGTTCTTTCATTAGATATTGGTAAAATTATTCAGATATTTGGCTTTCATCTGTATTAATACATTGCTAGAAGAAATAAACTTAATATCGAATGTTGAAATCGATGGTTATGATATCAACAGTTCATTTCATGCTGATTGATGTCCCTTGGGTCAATTTCTGAGATCCAAGAATTTTCAGCATAACCAATATCTTCTGAGCGCGATTTGTGGAAAATTTCAAATGAAGATAAATGTTGGACCTCCAAGGGAGTGGTTAACACTGGAACTCCAAAATTCTTAATTGTGTAAACTCAGAAGACAGAACATTAGACACAGGGGTTATGGCCCGTTGACATGAATATCCCCGTGCAGAGTGGAACAGACCTAAACCGAGCGCAGAAGATAACAAGAAAGATGACACCGAATTTTCGGGTGTAATGAGCACATCTTTTGAATCCGTTCTGACACAAATTAAATTTATAAAAGCTATTCAAAGTCAATAGAACCGGTATGGAAAACAATAGTATCTGACGGAAGAAAGAAGTGTTTTAATCGGGTTTTTAATCCCTCAGATATTGCTGTAAACGGAATCGTGAGCTTACGCCCTCTGGTTGCAGACTTGTGCGTTAAGAAAACATGAATTTATATGAGAAACATTTCGCACCGGAAACGCTCTCCAACACAGAAATAATTTTTCATACCGGACTCTTAGAAACAGAGATATTGACAAAAATAAGATGTGACTTTACGTCCCCTGGTGGGAAAGCATGCATTATTTTAGGAAGAAAGTATTCTCAAAAGGTTTTTCCATATGAGCGGTATCGGTCCAACAAAAAACAAAAAATTAGTCGAGTTTTCAGAATCCCAGTTTTTGCTACAAATACATCAGAAGCAGAAATTAACATATGCCCCCTGGTGGACAAACCATTCTTTACCAAACATTAGAAATTATGTGAAAAATATTTTCCATCATGTCTTGTATGCGATACAGGAAGAAGTTTTGAAATCGCAGTTTTAGAAGCAGAAATAACGCAGAATACGCAATTTACCTTTGTGCCCCCTAACGAAAAGTCTATGATTTACTTGAAAACTTTGAATTTATAGGGAAAACATTTGCCATTGGAAACACTATCCAACAAAGAAGGAATTTTTCAAATCGGACTCCTAGAAGTAGAGATATTGACAAAAATAAGATATACACCTACGCCCCTGGCGGAGAAACTGTGGAATATTTTACGAAGAAAATATTCCGAAAAGGTTTATCGACGTGAGTGGCATCAGTCCACGAAAAAAAAAATTTTCAATCGATGTTTTAGAAGCTCAGATTTTATGGCAAATACATCAGAAGCAAAAATTAACACTTACGCCCGCTGGTGGCCAAAGTATTATTTTCCAAACATTTGAAATTATATGCAAAAGATTTTCCATCAGGAGGCGTATCCGCTGAAGAAAATATTTTTCAAATCGGTGTCTTAGAAGAAGAGTTATCGGGAAAAATGTAATTTACCTTTACGCCTCCTAGCGGAAAATCTATACGTAATTTGAAAAAGTAACTGTATCTAAAATACTCTTCGACATAAATGGAATCGAGAGATAAAAAGAATTTTTTCAATCGGTTGTTTAGAAGCAAATATGCGGAATAAAACGTATTTTTGAATTCGACATCATCTGCATTTACGCCCTCTAGCGGCGAAATTGTACATCGTAAGAAAAAAAGTGAAATAAAGGATCATCATTCGCATATTTTAAGCTTCCCAATGCAAAAAGAATTTTTCAAATCGGACTTATAGTTGCAGAGATAGCGTGGGTACAGACGGACGGAAGGACGGACGGACAAACCGGTAACATAAGCACGATCTTTTTTTACAAAAGACGTGTTAAAAAGGCAGACAGCAGAGCTTCCCAACTTTGTATCGCAATCGACGAACATGAGTAACCGCGTGATCTGATAGACTTTGATCCTGGACGCATTATCGGCGCACAATAGATGGATCATTCTATCGCCCAAGTGGTAAGAACGTTAGGGTTCTTGAGGGCAACCGTATCAAGCGTGTACCGCGAGTATACCGACGGACATACCGACGCCCACAGAACAAGGGGCGGTCGACCGCATGCCATTGATGACCGGGGTCGACATAGACTATAGAGGCTTGTACAGATCGACTGCTTGGCAACGGCGGCGCAAATCATATCCAGGCTAAATATCAGAGGCCCAAGCAGCGTGAACGGTACGGCGCAAATCATATCCAGGCTAAATATCAGAGGCCCAAGCAGCGTGAACGGTACGGCGCATGCTGCATACCTGGGCTACGGGTGCCAACGTCCAACTCGTGTGCCACTGTTTACTACTCGCCATCGGACATTACGCCTCTCCTGGTGTCGGGAACTTTAAAAACTAGACCATTGCCGAGTGGTGCCGAGCCACATTGTCAGATGAATCCCGTTTTTAGCTGTACCGAGATAAGATAAGGGTTCGGTGTAGCGTCGATAACATGAGACCATTACCTTCATCATCAGGACCCGCTTTAACGACGGTGCAACGCGTGCATTTTTCACGGCGCGTTTTTTCTTTCGGGGGGGGTGTGGCAAAAATGTTGGAAATTAAAATATAATGTGAAACTAATTTATCAAATAAAAAAAGCACAGATAACTTATAATAATAATAATAACATTTTTTGTTTGTAAGAAACGCCTTAAAGAAACTGGGTATTGGCTTTGGTGTCCGGGCAACTATTTCAATTATGAATATCCTTTTTCCCCAGGAGGGTAATCGACACTGACCCGAAGGCAGGTGTTTACTCCATCCCGCTAGAATACTCTGACGGATCTCAGAAATGCAATATAGGAATCACTAAGAGATTGATTGGTACCAGGGTAGTTTAACCCAAACAAAATGTGGAAAATGAAACCCTTAACACAGACCTTTCAAGAGAAGTTCGTCTCAAAAATGTTGGTCTCACCTCAATGGGCAGGATACAAATGCCTGGCACCATACGCTACCCAAATAGAAACTGCCATCAGAGTGACAATTGAAATACCCACAATACAATACACATGCAACGATGTTGTCTAGCGTGACTTGCATACCCCCCCCCCCCTGCACAGATTTCCTAAAGTATTATGACTTTAAGGCTTTTGATATTGTTGTTTTTTGTTGATGTTTGTTCACGTGCACATTTTCAAATTTGCACAATTTGAAGTTAACTCAAAGCAAGTATCTGTTTTCAAATGTTAACGTTTTACTATTAATTCTCTCCGCCTAGGTTACTAGCAGTCTGCCGTGAAAGAGCCACCTGTTGGTGAGCGAAAGCTGGGCAATATCTGTTTGTTTTACGCCAAAAAATGTCAATAGTTTAAAGAAATCACATTTTGATTTATTCCTGTCCTGTTGGAGATACACTTTAATATGTCGTTAGCCGTATCTTCACCGTTATTAGGAACATATAGTATATCAGATGTCAGCCATAGTGAACAATTAACCCTATTTGCAGAATTTGTCAATACCGATTCAGATTATATCAATATTCATAAGAATTTTCTTGGTTTCATTCCTGTAGAAGTCACTACAGGCAATTTGTATTTTTTAAAAAATGTCAGACATTAATGTTGCAATCACAAACATGCATGGCCAGGATGACGAAAACGGATCTATTATGAAAGGAGGTATTCAGGAGTTCAACAACTCATCGAACCCGAGGGCTTTTTTTTATCCCTTGCTGTTCTCATTCTCTCAACTTAGTTGTCAATCACTCCGCAATGTCGTTTAGAGAAAGGGGTTGCATTTTTTGAAACAGTTCAGAAATTGTATGTGTTTTTCTCAGCGTCAACATTGTGTTGGGGATCTCTTAAAGAACATATTTCAGTTCTAACGCCTAAGCCACTAAGCACTACCAGCTAGGAATCGAGAATAGAAGCCATTCATCCTTTAAGACGTTAAATTGACGAATTTTATGATGCTTTGATAGAAATTGCTGATGACCAATCAGTGGACAAAATGACGAGACACGAAGCTGAAACTCTAGGCCTTAAACTCAGAGGTTTTAAATTTTTATGTTCCCTGTTTATATGGTACTATGTTTTAAAATGAAGTTAATTGTGCTAGAAAACTATTGCAAAACATAAAAATGGAATTGTTGACTTCCGTATCAATTTTGGGAAATGTTCTCCAAAGCCTCAAGAATCTCAGAAATGATGAATCGTTTCAAAATTTTCTTATTGATGCTAAAACATTAGCTGAAAAATTTGAAGCTTATCCTGAATTGCACGAAAGGTTCGAAACTACTATAGCGCATTGGCAGAAAAAACAACAGGACTATGAGACAAGTGACGATCCTATTTTGGATCTCAAAATAGAATTCAAGTGAGAGTTTTCCTGTTTATTATTGATGTCACAACCAGTTCTAATCAAAGAAGATTTGAGCAATTGGAATATCACAGCTTACATTTTTCCTTTTCATGTGTAAAATCCGTAAATTAAAATCTGAGACGACAAATGAACTTTTAAATAAACGTAAAAATCTAGAAGGCGGTGTAACACAACAAGAAACTATAGACATGGACGCCAGTGAGTTATGTGATGAATTGAGAGTGGGTTCCCACTTCAATACCAGGAAATACGCCGCGAATTGAAGTGCTGCGTTATATTGTTGAAAACAACTTACTTCCTTATGTCGCTGTAGTATTCAGAACATTATCGACATTGCCAGTAACGGTTGCAAGTGGCGAGCGTAGTTTTTCAAAATTAAAAATTCTTAAAACTTATTTACGCTCAACAATGGCCGAAACTGGATTGAAAATACTTGCCATGATTTCATTTGAACATGAAATCGATCCAAAATTATACTACAATGACCTGATTTTGCGAATATGAAAGCAAGAAAACTTTCTTTTTGAACAGCAGATATTCATTTCAAGCATTATAAGTGTAAATAATGTGGAGACATATTGCTAAAGACTAAGACATTTACCTCCATAGTTAAGTGTTTGTGATTAAACAGCTCTTTGTTCTACGTGTCATGAGCATTACCTACACGCAAGTAATGGTCAGTACATCTATTACTTTTAATTGCCTCTCAGTTATGTAATAAACGGACAGTTTTTCTTTCATTAATTTATGAATTGTTATTAACGGTTCTATTTAAAATTAACGGTCATGCATGTTGAAGCTTACTGAACATAATAACTTTTAAAATGTTAATTGTTAATTTGTGGATGGGTTGGGGCGGCCTATTGCACAGGGCTCCACACTAGGGTGGAGCGAAAAACACTTTTTTTTTAAATTTGAAACGTCACCATGTGCAATAGTTGCGATTTTATTACTGAAACGACCCCCGAAATATGAATGACATTATTTGATATCTTAGGCTGCCCCAAGAACCTCGAAGTTTGAAAGTTATAGGGAAAAATGGTTTAAAAACACCCGTTTTCTCCATTTTGTAAATTAAAAAAAAAACTGCGTCACCATGTTGTTTGATATCACCTTTGAGTGTGTAAACACGGGTAAAAGTTCAGCAGACATGAGTTAATTTCTTAAGCTTCCCCAGATCCCTTAAAGTATGTAATTTTTGCCAAAAATGGCATGATAAATTGCGTATGCATTAAGTTCCACAGCAGCCTTATTGTTATTAATTTGGGCTTAACATTAGCATCCCCCCTCTTTCATACTTTCTGGAAGATACATGTACTTGGAGTGCCACTTTTCCAAAATAAGAAATCAACGCTGCCAACGTTTTGTACTAGTTTTGTACACCCAAAAGAAAATTTTGTACACCATGTACACCCCCGGAAGTGGTACTTTTTAGGCTCTTTAAAAGTGGCACTCCAAGTACATGCTGGAGTGCCACTTTTCAAAATCGAAAATAAATACTGCCAAAGTTTTGTACTAGTTTTGTACAGTTTTGTACACCCAAAAGAAAATTTTGTATACCACCGAAAGTAGTACTTTTCGGCTCTCTAAAAGTGGCACTCCAAGTACATGCTGAGTGCCACTTTCTCAAAATCGAAAATAACTACTGCCAAAGTTTTGTACTAGTTTTGTACAGTTTTGTACACCCAAAAGAAAATTTTGTACACCACCGGAAGTGGTACTTTTTGACTCTCCTTTGTAGCCCTGGAGCATGTACTTGGAGTGCCACTTTTCCAAAAATGAAAACAAACACTGCCAGAGTGTTGTCCTAGTTTTGTACACTTTTGTACACCCAAAAGAAAATGTTGTACACCACAGGAAGGGGTACTTTTTGACTCCCCTTTGTGGCCCTCGAGCATGTACTTGGAGTGCCACTTTTCCAAATCGAAAATAAACACTGCCAGAGTGTTGTCTTAGTTTTGTACAGTTTTGTACACCCAAAAGAAAATTTTGTACACCACCGGAAACAATTCTTTTTCAGTCTCCTTTGTAGCCCTCGAGCATGTACTTGGTGTGCCACTATTCCGAAAACGAAAATAAACACTGCCAGAGTGTAGTCTTAGTTTTGTACAGTTTTGTACACTCAAAAGAAAATTGTGTACACCACCGGAAGTAGTACTTTTTTATTTTTCTTTGTGTCCCTCGAGCATGTAATTGGAGAGCCAATTTTTCCAAAATTTAAAAAAAAAAAAAGACACTGTCAGAGGGCTGTCCTAGTTTTGTACACCCAAAAGAAAATTTTATACACCACCGGAAGTGGTACTTTTTGACTCTCCTTTGTGGCCCTCGAGCATGAACTTGGAGTGCCACTTTTCCAAAATTGAAAAAAACCACTGCCAGAGTGATGTCATAGTTTTGTACACCCAAAAGAAGATTTTGTACACCACCGGAAGTGGTACTTTTTGACTCTTGATTTTCGAAGCAGTAGCTTAAATGGTTAACTAATTTGATTAATATTCCTAGTTTGTTGCATATAAAACGCACTTTTGTAATAACCCAGAAGCCGAACGGCCAAGTTGGAAAAATCACCAAAAGAATTTATGTTTAAAATCTGCTATCCCTTAATTTTCCACTCAATGAAAGTTCGAAGGTCATCTATATAAAAAATCGTCACATTGTGATTCATCATTTGACACAAAATAGCTCTTAGATCAACATATAGCAACAAACGTATTCGTTTAAATCTCTTTCTTTATATCAGTTCCCCACAATTACTTGGAATTTTTTCTCTCTCTATTCCTCCCCCCCATTATTTACAATCAAGGTTGTGTCTATAAATTTTGCTGTGACCCATTGTCAGTGTCGCTAAAATGTACAAGCTGTTTAGAGAAGTAACGAACTCTTCAGTGGGAAAATGTTTAGTTTAGAAGCAACTCGAAAGGAGGGTAAGTTACAGGTATGCGTCACAGACTGAAATTCAAGCAATTTGAATTTCTGCACAATGTTTTTTCAATCTAGTGGTTTTACGTTTAAACAAAAATTTTATATTTAAGCATTGCTTTGTAGAAATAAAAAGATATTCAATGAAACTTCGGCTATGCGTACTCCAGTTATATTTTTTGACATTTATACGTAATTCTGCATTAGTCCCGATATTTTACTGTATTTGCTAAGCTTTTCCAATTCGATAATAGCTAATTAATTCATTTATACGCTTTTTTCGATGTACATAAATTTTGTAATTTCTGATTATCACAAACTCACAGTTCTTTGATTCGTTTACGTATACGTAACTGGTACAGTATATCACAAGTTTGAGAGAATCGAGACAGCGTTACTGAGTTCGTGGTGCAGCCAAAGTGGAACTTTCATCCCATCAGAGAAGGGTATGCTGTTTACTTTCGGTTAGTGTTCTTGTGTTCCTTCTTCATGCAAAGTTGAACCTTGATCTCATCAGAGAAGGATATGTTGTTTAGTTTCGGTTTGGATGAAAAATTTATTTCGCAATCTTTGCTCTGAATAAAACGTGCACTTAGGCAAGCTACAACTTTTGGCATGGTGCGGACGTTTTTTTGTTGTTGTAGTTCAGCCATGAAATAGATGGTGCAAAACTTAATAACGTTCATAGTTATGTTTTTTCTCTGACTTTGACAAATTTTAAACAAGCAAAGAGTAGAGAATATTTTACTCAAATACCGTTGAGAAATCAACTTGTAAACAATTTGCTTTAAAAAGAGCGATGCTAATAAAGAAGGAGTAATAGGGGTATGAATATAAAACAAAATAACATTCGGATTTACTACAAAGTTTTTAAAAAGTAAAGATTTTTTTTCATGTATTGAAAATGCGAAATTGTACATAATCATTTTGTCATGTAGTTTTTAAAATATTTGGCCAAACTTTGGGAACTTGTTTTACCGCCATTTTGGTGATAAAAAAATCATATAAAGGGCTGGAAACTTTTTCCCGCAGCGTTATCCCCCATGAGCATGGGCGTCCGCTGCAACTTTTCCGGGGAAGGGGGCAAACTGGTGTACTCCCACTATCATAATTATTGCTTAAATTTATAGTACCCCTACGTCTTTATATGGCATAGTGGGGTTGGGTCAGGCGAGTGCATCGAGCCCCTAAAGCTAGGGAGTGAGTTCGGAGTACTGTTAGTCCCCCCCCCAAAGTTTGGGAACTTGGACACATCTTTCTTTTTATAGTCAATATTTAGTATTGAAATAACGGACAATAATAATAATTATGTCATTTACCAATTACTGGCCACTGATTATTCATATCTGAGTCAAACTGTTATTTTATCTTACTGTAGGCTTCTTGCTAAATTTAATAATCAACTTACTACAGTCTTTTTGTATGGAAACATTAACTTGGGGTTACATAAAACAATTGCACTGCTCAATCGTCCTTTATTGAGTATGAGTATAAACCCCCTTTTTTTATAGACATTTATCTGTTTATTTTTATACCCCTTCAATTTTCTGTTTCTTGCACTTTAGAAGAGATACTATGAAATAAAAACTGCAAACGTCTTGGTTTTGTCCAAATCTATCAATCACATTTTGAATGAGTTCATGTTTATTCTCAAAAACCTTTTCTCGATGAATACTCATCATGCACAGTCCAGATAAACGTCCATCTGCCATTTTTGTCCTTAACCAGGTTTTTAACCGTTCTCATAGTGCTGAAGGACCTCTCCACTGGGCAGGTTGTTACTGGTAATGTTTGAGCAATAAGAATAGCCTGTCGAACAGAAGGAAACAGATCAGTGTGTTTGAGCACGCCTGAAGTTCGTCTTCACATCCATCATCTTGTTTCTTCCTTCCTGACCACATTTCAAACTGTTATGGATAGGTTTTGCTCATGTGTGTAATTAATAGTTAAATTTAGCAAATGTTAAAATTAAGGTAAATATTGACTTTAGGTGAAAATTAAAATTTGGAAGACGGTGGATGCATTTCGAAACAAAAAAGTAAATTCAATCAATTAAGGTCATGATAAATGAAAATAAAATGCAATGGAATTAGGACTTTCCAAAAGTTATTATTGAAAGTTTGCGTTATTTGAATTTACGATGAGCTGTGACACCTGCAAGTGTAAAATAAGTAATTATTGTTTACATGTGTACCAAATTTGCGAACACTAAAAAATAGATGGTACACTTTGGAAGCACTGATATCCTAAGTGAAAATCCCCCAAATACGTGGCGTCAGTTGAATAAACAAATACATCGCACTTTCCACGTTTTACCAACACACAGCATAACAATTTTTCGGTTGCTGGATGTCCTACACATTGAAGCTATTCGACCCTTTGGCTCCGGGTTGTAATACGATCGCTCTGCAATCGCCTTATTGGTGCACTGCTGAAGGAAAGTTCGAGGCCACATGGAGATTCCTCGTGGAGGATGTGGATCCTACAATTATCGGTGGTTGTACTAAACTATGTAATTATAGCCTTGATGTTTTTCTTAACACTCACGGCTACCCGTCACAGTAGCATCTGTAAAGAGATCGTTTTCCAAATTAAAATTTGTAAAAACTATTTGAGAAGCATCATGTCACAAGATAGGCTGCAGGAATTGTCACTGCATAGAAAGGCAGTTTGCCAAAAGAATGGACTTCAACGCTTAATGATTTCGCCAAAAAATGAGGGCTAGAAAGAAAGACTTAGGTCTAAAAACATGAAAATTTCCACTTATCGCATAATTTTTTCCACTTGTATTTTAATCATATAATTATAATTTATATTATATCTATATTATGTAGTTATATGGTACACTCAGTGGTCGAAGTGACACAGAGCTACTGCCGGTATGGTGTAGACCATAGATCCACATAGTATAAATAGGAGGTTTCGAAAGAAATACATTCCATTCCGTATAATTGTTTCTTTTTTTTTTTTTTTTTTTGGTATTGAAAAATTAATGTATATAATTTTATAAAATTAATGTAAAAATTAAAAAAACTTCATTGAAGGGTTTGCGGTCGGTCTCTTTCAGTCTGAGCTGCTAATTATCAATTTAACCGTAAAAAATGCCATTTGCCGTTTTTTGCGTTAAAATTTGTGCTTTCATCCTAATATCTTTACGTAGTTTGTGAAGGGTTTATAATTTATTATATACCGGGAGGGTAAATAACGTTTTTTTTAACTGCCGGTATGCTCACTTCCATTTTTGTTAACTATCGGTATGCCATACCGGCCCATTTCGAACACTGGGTATACCCAGTACTCGTATATTTGTAAACATCACATACCTGCACATTGCATTTCCACACGCACTCTTTTTTTCCTGGCCTGCATTGAAGTTTTGTTGTACATACAAATTAATATCTGCAGCTACGAAATCCATATTGCATTCTTGCAGTGTAGAATACTGAATTCCCTGTTTGTATACAATCATATCCAATAACGATCACTAAAGTCTCATAGTTGTTAACCTTAAACATTTAAATATATTTGACCGAATTCGTTTCAATGCGATAAAACGTATATTCATGATTATGCATCTGACAGCTCACCATGTTAAATCTGACTGGCTGATTGATAACCTTGCATTATGTACTTCTGTTCCAAAATTTATTTTAAAAGTTAAAACTACAGGGCTCTATAGGTAGTTCCTTTACTTTACCAGACAGTCTCACTAACTTCCTGACATCCCCATTTTCCCAAAACAAACACCGTGAAAAACACATCCTCCCTAGTGTCCGAAATCCTGGAAAAATTATTATGCTTAGGGGTGCTGAAATGAACTTTCCGGAGTTGCACAAGTGGTGCTAGTTACGCCACTTCGAATGCGCCGAGGTGTTTTGCAACTTCCCTCCAAAGAATATCTCGCGAAGCGTTTATATTATTTGTTCCCTCTCCCCCAACCTTGCTCGGCATGGCTGCTAGACTGGAAGCGATGATATGCGCTGATTTGAATTCCTTTTCCTCGCGTTTTCGAAATGCTTTTGCTGAAAGCATTGCTTAACAAAGCAACAAAAAACTGTTTTTTTCCTTCCTTTACTATAAAAATGAAGGCTCCGACAATTTCTTAGTTTATACAAGACAACCGCACGAAAATTTGCGACCTTGAACAAATAAAAGTTGCGTATATTGTACACAAAAACAGCTGGTTGTGTATAATGAACAGGAGTAAAAGTATGTAATAAACTGGAAAGTGATAGTAGTGTTTACTTCTGGATTTCGAAAGATGACTCTCTAAGAGCATGCTGGACAACCAAAGAGAACCATCGCCGGAGGGGTACATAACTCTCTTTTGTCTGTAGAAAACTAGTACACCATTCTGGCAGAGTTTATTTTCGATTTTGGAAATATGGCACTCCAAGTACATGCTCGAGTGCCACAAAAGAAGAGTCAAAAAGTACCACTTCCGGTGGTTTATAAAATTTTCTTTTGGGTGTACAAAACTAAGACAACACTCTGGCAGTGTTTTTTTTTCAATTTTGGAAAAGTGGCACTCCAAGTACATGGTCGAGAGCCACAAAGGAGAGCCAAAAAGCACCAATTCCGGTGGTGTACAAAATGTTCTTTTGGGTGTACAAAACTGTACAAAATCAGGAAAACACTCTGGCAGGGTTTTTTTTTCAATTTTGGAAAAGTGGCACTCCAAGTACATGGTCGAGAGCCACAAAGGAGAACCAAAAAGTACCACTTCCGGTGGTGTACAAAATTTTCTTTTGGGTGTTCAAAACTGTACAAAACTAGGACAACATTCTGGCAGTGTTTATTTTCGATTTTGGAAAAGTGGCACTCCAAGTACATGCTCGAGGGCCACAAAGGGGAGTCAAAAAGTACCACTTACTTCCGGTGGTGTACAAAATTTTCTTTTGGGTGTACAAAACTGTACAAAACTAGGACAACACTCTGGCAGTGATTATTTTCGTTTTTGGAAAAGTGGCACTCCAAGTACATGCTCGATGGCCACAAAGGAGAGTCAAAAAGTACCACTTCCGGTGGTGTACAAAATTTTCTTTTGGGTGTACAAAACTGTATAAAACTAGTACAAAACTTTGGCAGTAGTTATTTTCGATTTTGAAAAAGTGGCACTCAGCATGTACTTGGAGTGCCACTTTTAGAGAGCCGAAAAGTACTACTTCCGGTGGTGTACAAAATTTTCTTTTGGGTGTACAAAACTAGTACAAAACATTGGCAGTATTTATTTTCGATTTTGAAAAAGTGGCACTCAGCATGTACTTGGAGTGCCACTTTTAAAGAGCCGAAAAGTACCACTACCGGTGGTGTACAAAATTTTCTTTTGGGTGTACGAAACTAGTACAAAACGTTGGCAGCGTTGATTTCTTATTTTGGAAAAGTGGCACTCCAAGTACATGTATCTCTTTCTGGAAACCTCTTGTTGATTTTCAGAAACATGGCTTGCTGTTTTGCGCTCTGCTTTGTTTTTGTTACCTTTTTCCTCTCAGCCCACCTCCTCTCACAGCGGAGCTCTGTTTGCGAACTCGCTGAGTCATCTCATCACAGTCGCACAGGTCCGTTTGTGAGATAGTGTTGGCGGGTTTGTGTCATAATGGTTCAACAGTTTCTTTCACTCCTAGTGACGTTGATTGGATCGTACCGGCATTTTCGTTTTGTCGTCCAACTATTTAAGATGGTTGAAACAAGAAATAAAGTTGATTGTCCTATCCTCGGGAGTTATAAGGAGATGCATGAAAATGTGTTGTCTACGTACGAAGATGTAATGCGCCATCACTACCTTGTGAGGAATACTCTTAGGCAGGAAGGTGGAAATTATGAGCCTGCTGCAGCAGAAATAGCAACTATTGTCGCGGACGAAGTCCTAAGTATATGAAAGAAAGCATCACTTCCGACATCTCTCCACAAATCTGTTGCAAAGCGTATTACCGCATACAACACTGAAATCCGAAAGCTGAAAAAACACGCTGCAAGAATGGATGAAAATTACCGAAAGAAGATTGAACAATTTCGTGCAGATTCGCAACGTATCTTTGACATATGCTCATGCAAGTGCAAATGTTTTAGAACCTGCAAATGCAGCTCTGCAAAAAAGGTACCCGTGAAAGAACGAGACTTTCTGATGGACCAGGGAACGGCTTGACGCAAAAACCACCAGTGTACTGAATAAAAGATCAGCTCGAAAGAGTGGTAGGGAAGAGCATGTCCGTAGGAAATTACAGAAAACTGCATCACTGAAATCGGCCCTGCGAGTCGAGGATGATCCTTCAGATGAGGATACAAATACTAATTATGCGTGAAAACCAGACGAGCCGGGTCCTAGTCATTTGTTGGCCTCGGCGAAAGATTACGATTTCACTCCACGTCGTTTTTCGAAACCTAGGCGTCAGATGACACTGTCTGCATTTTCTAGAAAGTGCGATAGGCGAGGCATCAGCGACCGAGCAGCAGCTGCTCTTGCGTCGGCGTTGCTT
This sequence comes from Macrothele yani, assembly GCA_039090855.1. Lineage (NCBI taxonomy): Eukaryota > Metazoa > Arthropoda > Arachnida > Araneae > Macrothelidae > Macrothele > Macrothele yani. The sequence continues at coordinate 47,363,481 of CM077023.1, forward strand.
CATGATGTAAGTGAACCGGTTGATTCGAAAGAATGTAATGTAGCTGTTATTGATCGGCATAAAGTACGACGAGAAAGGAAAAAGAGTCGTCAAACAATTCAAGATGAGGTAAACTTGACTGGTCGCAAGATTGTATCTTTATTTTTGGACAGAAGAAGGGATGAAACTCTTACGAATACACAGACAGATGATGGCAAGTGGCACAAAACGAAAAGAATGGGAGGAGCATATTACACTTGTTGAAGAACCGGATTCAGTCTATTTGGGACATTTTGCACCGAAGAGCAAAAGTGCAAGGGACATTTCCGACGGTATCTTCAGCTTATTGAACCAGAAGGCATTTGACTTCTCGGAGTTAGTCTTTATTGGAAGTTACGGGAAGTGACTAATACCGGCACAAATGCAGGTGTAATTAAGCGCCTTGAAGAGAAGCTCAATTCTCCCGTACTCTGGATTATATGTCAACTTCATTTTAATGAACTGCCTTTACGCACCTCATTGTAGCACTTGATGGGAAAACATCAGTTCCAAGAGGATTTAGTGGATTGATTGGAAAGCTCCTGAAGACGTGCGCAAACCTTCGTATCGTTAATTTCCAGAAAATTGAATTTTCGCTTCAGTCCAACATTAACTATGGAGATCTTAGCTCGGATCAACTTTATTTGTGGGAAATTTGTAAGGCAGTCTCTGCTGGTGATTGCCCACAAGATCTGGCAAATCGGGATCCTAGAGCACTTGCACATTCCCGTTGGATGACCCTCGCAAATCGCATTCTGCGTTTGAATGTTGGAATTAGTGATTCAACACCACAACTTGTCTCATTAGCCACTTTCATAATGAAAGTATATGCACCATCGTGGTTCACGAACAAATGTAACGGTACCTGTAAAGATGGTCCAAGAAATTTGCAGATTTTTATATCTAGGTTTCAGTATCTTCCAGATAATTTAAAGGATATTGTGAAACGAGTCGTCCAAGACAACGCGTATTTTGCCCATGCAGAAAACTTGCTCGCTCCAATGTTGTTTGACGACAGAAGGTATGTCCGTGAGCTTGCTCTTCGATGTATCATGAAGGCCAGAAATCTTCCGAACAAACAACTACCATTAGGAAGTTTCGGATTCCTACGCTGAATTTCCAGAGCAATGATTACATCGACCTAATCGACTGGCAAGAGTGTAATGTGACTGAGCCTCCCATTACACGGAAATGGAAAGACGATGAGCTTCTGGAATTACTACAGTCGGATAAATATCCAAGTTCTTGCCACAAATTTACAAAAATACCCTGCCATTCTCAGGCAGTAAAGAGGATGGTTAAGATTGTAACAGATTCTTCTGCTCATGTGTGCGGCCTTCTTGCAAGAGATGGATTCATCAGAGTAAACATTTTGGATAGGAAGCTGATGCCAAGTTTTGAAAAAAGTATGATTTCCAAGTGAAATGAACTCACTCCTCAAGTTATGTTACTAGGTAAGGCTGGTGTCTATCATATTTACATAACTTATGCCATTTTCGAGAAATATGACAAATCTTGAGCTCTTTGGGGAAGCCTAAGAAATTAACTCACGTCTGCTGAATTTTTACCCGTGTATATACACTCAAAGGTGATATTAAATAACATGGTGACACAGTATTTTTTTATATTTAAAAAAATGGAGAAAGCGGGTGTTTTTAAACCATTTTTCTCTATAACTTTCAAACTTCGAGGTTCTTGGGGCAGTCTAAGATATCAAATAATGTTATCCATATTTCGCGGGGTCATTTCAGTAATAAAATCGCAACTATTGCACATGGTGACGTTTCAAATAAAAAAAAAAGTGTTTTTCGCTCCACCCTACTCCACACTCATTCATTCGAACATTCTCAGTTGAGTCCAGTTCGTAATAGTTTTTCATTCAGAGAGTTAAGTGTGGAAGCGAACATTTGTCCTTCGATAGATGAATCGGAAAGAGACAAAATTATTGTATCTACCACAATCCAAGGTCGAATAAGCTGATAACTTCAATTTAGATGTCTCTGTGGCCCAAATAACTTACAACCGATCAAAGAACTTGGGCTGTTCGAAGGAGCCGAAACAAGTAGTGAACTGTAAACCACATGATAAAGAAACGATGCTTTTCATTCACACACTATTTTCGTTCTTCCAAAAAAATGATGAACAAATAAAAAGAGGATTAAAGCAATTCTGATAGATAGTGTATTTTGTTTCTGCGGTAAGAATATTTAGGGAACCATCTAATCGTTCCGCTATTGCTCATAAGGGAGTGAATGACTGGAAGCATTTGGGAGATAGGCTAAAAAAAACACGAAACATCATTTCATCAAGAAGGTGTGCAAACATGGTTTGAGTTACAAAAGAACTTGAAAACAGATGCGACCATCGACACTAGCGACAAACGTATTGTGGAAAATGGGAAAAGAGGTACGTAAAGGTTTTTTTTATTCAAATTATTATTTATTTGGCAAACCGAAACTTAATATTTTGAGGTACAAATGGATATTTATTTGAACGCAGTGTCGGTAATTTTCTGGAACTCACTGAATTGCTTTCTAAATTTGACCCATTAATAGAGGAAGATGTTAATCGTATATTGTAGAAAAGGAAATAAATGGGCACTACCTTTCGCATTCAATTCAGGACGAACTAGTTACAGCAATCGCTAGAAAAATTGAATTCTTAATCAAAGAACAGATTTCGGAAGAAAAACATATTCAGTCTGTAACGTACCAGGAGATGTGACGTACCTGCCAGAAGGACGCACACGACATAAAGGCAGATAGGAATCGGAATAAAATGTCCGCGTAGCTCAACTGGTAGAGTGACTTATTCCGGAATGAGGGGACCCGGGTTCGAATCCTGGCGTGGACAGAAATGACGGAGAAATTTACTTCGTTATAATGGCGCCCGAACTATCCGGATGACCCGACCGTTCAAAATCTCGCAATGGTGTGATGTTATTTCCACACCGCGAGATAGGAAAAATAAGTGCAGCACTTCGAAAAAAAATAAAATAAAAATAAAGGGGAGATGATGTAACGTACCAGGAGATGTAACGTACCTGCCCGAAGGACGCACACGACATAAAGGCAGATAGGGATCAGAATAAAATGTCCGCGTAGCTCAACTGGTAGAGTGACTTATTCCAGGATGAGGGTATCCGGGTTCGAATCCTGGCGTGGACAGAAATGACGGAGAAATTCACTTCGTTATAAGTCCTTGTGGACTGTATCTCAGATATAAGTCACCAAGAGCAATTATCTCTTATTATACGGTTTGTTCATATCAGAAACAAAGATGCAGGGATACGTGAGCATTTTTTTACAGAAGGTTTAAAGACCATCGTGATCAACTCAGTGGGCCATAAGCAATCGCCCGTCCCTAATTTAAGGCCACTGGTTCCTGGGAAGGGAGAGAGCCAGCGTCCTAAGACAACAACAACATCTATGCCTCGTCAGGGATCCCAACCCATCTCGAACGAAAAATTTGAAGCCATCGCTTAGACCACTGTGCCACCGGGGTGGCTCTGGGCATTTCATCAACTTTTTAGAATTATGTGACACCAATGGAAAAAGATAAGCTGCAACCTTAAAGGCAGAGAAAAAGAACCAAAATATAAATTTTGCTGACTGCTTTGGACTGGGATATGATAATGCTGCCAATATGAAAAAAAAAAAAAAAATCAGCGTGTCCAAGCTCTGATAATGAAATCAAATCCTCGCGCTTTTTACGTGCTACTTCTGTGACATACTACACAGGTGAAACACGTGTCAAGAAAACAAATATGCAGCGATACATTCCATTGGTGTAGTTCAGTCGGTTAGAGCAACTCGCCCCGGAACGAGGAGACGCGATTCGATCTCCGTCCCCGACAAATTCCTGTTTGCCGCCCCGGTGGCGCAGTGGTCTAAGCGATGGTCTCTAATCATTCGTCCGAACGGGGTCCGGGTTCGAATCCCGGTGAGGCATGGATTTTGTGTTTGTCTTACGGCACTGGCTTTCTCCCTTCCCTGGAACCAGTGACCCTAAATTAGGGACGGGCGACTGCTTATTGCCCATTGAGTTGCTCACGATGGTCATTAAACCTCCAATCAAAAAAAAAAAAAAATTCCTGTTTTCGCATTGGCACCCGAACGTAAAATTGGATCAACTGGCCGTTGGGTTCTTCGAAAAATGTGTGATGTTCGTTCTACACATGGTCTAGAATTGATGTAAGGCTCCTTCTTCGCTTAAAATCATTTAGAGGGAGATGATGTGATATATTAAAAAGGTGAAGCACTTGTCAAGACGACAAATCTTCAGCGATACATTCCATCGGTGTAGTCCAGGTGGTTAGATGGAAACGTGTCACGGGTCAACGGATCGGCAATTTCTTGCGGGCCCCAGCGGGTCGGATCAATGTGTTCCTGACCCGATTTTGACCTGGTTTTATTCCCGTTTTATTTTTGAAAGGAGAAAAATATACTCCAAGGAAAAATGCGCGTTGTGGAATTCTGTAGTTGATACTGCTGCCCACGGAGTGAATAATGATTTGCCATGCAAAAATATTGTCGTGTCTTTCTTAAAGCAGCGAAGATTTCTATCTACCGACGCGACGTCAGACACACCGACACCATATCGTAAAAATATACTTCCTTTTGCGTTCTTTTACAGTGCGATTGTCCAGGGCAAGGTACAGTTATTCGTCTGCTTCTCAGCTGATTCACTCTCTCCGTGAGAAGTTCACTGTATGAATAAGAGTTACTTTTCACATCGCATCTTTTGCATTAAGCATGCAGAGGTTTTCGATTGATGTGCTAACATCCCGTTGCCATGACATGTCATGTCGAAATTAACTCCTTATTTGTTAATATGGATGGATTTAATACTAAGGAGGTTGAGAAAGGCGTCGCGGCCAACAAATACGTGCTTGTTGAAAACCATAAGGGGAAGAGTGAATACTGGAAATTGTTTCGTCTCATTAAGGAACCGGTAAATAATTCTGTGTTGTTTAGTCTTGCTTTTTGTTCAAAATCTGGAAAGTGTATAATTAAAAAGAAAGATGTCAACGGTGTAATTAATTCTTATTGGTGTAATAAAAATCTAACGGACCATATGAAAGTATGCGCACTTCCATCAAAACGTGGAAAGAATGAACAATCTAAATACATTTAAAAAAAATTGTGTAATCGCAAATAATGATTCCCATTTGTAATATACTCCATTGTCACGGTCACAGTCAGCCGTTACTTCTGGATTACGTAAAATAATAGCACAAAAAATGGCACTAAAATTTAGTAAGTAACCAAATTTTGTTATTACAAAGGATTTCAGTTATTAAATATCAAGCAGTTATTGGGATGAATATACATGTATATATTACGTTGATATGTGTACATAAATATATATATATATATATATATATATAAATATATATATATATAAATATACCTCGTATATCATCATCATCATCATTGTCAACCATTATCAATCCACTGCTGGACGAAGGTCTCTCCAAGCCTCTTCCACAACGGTCTGTCTTGTGCCAGTCTCCTCCATGTTACTCCCGTATACTTTCTAATTTCATCCACCCATCTCCCATGTGGTCTTCTTCTGAGTCTTTTCCTGTCACTTGGAACCCAATCTAAAATTTCGACTGTCCATCGATGATCCGTCCTTCTGGCAGTATGTCCAGCCCTTTGCCATTTCAGGAATTTCACTCTCATCATGATGTCTTCCACTCTTGTCATTTTTCTGATCCACGAGTTCCTCTTCTTATCTCTCCTGTTTACACCAAGCATGCACCTCTCCATGCCTCTTTGAGTTGTCTGCAGCCTTTGTATGTCTCTTTTAGTTAAGGTCCACGTCTCTGCACCATACGTAAGCACTGGAAGGATGCATTGATCAAACACTTTTCTTTTAAGACATAATGGCATATTGCTCTTGTTTCTTCCAAAAGCTCTCCAGGCAAGTTTTATACGCCGATTAATTTCTTCATCAATGTGACCCTCACTTGATATCTGCTGTCCAAGATAAATGTAGGTATTGGTTATCTCCAGCTTTTCCTCATCAATCGATAAATCTTCATTTCTTGTAAAAGCATTGTTTTGCCTTCTGAACGTTCAGTTTTAATCCCACTTCTTTACTCTTGTCAGCAAGTTCCTGGATTATACTCTGCAGCTCTGATGGAGTAGTTGCAAAAATGACTACGTCATCAGCAAAACGAAGGTGAGTAAGATAATCTCAATTAATCTTTATCCCTCTGTTTTCCCAGTTCAGTGATTGAAAGACATTTTCCAAGGTGGCATTAAAGAGCTTGGGAGATATGGTGTCACCTTGTCTCACTCCCTTTTCAATTTTTATGTGTGCTGTATTCTCAAACAGCCGAATCTTTGCACTCTCATTTTCATAGATGTTATTAATAATATTAATGTATGCATCTTCAACACCGCAGGATATCAAAGCCATTGTAACTGTTGATGGTTTCACTGAATCAAAGGCCTTTTCATAATCGATAAAAGTTCATATTCCTTTGCTCTATCAGTTAGTTCTCTCAGTACGTGGATATGATCTACAGTGCTGTACCTACACCTGAATTCAGCTTGTTCTCTCGGTTGAGCCATGTCCAGTGTTACCTTCAAGCGGCGTGACAGAACTTTAGTGAAGATTTTATAAACCACTGATAGGAGGCTGATAGGTCTGTAGTTCCTGAGATCCTCAATGTCACATTTTTTTATGCAGGAGGATCATTGTAGTGTTGTTCCAATCCTCCGGAATCTTCTCTTCATTAAGGCTTCGAGTGAAAACTTGGGCGAGTACTGTTTCAATTTCTCCACTTGCTACTTCTATGATGTCTACAGAAATTCCATCTTCTAATGGAGCTTTTCCCCGCTTCAAGTACTTGATTGCATGTGCAACTTCTGCTGGGAGGACTGGAAGAACTCTTGGTACTGGTACCTTTCATGATGTCTGGAGTACATGTATCATCCCTTTCATATAATTTGGAGTAGAAATCTTTCACTCTTGTCAAACTTTCGCCTCTATTTCTTGTTACAGAACCATCTTCTTTTCTCAGTGCCATAATCTGTTTTCTTCCCTTACTGAGATGTCCCTTTGCTATCTTTAGGCTTTGGTTGTTTTCAATTGCTTTCCTCACTAGTTCACAGTTGAATTTCTTTACGTCTTGAGCGATACCTTTTCGTACTGTCTTGCATAGCTCTATATATTCTACTTTGGAAGTCACATCTTCTTTAATTGTCCTCATCTCTCTTCTTTTTTGCATCAGAATTTTGGTGTTTCCTGATAATTTGTTCACATGCAACTTGTTCTTAGACGCAGCTAATCTTGTTGCGGTTTCCACAAGAGCTTTGGTTACTTTTCTGTTAACTTCAGAGATGTCCACTTCTTCTGATGTTAGACCTTCTAGAGCAGAGAATTTGTTCCTCAGCTCCAATTTGAAGGTATTATGATGCTTTTTAAGGTTGGTCCCGTCAATACACTTTGTTTGTTTTATGAGCTTGCCACGCTCAAGTTTAACATTTAGCTGCATCTTACATCTTTCCATTCTATGGTCATTACCTGTGTTGAACTTGTTCATCACACTGCAATCTTCCATGACAAATTTCTAGTTACACATAATAAAATCAATTTCACCTGTCCATCCATTTGTCAATTTCCATGTCCATTTCCTTTGAGGCTTCTTCTTGAAAAAGGAGTTCATGATGAAAAACCCTTCTGCCTCTGCAAACTCTACGAGAGTATTTCCACGCTGGTTTCTATTGTCGTGACGGAATTTACCTACCGAAGTTTCATTCTGTTGCCGTTGCCCTATTTTTGCATTGAAATCTCCCATAATTATCTTCAAGTGCTGCTTGCCTTTATTATTTAGAAGACGAATTTCCTCATAAAATTCTTCAATTTCTTCTTCAGGATGACTTGTGGTGGGTGCATAAGTTTGAATAATCTGAGCCTGGTATCTTCTCGAGAGTTGTATAACGAGTCGTGCTGCTCTGTCAGAGGAACTTTCAACTTCTACAACTTTATCCTTCAGTTTTTTGTTTATTATAAATCCAACACCACTAGTTCTGCCAGTATCTGTTCCACGATAGTAGAAGAGATGTCCACTTTTCAGTTCAATGAGATCTTCTCCTTTTCTCCTTACCTCACCTAGCCCGACGATGTCCCACTTTTTGCCGCCCCGGTGGCGCAGTGGTCTAAGGCGTTGGCCTCTGATCATTCGTCGGAAGGGGTCCGGGTTCGAATCCCGGTGAGGCATGGATATTGTGTTTGTCTTACGGCACTGGCTCTCTCCCTTCCCTGGAACCAGTGACTCTAAATTAGGGACGGGCGACTGCTTATAGCCCATTGAGTTGCTCACGGTGGTCGTTAAATCTCAAAAAAAAAAAAAAAATGTCCCACTTGATCCTTTGTAGTTCTTCTTCCTATTAGAGAAGTCTTGCAACAGAAGATAGGGACCGTCCATTGTAAGTAGCCAAGGTCAGCATCAAATGGTAGCCTAGTCCGGTCCTCCGGTGATTTTTAGCAACCTCTGCTTTCATGTCGCACTGGCCGCTGCATTGGCCAGTTACATTCCAGCTGCCGGAGACTGAGGGCCAAGATTTCAGTTGTGGAATCATTTTGGAGGAGTTTTTTTTTATTGGAGGTTTAACGACCGCCGTGAGCAACTCAATGGGCTATAAGCAGTCCCCCGTCCCTAATTTAGGGTCACTGGTTCCAGGGAAGGGAGAGAGCCAGTGCCGTAAGACAAACACAACATCCATGCCTCACCGGAATTCGAACCCGGACCCCTTTCGGACGAATGATCAGAGGCCATCGCTTAGACCACTGCCCCACCGGTGCGGCTTTGGAGGAGTTTGGCCATAACTCACCACGCTGGCCAAGCGGGTTGGTGAGTGTATGATAGCATTTCCTATAATCCCGTTGGTATAGTTATACTGCTATTGGAGGTCGTCAGAGCCCCTTTAGTGGGAAACAGGATGCACCACGAGAAGGTGGGGTTGACATTTGTCAAGGAGAGGCTGTGATATTGCGCATCACCTGACCTTACATCCGTGACCACCTCGTATATATATAAATTTAGTTTCGAATTTATAGTTCAAAGCAGATTGGTTCGGGTAAGTTACGGGTCCGGATCGGGTCGGGTCAGGTCCAATTATGGGACGTCCAGGTCCGAACTTTCTGACCCGTTTCCAATTCTGGTTGGGACAACTTACTTCGGAGCGAGGAGAGAGGATTCTATACCGTCACCGACAAATTTCTATAGTTCTTATCACAATTTGAATCTTATACTAAGCAATATGGCAAAGAGTTCCTACAGTACTTTTTGTAAGCTACAATATTCTTGTAATGTTATTACGAGAAATTCAAGTTCGCCCCTAGAATGCTTAAAGTACATTTGCAAAAATGAATTGGAACAAATTTACCCAAACAATTTTAGCTCGCCTAGAATATTTCTTACGACCCACTGTAACAGTGGTGTCATCAGAAACAAGTTTTCTTTTTTCAAAATTGAAGCTCATAAAGAACTATCTGCTGTCACCGATGAGCCAAGAAAGATCAAATCGCCTGTCAAAATTATCAAACGAGAATACTGTTTGCCAAGAAACAGACTTCACTGACATTATTCATGAATTTGTTGCCATCAATCCCCAACCATGGGAGTGGGTCAGATTCCCGGGGCCCGCAGTCCTGCTGTGCAGAATAAATGACAGTTTCAATTTTAAGCAGAAATTACGTAGAGGAAACGGTAGCGAATTGAAAATGCATGTGAAACATTGTATAACGAAGTAAATTTCTCCGTCATTTTTTGGTCTACGCCGGGATTCGAACCCGAGGCCGCCTATTCCGGAACAAGTCGCTCTACCAACTGAGCTACGCAGACGTTCATTCTGAATCCTATCGGCCTTTATGTCCTGTGCGTCCTGCCCCGAAAGAGGGCCGGGGGCATGGACAACGGGTCAGCCGTGACCATGAATCGTTGCAGGCAGCCATCCGCTGTAGAAACGTGCACTTGAGAACTCCCAGTCAATCTGCTGTGTGGAATGCAACGTCACACACATTTTTTTTTCGAAGCGCTGGAGAAGGGATTCTCGCCGCCCCCGTGGCGCATTGGTCTAAGCGATGGCCTCTGATCATTGGTCCGAAAGGGGTCCGGGTTCGAATCCCGGTGAGGCATGGATGTTGTGTTTGTCTTACGGCACTGGCTCTCTCCCTTCCCTGGAACCAGTGACCCTAAATTAGGGACGGGCGACTGCTTATAGCCCATTGAGTTGCTCACGGTGGTCGTTAAACCTCCAATCAAAAAAAAAAAAAAAAAAGGGGATTCTCTGATTTTTCCTATCTCGCGGTGTGGAAATAACATCACACCATTGCGAGATTTTGAACGGTCGGGTCATCCGGATAGTTCGGGCGCCATTATAACGAAGTAAATTTCTCCGTCATTTTTGGTCTACGCCGGGATTCGAACCCGAGGCCGCTTATTCCGGAACAAGTCGCTCTACCAACTGAGCTACGCAGACGTTACTTCTGAATCCTATCGGCCTTTATGTCCTGTGCGTCCTGCCCCGAAAGAGGGCCGGGGGCATGGACAACGGGTCAGCCGTGACCATGAATCGTTGCAGGCAGCCATACTTGAGAACTCCCAGTCAATCTGGTGTGTGGAATGCAACGTCACACACATTTATTTTTAGAAGCGCTGGAGAAGGGATTCTCTGATTTTTCCTATCTCGCGGTGTGGAAATAACATCACACCATTGCGAGATTTTGAACGGCCGGGTCATCCGGATAGTTCGGGCGCCATTATAACGAAGTAAATTTCTCCGTCATTTTTGGTCTACGCCGGGATTCGAACCCGAGGCCGCCTATTCCGGAACAAGTCGCTCTACCAACTGAGTTACGCAGACGTTCATTCTGAATCCTATCGGCCTTTATGTCCTGTGCGTCCTGCCCCGAAAGAGGGCCGGGGGCATGGACAACGGGTCAGCCGTGACCATGAATCGTTGCAGGCAGCCATACTTGAGAACTCCCAGTCAATCTGGTGTGTGGAATGCAACGTCACACACATTTATTTTTAGAAGCGCTGGAGAAGGGATTCTCTGATTTTTCCTATCTCGCGGTGTGGAAATAACATCACACCATTGCGAGATTTTGAACGGCCGGGTCATCCGGATAGTTCGGGCGCCATTATAACGAAGTAAATTTCTCCGTCATTTTTGGTCTACGCCGGGATTCGAACCCGAGGCCGCTTATTCCGGTACAAGTCGCTCTACCAACTGAGCTACGCAGACGTTCATTCTGAATCCTATCGGCCTTTATGTCCTGTGCGTCCTGCTGGCAGGTACGTCACAATTGTACCTATCGAAAAATTTTTTGCGAGGAGTAAATGTCAAAAATATTCCTTCAAAAACGAGGCCAAACGTTCTTCTTGATAAAGAAAAATCCTCATACAGTCAACCAACACACACACACACACACACACACACACACACACACACACAGTATTTGTGAAAGTTATGTTTTAGAAAAGTTTAAAGCACTGAAAAAGTTTTCGGTCAATAACATTTGCAAAGTAATATGCTTATAGTGTCGCCTCAAACCATAAAATATACTCTGATTTCGCCTCTGCAAATCAGCTTTGTCTGTGATAACTCATTTCGGTAACCCCAAACAGCAAAAAGGTACACTTGTAACTTTTATATTTTTATGTCTTCATATGGTACGCATGAATGTCCAATTGTATTCGTATGTCCAACTATTTTGTAACGTGCGATAATTGTACAAGTTTGCAAACTTCAAGAAACTTCTAAAAGTCGGCTAGACACAGACCTTGGTCGGAAGGGACTTCAATATCCACCCCAGAGTAGTTTCACGGTAATAACAGCAATTCAACAGCACGGTGTGGTGTCACGAAGGTCTGACCAAGGTCGTCCAAGGAGTACGACATCTCGTGACGACTGCTATGTCGATTCAACCACACAGCGTCATAAGTCCTATACAGCTCAGAGATTGTCTTCGAAGCTCTGTGCTGCCACTGCGACTTGGGTATCAAGTAAAAAATATATTGAAGGGGTAATGCAATTAGCACTTTGTGTCAGTTTGTGTCCCGTTAACAGAATCTCACGGGACAGCTAGCTTCACCTGGTGCAGGCTACATCGCTCCTGGAGGCCAGATGAGTACACTGGTTTTTGTTTTTACAGATGAGTCGAGATTCAGTCTACTAACGGATTTTCATCGGCATTTCATCTAGATGGAACAGGGAATCCGTAGATATTGTGCAAACATCCGCGAACGAGAATCTTTCGAAGACAGTGGTCTACTCGTACGGAGTGGCATCATGTTCAGCAGCCGCACACCACTGCACATGTTCGCAGGTGGCAATGCGAATGCTGAGCCATGTAGGGACAAGATCCTAAAATCCTATGTCAGACTTTTTACGGAGCTGTTGGCCCTTATTTCCTTTTAATGGATGATCATGCTCACCCGCACAGTGCACGGCTTGTCGATGATTTCCTGCAGAGCCAGGATATTCGGAGTGTGGACTGGCCAGCCCGGTCTCCGAATCTGAACCCTGTACAGAATGCGTAGGATACTTTGGGACGACGCGTGCTCGTCAGCCCCCTCCCACAACCCTGCCCGAGCCACGCGCTGCCCTAATCGAGAAATGCGATTCTTTGGCTCCAGCATCCCTTATTAAGACATATTTTTGTTACATTGTTACATCTCACCTTGGCGGCGATTGCTGATGTGACTCAGTATACGCAAAATGTGTGCATATTTGTCTACAATAAAATTAAATATCTGGTAAGTACATTCCTCCTGCGTTAATACAAGACTAATATCCTTCTTTTCGTTGGCTGATCGCCAAGGAAAGGAAGGTCTTGCAGAGGTCATTTTTTGGTGTGGAGTGAAGAGCTGATGTCACAGTTCTTTGTATGTCTTCAATGTCTCGTAAAACTTTTCCCTTTAAAGGTAACTTTAATTCAGGGAATATTCGGTAGTCACACATTGACAAATTTAGAGAACAGGGTGGAGGGTCGACTATACACACTTGTATTCCAGTCAGAAATGGCAGTACACTGAATGCTCTGTGTGCGGGTGGGTTATCGTGAAGAAGAAACAATTATCTGTTTTTGTGCTCAGGCCTGACCCGAACAATCGTCTTCCACAATCGCTCCAAAACGGATGTATAAGCATTGCCAGTGACATTTTCAGATTCAGGAATGAAATCGTGATGCAGAGTTCCCTTCCTGTCGTAAAAGCACACACTGTCTTGATTTTGGACTTCTATCTATGATCTGATCTTCTTTCCTTTGGATGACTGTGGCGACTTCCACTGAACACTCTGACGCGTCGTTTCAAAATCATAATAAAAACACTGTCTCGTCAGGTGCCACAATGCTTTAGAAAAAAATTTGCATTGTTTCTGCCGTCTCCAGAATGCCTTTCGCGTACTCCACCAGTGCATGTTTCTGTCATCTGACAAAGGATGTGGAACAAAACTAGCACAAACCTCCCCCAATCTTGCTGTAAAATTTAACGAATCAACTCCTTATTAGCATCGAGCTCACGTTCCAGCATCTTCATACTCACACAACGATCATTTTTATCATTTCGCTACCTTTCTCAATGAGTTCAAACGTGCGCACTGAAATCGGGCGTACGGGGCTTCCGTCATTTCCCAAATCGTCCCGCCTATTTTGAAACATGCGTACCATCGGAATATATGTGCACGAGATAGACTAATAGTTCCATGCACATCACGCAACAATTCAACTGTCTCAGATACAGTTTTACCGATTTTCAAACAGAACCGGCTATTTGCTCTCTGTTCCACGTCAGAGGTGTAAGAACGTTCTTTCACCAAATGACGTGATGCACAACATAAATAATCACCTGCGCAATTCTCACGCAAACGCTGTTGCCTCCGCATAGCCGATAAATGACTTTATCAAAAAACTATGCTCCCCACCCGTGTGTTTCACCGGGACTTCAAAAATAGATCAGTCTCACTACTTAATTGCCGCATTGTGTAGTAGTAGCACCGCTGATTTGTTGACTGAAGTCACCAAATGATGAGGGCAAACATATACACCGAAGAGCCAAAACGTTATGACCAGTGCGTCTTTATACAAATCAAAGCAATTGAACATAAAATACAGTGCGTGTGAAGGCCATGAGACGGTATAAATAACACCTGGTATTGAGTTCTGTTAATCAGTATTCTTCTTCTCTTCAGAAAGGTAAAGCAGCAGACTAACCGAGTTTGGCACAGGCCGGATTGTAATAGCCAGACGACTTGTTCACAGCATTTCCGAGACGGCAAGACTTGTGGGTTGCTCGTGGTCAGCCGTAGTTAATACCTTCAATAATTGATCTGAGGATGGATTAACCATGAAGCTCCAGCAACGTGTGAGCCGGCCACGGCTCACACCTTGCTGGAGGTGAGCGAAGGCTATCCCCGTATAGTATCAGCCAACAGAAGGGGTACAGTGGCGGAACAGGCAGTTAATTTCAGTGCTGGCGATGCTCCATTTTCAGCTTAATTCGATGTACTGCATGTTCAGCCGCAGCCGGTCCGAATGCCCATGCAAACCTAGGTTTACCGTCAAAAGCACCTACAACGGGCACGCAAACATGAACATTAGACCTTTAATATGATTGGAAGATGGTCGCTTGGTCCGTTTATTTCATTTCCTGTTGTGCCATGTGGACGGCCGGATACGTGTCCGTAAGTGGCGTATATTCGAGTTTAGCTACGCTAGCTGCGTAGCCCAGAGAATGCACAAATAAGATACAATTGAATATACACAAATAAAAGTTAATTATCAACGGTATTAAGATATATGTCGATGCTTTTGCTGCGAAAAAAACTCGTGCGGATTCGCTTCTTTGACTCAGTCTGGCGAGCGAAGCCAACGGCATAACGCAAGCAGCTCTTCCAGAGTCTTCGTTGTTCTGATTCGAAGACCTTCGATACCATCGCCTACTAGTGTTTCCATGACATCATGAATGAGCGGGTGTAGGGGATTGGACAATTGCTTTGCGCAACGGTTCGCTCAGAAAAGAGAAGATTTCGACTACCTCAATCACCCGCTTGCTTCCCCGCCTGTAGCAGCACGTGTTTCGCCAGAGTTGTTTCAGTTTGTGTGAAGTGTCAATGAATTAAAATCAGTGATATAATATCTTAAATTCGTGGCTTTCTTAATATTCGAACTGTTTTGATAAATTTTGTGAAAGCTTCCCTGAACATCTGCTGTCGCAACTTAAAGAACTCTATGCTTCTAATTTTGATGCAGTTCGACAAAACAAATTAACTGGGGTGTTTTATTCCCTTGATGAATACAAAAACAAATCAGTATGAGACATTACTTGTTACATAAAGTTGAAAAAATTGGACATAGTGTTTAGTGAGGCGTAAAAATTAGCATACCTAATATTAAAGTTTCCATCAACAACTGCAACTGCTGAAAGAAATTTCTTTGCATTAAAAACAATCAAGATATATCTTAGAGCCACACTAGGGCATGTACATTCCAGGCTGTTTTGTCAATAGAGAAAAACATTCTTTTTAAATACGAAAAACTACTCGGAAGAAACATTTTATGAAAACGTAACACTCAAGTTCATACAAAAGGAAAGAAGTACATGCACAAATAAAGCATTCAAATCCTAATCCTCATAATTATTTGGTATCATGTTAGCAATAGCATGTACCTAAAATAAGTTACTTCTATTACTTAACAATTAAAAAAACTTCGCAATTAAAACAAACAGTAGGGGGTGGGAGGATTGTGAGATAGCCCAGGTCTCGGACCCAAGATACGCCACTGGTGTCGGTCGTTTACCTAGGGAAGTGTTGGCACCAGAATGCTCAGCGGGACGAAAACAATCCTCTGGGAGAAGTGTAATAATAATACCTTGGGAATGAGCAAAGTTTTGCTACAAAACCGTGGGTCCATTCAGTCATGTGCAAAATACTATGACGGCTCCCACTTCCCTAAGCATCATTGCACGACAGGTACATACACCCTTTCATGGTAACGGTATTCTTCTCTGGTAATGCTTTCTTTCAGTAGGATAATGCGCCATCTCACACTGACGGAAGTGTTCGGCAATTGTTCGTTTAACATGAGACAGACTTCCAGACATCAATCCAATCGAACGTCTGTGATTTGTGTTGGAACAGTAAATTCGACCTGGGGCGGCTGAACCACGTAACTTGCAAAAGTTAAAGGATCTGCTGGTAACATGTTGGTTCCAGGCATCACAAGACGCGTTTAGAAATCTTGTGTCACCCATGCCTCGCCGGGGCAATCTTCGCAGTACTTGGAGAACCAACAGCATATTAGGGTGCTCATAATGATTTGGTTCTTCGGTGCATATTTATGAGAGCAGCGTAGCGAAGTTTTCACTTCAGGGAAGGGTTCATTTCACAGTAAGGAAATATTTTAATGACTATTTTAACAACATAAAGTTTTTCCGTATTTACGAATTAGCAAATTAAATTTAAAATTTAATTACTTTGTGCCTTCCTATAAGTAATTAACAGTGTGTTTGCAAACCAGGTATCTAAATTGAAATAGAAAAAGAAAAAAAAAAAATAATATCAAAGTTATTTTCGGCTATATTTGGAGGCCAACCCACTTACCTTTTAATTTGCATATTTGAATTTCTGTATTACATTGAAACAAGTTAGTAAAATAATGCAATGCATTGATTATAATACGCTTTCCAACATACCAGAAATCATTACTCAAGCTATCACTCAAGTTATGAGGATAATGGCTGTGGAATAAATCTCGTACCTGTGCTCTGACCTTTGATCCCATTTCGATAATATTCAACAGAACCGGTTCAGTATACCTCCGAAATAACAAGTTTTGTCGCAATGAAAGCATTTTTACGTAAGTTATGATGCATAAGGGCTATGGAATACATCCCGCTCCTGTGTCATAACCTTTGACCCCATTTCGCCCATTTTCAACACGATTCGTCTACAGGCATGCACCTACAACATACCAACATTTCATACAAATCGAATAATTTTTACGTAAGTTATGACGCATAATGACGATGGAAGTGATTCCGCTCCTATGTTCTGACCTTTGACCCCATTTCGCCCATTTTCAATAGGGTTTGTTTCCAGGTTGTGCCCTACCACATACTAATATTTAATCGAAATCGAATCTTTTTTACATTAGTTATGACGCATAAGAGCAGTGGAATGGATCCCGCTCCTATGTCCTGACCTTTGACTCCATTTCGTTCACTTTCAATAGCGTTCCTTCCCAGGTGTTCCCCTTCCACATACTAAAAGTTCATCGAAATCGAACGATTTTTACGCACGTTATGACGCATAAGGGCAATGGAATGCATCCCGCTCCTATGTCCTGACCTTTGATCCCACTGCACCCATTTTCAATAGGGTTCATTCCCAGGTGGTCCCTTACAATATACTCCAATTTTATCGACATCGAACTATATTTACAAAAGTTATGACGCATAAGGGCAATGGAATGGATCCCACTTCTATGCCGTGACCTTTGACCCATTTTCTTCCATTTTCAATAGGGTTCGTCCCCAGGTGGTCCCCTACCTCATACTAAAATTTCATCGAAATCGAACCATTTTTACGCGAGTTATCGTGCCGACAGACGGACAGACAAAACTGAAGCATATACGCTTCTTCAACCTACGGCTAGAAAGCGTAATAAAACGTAATTGTTCCACCTGAATTATTTTTTCCCGTCATTTGACGGTACTGCATTCAAACCATTTTCTACTGATTTTATTTACGCAAAAGAGCTGAGTTCATAAAGGGGAGATAAGCCAATGTATTGCAGATGTTTCAGGGCCGTAGCCAGGGAAGGGACAGGACGGGCGGCTCCCGAGCTGCGTTTCTTTTGCCCGTCCCAGCAACTCACATTACAGTCAACTTACACTACAGAGTTTTATGTAGAGGATTTTAGAAAGGTAGTGTCCGACTCCAGGTCTTACACAACCCTTGGAAGTAGGAAATTTGGGCTAAAGTGCCGGACAGGAAATTCACAAGGAAGCGAGGTAAAAAGGGAGGGAAAGACGCCTTTATTTTTAACCGCGGGGCCAGTACTCCGGGGACCGACAGCTTCACGTGCCTATCCGATGCACGGCGAATATTTAGTGATTCAAACCTGCCTGAGATCGATCCTTAGAATTTTCCATGCCAGTCTCGAACATTGACCACTGGGACACCCACAGCCCACCTCTTTTATATCTTTTGCGCGACCTCTTTATATCCTTCGCCCGACCTCAATCATCAGCCGCCCCTACCAACTTCTGTGTCTGACTATGGGCATGAGATGTTTTCGACCAACTGCAACGTGAACGATGATTCCAAGGGCTGAAAAGGCATTAAAACTTCGCTTAAAATTTATGATTTTAACTATAGAAACAGCACAATTTAACCAACACTAATCACTAATGGACTTTTTCGGGGATGGGATGCTGTCAGCTGCTAGTTCACAGAGAAAGAATTCTCGTCCATAAATTCATCTGTCATTAACAAGACAGAATTCTTAATGCATTCATCACAAGATTTTGCCAACAGATGGTAGCACCAGCTTGACATGATAGGATTTCTATCATGCGCTTGTGTTGCCATCTCTTGCTGAAATGTGTAATCCTTTGCATACATTAATGTAATTGGTTAGTGCCTTCATTACAGCTACCACCCACCGCTGAAATTAGCGAATCAGCGTTCTTACCGAGCTGTGCTGAAACCAATAAGAAGAAATGGTTTAAGGGGAGGGTTATAACCAGAGAAGTCGGAGAGAGTTCAAGAAGCTTTCATGAAAGTAGGTATTTATACACATGCGCATTTAAACAATTATACTTAAATGTTCTCTCGGTTGAGCCATGTCCAGTGTTACCTTCAAGCGGTGTGAAAGAACTTTAGTGAAGATTTTATAAACTACTGATAGGAGGCTGATAGGTCTGTAGTTTCCGAGATCCTCAATGTCACCTTTCTTATGTAGCAGGATCATTGTAGCGGTGTTCCAATCCTCAGGAATCTTTCCTTCATTAAGGCATCGAGTGAAAATTTGGGCGAGTACTGTTTCGATTTCTCCACTTGCTTCTTGTATGATGTCTACAGTAATTCCATCTTCTCCTGGAGCTTTTCCCCGCTTCATGTTCTTGATTGCATGTGCAACTTCTGCTGGAAGGACTGGAGGAACTCTGGTACTGCTATCTTTCATGATGTCTGGAGTGCATGTATCATCCCTTTCATATAATTTGGAGTAGAAATCTTTCATTCTTGTCAAAATTTCGCCTCTATTTCTTGTTACAGAACCATCTTCTTTTCTCAGTGCCATAATCTGTTTTCTTCCCTTACTGCGATGTCCCTTTGCTATCTTTAGGCTTTGGTTGTTTTCAATTGCTTTCCTCACTAGTTCACAGTTGAATTTTCTTACGTCTTCAGTGATACTTTTTTGTACTGTCTTGCATAGCTCTATGTATTCCACTTTGGAAGTCACATCTTCTTCAGTTGTCCTCATCTCTCTTCTTTTTTGCATCAACATTTTCGTTTTTCCCGATAATTTATTTACATGCAACTTGTTCTTAGACCCAGCTAATTTTGTTGCTGTTTCCATAAGAGCTTTGGTTACTTTTCTGTTAACTTCAGAGATGTCCACTTCTTCCGATGTTAGGCCTTCTAAAGCAGAGAACCTGTTCTTCAGTTCCAACTTGAAGGTATTATGGTGTTTTTAAGGTTGGTTATGTCAATAGATTTTGTTTGTCTTATGAGCTTGCCACGTTCAAGTTTAGTGTTGAGGTGCATCTTACATCTCACCAATCTATGGTCACTACCTGTGTTGAACTTGTTTAGCACACTGCAGTCTTCTATGACGAATTTTTTGTTACACATAATAAAATCAATTTCACTTGTCGTCCCATTTGGATGTCTCCATGTCCATTTCCTGTGTGGCTTTTTCTTGAAGAAGGAGTTCAAGATGAAAAACCCTTCTGCCTCTGCAAACTCAACGAGAGTATTTCCACGCTGGTTTCTGTTGCCGTGACCGAATTTACCTACTGAAGTTTCATTATGTTGCCGTTGCCCTATTTTTGCATTGAAATCTCCCATAATTATTTTCAAGTGCTGCTTATCTTTATTATTTAGATGATAAATTTCCTCATAAAATTCTTCAATTTCTTCTTCAGGATGACTTGTGGTGGGTGCATAAGTTTGAATAATCTGAGCCTGGTATCTTTTCGAGAGTTGGATAACAAGCCGTGCAGCTCTGTCAGAGGAACTTTCAACTTCTACAACTTTATCCTTCAGTTTCTTGTTTATTATAAATCCAACACCACTAGTTCTGCCAGTATCTGTCCCACGATAGTAGAAGAGATGTCCACTTTTCAGTTCAATGAGATTTTCTCCTTACCTCACTTAGCTCGACGATGTCCCACTTGATCCTTTGTAGTTCCTCTTCCAATTCAAGAAGCCTTGAATCAGAAGATAGGGAGCGTCCATTGTACGTTGCCAAGGTCAGCATCAGATGGCAGCCTAGTCCGGTCCTCCGGGGATTCTTAGCACCCTCTGCCTTCATGTCGCACTGGCCGCTGCCTTGGCCAGGTACATTCCAGCTGCCGGAGACTGAGGGCCAAGATTTAAGTTGTACTAATTGAAAGAGCGAGGGAATATGAACTTCCATTGTGCATGGCTTTTATCGATTATGAAAAAGCCTTTGATTCGGTGAAACCATCAGCAGTTACAATGGCTCTGAAAACCTGCGGTATTGAAGATGCATACATTAATATTATTAATAACATCTATGAAAATGCAAGTGCAAAGATTAGGCTGTTTGAAAATACAACACACATAAAAATTGGAAAGGTAGTGAGACAAGGTGACACCATATCTCCGAAGCTCTTTAATGCCACATTGGAGGGTGTTTTTCAGTCACTGAGCTGGGAAAACAAGGGGATAAAGATTAATGGAGATTATCTAACCCACCTTCGTTTTGCTGATGACGTAGTCATTTTTGCAACTACCCCATCAGAGCTGCAGAGTATGATCCAGGAACTTGCTGACAAGAGTAAAGAAGTGGGATTAAAAATGAACTTTCAGAAGACAAAAGTGATGTTCAAAGCTTTTACAAGAAATGAAGATTTATCGATTGATGGAGAAAAGCTGGAGATAACAGACACGTACGTTTATCTTGGACAGCAGATATCAAGTGAGGGTCACATTGATGAAGAAATTAATCGGCGTACAAAACTTGCCTGGAGAGCTTTTGGAAGAAACAGCATAATTTTCAAGAGCAATATGCCATTATGTCTTAAAAGAAAAGTGTTCGATCAATGCATCCTTCCAGTGCTTACGTATGGTGCAGAGACGTGGACCTTAACTAAAAGAGACATACAAAGGCTGCAGACAACTCAAAGTAGCATGGAGAGGTGCATGCTTGGTGTAACCAGGAGAGATAAGAAGAGGAACTCGTGGATCCGAAAAATAACAAGAGTGGAAGACATCATGATCAGAGTTAAATCCCTGAAATGGCAATGGGCTGGATATACTGCCAGAAGGACAGATCATCGATGGACAGCCGAAATTTTAGATTGGATTCCAAGGGACAGGAAAAGACCCAGAAGAAGACCACATGGGAGATGGGTGGATGAAATTCGAAAGTATGCAGGGGTGACATGGAGGAGACTGGCACAAGACAGACCGTTGTGGAGGAAACTTGGGGAGACCTTCGTCCAGCAGTGGATTGATAATGGTTGACAATGATGATGATGATGACTTAAATGTTATTGAATTCTGAATTCGTGTGAATTACGTACGACACTATACGCAGTTAAAACGGAAAGTCTTCGCAGTAATACGTGCCCGGATGCTGCGTAAGAAAGGTTTGCAATCATGTTTGTAAGGTACAAAATAGTAAGGGCCAAAATTAAGAACTTCCATTTCGTACAGAAGAAATTTTTGCCACATACATGCACATGTTTTTTCTGTGGCTTTAAAGACACCGTTGTGTTTTTAAAATATGAAGGCGGTTCTTCATGGGTTGGGGAAAGTATCTAAGATATTTGCATAAATATCTTGTTATTTTTTATTATGCTGGGAAATGTCTGAACCCCAACTAATGTAAGAAAAATAAATTTGTTTACTCCCTCAAATTTGATCTGCTCTCCTGGTTAAACCAATTACTTCTGTTAATATTTTCATTGAATTTCTTACTTTCTCTTAAATTTGCTACTATTTCTTATTTAAAAAGAAATAAGCTTAGTGAATATTGACAGCTCTAGCTTTTCTTTTCTTTAAAAAATTACCTGAAATATTTTTATGGAGATCAAACTTTTTTACGCGGCGATGTTTTACGTAAACTATTGCTGTTCATCCCCATTTTTGCACACCGTAATAATACACGGTCCAGTCACATTATTGTGACCACAAGCTAGTATCCAGGGTAACCGCCGTTTGCAGCGGTTACCCTGGAAGGTGTTCACAGGTATGTGGAGCGATGCTGACTGCAGTGGATCTGACAGCAGCTAAGCGTGGTGGAGGATCCATAGAGCCAACAACACAATCGAGGTGGTCCCACAGATGCTGAATTGGGTTTACGTCTGGGGAATTAGGGCGCAAGGGAAGTACTTTGAAGTCATCATCGTGCTCTTCCAACCACTCTCAGACATTTCTAGCTGTGTGACACGTCGCATTGTTGTGCTGGAAGATCCCATTCACACCAGGGAAGACAATCAGCATGTATGTGTGTGCGTGGTCTGCAAGGATGGATTCATAACGAATTTGGTCCATAGTGCCTTCCACAGGCATGAGTGGACCCAGAGGATCCCACGAAAACATACCCCAGACTATAACGCTGCCCCCACGAGCTTGTGTTCTTCCAGCAATGGTTAAAGAGTATTCTCCGATGTCTCTCGCCTTATACGCCAATGTCCATCCGTTCGATGTAGCAGAAAACGTGACTCATCGGAGAAGGCAATCCTTTTCCAACCAGCGGTGGTCCAATTCCTATACTGCCGTGCAAATGTAAGCCTTTTCTGTAGATGCACCTTCGTTAGCATAGGTGCAGTGACCAGCCGTCTGCATCGTAGCACCATACGCAGCAGGGTTCGTTGAACTGTCGTTTTGGACACACTACTGGTAGGCCCCTTGTTCATTCGGCCAGTGAGTTGCTCCATTGTAGCGTGTCGATCGGGCCTCACGCATCTTCGAAGCCGAGGTTCACCTCTCACATCAATGGCACATGGTGCTCCGCAGTTTCCACATCGCTTATTCGCAATGGTGCCTATTCTCCAATCACGATACACTTTAACCACAGCAGCACGCGAACAGTTCGCTAACTGCACAGTTTCAGAAACACTGCCACCCTTGGCCCGAAAGCGATAATCATCCCTTTTTGCAAATTTGATAAATCGCTCCTTTCATCAATGACAGCAACGAGCCAGCTTACGACGCGTGTCTTCTTTTCTTGGCTATGCGCTGTTGGCGTCAAAAGTAGGAGTTGATCACAATAATGTGACTCGACTGTATATTAAACTTATTGTAATTCAATACATACCTTTTTTGTATGAAATGTATATCCCATAAGCTATGATGGTCATGTTTTTGTTGTTCTAAGAGAAAAAGTGTCGTAATTAGTAACTACTATCAGTTTCAATATCACTGCTCAGCATCACATGTTCGACACGCATTTCAAAAGAATATGCCAATTTTTTATGTAATTGGTCCGCGCCAATCTAGCGCTACGTAATGAGATAACAAATAGGTGGACAAATCCTGGCACGAGACATTAGTAGTCAAGGATGTTAGATTACTACTTCTGGAGATTCATTGGGACTTCACTGTGAAGCCAAAAGTGTGCGAATTGTTTTACGTTGTTTACATCATATCCTATGGAATTTCATGCAGTTTTAGCTGTATGATATTTTTATGCAGCTGTGGTTTAAAATGTGTGGTTTCCAGTGTGTTAATTCCAAAACCATGAGAGTTACACTTCACAAGACGTGTGAAATTTTCAATTTTGACGTTTTGTTATGAACTTTCCCTAACGTTTCATGGTTATCAATTTAAAATTGCAATGGGATGGTACCTCGAAATAATTAAGAACTGCGTAAATCCACCATTTTCTTACGCATCGGCACGAAGTTAAGATACAAAACTAGAAATATTTACAACGAAAGAATGCGATTCGGCCAACGCAAATTGCATTACAATAACCTTGAAAACCACAAACTTTTCCACACGTTAATGGCCGCCACTCACGGTTATACGCTTCACACAAAGTGTTACTGCCCCATTAACGAGAGCACCCCCAGATATCTTATTCCAACTTTCTTAGGTATTTTTATTTTATTGGCGGTTAACGACCACCTTTTTTTATTGGAGGTTTAACGACCACCGTGAGCAACTCAATGGGCTATAAGCAGTCGCCCGTCCCTAATTTAGGGCCACTAGTTCCAGTGTTGGATTAGGCAGTCACGCGCGCGCGCGATCGCGCGGTGCGCCGCTGTTGGAGCTTTTTTTTTTAAATCGCATTATTTGAATTTGGTAAGTAATACGTTTTCTCATAAATTTGTTTGTGTGTGTGTGTGTGCGTGTGTGGTTTCGGACCGTTGGTGAAAGTTTTTCAGGCTGACATCTCTTGAAATTATAATATGCCAACTAAGGATTTATGTTATTGTGAATGTGAGGTATTCTTCCACCCCCACATTACATCGCTGGGTTGCTGGTGCTCAATATGAGCTCTGGTGCAGTGGTAGCATGTCCGGCGCGTTACTGGAAGACCATGGGTTCGATTCTCGGTGGCGGCCGATGAGAATTTTTCCGTGACTCACTTACAAACGTGGAAAGAGCGATGCTTCTGTTTGATGTTCCTAGTCCACGTCAATTGTGTGTATTCATTATTCATTCGCTTCCTAGTTATTTGTTCAGTTGTTGCTTTCCATCTTCGGTGAATCCCCAGCATTGTGCGGGGCTCCAAAAGCAACCTGCCATGTTAGTCGTATGTGAGTCTGGAGAATTTGAGGCTTCTCTGGTGCAGTGGTAGCATGTCCGGCGCGTAACTGGAAGACTTTGGGTTCGATTCCCGGTGGCGGCCGATGAAAATTTTTCCGTGACTCACTTATAAACGTGGAAAGAGCGATGACTTCTGTTTGATGGACTCTAACTCTTTCATTCTTATACACTCCGTAACGTCTGCAGTGGAATACTGTTATGACTAACCGTCTACCTCACATTCTTCTTTTTCTATAAACCAGCAGTACTGCGGTGTCTGCAACCGGTGCCGCCTGACACGCAAAAAACTCTATGTAAAGACCTAGCGCGCACGATTTCGTGATTCATAGGTAGGTTAAAGCTCAAAGTGTCACGTGCAGAATATTCAGTTTTCAATCCGCAAACTCAGAGGCGCCAGGCGTGGGCTGGTGGCAATAGCATATAGAACTTACACAGTCATCTCATTGCATTCAGCTGCTGGTTTTGCATGGGAGGAAATTTCTACGTTCCCTAAATTTAAGATAGCTTTGGATTTAAAGTTTTTTAATTTAGAAATTTGTTATTTTGTACAATGAATGTGCAATCAAAACTGACATCATCAGTTAAAATATCTCATTGTGCTAATTTTAAAAAATGGAAAACTGCAAACGAAAAAAGGTGGCGCAGAAAAACGGAGGAAAAAGGAAAGGAAACTCATGCTAAAAAATACGTAGTATAATTACATTAATAATCCGAATTTAGTAGCGTAGAATAAAAATCAGCTTTCCAAGCTTTCGCACATTAACCAGATGGCGTTTTCAAAGAAGGTTGACAAAAAAGTAAGTGATTTCCTGTAAACTAACACAAAACCAAAGGAATGGATTTCATCTCTACAGACTGAGTCGAACACGGGAAGCTTAATTGTTCCAGTTGGGCAAACAGAAACAGCACCCGAAGCTCTAGAACACGTTGAACCTTCCTGCGCATAAATTAAAAGGAAAGCCGAAGAAGTGGCAAATCTTACTCCGTTGAGTTTGGCGCAGATTAATTTCGTACAGCAAACCGAAATCACTGACAACCAAAATTATTTGCAGCATACTGAATTAGATTCCATTTTTGCCAAGTACTTCCATTTTCTAGAGATATGCGGTCTTGAACCGGATCTTAAATTATTTGTACGCAAAGCATTAGCGGAAAAACCCTCCACAAGGACAACTTATTCTCAAGGCCATGCTCGAATGAGTTGATCAGCTCTTTTAATGTGCATCTGATTCAACCCCTTACGGGATCGTTTCTTTTTTCTTTTTTGCGACCAAGGTTAACATTTCATAAAAAAATGATAGTACAAAAAGACAGTGGCTGACTTATAATATGCAAAATACACTCACGGACAATGAAATTGCGCACCAAGAACGAAGCATCAGATTGAACTGAAATTTTATGGATGTAATGATACAGATGAATGATACACATGATGGCAAAAACAGAGCTGCAGGACAATTACAGAGGGATCTGTGGTACGCAGTCCGCTAATCTTAAACTGCGCGTCGCACCGCCTCGTGCGGCGAAACATGCTGAAATACGGTCCGGCGTAGATGCGAACAGACGCCTGATGTAGTCCCGCTACAGACTGGCCCACACGTGGTGGACGGTGTGCCCCAAATCCCACATAGTGCAGCACTGAGGCAGCCGGTGTTTCAACTGGTCCCACACATGCTCGATAAGGGACATATCTAGGGAGCGGGAAGGCCATGGAAGTGTCTGGACATGACTTAGGCAGTCCTGGGCAACGCGAGCCGTGTGCGGGAGGGCATTGTCCTGTTGGTATAGCGCACCTGGAATCCCGGCCAGAAATGGGAGCACATGGGGCCGTAGGATCTCATACACATACTGCTGGGTCGTGAATGATCCACATACCCACTGTTAGAGCTGATCAGCTATCGTAAGCTGTGGCTCCTCAGACCATAAGGCCTGCAGTGGCGAAGGTGTGGCGCTCGATAGCAAGGTTGGGATTGTGCCGTTTATTCTGGGACCTCCACACCTGGGCACGATTATCATCTGTCCCCAAAACGAAGCGGCACTCATCGCTAAACACCACACGTCGCCAGTCTGTGGCGTTCCACGTCACACTGGCCTGGCACCACTGCACACGGAGCCGGCGATGTTCCGGTGTTAATGGCAGCATACGTAAGGTGCGCTGGGATCGCTGATTCGCCTCGGCGAGGCGTCGGGAAATGGTTCGTGGGCACACAGTAGCCGCTACATCTGTCTTTATAGTGGACCGGGTCTCCGCGGGATCCGTTCGTGCCTGGCGCACGATCCGTCGATCCTCTCTACCGGTGGTCCTCCTGGTCCGTCCGCAGCTGCTCCACCGTGTGACCGTGCCTTCACGTGTCCACTGTTCCGAAAATAGGCAGACGGTATGGTCAGAACGATCCACGTGGAGGGATATACAGCGCGCCGACCACCCTGCTGTTTTCAGCCTGATGATCAGGCCTCTCTCAAAATCCGTAAGTTGCGTAAATCGACGTCTCTGGCTCCTACCCGGCATTATTGTCACTCTGTACTCTTACTTGCGTCGGCCCATGCTTTTCGCTTTCATGGGGCACAGACTACACGCCGGTTTATAAGGCTGCCGATTCGTGCTTTCAGCGCCACCATAGTGTGTGCTGTCATGCGCACTCCCACCAAACGTAGATCATTTGCATACCAGTACGCACTCTAGCTATTTGCAAAGTTTCGCGGTTGTAGCATGTTTTCTTTTAGGTGCACAAATTTCATTGTCCATGGGTGTAAGTCTTTTTACTGCACAGTGTGCTTGTCATATTCAGAAGCTAAAGACATAAATGCATTCGTTAAAGAAATATTGACTAATGTATGCAATAAAATACCGATTAACCAGCCTTTTTTTAAGGGGTATAACGTAAACGTCTTTTTGTACTGCTACGTTATTTTTGAAAAAATCACCATACTATGAAATAGTTCCTAAATTAAATCTTAACGGCCAGACGAAACATTTAGAACAGAAGTCAAACTTACGGAAAAGATGCTTTATTTCTCCTGATCATATATACATGTAGCACTACACATTACAGATCGGTATCAACATTCCACATTAACAACACCACGCCACGCCACGCGAGCAACTGGTTTCTCGTAGCTTTTATCTCTGGTTCTTATCTAATAACAGGCATGCGTCTCAATTATGTTGCCAACAGTATTCGTTTGAGAGAAAAGATATCACGTTAAGTGTGAAGTATAACTGAGAACAAACTCAAGATTTACATGGGGAAAGACTCTAAAAAGGAAAGTTAATTTAGAATATACGTCACATCATCTCCCTCGTAATTTTTTTTTTTTTTTTTTTTTTTTTTTGCCAAGAACCTATCAATTTTGTAGAGGTATCCTTTCAAACAATCTGACCATTCATTAATCTCTTTCAGATAAGAACTTACAAAATGGACGAAGTGATTTGTTGACCACTTGCTGTAGCTGACTATTTCAATACACAGTCTCTAGACATCAATAGTTCAATATCACTGACATTCATAGAAAATAAGAGACCTTCTGTATGATATCAAATCTTCATTTTATAAGTCGTGATAAATATTTTGTCACAATACGTGCGGAAAACACTCATCAATATACACGTAAGAAGTGGTATAGTAGTAAATAAAAAATAACTGCGAAATGCAGGAAAAGAAAACTACAACATTTGTAACGTGAAGTTAATTTACACATTCTTCCACCCCTGATAACTTCTCAGGGAAGACACAACATTCAAACTAAGTTAATGGATTAGTCGAACATTGTAACACAGAAAACAAAGTGAAAATTTAGTTAGCTGAAAAAAACTGCACTTTCAGAAAAAATTCAACCACACACCAAGTGTCAAGCACAGAAAAAGGTTAATCATAGAACAACATAAAAACCTTTACCTGAACACTTAGCCGCCTAGGCCGACTTCGAACTACTCCCATGCATTCGCACATCAAGTTTTAGTTCCCTGGAAAACTCTATCCTGGGAGTGAAATATCAGTAGATATCAACAAAGGCTATGGCTGATATCAATGTTATGCCGAAAACGCAACATTTACAAAATTGAAGTGACAAGTATTTTAGTACTAAAAAAAAAAAAGAATGAATGTGGCGCCACACTAAAAAAGAAAACAACATTATATACTGACAAGCAGATAATGTGTGCGACATATTTTGTCCTCAAAGTCTGTCATAAAAGTTCTGTGATACTTTGAGTACAGAGAAAAGTTCAAATAAATAGTCTTTTAAGGTATTTGATATTTTTTCCCTCAAAGTTTGTCATAAAAGTTCTGTGATTCTTTGAGCACAGAGAAAAGTTCAAATAAATAGTCTTTTTTATAGAGCAAAGCTCTGATACATTTTGAGTACAGAGAAAGATTCATATAGTCTTTCTTTATAGAGCAAAGCTCTACGTAGCAAAAAGTTCCTTTGAACTTGAAGGTCAGTTGTAATAACGAAAAATGTTTTAACAGTACCTTTTACTAGCAAAGAAGACCCGTGTGCGGACATGCTTACTTTGCTGTCGGGGCGAAAATGGCACTTTCGAAGCTTGACGCTTCACAGGCTCAGGTTGCAAGTCACTGGATCGCCAGGATGTC
Source organism: Macrothele yani (assembly GCA_039090855.1). Classification (NCBI taxonomy): domain Eukaryota; kingdom Metazoa; phylum Arthropoda; class Arachnida; order Araneae; family Macrothelidae; genus Macrothele; species Macrothele yani. Next base: position 47,393,095 of record CM077023.1, read on the forward strand.
TCAGGATTTCTCGTGGACGAGGCAAGTTGACCAGAAGAAGCAGGGTCATCAGGCTGTCGCAAGGAAGTTCGATGCTGAAGCAAGGAGGTCCCAGACTGAAGCAAAGGGTCCCAGGCTGAAGCAAGGAGGTCCCAGGCTGAAGTAAGGAGGTCCCAGGCTGAAGAAAGGAGGTCCCAGGCTGAAGCAAGGAGGTCCCAGGCTGAAGCAAGGAGGTCCCAGGCTGACTTGGAGACGAACCCGAAATCTGAGAAGAGTGTAGATCCGGTCGTTTCTTTGGCGGTCGAAGAAGCGGTGTAAAAGTAGAAGGGCGCTTCCGTGGACGACGAGGAATAGTGGAGGAAGGTATAGGCTCCGTCCGTCCCGAGCGAACATTCCAAGGACGAAATCCAGGCTGATGTAAATGCTGGACTCTATGTCTGGATTGTAGCCCAACACTAGAAGTTGCACTAGGAGACTGTGGAACAGGAGGGGAAAATTCAGGCGGCGGACGCTTGGTAGGTTTAGATGGCACAAGAGGACGTTTTTGCCCTACTGCAGATTGATTAAATGTTCCTATAGTAGGCAACTGCTCAGTAGAAACAGAAGGAGGTTACTTGGAAACTGAAGAACCTCAACAATATTGTCCGATGATTCAGATTCAGCAAGAGGTACGACTCTTTTAGGCACAGGAGAGATAATTCTACCTGAAGATGAAATGTCAGTTCTTGTCCTTTTTAACTTTTTAGATTTAGAACCAAACGGAGGCACCATGCGTGAAGAAGTAAATGGAGCGATTGAATAATGAGAAACAGATGAAAATGAACCTCGTTTCACATGACAAGAATATCCAGGGGAACTGGAAGTACTTGAACTCTCGTCTTTTGCGAAAGCAGGAGACGGAGGAGTTGAACTTATTGCAGCACCCCGAGTGAATAGGATAATGTCAGAATGAGAATCGTGGGAAGTGGAAGCAAAGACTCGCTCAGACGAAGGTAGAGAATCGGACAGGACAGGGGTGGGGTCAATAATTTCATCATCAACTATACATACTTGTGAAGAAGTCCCACACTCTGCCTGAGGATTCCTACTAGATTTAGGGTTAATAATTGTATCATTGCTTCTAATAACCCATTTCCTACATTGCTGCACATGGGCAGAATGTAGGGAGCCATCTGGCTTCTTTAATATGACATTATTATTGTACAATTCCACCAATTCAAAGGGGCCTTCATATAAGGGTGGGAATTTTTTTACGAACGTATGTGCAACGGAGGATTGAAAATGAGTTTCTAACAATGCCAGATCTCCAACTGCGAGATCTGGTTCTCTCCTTTTCGCATTATAGTGCCTAGCTTGGCTTAATTGAGCTCGACTGATAGCAGTCCGTGCCTTTAGCGCAAGTAGTTTGACAGATTCAGGTGTTGGCCTTTGGTTGATTTCATCGATAATGCCAGTTAAATTATCAAAGGGGGTGCGGATTTTGCGCCCTAGAAAAAAGTTCAGCGGGCGTAAGCCGCGTTGATTCATGAAATGATGAGCGAAGAGCGAAGAAAAACATTTTAACGTGTTCGTCCCAACGCTCATGATTATTGCCAATGAAAGTTGAGATCACCTTTAGTAAGGTTCTATTCACACGCTCAGCCGGATTGGCTTGAGGATGATATGGACTGATAAATTTCTGTTTGATTTGAAGCCTCGCACACATTCGTTCAAATAACCCCGAAATGAACTGAACCACGTGGTCCGAGACTACGGTACGGGGACAGCCAAAACGAGTAAAAACATTATGTATTAGAGTATCAAATATTACATCAGCTGTAGCTGCTTTAATGGGGAACGCTTCTACCCATTTAGAAAAATTATCTGTTACAACTAAAATATAACGAGACTTAGTTTTAGTTGATAATGGATAAGGGCCCAATAAATCTATAGATATGGTTTCAAATACATAATTATCTGAACTACAAATAAGGTGACCGGCCGGTCGTTTATTATCATAATTGTACTTTTTACAGTACTCACATGAGCGAATGTATGCGAGTATACTATTGTACATGCCCAGCCAGTGGGCTACGTCTCCAAGTTTAGTACGAGTTTTTCATATGCCTAAGTGGCCGGCAAGAGGAATATCATGAAATTCATATAATAAGGCTATGCGGAGAGACTGGGGTATCGCAGGGCTGTACTCAGCTCTCGAATTCACAATTTTTTTATAATACAAAATACCATCGATGATCTCATAATTTTGACTACGACCGCTAAAGAAGGTTCACTGGGAGCAGAAGAACCAGTGAGTAAGAAATTATAGATTTCCCCAAAATCTGGATCATTCGGCAATTCAGAAATTATCTGTTCCCTTAAGGTGATTTCCGAAATTAGAAATAGGGAGGGAGGTTCAGTATCCGCCTGGCCACCAGAACTGACCGGACAGCGAGACACTGTGTCAGGCAGTTGGTTTGACATACCAGGGCGATACTGAATTCGGACATTAAATTCCTGAAGTCCAAGTGTCCATTTTAACAATCTTCGAGACAGATTCTTAGCAGTGGTTAAATATTGTAGTGCTGAATAATCCGTAATTACATTGACAGTTAAATGATTGAGATAGCATTTAAATTTGGTAACTGCAAACAAAATAGCTAAGCATTCTAGCTCAGTAGCAGAGTAATTACGTTCTGCTTTGTTAAGAATTCGAGAGGCATATGCAATAGGATGCCCTCGTTGAGATAAAACAGCTCCTAGACCAACACCTGATGCATCAGTGAAAATATTAAACATTTCTGCATGGTTAGGAAAGGCTGACACAAGTGGCAAAACCAAGGCATGTTTAAGAGCATTAAAAGCTGTTTCTGCCTCCGTGGACCAAACAAAGTGTCTATACTTTTGTTTTAATGCAAATAAAGGTTCGCATAGAGTAGCGTACCCCGGAACGAACTGTTGATACCACCCTGTCATGCCTAGGAATCTAGACAATTCTTTTGCCGACTTAGGCCTAGGAAAGTCAGAAATTGGCTTGACCTTTGAGTCGTCAGTTGGAAGACCATTAGGGGTCCTTTTTAATCCTAGATGTACTAGTTCGTCTCGTCCAATTTGGCATTTGGCAGGCTTTAAAGTCAAACCCGCATTATACGTATAACAGTTCGAAAACTTGGTCCAGCAGAGACAGATGCTCCTCAAAAGTCTCAGAAGAGACAATTATATCATCTAGATAGACATGGACATTAGGTCCGAGCACAGGACGTAAGACTGAGTCCATTAGGCGCTGAAACGTTGCAGGAGCATATGCCAATCCAAAGGGCATTTGTAGGAACTCATATGCTCCAAACGGGGTAATAAATCCAGTTTTTTCTACAGAATTTATGTAGACAGCAACCTGCCAATAACCACTAGCTAAAGCCAAAGTTGACAGCCAGTTTGTTGACGATAAATCCTGGAGAATATCGCTAATTATAGGCAACGAATAATTGATAGCTTTAGTCACCGCATTAAGTTTACGATAATCTATCACAAAGCGATACTCTCCAGATTGTTTTTTTTTTTTTTTTGGGGGAACAAGAAAAGCAGGTGCTGCCCAAGGACTAAGTGATTCTTTAATAATTCCCGAATGGAGCATGTCCTGAATTTGTTTTTGGAACTCAGCTTTTTTCTGGTTCGGACATGGATAAGGCTTACATGCAATGGGATTAGCCCCTTCCGTATCAATGTTATGATACACCACCTGTGGCTAGTAATAACAATGGTCTGCTGTTTAAAACCTGACCAAGTTGGCTCTTGTGCTCAGGCAGTAATCTGTCACTCGCAAGAACTGCAGAAAAATCAATAGGCTCTTCTGGGGTGGGAGGACTAATTTCAGGCATTAAGATTAGGCCATGCTCGAAATCAAGTGCAAGCTTAAACATTTTAATGAAATCCACAACCAGAAGGCAATCCACGGGTAACTCTTGGATCAAGAACAAAGTATAAGAAACTTGAACTTTGCCAATCTTGACAGGTAAATGAACGGAACCCGAGATGGAAAAGACATTATTGTCGGCAACTCGCAGACATTACTGGGAGGGCTCGACAAAAGCATTTGGAAAGGTAGCAGCACAGAAATTAAAGTTTAATGCAGAAATGTTAGATCCAGAATCAATTTTAGTCGACACCACTACTTTACACAAGGTGACAAGAATATCAGGAAATTGCGGAGCTTGAATAGTTATAAAAAGAGATTTGAGGTCTTCAGAAAAACGAGGAGATAGCCTCGACCCATCTACCTCCTGCTGAAGTTTAAATTGTCGTGAAACCTATTAGTATGTCTTGATTGATTTTGCAAATTTGCCAAAGCACCAGAACGTGCTGAGTTGTAGTAACGTGTAGGAGAGGCAGCATTAATATCATTAGGCTTGCCTTGCCCCCCAGCACGGTGTTTTGGATATGTCTTGTCAACCGGGTAGGGATTATCCCGGGGACGAGAAACTTGGTTGTTATCCTGGCTCCCATAATAGTCAGGATGTCGCACCTCTGGTGCCCGACGATGCGGCGGCACCTATCTAGACTGCTGATATGCATTCTTCACCCTTGCCTGATAAGCAGCCTGCCTAGGCTGATTGAAAAATTGTCCTTGACGAAAGTTCTGTTTTGGCTGCTGATACCTATTAGTCTGAATAGGAGGTTTATGGTACTGCGTAGGTTGGCGGTACTCTTGAATCTGTGAAGATTGCCTTTGCTGTGTCGTTCTTCAAAGACTCGAACGAGTTTTAGGCACTCGTGAATGGAGACAGGACGTCGGACTTCCAAAAATTCCTGCAGGAAAGGATCTAGCTGTTGTAGCAAAGTATCACAAATATCAGACTCGACTGCAGCGGGATACCATAATTTATAAAGTCGAACTGTTTCCAGAGCGAACGAGACTGGACTAATTGACGCTCGCTGTCGCCTGGAAAACAGTTGTTGGGCAAGGCCGGCCTTATTGGTGCCAAAAGGAAAGACATCCAAAAAATCAGCTCGAAATTGCTGATAGGAGCCCTCTGGGTTTATCCGACGCCACTGTCTGTGCTATACCTTTGCCGTGTCTTGCAAACATGTGCCCGCAATAGGTATCTAACAATCTTCAGGAACATTGTATAAATCAAAATGATCGTCAAGATGCTCCAAAAACCTAACCGATCCACCATTTTCCCTGAATACAATAGAACCCGCATGGGGTGCGTAATGAGCAAGAATTTTGCTCATTCTCACGGGGGTGGTGGGGTAATTGTTGTTGAGGTACTGCGGTTGAAGTACGCGGTACATAAGCTTCGTACCTCGCGTATTCGCTGTCTGGTAAGTCGGAACCGCAAGCCTCTGGGAGAATTGTTTGGTACTCTATAACGCTGAGTCCGTAGATTGTCTGTGGTAGAATTATGAGCCTCATGATCATGTCTATAAGAGTCATAGAAGAGACCGATAGGATTCGTGAGGTTTGCCATTTTCCGTGACTTCTACTGTGAATCTGTTCGGCTATAGTTCGGGTGCCAATCTAGCGTTCGTCCTCACGAGGTAAAAGCTTGCCGTGACGAAAGTACCACCTGGTGGAAAAATTGTAAGAGATTTCGCTTTCCTAATCACACCTAAGACATGTACCAAACTAATGGGTTATGAATACTTTCCTTCCAATAATAATAATAATAATAATAATAGCACGTGCATTCTCGAAATCTCTATTCCATACAATGAGAAACTAGCCTATACCCCATCTTGGGACGGTTATTTTTAAGCTTTAAATAAATGTTAATATACAGGGGATGTTGCCCGTCCTATGACGGGGTGAAATTTTTAATTGAAGCAGATTGAAAACAAATAAACTCCGGATTTCTGTAAGGAAATATAATAAAAACTTATATAGTAAAAACTCATCCATGTTAGAACTGATAATTATATGATATTTATTTCAGTTTTTCAAAAGACCTCGAGATAAATAACATTCTGTGCAAAATATTTTGTTGTCGTTCAACAATTTTCTTTGTAGTCCAGTTGTTTTCGTGCAAATTTATCTTAACTTTTGCTTTGAATTTTCGCGTTAAATAACTTTTTTCTCCGACACACTTGTTATTCCGTTCACGACTTGCTTTAGACTGTCGTATTCGACGGTTAGTTAGAAACTTCATACCGAAACTTTTTCTACAAATCAATGCGACATCTGGTATTACAAATCGAAACTATCTAAATTATCGACAATGTGCAACTGGGGCAACATCTGTTTTCAGAAGCAATTTTACTTACTTTGGCGTCTCAATATTTCAGTTTTTATTGTAGGCTAGAGCGTTTTAGATAGATTGGTATTTTTCAAAATGTATAATATAATCACCACTGCACTCGGAAAGTTAGTTAAATTAAGAGAATAAGAATAACTGCAGCGTACAAATTAATATCCGAATTGTGCTAAATTAAATTAATATACAAACTCAACTTGCCATGATATTAAGATTTCAATTCGAATTTTGTAGGTCCGATAAACGCAAACTCGACTCTTTGATAATCCAATGCTTCTAAATTAGCACGCGATAACTTTGACATCTCAAAGAGATCACGTGGTATTACATAACACGCAATCACTTCGACATCACGAGAGCGTTCCAGACTGAGACAGAGAGCGAGAGAGAGAGAGAGAGAGAGAGATAGGTCTGGGTGTTTACCCGGATCATGGAGGACTCTGCAACCTCCGCCCCCGGTGGCTGAGTGGTCACTAGCATATCTTTCTCGCTAGTCAACAGAGAAGTGCCAAGGTTTAACTCCCGATGAGTCAAGGCTTATTATGCTGCCCCACGGCGCTGACTGTGTTACCCTTCCCTGTAACCAGTGGCCACAAATAAGGGACGGGCGATTGCTTATATATACACCTTAGAATTGCTCATGTTCGTGTTAAACTCGCCAAACCGTTAACAGAGAAAAAGAGCTTGTACTGTTTTCAAAGAAGTTTGTGGGCCTTCGAATTTTTTTTTATGTATGACACTTCTTCGTGCATCTTGCAAAATAAGTAAGTAAAACTGTTTGATAGATATACAGAGAAAAAAATACAAATAAGTCGCTACCATCTTCTTTCCACTGTGTAACAAATTAATGAGACAGAATGTATTTTTCTTTGAAATCTTTCGTTTTTCACAAGAAAGGAACAAAATATATGTTTTTCTGAATGTGGTTTAAGCTAATCGAATGAACTCTGATTTCCACGGTTGAAAGATGCACGATTTTATGCGAGTAAATACAGCACATCTCAAGTACTCGAAGAAACACTGGGGGGGACTGTTGTAATAAATAACTGCTGTTTTGCTGCGGCCTTCGCTCTGTTCAAAATTTTCAGCTCTTCGACCCTGAGTAAGGAGAAAGCTGAAGTTATTTAATTGCTATCACTAGAAAATTAGCACTGCCTAAACCTTCTGGCTCCTAATACAGTATTAAAATTCAATTTTCTTAAAAATTACTGAATGCTATTCTATGTTAATTTTAACCTTTTTGCTATTTACTTAAGAAGGCATTGAAGTATAAATAGGGTCACGCTGTAATAATTCTTGCAGAAATAACTATTTCCCATATGAAAGAAAAAGCAAGGTAAATACACTGCTGTTGATAAAAATTGCAATACCAAGAAAGAAACAAGCAATCACAATGAAATTTATGGGAGTGATTAGTTATAGTAAAAGCTGCAAACGATCGCAATTACCTACCGATCCGTGATGAGGAAGGCCAAAAATTAGGAATAAGTAAATCCACCATAAGCGGTGATAACTGACCCCACACGCCATGGGATCGAATGAAACAGAGTTTGGATGGTCGTATGCGGTATTGCATTCCATTCTGCTTCGACACGCATCCACAATTCGTTGGTTGTGACAGGCGGCGAGGCCATGCGATCCAGTCGTTCAGCAATGACACCCCAGACGTTCTCTATATAGGACAAATCTGGCGAGCGAGCACGCTAGGGAAGACGGGCGACTTAATGGCATTAAGTACGTCTTAGACAGTACGAGCAACATGAGGTCGGGCATTGTGTTGTTGGAAGACGGCTTCCGGGATCGTTTGAAGGAAGAGTAGAAGTTCAGCTTCCAATACTTCCGTGATGTAGCGTTGGCTGTTCAATATGGCTGTGGTGCGTAGTAGGCGAATTCGTGAATGAAACGGAATAGCACCTCAGACCATTACCCTAGGCGTGGGACCGGTATGACGCTGCAAAATGCAGCCTTCCAGATGACGTTCACCACGGTACCTGCGAATAAGAATTCGTCCGTCGTGACGCATTAGATAGAATCTGGTCTCGCCCGAAAACACAATATGCTCCCATTCAACACTCCAGTTCGGCATTCGCGGTAGCATTGCAATCGCTGTGGCCTACGGTTCAGAGTCAAGAGAAGTCGCAGCAATGAACAGCGAGCAACAAGACCTTTCTGCAGCAATCCGTGACGAACATCCTCCATTGCTGCGCAAGTGTCGTGGATGGTGTGCGCGACGTCACTGCCGTACGGCTGAATTGCCTATCTTCTTGCTCGGTCGTGTTTTTCCGAGCTCCAGACCGTGCACAACGATGCGTAGAACCTTCTGCTGTCCAGTGACGCCATTAACGCATACGGTAGTTGCGTTACGCAAAACGCGTGCAGCAATATCGCGGTATGATAAACCACCTCTCTGAGTCCAACGATTCTACCTCTAAATAATATAAAGTGAAAATACCTCTTCAAACTCCGTCAAGTGATTCTACCTTTTTGAAACTCCGTCAACTGTTCGTATGGTTGTCTCATCCTCCTACGCGGCATGTTTACATGTTAACAACTGCGTACGGTCGCGTTTAGCGATAGCAAGTTTAAAAAGCTGCTCTCTCTCTACACCTTCTTTTATACCCTCTTGTATGACGTTTCCGATGGCGTTGCGCGCGTCTCACATTTGCATGTAAGTTGCAATTGTAATCATTTGCATGTAAGTTGCAATTGTAATCATTTGCATCTCCCATAGTGCCCTATCCGCCCTGCAAGTTTCGTGCAAATTGGAGAATTTCTTTACGGTGTTGCAATTTCTATTAATAGCAGCGTAGATTTACATTAGATTACGATTAAAAAACGTTTTAGGGCTACGAACAGAACCGTACAGTAATTAATTAATGTTACCTAACCAAAGCTTACAAGGGATAAAAGTAAATATTCAAGCATACAGTAAGATCTTTCTTTCAGTTTCAATGTTCTCCACAAACTCTATAAGCATATAGGCTAAGTGGAAACTGCAGTCCGTAACTGATACCCCTCTGTTAATAATAAGTCGCATGAATTCTAATAAGCCATATTGCCAATAAAAATCGCTTTCCTTTGGCAGGTCAGATTAATGCATATAAAAAGTAACCGTGGAGTATTACCTAGTCTTACCATAATATATACAAAGTATCAATGAAATAACAAAAGGAATTTAAAGATATTTTAATATACCTGTTATATGACGTAAGTAGTACACTTTTGAATACATGGCAGCAATCACTTTTCAGAATGGCTTGATTTTGCCTTCAGACAGTCCTTCAGTGGCTACTCATCAATAGCTTTGCATAGGGACTCAACTGGAAAGCTGCTACAGCCGCACCAAAGAGTGTTTGAGGCTGTCAATACTGGGGTGTCTCTTTCTTCAGGCCACATCGTCCACTGTGGCCCACAACTTGTACTCCAATGGGTTGAGGAGGGTTGAGGAGTGTTACATTACTGAAACTTCATCAAATGAAAATTAATAGTATCACACAAAGTCATTGTACATGCTTTAGGTTTTTTTTCGTCTTTTTTTTTTTTTTTTTATAAAACTCGTCTAATTTCATTTGTGTTTTTAGATTTCAACCTAAATATTTCCAGACCACTATCAAATTTAACAAGTGCTTTTAAAATATCGTCATCCCGCAAGTTTTACTCTAAAGAATCTTCTTAATGTTAAAATATACTGATCCCCATCTTTGACTGAATCATTGTCTTTAACATTAAGATTCGCAAGTGTTGAATCATAATCCGAAGAAGTGGGAAAAGAATTATCATACAGTTTGCAAGGCTGTTTTGTGTTGGGAAAGACAGGATGGCGTACAAATAAATATATAGTGGCGATTGGAGGATACCAAGTGCGTGGCGGTATATCAAGGGCAGTTTTGCGAAAAGAGAACACCTGTTCAGACCAAAAGGTAGCGGTAAATCGAAGAGGGATACATCGAATGTTGACTGTACTTAAAAGATAGTTTAAAAAATTGAAAATTTTTGCAAAAGCTAATTGAGATTGGCTTTTTGCAACTTTTTTCTGCAGACACTGACTGAGACTGGAGCACGCAATTGCCGTTTGAAAATCACAGGGATGATACTACCCGCGATGGAAGGCATACAGTATAAAGGGGTGCAGTACAATGTCGGCTATCCAATAACGCTGCTATAGTCGCAGGTGAAACAGCTGTTAAGGAGAAATTGTCGCCAATGTCAGATATCAGTGTCCTCAAAAATAAAATCAGCTTATTGGCACGAGTCTTGCAAAAGCTTCAGTAACTAGACCGACAGATATAGTAGGTATAAAACGAGGAACTGTATCGAAAATTATGATTACCTATAAAAAAAACGCGGAATTGCCTCCAATCATGTAAATTGTGGGCGTCAAGCAAATATGTCAGATAGGGCTAGGAGAACATTGGAACGGATTGTACAACGGAAACGCAAGACCACGATACCGCAAATAGCAGCAGAGTTGAACACCAGTCGGAATGATTCCGTTTACTTTATAAGTTCGTCGGGAATGACGTCCTGTTGGTGCTTATGACCGTACTGCAATCCACAAACCTCTGATTACCAACAACAATGCAACAAAATTATAAAGTGGTACAAAGCCCATAACAACTGGGATGCCAAGAGTGGAAACGCTTGACCTGGTCTGATGAATCCTGCTTAATGTTGTTCCTCAGCACTGGCAGAATGTATATCTGGCGAAAACCTGAAGAAACGTATCACCCGGATTGTTCGGTTCCGACTGTGAAGCATGGCGGTGGATCTCTGATGCTGTGGGTTGCCATACCGTGGTATACCTCAATGTCATTAGTTATTCTGCATAATCGTGTCATATATGCAACGCATAAACTCATTGTTGGGGACCACCTACATCTAATGTTGCAGGCATTGTTTCCTAATGACAGTCCCTGGTTTCAAACAGGCAATGAACCCCTGCATTGTGCGAAACGTGGTAAGTTGTTTATTGAGAAGCATGAGAATGAGGCACAGTAGCTACCCTGGCCACCTTAATCTTGATGTATATTTATGGGAACATTTAGAACGAAAAGTCTAATTACACTTTCCACCTCCGATGTCACTAACACAGTTGGGACATGATTTACAGGAAGAACGGTCCCAAATTCTATTATCGTATGTGCATGACCTGAATAAGTATTGCAAGTCGAACTGTTTCTGAAAGCCAGAAGAAAGCTTACAACTTATTAATAAAATATTCTCCACAAACAGTAAGTGTTTCCATTATTTTGATAAACCCCGGTATCTACCTTATTAAAGATCTTTAAGAAAAATTACCTTTCTGCAATTTTGAGAACTTTTTTCGCAGACATATGGATCTTTATACACATATTTATAATTTCATGGCATTAATAAAGGCAGCGGCACGTACTATGAGGGTTCTAACAAATCTCTCCGAATTGAAAATATTTACAGATGAGGAAAAAGTACATTAAGATAATGCTCGAATGATCATTTTACATCATTTCGTTCACATTCTTCAAATTCATTCGTTTCTGTCGGACGTAGTAAGGTGTTATTTACTTTAGAGTACGGTGTTATTTACAAAGGAGTTACAGGCTGATTTCTAATTCGTTAACGCTTAAAGCTCTTAACGTGCAATTATCTGTCGTATCCCCGAATTTACCTGCCTGGAGCAGTTGGTCTCGGAAGGGCGATAACGTTTACCAAATTTAATTTATAACAGCAGTTTTCAGCGCGAGGACACGAGAAGTTGCTTTCATGAGAAAGACGTGGTTTTGCTGTCATGGAATTACAACAATAATAAAAGATTATAAGGAAACCCACTTCACGCAAATAGTACTTTGTTTTCAAGAGAGAAATTTATCTTTGTGAGTAATGACATCCAATTGCGAAGAATAAGTAAATTTCTTATAGACAGAAAGCACAAAATCTGCTAACTCAAATTTATTGACATTAAACTACCTAACTCGTTATCTATAAGCTTCTTATAAAAAACACAAAATGTCCTAACTGAAATACCTTTGACATTCAAAGTTTCTTACATGTTTTCTGTATGGTATTTTTTATAGACAGAAAACACATTTTGCAAACTGAAATATCTTTAACATCCAATTTCTTCACTCGTTTTCTGTTTGTCATCCAATCTTGATTACCTGTACAGCTCAGTCCTTCATTGGACACTTTCCTTCAGGAGGCATAGGCAAAACACAAGCACTCTATGGGAATACAATGCAGAAAACCTGAATGCCAATAAAGCAAACGGGAGTTTTTCACTATTTTACTTGCTTCTTCCCATCATCCAATTAACTTGTGTATATCATTTTCTTTTAAAGTTTGTTGAAATCTCATGTATGCCATATGATCGACCGGTGTATTGACAGGAAAAGGGGAAAAGTAAGTTATAGGACTAAGCATGATTCTAAGCACATGGCAACTCTAAAATCTGAAATCAAACAGCAGTGTAAAACCTTTATTTTTTTGGTAAAGAGCTTAAATCTTCACTCGTTTGAAAACGCGACGGTTTTTACCTGAAACACCTCATGGAAGTACATACTTTCCTGGTCGTTTCATTTGAATACTTTCAGAATGACTAAAGTAGAAATTGTCTACACAAGAATAATAAAAAAATATTTCTGACCGAATTTTCACATTAGAATTTTTTGTTTTCTCAAATTTCTCAGGATTTGTTGCAGAAACTTTTTTTGATTCCTGAGTTTACATAGACTTTGGTCGAAACAGAGTGGATCTCGGGGTACGAAAGACAAATATTTCAATTAAAAATTTTCTGATTTTCTATATAGGTTCGTTTTTAAATATATATAGTTTCATGGGCAACAGAAAACCACCAAGATAATTTTAGAACATGCTCAGTGTTGATAGCATGGAAGGGATGTCATCTTATTGAAGCACATTCTTTTTTTTTTTACGAAAAACAATTTCTTTCATAAAATACATTTGGAATGAAAAGCTTTGCCATCGGTAACAAATTAAATGCTACAGCGAAAGATTAGTAAACCACCCCAGTGGCGCAGTGGTCTAAGCGGTTGCTTCTGATCATCCGTCCTAGACGGGTCCGGGTTCGCATCCCGCTGAGGAATGGAAGTTGTGTTTGTTTTACGGCATTGGATCACTCCCTTCCCTGGAACAAGTGACCCTAAATTAGGAATGGGAGACTGCTTACAGCCCATTGAGTTGCTCACCGTGGTCGTTAAACCTCCAATGAAGAAAAAGAAGGATGAGTAAAATTCCCGTTAAAGAAAAATACAGTAGGTGATAGAAGTCTAAAGTTACTGTCGATCACAGAAGTTAAAGATCTGTAATTTAAATTTTTGTTGCACGCTGTGTGTAATTTTATTAAGAACAATAAAAAGATGAAATATCGGCATGCACAGCAAAATAGCTTAGGACCACCCTCTCTCGTGTCTAGCAAGGCCCTGTAGCCGTTTTAGTAAAAATGGATTAACCCTAAATTTTTCACGTTCCCATTAAGACTACGGATTTGAGTACAGGAGAGAGGAAGTGACTACGTCCTGTAGAAAATATGGGTAACCATTTATAGGCGCTTTGTCAAAGTAATACTATCAGCAGTGATTGCAAGTGAAGACCGAAATTCCTGAAAGCTATTTTATAGAACTAGGTGCACCTAGCGCAACACGGGGTTAAAAAATCCTGTACAATTTAAAATGGTTTTCAAGCACACATATATACCAGTATATATATATAGAAGGAAACATGACGTATCTCTACGCCTTCTAGGAGAAGAATTTGCATTATGCGATAGTTGAACATGGGCGAAAACATTCATGGAAAACGCTATTCTAAGGAAAAATAACTTTTCGAATACATCTCCAGGAAGCAGAGACAGCGAGAAAAAACGTTTTGACCTTTGCACTCCCTAGAGGGAAATCTGTGCATTATTTAAGGGAATAATGCTCCACATCTCTATTGTAGCGAATGGCATACAGTAAAAAAGAAATTTCTCAATAGTTTTCTTTATAAGCGGAGATACAGCTGCAAACAGAAGTTCAGAGACACCACCTAGAGAGAGACAGAACTGTGAACTATAAAACTCCTCAAATATTAACCTAAAATGTTCTACAAGGTAAACGGCATCCGGTGATCTAACAATTTTTTGAATCGCACATGTAAGAGCAGAGATATTGAGAACAATCGATTAAACATTGGCGTCACCTAGCGGCAAAAATTGTGCATTATTTTAGGAAGAAAATACACACAAATAATTTTTATAGTTACAGTAGTATCTGACCGAAAAATAATTTTTTATATTGTGTTTTGAGTCCCGTAGATATTGCTGTAAATGGAAAAGAGAACTTCAGCCCTCAAGTGACACACTTGTGCGTTAAGAAAATTTGAAAATATATGAGAAACATTGCGCGGAGAAAATGCTCTCCAACAAAGAAAATTTTTTCAAATCGGACTCTTAGGAGCAGAGATAACCACAAAAATAAGATACACATCTACGCTCCCTGGTGGGAAAATTATGCGATATTTTAAGCAGCAGTTATTCTCAAAATGTGGTCCGCGGTGAGCGGTATCAGTTCATGAAAGAATTTTTTCATTCGAGTTTTCAGAAGCGCAAATTTTGCTGCAAATACATCAGAAGCAGAAGTAAGCACTTACGCTCCATGGTGGCCAAACGATTCCGTACCACAAATTAGAAATATATCTAAAAAATTCCCATCGGGAGCTGTATCCGATGCAGGAATAATTTTTCAAATCGGAGTTTTAGAAGCAGAGATATAGGAAAAAACGCAATTTATTTTTATGCCCCCTTGCGGAAAATCTACTCATTGCTTGAAAAAAGAGGTTGTGCCTAAAATGGTCTTCGTTATAAATGGCATCGAAAGGCAGATTTTTTTCAATCTACATCTAGAATCAAATATACGCAATAAAATGTATTTTGAATTCGATATCATCTGCTATAAAGAATAAATCGAATAATCGACGACACATGTACCAAACAATCGCACAATGGAGCAAGATATGCGTGTTTTTGTGTGCTCCCACAATTTTACATTTTTCTATATAATTAACACTTTTTTGAATCAGGTTTAACACTTAATTAACAACGAATGAATATTTAAGAAAATGAAATTCCTTTTATTATTAATAATACAAAATACAACAAATTATGCATTTTGAAGGAAATTCAGCAGAAAAAGACAAACAACACTCGTGCCTCACTGCGATTCTATTTCTGGAAATGTTCTTCCTTTGTTCTTTTTCCCCCTCTTATTGCAATGAAAAAATAATTTTTCACTTCGAGGGTGTTTTAATATTATTATTAGTAGTATCACCACTAGGACTTCGTATAATTGCTCTATATTACTTTTAGTACAATAGTTAAAGTATTTTTTTTATATTTCGTTTACGATTCTGATAAAAGGATATTTAGTTTTCAAAGTGCTTTTATAGCACACGTCAAATACTTTTAAACTGCTTTAGAAAATTCGCAGTTTCTGATATCTGCATGCGAGAGTTCCATTTTAAGAACAGTTTCGCAATCACAATGAAATTAGTTTTGATTACAAATGCATCAAAATCACCGTACGGTGGCCAAAATTGAACAAGACTTTTGCATTTTAGCCAGCGCTTCAAAGTGAAAATAATACTATTGATATGAAATACAATTCACTTCAATAGTATGCCCATTTTCACACCATGAGATATATCTAAAAACCTTGATTTTCACCATCTCGATGCCAAACTGAAAAGGAAGGGGGTGGTGGTCTGTCTAACACCCACCAGTGTTGACATGTGACTTGGCGAACAGTTTGAGGATGTTGCTTGGCAAAAAAAAATCGTGTACTGGGGGAGGGCGTCGTGCGGAAGCACAAGATGGAGTCCCTCCCTTCCAACCTCTTAACGGGGGTCTTATGCGAAAACCAAAAAGAAACACAACGGTTTATTCTGTAATTCTTGATTGAAGTTAATTTACTTCAATCCCAGACGGATGGAAAGAATACTCTACCACCGCGGCTGTCAGAGGTTCACCATAGTTTTCCGACCTGCTGTCAGCTATGTCCTCAGTATGCCCCCTTAGCTAGGGGAAAGATCACAGCTATAGATAATAGCTTGCACTTCTAAGGTTAGTTATGTTATTATTTCCTTAAGTATAGTGGCTAGAATAGATAATGTGCCGGGCACTTCTGCAGACGGGTTCTTAAAATCATGAAAACTGGGAGGGCGCGGAAGTCAGCTTCAATGCTATTGCTGTAAACAATGTTAATAGATATACGTGCTACACGTTCCGCGCAGTATAGTAATTTCACTAAAATTTTACGAAAGAATATTTATTTTTAATTCTGCAGTTATACTAAAAGTGATTCATGTCATGTACGGATAAGTCTAAGTGAATATTCTTCCAATTGGTTTGCTTTGGGGAAGCTTCGTGAACTTTGTTCGGGAAATGCATTATCTCGCATCGAATCTTAGTGTCTGTCACACGGCTGGTTAGTACACTGGACGCAAATTTTCTCGTAATCATTGGGATTTTGTTTTTGATTGAAGGTTTAACGACCACCGTCAGCAACTCAATGATTTATAAGCAGTCGCCGGTCCCTAATTGAGTGCCACTAGTTTCAGGGAAATCAGCGATCCGGTGCTGTACGACAAACACAACATCCATGTCTCACCGGGATTCGAACCAGGACCCCTCCCGGACGAATGGTCAGAAGCGATCGCTTAGACCACTAGGCCACCGGGGTCGGCTCTGGGAGTTTTGCCCAATCATCGCCCTGAATTCTGTACTGAGCGTGTTGCAACTGTTTTCCCTATCTCTACAGGACACAAGATGTTTAACTAGGTATCACATGATACAGTACTTAAACCTAATCTTCCCATGATAAAGTTTGCAGAACTTTTGACAAAAACATAACAACACCGAATTTCAATAATTTTAGACAAAAATTGATGATATGTACAAGACAGAATAAAAACTGTGGCATACTTAAATAAATAATTACTGAGTAGCTGCCGCCTTGCCTCATCTTTCCGCAAGGAAAATAGTTACCTTTCGTTTACAAGACCTTTAGCCACTGTTGTATTCAGATAAGAAACACGTTCTTAACGTTACTTTTACTTCTATTTTTCATGACCGATCTAAAAAATAAATCGACTTTTCAATCGCTATCAACCGAACACGCCACAGAAAAGCATGCTAATGTTTGGAAATCATAGCATCGAAAGTCGCAGGAGCGCCACTCGCGGTTTCCTGAAAAGATGGAACTAAAATTTAAACAGTGAGGTATTAACGCACGGCACACTATCTCTTCCAACCACAAATCCTTAATACGATATGGTTATCCGTTTTGCGATATTAGCATTGTGTGATACCGCAGAGAAGAACTTTGGTCCTAACTCTGCTGTTCTCCCCAGAGAAATGCCACTCATGCCATCAGACAATAAAGATCGTGCGCAGGAGGTGGAGCCCGCGTCGTCAAAGCTTCCTACTACCAATGGACTTTGTCGTTGACTATAATAACCATTCTGGCCACATGCCTGATGTATCGCCGTCTACCGGCATTCTATGTCATATAAACAAAACAAACACTGGGATAAAATTTTAAGCTTTTTCTACAGTCTCTACTGGGCACTAGCTAGGTCCCTGAACTTCTATTCGGTATCGCACAATTTCTATTATTTTTCCTCGGTTCCACTTCTTTCCACATTTTTAATCGCGAATTCACCTTTCACCGGTGCTTGGAGATGGCCTGTTCTTGCCGTGATCAGCAAGCAAACTTGCACGCTTAGAAACCCAAGAAATTTCCTACTCCTTCTAAGAAGATCCTTTCCTCTAAAATACACATCATAAAACTACAGCTACTGACAGCAAAACAATGAACAAGACGAAGTTGAAAGCTCTTTCTTGAAAGCTCACGCTCAAGCATTTCTAATTGGCACTATTTTCCGACGCTAAGAGTCAGAGGATTAGCTAAACCGTTCCCATGACAACACTTCTTATTATGCAAATAATATTTTTAACATCAGCTTAGTACCTCATTTAGTTATTTACCGAGTGATACGAAGTGTTTTAACTTTCTGCAGAACGATAGCTCCACTTCCACATCACCTCTCTTTTCTATTTTTGTTAATATTCTCCGAAAAAAAGGAAAAAAAAATATTTCTCTCTTTCCCGATACTTAACACCAACAAGCCTCATGTAGCAGAGAATCATTGGCGCAGATGTTACTACTGATTCACATCGAGAAGTTATTTCTTTTGAGTTACATATCGTTCGCGGCGTATAAATTCAGTTTTGTTTTTTGAAAATGTGCAGTACACAAATAAATTAGGTAAAGCATTTATGCTTATAATGTATTGAAATAGAAATTTTCATCAAACTGCCAAAAATAAAAGTTATGAGAATTTACGAGAACGTCCATTTTCCAAGAGCATCTTGCTTGCCATGCACGAGGGGCTGAGCCCTCTGCTAGCTACGGCCCTGCTTCGATTCTTATGTGAGTAAATCTTAATATTTTCATAAGCATCATGGCGAACGCAAAAGAAATTTTATATCAGGATTTCCAAGTTTCCAGTCAATGTTCAGAAGTTACGTTGTTTATGCCGTAAGTAACGTTCGTCGCGAAAGGCATACATTGGCAGAGAAAGAAATACAAAATGAGGAGCACAGCTCATGAGAATAGTCATCATGGGCGCTCGTATAAGGGATGGGGCGCGAGGGGGCATTTATCTCCCTTGGAAATCGGATTCTGCCCTTGAAAGATAGTAGAGAAAGTTTCGCGAAAGCACTGATTCTGATTGCTAATTTTTCTGCAGAACTTCTGAAATGACGTTTAATACAGAAGAAACAGGAGAAACGTTAGAAATTTATAGTAGAAAGGAACAATGAAATTTCCCATTGCATGTTGGAGAACAGTGTATATACATACAGTATGAGAACTATGAAAGGCAAAGAAATGAAAGAAATATCATCCTCTGCAGGAGCTAGTCAATACTGGACAAACATTTTTGGAAATTTTCCTCAGAAATTTGTCTCGAGGGTATTTTTTTTCATTTTTTATGAACAATAGAGTTCTCCCTGGGATTTCGTGGGGCTTGTAACACGAGTGGTCAAAAGGAGCAAAAGAGCGACAAAAATTTCCTTATTGTCTTAGCATGCTGCCTAATTTCATTTTTCCATTTTGTGGGTCTTCTGGTTCGCAAATAAATTTGTTGATAATGTGTTAAAATCGGTTAGTTTACAAACGACACAGGGTAATTTGCATATAGTGTTTGTATATGCCATTCATAGTTACAATGTCTGTGTTTCCCCTCTGCTGAAAACTTAGTACACGATAGTTAATCTAACTATTGTTAAAACAAAATATGAGTAAATGTAATTTGGTTAATTAATCAGAAGAGTGAACTAAATTTGGTTCGTCTTTACGGTTGGAAAATTATTTAATTATTAGTATACGTATATACTCTTCTGAAAAGTAGGAGCGTCCAAATATTTTAGCCTCCATAATATGTTTTATGCGAGTTCTGTTTATTCTTTAAATCAAGAAAATTAAAAACAAAAGGAAAAGCGAGGATTAAGTCACGGATGGCGATTTCAGTAGGCCATGTGGCCTAAGTATTCCAGTATTAGATCCATATGATTCTTGTATATTGGTCAATGAGAAACAGAACAAATTTTAGCAATTAGAACAAGTATTTCAGCTATGCTTTAAGCGAAACAGTTTACCGCTGTTGTTTAAAGAAACAGGAGTAGAAATTTTGACGTGATATTACGATTTCAATTCGAATTTTGTAGATCGGATAAATAGAACTCGATTCGTTGATAATCCAATGCTTTTAAATTAGCACGCGATCACTTAGACATCTCAAAGAGATAACGTGCTGTTTATAACACGCAATCACTGTGACATCTCGAGAGCGTTCCAGACAGACAGAGAGAGAGAGAGAGAGAGAGAGAGAGAGATCTGGGTGTTTATCTATATAATGGAGCACTCTGCAGTCGTTACTAGAATATTTTCTCGCTAATCAACAGAGAAGTTCCAAGGTTTGACTTCCGATGCGTCGAGGGTTATGTCGTTGCCCCACGGAGCTGACTGTTACCCTTCACTGTAACCAGTGGCCACAAATTAGGGACGGGCGACTGTGTATTTATAACCCTTGGAATTGCTCATTGTGTTTGTTAAACTCACGAAACCTAACAGAGCAGAAAAGCTCGTACTGTTCTCAAAGAAGTTTGTGGGCCATCGAATTCTTTTGATGCATGATGCTTCTTGTGTAAAATACGTGAATAAAACTGCTTGAAGAATATGCAAAAAAAGAAATACAAATAAGTCGCTGTCACACAGTGAATGTCCCTTCACCTTGTTTCGACTTTGTAACAAATTAATGAGACAAACGTACTTTTCTTTGAACTCATTCGTTTTTCACAAGAAAGGAACAAAATATGTTTTTCTAAATGTGGTTTAAGCTAATCAAATGTACCGATTTCCACGGTCGAAAGATGCAAGATCTTATGCGAGTAAGTAGAACACAACACAAGAACTCGAAAAAACATTGGGGGAAAACTGTTGTAATAACTAATTGCTGGGTTGTTGTGGCATTCGTTCTGTCCAAAATTTTCAGCTCTTCAACCCTGAGTCAGGAGAAAGTTGAGGTTTTTTAACTGAGTTTACGAGAAAAGGAGTCCTGCGTAAATCTTCTAGCTCTGAATAGAGTATTGAAATTTAATTTCTGAGAAATTACTGAATACTATTCTATGTTGATTTCAGCATTTAGCGATTTACTAAAAAAAAGCATCGAAGACTTAATAGAGTCACGCAGTAATAATTCTTTCAGAAATAACTATTTCCCATATGAAAGAGAAAGCAAGATAAATACACGGCTGTTGATAAAAATTGCGATACCAAGAGAGAAACAAGCAATCACAATGAAATTTATGGGAGTGACTAGTTATGGCATAAGCTGCAAACGATCGCAATTACATACCGGAGCGTGATGAGGAATGCCAAAAATTAATAATAAGTAAATCTACCATGGGCGGTGCTAACCAACCCCACACGCCGTGGGATTGAATGAAACAGTTTGGATGGTCGTCTGCGGTATTGTATTCCATTCTGCTTCGACACGCATCTACAGTTCGTAGTTGTGATAGGCGGCGAGGCCATGCGAGCCAATCGTCGAGCAAAGACACACCACACGTTCTGATCCAAATTATAAATGAACTGTTCAAATGTGTAGTCTTTCTTACCTGGCGAAGTTATACTCCCCTACACAGGAATGATGTCTATGTTATGACATTCAATTATCAACTTGAGTTTGGAAAGGAAACAATCAGTTAATGGCACTTGTTCTTTGTATGTTTTGAGCAGCTCAATGGGGTTTAAGTGGTCACCTGTCCCTCATTTGAACGACAAGTTACCTGTCTTCAATGCTGCACCAACTTCACCGTTCAGAGGGCAGGTGAAACCGCCATTTTGGTACTCCCTCAGTTTTCTAGGCTACCTAAAGATCTAATAATACTAAGTCTCAAATGTATGCAATGCCATAGTGTAACTGAAGACCAGCGTCATTCATTAATAATTGTCAACAGAATCTGATCAAAGTATCGTTTTTTTCTTATATGGAGCAATTGTTCACCCTTTCGTATTTTTTTACAAGAAAAGAAATTCTTAAGGTTTTCATCCTCTTCTTTCTGTGTTCCACTCGCCCCTTTTTTATTATGTCTTTTCGCAGAATAATTTTGATAACTCCATTGATTTGGACGCATGATAGTGGATCTTACATACACATTGTTCCAGAACCTGTAGCATAGTAGTTGGAAAAACCATTCTAAAATATAAACTGCTCATTTTTCTTTATTCTACTGCTACCCTACCAGTTCTGCCTTTATAGAAGAAATAGCCAAAGTTTCGTTTTTTGCGTGCTGAACTTAAGGACCACCCTCTCTCGTGTCTAGCAAGACTTGTACCTGTTTCAGTAAAAATGGATTAAGCTATAATTTTTCACGTTCCCATTAAGACTACGGAGTTGGGTATAGGAGAGAGCAAGTGACGACGTCCTGGAGGAGGTATGGGCAACCTTTTATAGGCGCTATGTCAAAGTAACACTAACTATGAAGTAGCCTCAGGTGCCAGCTTCATTTTTTCAAATAGCCCTACATCTAAGTTTCGAAGATCCTAGGAAAAAGACAAAAATACGAGGTAAATAGATATTTAGATACACAATAAATCAAATAATTGACGACACATGTACCAAACAATCGCACAATGCAGCTACGTCTGTGTTCGTGTGTGCTCCGATAATTGTACATGTTTTTCTATATAATTAACACTCTTTCGAACCAGGTTCAACACTTAATTAATAAAGAATGAATATTTAAGAAAATGAAATTCGTTTTATTATTAATAATGTATAATACAAAATACAACAAATTATGCATTTTGAAGGAAATTCAGCAGAAAAAAATAACTGTGTTGTGTGTTATTTTATTTATTAGTTTTACTCACGGTCAAATAATAATAACTTTCCTTCTCTAGGTATAAATTACTGACACTGCTCATATCACTAATACTGCTTGAATTGATTAACTTTTTTCTTTCCATAATTTCAATAACAATGATAAATTATTTGGAGACGGAATGGGTATTGTCTTTTTCATCATTCATTTTATTGCTGGAGTTTTGCTATGTTTCCATACTTTTTGTCGTTATACGAATTAGAAAGTTGACAAAAGCCTCAGAAAACAACAGAAAGGAGGTAGACCGTACAAATCGGACAGCTAGTAACTGGGGATACGTAAGGCTCCTCCAATCCTAGCTAGAACGTATGTAGTGCCATCTGTAGAAAATAAAATTGCAGTAACTGTACACTGTTAAAAATTTCAGTTCAACGTTTTAATATAGTAGGGTTCGACTGAGTGAGTTTGCCCCAAAATCGGTTATTTCAAAATTAAGGAAGCAAACACTTGAGCAAATATTTGGTGAAATCATATTTGTTAGCGATTCAGGCACAAAAAATGGTTCAACCTCTCAACCAATAGCACGGTTGAAAATCATATGTAATGGCGGAGTTAGGGAATTATAGCCTCTCGGTCGGCAACCGTCCAAGCACGACCCTACTCGATCGAGCAAGCGGTAACGCTTCGCTCTTAGCGGCCTGTCGTATCGGGGAAAAAGCAAGAATCATCTGATAGTTCCCATTGTTTCCGCAGAGACGGTGGGGAGCTTGAACCCTACTGTTCACTCGCGTTTTCCACAGTTGTTATGCATTACGTCAGGTAGAAAGGAAATCATGAGCTAAGTAAAAATTAATATTGGCATGGTTTTTGAAGGGAATTTTTTGGGGTTAGTATTAAAACGCCCACATATATGATACATACATCCAGCGAAAGAAAAATTTACTACATATTATAATGTAATATAATGCATGGAATTCACAGCAAAGCTGCACACCAAAATATACGATTCTTCAGTTATGACTTATGAGCAAATACGGTGTACTCGTTCAGATTGGTAAATAGTATGTTTATCTATCTGGTACTACCATTTAAATGTTAATAAAGAAAAGTTATCCCTTACTAAAAACTTTTATCAAGTTAAAGTAACTCATACAATGTAACAACGACTGAGAAATTTCATTGCAAAATAAATCGCAATTATTGACAGAAAAAAACATAATATATACAAAACAAAATTAACGCAATCAAAGATTAAAAAAAAAGAGAACGGGGGGGGGGGATATCCGAACGATGATCACATGAATACAGTTTTACTACACCAATATTTTCCATTTTTATCATCTATGGTTGGTTGTTTTTGTAATTTGCTTTCGTGCACTTTTAAATTTAACCTATTATAATTATTTCATTGAATAACAATTATACACATCTAAAGAAAGCGGTGCAGTTCATTACAAGGAACCTTTTTATTTCCTGAAGACACTTAACAAGCACTTTCTAAAAAAAAGCTTTAAACGCAGGACTGGAAGAAATTTTTGGCAAATTAACTTGCTGGTTAGTTTACCGTGATCCTTTTCATGGCATTTTAAAACTGGGCATTTTTCCAGGTTTGGAAGAATATATGTCGATAAGTTTTGCACCAAACAGTTTTGTGGCAAATATGGAAGAGATTTTTCAACAAAATCTTGTATGATAGAAAGGATCATAATAAATGCTGATGTTGGGTAAGTCAGTCCTCCACGGTCTTGATTTGCGATTAAATTAAGAATGGGTGCCACGCAATTACAGTTAGCCAATTTTTTCCGAGCAGGAGGGGCAGTCTGTTCTTTCATCAATAACTTTCACTAAATATCCAGCCACAACTTGTAAACTTTAAGCTGACTCTTAGGATGTGTTGTTAAGGGGAGAAAAATATATATATATTAGATCTCTACAACAGAAGTACGCCACAGAAGTACGTATTTAAATTAAAATTAAACTGAAGAGGAGTCAAATTGAACTGAATAAAGACGGTTACTGATTAGGAATAGGGAAAAAGGGGTGAGGGTGGGCACTTGCATTTCGCTAAAAGTGTGTTTATGTTTATTCACAATCAGCCCTTGCGAAACTGCTGAAATTTCTACTAGCCAATGGGGCTAGTGGAATAAAAATTTTACTAGTAAAATGCCAAAATCTACTGGCCACGCAAAGTAAAAAAAAAATCAATAACTTCTTTAATTACATTTCTATGAAATTATTTGGGTGAATGTTTTTTTTTCACTTTCTAATGAGAGATCCCTCTACTATTTACTTCATAAAAACCGACGCAGAGCAGTTACTGCACAGAAACATTACATTGATTACAAATATTGCATATGTTTTTGTTCCAAAATGTTTTTTTGACAATTTATTTTCAGTGCTGTAATATCATTACTATCTTAATTTACACGTATATAATTTATTTTCGAGAGGCAATTGAAGTTAGATGTCTAATTTCTTTAATAATATTTAAAACAAAGGGACAAAAGCTAGAATATATATATATATAAAGTGGCACTAATAATGTTTATAAAGTTTACCGCTGATATGTACGTACAGTGTCTGATCTTCCCATCAAGGGTATCTGCCCACCACAATCAAATAGCATTTTGAGGATCAAAATCTTCAAATTGAAGGGCCATTGCTTAAGTAATTTAAAGTGTCACAATTCAGACATGCCCGATTATTCATTTTGAGGTTCATCGCTGAAAAGCCACGCTCACAAGGAGCAGTACTGCAAGGCATTAGATGTGGCACATTGCCATAACAGTTTGTTTCTTTTATCAACTCATTTTTCCGTGCTATGATGTGCAAAAAGGAACGCAGTAGTAAACCATAATACTTCTAGCAAGAAAAATGAAAAGAATTCATACACACGAAACTAAAAAATACTCACAAATGAGTAAGTAAACCTCCACGTGCATTAGAAATTACTTACGAATCACGTGCGGATAGATGAGAATAACAGTAGGGTTTCAGCGTCCCCAGACGTCAATGGTTAGAACTAGAGAAGTGGGCGTGATTCCTGACGAGCCATTGTTCTTTTGCGCATGCGACAGACCACTAAGCTTGATAGAGTTGAGCCGTGGTCCCAGTGTTGCCAATTTGGGGGAAAAGTCGCTAAATTTAGGGACTTTTCGCTTGATGTTAGAGACAAAAAATTTGGTTTGGGATTAGAGACTTTTTTAGGGGGTTTTCTCCGTGGTTTGGGGGACTTCAGCGCCTTTTTCCGTTTTAGCTGATTTTTTCATAAACTTTGTGACAAAATATGTTTTCAGTTTCCAAGGCTTGAAATTTAGGCAAACATTACACAACCGCTAGACTAGTACATAAACTTTCATAACAGCAACAAATGCCAATTGGTTCAAGACAAATCGTTATCGAGCTTCGTCGCCCGTAGTAACATCTCATTTAACGGGATGGTTGGTAAACTTGGTAAATACCTGTTGCCGGTTGATAACACATTTGTGTTGCCAACTTAGAGGAAACGGCGCTAAATTTAGAAGATTTTGGATTGGAGTTTGTGACAAAAATATTATTATGTGTTAGCGACATTTTTAGGGGATTTAGCTAGGTTTCTAACGATTTCATGGACTTTTTATATTTCTGATTTTAAGCATTTAAAATATGATTTTTGAAATCGGGAAAGTATTTTTTCATTTTCCATAGTTCCAATAACCGTAACCATGAATCGTAAAGCTTATAGAAAGCAAACCCTTTCCCCTTTGTTTTTAGCAGGCATAGGAAGCTTGCCTATTGCCGCTGAATTTGTGTGAGATCCCTTAGGCTGTGAGTGCGACAATGGTAGGACTTCCTTCTGTGTTTCCATTTGCAGAAATATTGTATCATTAAAACAAAAGTTCTGTTTCATCAAAATAACAGGAACATATAACTGAAAATAAAATGTTTGTTTGTTTCTTTTGCAAGAAATAGTTTTATCTCCAATGCCATAATTTATTGGTCCACCATGCAGCACGTACTAAGTGCGCTTAGCTAGTCATCTTAGCTATTTAACAATTGTTGCCGTTTTCTCTCCCCCTAAGTATATATATTTTTTATTAGGGGATTTTACGATCACCGTGAGCAACTCAATGGGCTATAAGCAGTCACCCATCCCTAATTTAGGGCCACTGGTCCCAGGCAAGGGAGAGGGCCAGTGCTGTACAACAAACACAACATCTATGCTTCAACTGGATTCAAACCCGGACCCATCTTGGGCGAATGGCCAAACGCCAGTCTTCAGACTATTGAGCCATTGAAGGCGGCGTACCTGTACTATTCAGCCATATTAAGTAATAATGGCATCACATTCACTTCTTTTTTGTTATTAATTTAAAGTAGCAAATTAATAATATTAATAATAGTGAGACACAAATTTTTTAATGGCGTACAAATAAGTATAAAAATTCAAGAAAATTAAAATTTGAATTTTAGGGACTTTTTTTCACTTTTGGAGACTTTTTATCGTTGATTTGGAGACTTTTAGAATGAGTGAGTTGGCAACACTGCGTGGTCCAAGTAACGCACACTAGCGTCTGGACACAGGGGCAGAACAAACACAAGAAAATCCACTCCGTTATCACATTGTCAGGATGAAAACGGAAGCACCCAAATGGCGTGCGTGACGTGTGTGATAGTGGAAACACAGCAGACAGCCATAACAATACCGCATTTTTGGTGTTAGCCCTAGCAAATTCTCATGTGTACGTTCGATGGATATAAAAAGGTTTGTGTTGAAGTATGCATAGTTTAATGTATAATCACTTTTAGTGCTGTTCGTCCTAGCAACTCTGTGTGCAAATATTCCCTTCATATGCACGTTTGAAATGCGTGCGTGACTTTTTACACACATCGAGAATGCCGTCTCAAATTTTGCAGTGTCTCGGATATCTTTAGCCGCTATATAGTGCTTTCATTTTCAATCAGACTTGTTAATCGCAGTGTTTGTTCACATTTGAGATTGTGGCTTTGCACGTGTCATTATACTATGTATACATTACCACCAGTAGCGTAAGTAGCACAAGGTGCCCCCTCCTCTCCGCAAGATTTACTTCAGCGCCCCTAAGCACAAAAATTTCCCAGGATTTGGAACATGATCGAAGGAGCATGTGCTTTTTACGGTGTGTGTGTGTGGTTCGGAGGGGTTCAGGAAGATAGGGAGAGTGTCTGAAAAAGTAAGGGGTATCTAGAGTCCTCTGATTTTTACTTTTTGAATAATGTTAGGAACAGAAACACTGTAAGGTTGTTAATCAGCCAATCAGGATTAACGGTGCCGGGACCGAAGCCTGAACATGAATATCCATTTTATCACAAGGAACAAATTCAACAAAATATATTTAAATGGTAAAAATTAATAATTATAAGACTTCATAATCATCCTTTTTACTTTCAGTTGTTTCTGATGTGCCCAGTTTTTGCCAAATGACTGCTTTTAAACTTTGAACAATTGATGAACTAAACAAATCACCACTCTTTTCATCAGAAACTTCACTTGAGCTTAACAGGCTCAGCGTAAAAAGAACTGTTTGGGTTTGGGAAGTTTCTTCGTGTGGCCTCGTTTCCTTTTCCTCCGATACTGTGGTCCACTTGGATATTTGTGACATTTTGCAAATGGAGTTAACGTGAAGACTATGGTACAAAAATCAGGGACGAAAAATAAAAAAAAAACTGTGATACATCCTTTGTGAAATCAAAAATGATGCAAAATAACAAAAAAAAAAAAAAAAAATCATTGATAGTCATTTTTGAAAAAGTTTTACGTAAAACTTACCAGTCTATGCGATACGCCGAAACCCAGACAGTGCCGCCCCAGTGGCGCAGTGGTCTAAGCGATGGCCTCTGATCATTCGTCCGAACGGGGTCCGGGTTCGAATCCCGGTGAGGCATGGATGTTGTGTTTGTCTTACGGCACTGGCTCTCTCCCTTCCCTGGAACCAGTGACCCTAAATTAGGGACGGGCGACTGCTCATAACCCATTAAGTTGCTCACGGCGGTCGTTAAACCTTCAATAAAAAAAAAAAAAAAGAAAACCCCAGACAGCGGCAACGATGACGCTTGCGTGCACGGGGTGAGCCGTGTCGTTCGGTTCGAGCAGAAGTACCGGTGGTCGATGCAGGAAGACGCAGCGAGAGATTAGTGTTTTGGGGTAAGCATGGCCTCGCCTGAGTCAGACGCCACTGCTCCTCCCTGTTGTCGCTGGCGTAAACAGCTACCTCCGCTACGAAAAATAGTCCCTAGTGTTAAGAGCAATAGTAGCACAAGTACTGTTCAAAATCCATTTTTCTTTAGGCAACAGTTTTTTGGACGGAATTGCTATGTAAAACAAGTTTTTCACGACGACAGAGCATTTTCAGAAATAAGTTTGATATGGGAAGTTACTCAGTCAAGAGCCTGGCACTTTCAGCTGATGCTGTCTAGCTTGGAGAGGAAAGAAGTGGTAGAAAACTTCTCCTAACACAGCGACAGCAAATTGGTAATCAGGCAAACTCGAACGGAATATGTTACTTCAAGAGGCAGTAGAGGATAGAGTTCGGACTCCACCACACTGCCATCCACAATCCCCACTACTTCTCTTGAAACTGATCTCTATCTTTAGTTTGTTGCAGAGAAACGGACTTCACAAAAAGTGTTCCGAATGAGGAAGGGGGGTAGGGGAGAGCGTGAAGTGATCATACGTGGAAAGAACACTTCTCTTCCATTGCCAGGTGGAAAATGTAAAAAGTCGGGGGAGGCAAAAAGGTAAACAACGAGATTTTGACGCATTTTAAAACGCAGTTGTAATTGCTCATCAGCAAATGAACAAGGTAAACGGAAATATTCTTTTGGTGAATATTAATATATTTTTAAATAACAATATTCACCAAAGGATGCGTGAACAGTTGAAAAACTGTGAAATGCTGTATTATGGAAACTTTTTGATATTTCTTCCAATTAGGGGCCGTCCAGTGAGAAGTAACGAAAGGCATACCCAAGTTCGTGGTACGAATTTTTCTTTTGGGAGAAATAAATTAGATGTTTTATTCTATAAATACTATTTATGGAGTTTTATTACACGTTCAGCATGTGTATACTATTTATGGAGTTCTGTTAAGTATGTGTGTGCGCGAATTGTGTGAGAAATACTCATAAAATAGTTAGAAAGGATTGGAAGAATCCTTTCTAAACGATCGGGAAGAAAAAGTAAAATCATTGTGATGTTTACAAAATTAACGGCCAAACGTTATGTAAAAGTTGGACTTAATCTGTTAGTGAGCAAAATCCTTTAGGGCACACTGCGACATCCATCAGATACGATGCGAACATTCCATAAAACGTGTCACCGGTGAACTGTACATTCACCTATTAGATGGCGTCACATTCGCAAGAGGGACGGGCCCGTAATCGAAAATTCCCTAAGTCGACATTTCCCCCCCCCCTTCCAACTTTCAGATGTTTCATAAGTATTTCGACGTTTTTTAGTAACAAGCGAACTTACAAGTGGCAGGTTGACAAGGTGAGAAAAATATCTGAGGTCGGCATTCTTTATTCCCTCGTGCTCATGTTAATCCGCCCGGCTGCCACGTGATTTTCTTCTGGGTCTTTTTATGACATTTCCAGACAGTACGATACACCGGTCGAAAGTGCCAATATGCGGCGCCTCCGTCACCTTCCCTCTCGCCTGCTCGGGAAGGCGAAACTACGAGCCCGGTTCGAAAAAAAAAGGCAGAAGAACCTCCGACTCTCTCATAGGCGTAACCACTGGAGGGGGAGGGGGTGGTCAGAACCATTCCCGACGTTTAAGCATTTTTTTCTAATGAAAGTTGACGCATTTTTATTAAATTAAAGCCCTTTTTTCTAATGGAAGTCACATTTGAACCAAAACCTTTGAGCCGCGGGTGGCTTATTGGGCAATGTTCGTGACTGCCACGAAAAGGACCTCAGGTTCAATCCCAGGCAGGTACGAACGCTCGGTCCACTAAATATACACCATGGGTCAGATGGGTACGTTAAGCCGTCGGACCACGGGTACTGGCCCCTGGTAATAAATAAAGGCGTCTGCCCCCTTTTTCTACTTCGATTCTGTGTCACTTTCCTATCGGGCACTCTTGCCCAAATCTCCTAGGTTCCTATTTTTAAGGGTTGTTTAAGACCTGGGGTCAGACACTCCCTTTCTAAAATCCTCTACATATGATCACTTTTGATGATCAACCAAAACCTTTAAAAAATTACTTCCGGGAGGGGGCACAATCCATCGAAATTGTTTCATATTGGCCCCTCTCTAAATACGCCCTTGGTAGGTTCATATTTTGAACATATTATTGTATTCTTAATTTAAAGATTTTTATTGGAAGAACTGGAATATCTCATCCTGACTGTTCTGGTTATGTACTGCTTTATTTTTTACCTCCAAACTTAGAAATAAATAAATAAACTTTGCTATCATTTTGGGGTCCTTGTTTGGGTCTGGGGCCTAGTGGCCCATCATTTCACACACCACTGTCGAAGACAGAAAATATACAAACATCGATGTTTTCTGCGATTTACAAATTCCTAAAATAAACCACTGAAGAATAGGAAATATTATAAAGTAAAATAAGGAGGCCCTTTCATTGCTTGTGTAAGCGGAGCCATCCTGTACTTCTGCATGTATGTAGTATCCTTCCGCGCTCACCACAGTAAGTCAAGCTGGTGGTTGCCCTGCACGTGTAGGACGGTTAGGCCTAACCTGTTTTGCGGGGATTCTTCCGCTGAGACCACGGGCAGACATGGCAGATGCTCTAGCGGTAGTCACAGCGTAATCGCCGCCGCTGACTGGAATTCCGGTTGCCAGATAGACAGGCAAATTTTACGTAAACCTTTTTAAAAAAAGACTCTATCAATGAAATCTTTTTTGTTATTTTACATCATTTTTGATTTCAAAAAGAATGTACGTCAAATTTTTTTTTTATTTTTCGTCCCCTGAATTTTGCACCATAATCTTCACGTTAACCCAAGTTTCCGAATGGAACTTTCTGAGAGGAGTGCGCAGACTTTTTTGTACTCTAAATGTTACCTGACAGTAGCTGCATGTCAATCTCGTTGCAATTCCTGGTTCAGGTATAATGGAAACATAAAGATGAAATTTTTTAACATGCTTCTTTAAGTTATATTTCAGGCCGAATGGACCACCACAAATTGAACAGATGAATCCGTTCGCAGTATTCATGGTCACCGCGAAATATGAAAAGGAAGCCCGCTGAATATCAATCAAACCAAGCAGAATTGTACCCGCCAAAAATCGGCAGTAAGAACAATAAGAATTTTACCCGCCAAAAATGCGCTATTGCTCTGGCCGTCTGCTGTGTTTCCGCTATCACATATGTCACGCACGCCAATTGGTTGCTTCCTTTTAACGCACAAAACCGCCATTAAAGAAGAGCAACCGTCGTGTCGTTCGTCGAAGTGTTAAGACAAAACGCGCGCTCAGGCAGGAAACCGTGTGTGTGAATTCTTCAGCATCATAAACAGAAAACATGTGAGTAGATACTTTTTAAAATTAAGTTTAATTACAATTTGATTAAAATAACGACATCGGTTACACACGTTAGCTATTAGGCTTAGGAAACTGTGTACATTTATGTTTTGAAAAGTTTCACTCTTAGAAATAAACATGGCTGAAACAGCATTTGGATTTGATATAAAGCCTAGTTGTAATCGTTACGTTGTTAACAGCTATAGTTCGCTGTTTTGTGAGGGTTATCCCTTGACGTTGGACGAAATAGCTTTGTCACATAGGATTTCCTTTAGTACTAATGGCCATTTGTAGCTGGAAATAAATTCCCTTTTGTCATCTAATAACGTGCTTCTTTTTTTCTCATGTACCTCAGAATACTTATGTGGCCATGAAATTATTAAATAGCTTTTATTTTAAATTCTTGAAACATTTCTTTAAGAGTAGAGATTATATCTGAAAGGGGAAGATTAGTATGTAGATTCTCAAATTCGTAGCTATTTATATCTATGGGCCTAAAGGCTAAGCACTGCAGAAATCACTTAGGAATTGTTATTAATCAGGGCTTAAAAAACACCATGCCTTTTGGCATGTAAAATATTAAGTAAAGCTAGTTATGTGTGCCCAGAAAAATTTATCTTTTAAGATATGCATCTTCGTTTTAAGGGTCTGTGCTCAAAATTTTCAGTGCACAAATGCTTTTATCTCAAGTTTTAAGATGATGTGTAACGTACCAGGAGATGTGACGTACCTGCCAGAAGGACGCACACGACATAAAGGCAGATAGGAATCAGAATAAAATGTCCGCGTAGCTCAATTGGTAGAGCAACTTATTCCGGAATGAGGGGACCCGGGTTCGAATCCTGGCGCGGATAAAAATGACGGAGAAATTTACTTCGTTATAATGGCGCCCGAACTATCCGGATGACCCGACCGTTCACAATCTCGCAATGGTGTGATGTTATTTCCACAAACAACAGTTATCAAAGGTCAAGTGCTGATGCTCTTTCCGCCTGTTGAGGTGTGTAGTTTAAAGATGTGGTTTTCGTAATGGGACTTTAGTGGGTCAGCTTCTCCCATGACCTATTGCCGCTAATGATTACCTGGTGGTCTTGGTAAATACTTCTGGCATTTCTCTCATTGAAGTTGGTGGTGATGTGTGCCATTACTGCTCTCTGGATGAGTGCAATTGTATGAGACAAGTGTCATAGCCACATTTATCCACTGCCTTTGTCCACGTATCACGCTGTCCATGATGTGATGTTATTCTGGAAATGAGATATTTCCAATACTTTTGATACTATCAAATGGTAATATTGCAATTCTTGTACCATCTCGGGGATGTTGACCCATACATTGGGCACCCCACTATAAACCCTCTTTTTCCTGATGTTTATCCATAGTGATATCATATTAACATCAATATGAGTGTACTGATGACCTACCTATGTACCTACCAAGCGGTGGTTCGTTTACTAGAAAGAGGGGGCATCGTGTTGCCTCAATCAGTGGCGTATATTCGAGGCAAGCTGCGAAGCCCAGAGAATATACACAAAACTGAATTAAATATACACAAATAAAAGTCAATTATCAACGGTATTAAAATATGTCGATGCTTTTGCTGCGAAAACAAACGCGTGCGGATTCACTTCTTTGACTCAGTCTGGTGAGCGAAAACCAACGGCATAACGAAAGCAGCTCTTACAGAGTCTTCGCAGTTCTGATGCGAAACCTTCCGTACAATCAGCTACTAGGGTTTCCATGACAACATGAATGAGCTGGTACAGGGGATTGGCTTATTGCTTTGGGAAATGGTTCGCTGCGAAAAACGAAGACAGACTATCGCAGTTACTTGCATACTCCCGCCCATAAGAGTGTTTTGTGAGAGTTGTTTCAGTTTTTGTGAAGTTTAAATGAATTAAAATTGAGGATATTATATCTTAAATTGTGGCTTTGTTGGATTCGAACGTTTTTAATAAATTTTGTGGAAGCTTCCCTGAACATCTATACTGTCAGAACTTAAAGAACTCTTTACTTCAAAGTTTGATACAGCTCGAGTAAAAAATGAACCGAAATTGTTTTATTCCCTTGATGAATACAAAACCAAATCAGTAAGAGACATTACGTGTTACATAAAGTTGAATAAATTGGACATAGTGTTTAGTGAGGTGCACAAATTAGCAGACCTCATATTAAACTTTCCGTCAACAACTGCAACTGCCGAAAGTTTTTCAGCGTTAAAAAGAATCAAGATATATATTAGAGCCACACAAGGACACACACATTCGAAAAGCTTGGCTGTTTTGTCAATAGAGAAAAAACATTCTTTTTAAATATGAAAAAGTACTGAGAAGAAACATTTTATGAAAATGTGTCACTTAAGTTCACACAAAAGGAAAGAAGAATGGAGTTCATGTACAAATAAAGTATTCAGAAGAAGAATGGAGTTCATGTACAAATAAGTGTTGAAATTCTAATCCTCATAATTATTTGGTATCATGTTAGCAATGGCATGTACCTAACATTTAGAAAAAGAAAGTTACTTCTATTACTTAACAATTAGAAATTAAACTTCGCAGTTTTAAAAAAAAAAAACAGTACTGGGAGAGGGGTGAGATAGCCCAGGTCGCGGACCCAAGATACGCCTCTGGCCTCAATATTATATACACACACTGTTAGCTTTAAAATAACTATATATCACTCTTTTTAAAATAACTATGTAACCAAAAGGGGAAGATTAGTATGTAGATTCTCAAAGTCGTAGCTATTTTTTATATCTATGGGACTAAGGCTAAGCACTGCAGAAATAATTTAGGAATTATTAATAATCAGATCTTGAAAAAATACAGTGCCTGAGATGCCCGGGGCATGTAAGGTATTAAGTAAAGCTGGTTGTATGTGTGTGCCCAGGAAAATTTATCTTTTAAGATAACAAATCAGAACCCTCACTGTTTTCACATATTTTGCATTTTCATTTTAAGGGTCTATACTCAAAATGTTTAGTGCGTATATGCGTGATGATGATGCTGAGATTAGTATTTGAGAAATGTAGTGATTCTGCCATGTTCCGTTTGCTGAAGTTTTCACCCTTTGTCAATAAACACAGGCAGATAGTTCCATCAGAGGCATGCATTCAGTCACTGGCTTTAAACAACATTTGGAGCAAAATTATATATGCTTCCAATTTCTGCACCTAGAGCATGATATATTTAAAGAAGTGATATTCTTCTGTCCTTGGCACTCCGCAACAATAATACAACTTTCAGTGATTGACAGTGATTGGCAGTGAAAAGCACCATGACATGCAATGACTGTCTTTTTCTTGTAGTAGGAAATTCTATTCTGAACTTCATTTCTAAATTTAATTGCCCAGTCTGGGCAACTAGATTTTTTATTTACCTGCTTAGGCCAATGATTCCCATGTCCTGGGCATCTAGGGCATGATACCCTGATACATATAAGTAAAAATATATACAGTACATAATTTCATATGTGTAGATTAATTCAAGCTTATATATTTCATTATTACTACTTTAGCAAAAACTTCCCATTACAAAAAAAAATTACCTTTGCTTGTCTCTATGGGCACTGTTTTGCAATTACAGCGTTGCAATCTTATGCATAACGAAAAATTTCTGTTGTACATACTAACTTTTTAATGAAAACTTCGTAATGTTTTAAGGAAAATACATTGCTACAGAATTTTTTCTGTCCCCCTGTGAATTTCGTTATAACAAGCTTCGACTCTTACCCTTTTTTTTTGTTTTACTGAATCTGGTAAATGCTGGCTATGAAAATGACAGGAAACAATATCATATGCATTTTCTTTTCTTTGCAAACGTAATTAATGTTAAATGAAAAAAAAAAAACCCGAATACATTCTAAATTTCTGTGAGTGAAATCTTTACCTGTGACATTTTAAGCAGGACTTGAAAAATATCTGAAATGTCACATGCCCAGCTGGGTATGTGCACAAATTATTTATGTACCCAGATAGTAAAACCTGAATGCCCAGGAAAATTGATATTTTAAGATAAATCAGAAGCCAATTGTTTTTAAGTTAAAAAATATGATTTTTTTTACGTTTTGCATTTCTTTTTTAAGATGATTTTGCTGAAATTGATACAAAATGATATGATGAAATTGTTTTTTGAGCATTTTAGGGATTCTACCATGTTCCTTTCATTGCAGTTTTTTTTTTGCCCATTGTCACTAAACACCTGATTTGTACATCAATGAAAAATTGTTTCACTATCTTCTGGATTTTCCCGAGATATTATAAATACAACTATTTAATAGCATTCCAAAACGTTTTTGTGTTCCGAAATGGTTTCCTTGTGGCAACACACCAAGGAAAGTGACCACCTTAATCACTGAAGTCATTTCTAAAACATCCCAAACAGGAAAATATAATATTTCAGGAATATTGATAATATTTGTTAATGTTCTAGAATGACTCAGTCAGAATCGGGGTCTAAGCAAGTGTTTCTTCTCTGTGTGGTGGGGGGTCTGAGATTTGAAATGATGCCCCATCAAGTTCAAGCTCCCACTTCCATTCAAGAATTAATTTTTTTTTCTTTCTGATACCTTAATTATGGGGAAGCAATATGATCTTTCAAAAGCAGTACTTCCAGTGTTTGACATAATTTTACTAAAAATGTGAAATATAGGTAAATACCCAAGAATTAGAAATAAGAAACAAGACCGTAAAAGTTGTGGAAACACTGACAACACAGTGCTCAGTAGAATGTAAAATGAAATTGCTCACAAGGTAGTGATTATGAAAACAAGAAAAGCATGACTCAACCCTATGTGAAATGTAGTAGTAGCCAAAACCTTAATGAAAAACCAATTTGGACACCACTGTGGATTGAATACCCTATAGACGCAATGTACTCGTATACCAGTTCGTAGTTCTGTTTGGCATTAATATAACGTGTAAATATAAGAATTTGCCTGTATGTGTCTTTACTACATAACTGGCCTTTTTTGTATTCATTTCATGCAAACACTATATTAGTACATGTGCAAATTAAAATGTCTAAAAGAAACAATGTATTGTTCAACCTGTAGAGTTCGTAAAAAATTTTGTCAAACAAATCTGTGTGTAACTGATGTCATTATTTATCATAATGTAATAAACCTAATTTTAAGATATGAAAAATACCATTACTCACATTTAAAACTGTATTGATTGGTAATAAACCAAGCATTAAACACTTTCACACTCTTCCACAAAAAATGTGCATTTACTGTAAAAGTCGGGTGACTACTCGCCATGAGGTTTAACTGAATATGGTCAAACTTCATAAATACAGGGATTGCTCTGAAATTCAAGTGAGCAAGGTCAAACTTTTTTATTTCAGATTACGGCTTAATTGAAAACTGTATTCAGTTAATTAAGCCTGTGAAATGCATGAAATTCAGTCTTAACTGCTTACAGTCAAACTATATTTTTAAGGGATTGCTCTTCAAATTACGGCTTAACTGAATACGGTCAAACTTTATTTCTACGGGAATTGCCCTTCAAATTAATGCTTACCTGAAAGGTCACATTTTTTACGAGCATTGCCCTTCAAATTACGGGCTTGGTATTTACGGTTCAGATCTTAATTTTACGGGCTTCCATAGAAACGGGCAAAGCTGCAATTTAACAGGCAATGGTTGAACCTCCAGCTGCCGGACGCTGCTCGTTATCTAACTGCGAAATTTTTAGCAGTGTGTAAAGGTAAGTTTTCTTGTTAAACTATTTCTTATTTTTTAAGTGACTCGTGCATGTTTTAAAATGTGATGTTTTAAATTTATCTCAAGCATTTATACAGAACGGTAGAGCACAAACCCTAAGCCTTATTTGTTATTAGAAAAGGTATGGCCACTGTTCAATTTTTTTGTTAAGTTTTTCAAATCTTATGATTGCAATAGTTATTTTATAGCCTAAACTTATTACATCATTTTTTTAAAGTTTCTCAAATACCTGTATTCCATAATATTTCGACTGCCATTTGGCGAACCCCCATCCCCTCAAAAAATGGCAGACAATGACCTGTTTGCAGTGTTAAAATGAAAAATAAATCTTCTACAGGCCCAGCGGACCACTCGAATTTCAAAATCACTGGTCCGCCAAAAAAAAAAAAAAACAGTACACATTTACAGTACATGTAGAAATAAGGTATCATTGGTATCATAAAGATATTAGCTTCCTACTCCACCCCAAAATCTTCTGCCATTCGTGAAACTTTGGAGATCATAACTAACAGCGAGTCGTGCAATAATAGCGTCTCACTGGAGTTGCCACGAGATTGGAACCAGTTCTTCAAATAGTGATTGCCTCTTGGTTTTCCTTCCATGATTCCGCGTGCTAAACGAGCATAATGCCTTGTGTCTTTGAATACCTGATTACGTTCGCATCTATTCGTTACTGTCATGTCGCCACGTTCAAATTGTTGAATCGTTCTATTATGCAGTTTGCAGTTAGCTGTCTACCTTCCTTGAGAAAGCCATTTGGTTGATGTGCGAGAGCTTGGAAACTTTTATTTCTACTCTACGCCAAGAAATTTCGGATCACTAGTATAGTTATACTATTTAAATAAAAATGGGGTTTTCTAGTCCAATAAACGTGACAAACTTTTCCATCGCAAAACTGAATAATGAAAATTATACAGTTTGGAAATTTAAAATCCAAATGCTTCTCATTAAAGAAGATACTTGGAATGCTATTTCCCAAGAGGAACCTACAGTTAAAACTAAGGACTGGATTAAGAAAAACGCACAAGCTATGACAACAATAAGTCTACTTTTGACTGATGAAAAAATAATAAACATCATAAATGAAACAACTGCACGAAATATGTGGTTAGCTTTGCAGAGAATTCATAAAAGAACAAATTTAAACAGTAAGCTCTATTTGCTTAGAAAACTGTACAGTAAAAGGTACAATGACTATGAAAATATGCAAGAACACATCAACCAGATATTAGAAATTGCAAATAAACTAAAATCAATAGGTGAAGAAATTAAGGATTTACACCTAGCAGCTATAATGTTGTGTGGCCTGCCATCCACATATGACACACTTGTATCAGCTCTTGAAGCAAACATGAGGATGAACTAACATTAGAATATGTTAAAAATAAACTAATAGTCGAAAAGAGAGAGCACAAACACAAATTCCACAACAGCATTTCAAACAAGTAACAAATCTAACAAATGCAAAAGAAACAAAACATTGCACATATTGCAATAAGAAACGTCACACTAAAAATGAAAGCTGGCATACTTATACCTAAACATACCTATTTATTTTATATATAATAGTATTTGATTTTATATTTGACAGTAGCTTACTTGCACTCTAATAAATCATTTACACCTATAAATCATTCACACGAGGCGTTATGCTCGTTTAGCACGCGGAATCATGGAAGGAAAACCAAGAGGCAATCACAATTTGAAGAACTGGCTCCAAACTTGTGGCAACTCCAGTGAGAAGCTATCATTGCACGACTCGCTGTTGGTTATGATCTCCAAAGTTTCGCGAAAGGCAGTAGATTTTGGGGTGGAGTAGGAAGCTAATTTCTTTACGTCAATGATACCTTATTTTCTACATATACT
Organism: Macrothele yani; assembly: GCA_039090855.1. Lineage (NCBI taxonomy): Eukaryota > Metazoa > Arthropoda > Arachnida > Araneae > Macrothelidae > Macrothele > Macrothele yani. Next base: position 47,432,828 of record CM077023.1, read on the forward strand.
GTAAATGTGTACTGTTTTTTTTTTTTTTTTTTTTTTGTTGGCGGACCAGTGATTTAGAAATTCGAGTGGTCCGCTGGGCCTGTAGAAGATTTATTTCTAATTTTAACACTGCAAACAGGTCATTGCTTGCCATTTTTTGAGGGGATGGAGGTTTGCCAGATGGCAGTCGAAAAATAATGGAATACAGGTATTTGGGAAATTGTTTAAAAAAATTATGTGATAAGTTTAGGCTATAAAATAACTATTGCAATCATAAGATTTGAAAAAAAAAACAAAAAAAAAAAAACTAAACAGTGACCATACATTTTCTAATAGCAAATAAGGCTTAGGGTTTGTGATCTGCCGTTCTGTATAAATGCTTGAAATAAACTTAAAACATAACATTTTAAAACGTGCACAGCTCACTTAAAAAATAACAAATAGTTTAACAAGAAAACTTACCTTTACACACTGCTAAAAATTTTGCCGTTAGATAACGAGCAGCGCATGACGCTGGGGTTCAACCATTGCCTGTTAAATTACAGCTTTGCCCGTTTCTGTGAAAGCCCTTAAAATTAAGATCTGAACCGTAAATACCATGCCCATAATTTGAAGGGCTTGGTATTTACGGTTGAGAACTTGATGTAAATAAGGGTCAATACATGCTGTGAGGTTCAACCAAAATGTGATGTAATGTTGAACCGTAATGTGGTGTAAGGGTTGAACCATAACTTGGTGTGAAAGGGTGCACCGTAATTTGTTGTAAATGCTGAACCAAGATTTGGTGAAAATGTTGAATTATAATTTGTTGTAAAGGTTGAACCAAGTTATGGTTGCATCAAATTTTTTCCCTCGTTACTCTATATTTTGGTTCAACCTAGCACCAAATTTTTAACAATGTATATCAGAGCTTCCCTTTTATTTGATGTTATTTTCAATTCAAAAATTTGGTTGTCCTTTAGAATATACTCGGCTTTTGTGTGGTCACCCACTGAAACCCCGTGTCTTACAAGTGATTAAAAAACTGGTCTTATGGTATCAGAGTTTTGTTGTTGTTGTTTATCGACCGCCGTGATCAACTTGATGGGATATAGGCATTCGCCCGATCCTAATTTAGTGTCACTGCTTCCAGGAAAAGGAGAAAACCAGTGCGTAAGACAAACACAACACTGATGCCTCACTGGGATTCTATTTCTGGAAACCTTGTTCTTTTTTTCGCTCTTATTTCAATGAAAAAATTTTTCACTTTGAGGATGTTTTAATATTATTATTATAATTATTATTATTATAATTATTATAATTATTATTATTATTATTACTATCCATACTGATATTTCGTATAATTGCTCTATATTACTTTTAGTACAATGGTAAAAGTATTTTTTTACATATCGTTCACGATTCTGATAAAAAGGATACTTTGTTTTCAAAGTGCTTTTACAATACACGTCAAGTAGTTTTATAGTGCTTTAGAAAATTCGCAGTAATTTATTTCTGCAAGCGAGAATTACATTTTGTGAACAGTTTCGCAATCACAATGAAATTATTTTTTATTACAAATGCATCAACATCGCCATACAGTACACAAAATTGAATAAGGCTGGCATTTAAAGTGAAAATATTGTTACAGATACGAAATACAATTCGCTTCAATAGTATGTTATTTCATACCTTCTCATCAAATGTTTCAAATCCTGCCACTGTTTCGGCAGCCAGCAGAGAAAAACAACAAGAGTTTATTCTGTGATTCTTGATTGAAGTTAACTTACTTCAATCTCAGACGAATCGCAAGAGGTCATCTTTTAGAATACTACACCACCGGGGATGTCTCAGGTTCACCATAACTTTCTGACATGTTGCCAGCTATGCCCTTAGTGTGTCTCCCTAGCTAGGTCAAGGTGAGAGGTCAGAGCTATAGATAATAATTTGCACTTCTAAGGTTAGTAATGTTATTATTTCCTTAAGTATAATGGCTATAATGGTTAATGTGCCGTGCGCTTCTGCAGACGGGTCCTTGAAATCATGAAATCAGAGAGGCCGCTGCAGACAGCTTCGATGCTAATGTTGTATACTACGCTCATAGGTATATGTGCTACACGTTCCGTGCAGTACAGTAATTTCACTAAAGTTTTATCAAAGAATCTTATTTTTTTTTTTCATCTTGCAGTTGTATACTGAATGTGATAAAGTGATTCATGTCATGTAAGAATAGGTATAAGTGAATGTTCTTCCAAAGGGCGTGTTTTTGGCAAGCTTCGTGAACTTTGTTTGGGAAAAGCATTATCTCGCATTGAATCTACGTGTTACAGGACTGGTTAGTACACTGTACGCAAATTTTCTCTGTAATTATTGGGATCTTTTTATTAAAAGTTTAATGACCACCGTGAGTAACTCAATGGTTTATAAGCAATCGCTCGTTCGTTATTTAGGGCCAGTGGTTCCAGGGAAGGGCGAAAGCCAGTGCCGTAAGAAAAAACACAACATCCTGGATGTTGTGTTTGCCTTACGGCACTAGATCCATGCATGTTTGTCTTACAGCATCCTAGATCCATGCCTCACTGGGATTCGAACCAGCACCCTCCCGGACGAATGATCAGAAACCATCGCTTACACCACTGCGCCACCGGGGTCGGCTCTGTGATTTTTGCCCAATCAGCGCACTGAATTCTGTTCTGATCATGTTGCAACTCTTTCTCAATCTCTACAGGACACAAAATGCTTAACTGGGTGTCACATGATACAGTAATTAGGCCTAATCTTCCCATGACAAAGTTTATAAAACTTTGGACAAAAAACAACACCCAATTTCAATAATTTTTGACAAAATACGATGATACCTACAAGACTGAAAAAAAAATGTGGCATACTTAAATAAATAATTACTGAGTAGCTGCCGCCTTGCCTCATCTTTCGGCAAGGATAATAGTTACCTTTCGTTCACAGGATCTGTAACCACTGCTTTATACAGGTACGAAACACGTTCTCAACTTTACCCTTACTTCTACTACTTTTCATGACCGATCTAACAAATAAATGGACTTTTCAATCGCTATCCATTGAAGACGCCACAGAAAAGCATGCTAATGTTTAGAAATCATAGCATCGAAAGTCGTAGGAGCGCCATCTCGCGGTTTCATGAAAAGAGGGAACTAAAATTTAAACAGTGTGGTATTAACGCACGGAACATTATCTCTTCTAGCCACTAATCATTAATGGGATGTGGTTATCCGTTTTGCGATATTAGCATTTTGTAATACCGCAGAGAAGAACTTTGGTGGTAACTCTGCTGTTCTCCCCAGAGAAACGCCACTCATGCCATCAGACAATAAAGATCGTGCACTGGAGGTGGAGCCCGCGTCGTCACAGCTTCCTACCACCAACGGACTTTGTCGTCGACTATAATGACCATTCTGGCCGCATGCCTGATATGTCGCCGTCTACCGGCATTCTATGTCATATAAACAAAACAAACACTGGGATAAAATTCGAAGCTTTTCCTACAGTCTCTCCTGTGCCATACCTAGATCCCTGAACTTGTTCTATTCGGTATCGCACAATTTCTATTACTTTTCCTTGGTTCCACTTTTTTCCGCATTTTTAATCGCTCATTCACCTTTCACTGGTGTTCGGAGATGGCATGTTCTTGCCGTGATCAGCAAGCAAACTTCCACACTTAGAAACCCAAGAAATTCCGGATTCCTAATAAAAAGACCCTTTCCTCTAAAATACACATCGTAAAACCACACATACTGACCGCAAAACAATGAACTCTCTTTCACCCTCAAGCATTTCCAATTCGCATTATTTTCCAACGCTAAGAGGGACAGAATTAGCTAAAATGTTTCCATGACAACACTTATTATGCAAATAATATCTTTAACATCAGCTTAGTATCTCATTTAGTTATTTACCGAGTGACAAGTAGTGTTTTAGCCTTCCACGGCCATAAGTACAAACACTCAATTTAACGAAGAATTCGTTTTACATAACAAACTTTCCACGAATTTCTGAAATTCACATAGTTTTATCCAAGTTCCCTAGAAGCTTAGGTGGATGCACCAGCCGAATGTTCAAACTGCTTAAATATTAAGAGGGGGGCTGAAGGGGGGCTCAAAGAGAAGCGTCGTGCCTGGACTTACCCGTCCTAGAAGTTGATGCTATGCATCTTTCCCGAGAGTAGCAAAGCAAATCTCAAGTAAAAATTTCGATGTAACGAAAATGGGTAACGGAAGTGATGCAACAATAATTAATTTTATTGTTATTCAACAATGTGTTTTTACTAAACTATCGCCGAACATTATTTTATCAGAAAAGTAATTTTTTTAAATTGGAGGTTTAACGACCGCCGTGAGCAACTCGATGGCTTATAAGCAGTCTCCTGTCCCTAGTTTAGGGCCACTGGTTCCAGGGAAGGGAGAGAGCCAGCGCCGTAAGACAAACCCAACATCCATGCCTCACCGGGATTCGAACCCGAGCCCATCTTGGACGAATGATCATAAGTCCACTGCGCAACACGAGCAGAACCATACGATAGCTCAGTACAATCTGCGTCAATTGCGAGAACCTGATGCTAAATGTCTTAAAAGCCATTACAGAAATGAGGATGGCACGAGTCTGATTGTTATTTGGTGTTCCTAATAATTTGCTAAATCAGTATTTTGCATGAAGTTATATTTTCTCAAATATCTCAAACGGTGCGTCGTAGCGAAATTTATCTTCCTAATGACCCGTCCTTCATATTTAGATTTATTTTGCAAATCTATCGCCCAATATTATTTGTCTTGTTAACAGCAGATTACTCCTCCTTGGGAAGTAATCTGCTATTGAGGGGAGCTTTAAAATGATCTATAACGCAACGATAAAACAAAATTAATATTGATAAAACAAAATAATGTCAAACCAACATGATAATAGCGAAGCACAAGAAAATATTTGAATTAATGATAAAGAATTAGAATATGTGGAAGAATACATATACCCTGGAAAACTAATTACCACAAAGAAACAGGGAATTGTGGAAGAAATTGACAGAAGAATAAACATGGGGTAGGCAGCTTTTGTGAAGTTAAAGAAGATTCTATGCAGTAAAATAAAGCCGGAAAATAGAGTAAGACTTTTCAATCAATGTATAATAGCCATTATGACATTTTTTTTTTTTGATTGGAGGTTTAACGACCACCGTGAGCAACTCAATGGGCTATAAGCAGTCGCCCGTCTCTAATTTAGGGTCACTGGTTCCAGGGAAGGGAGAGAGCCAGTGCCGTAAGACAAACACAACATCCATGCCTCACCGAGATTCGAACCCGGACCCCTTACGGACGAATGATCAGAGGCCAACGCCTTAGACCACTGCGCCACTGGGGCGGCCCATTATGACATATGTCGCTGAAACCGGGCCCATCAAGAAAAACGTCTTGGACAAATTGCAAAAACCACAACGTAAAATGGAAAGATCACTACTAAATATAAGACTTCAAGATAAAGTAAAGAATAAAGATATAAAATCCAGAACAAAATTTTCAGACTTAGGTGAAAAGATACTCAATTTAAAATGAAAATGGACTGCCCATAGAGTAAGAATGGAAAATAATAGATGGACTAAAATAATAACACAATGGAGACCATATAAAGGAAAGAGAGGAGTAGGAAGGCCAGAGAGAAGATGGATGGATGACATGAACAAAACTGTGGGAAAGCTGTGGAACAGACAAGCCCAGGACAGAAACATTTGGAAAGAGACGAGGGAAACCGATAGCCTCAATTGGCTACAAAAAGGGGTTGGAAGAAAAAGCCCAAGCTGCACAGAATATTTCATATATGTTACAAGTACGTAACACTGAAACATTGAGACTTTTCAGATACGTTGCGCAATGTAACAATAATGTTTCAGAAAACTTACGGTTACGGCAAAATGTTCGCAAACGTTACATAACTTTGAAACATAACCGACACGTTACAGTGGAAAGTCTTTGTAACTTCAACATACCAACTTCATGTTGCTGTTACGTATTTGAAAGATATTTGTTACATCATCATATTACCCATACAGCACAAAAAGTTTCAGATATGTATCAGTAATGTTACAATCCTTCATTTTCGTTACACTTTCAGAGATATCTTACAATTACGTTTCAGCAACATTTATTTTGGAACATAACTCTTTGTATATTACGGTTACGTTAAAAATAGCATTCACCGATACTACTGCTTTATAGTTTACATTGTTCCATTGTACATAATTGCTACCTTGATGTTACATTCCGGTGATATTTGAGATTTTTGGTTTGGCAGCGCATGGATGCGCTTGCGCATTTATGCCATTTCACCGAAGCACTCTCGTAGTTGTTCAATATGCTACTGGGATATTCTTTGGTGATACTGTCATACTCGAGTTAGCTAGTTAGTGTACACTAGTGTCTGTCCTTAAGTTTTGCACGCCAGTGCATAACATCTTAGTACGTTTGTTGGTTTTGAATCAGGCAGAAAAAAGTGTCAATAAAACTAGTTCTTGGTTTGTAAAGGTAGAAAAAAAAATAATGTTGATATATTGAGAAGTTTAACGACTACACAAGTTTTGTAAAAAAAATAGAGTAATATATGCATTAAAAGGTACATTTCGTTGATTAATCATAAAAAAATTTAAGTCATCCTACAAAAAAATAAAATGATCTATGGAAAGAAAATAATATATTTCTATTAAATAACGTATTCGCAAAGCATTTAGAAAAAAACAGATTAAGATATTCATTAAAAGGTAAATTTCGTTGATTAATCATGAAGAAATTTAAGTCCTCTTACAGAAAAAATAAAATGATCCGTGAAAAAATTAATGCATTTCTATTAAACAACGTATTCGCAAAGCACTGGACTTCTCGTTAGTTCCTACAGAACGCTGTAAGCGCGAGGCGTCTCGTGGTCGACTGAGATAATGCATACACACACACCCGCTGGATAGGGGTTCGAGCCTACCGTGATCTTCGAGGATTTATATGTCGTTGAAAAGAAGAATTCTGGGGAAATATTACAAAAACGTGCTAAAATAAATAAGCTTCAGCATACTAAAACTTCTATTGGAACAGCTTCTATCTTTGGGGACCACCTTGCCTAAATTTAAGACAAGATGGTCCACAAAGATAGAAGCTGTTCCAATAGTAGTTTTAGTAAGCTGAAGCTTATCAAAACATATCTGCGGAGCGCAGTTGGCCAACAGAGATTAACAAATTTAAGTGGGATATCCATAGAACATGAGTTTGCATCAAAACATTCTTATGATGATATCATAAAGGCTTTTGCTGCTAGAAAAGTCAAGCTGCAGACATGCTTGTCTCTGGAAATTTTTCTCCTAGTTTAAAAACCTGGGCTTCATCTTAAATTGCAATGCACAGCTGTATTCAAATATTTGTCATACAAATGTTTAAAACGCAAAACTCAAAGGCGTGTGTATTGAATAAAAAATTGTTTGTATATTGAATTAAGTGTTATTTCAGTAAACAGTGTATTAATGTTACAGTTATTTAAAAACAAAGCGATGGAACAGTGTAGTGAAAGACCAGTTGATTAGCTTTTGAACACGGAAAACTAATTGAATGGTTAAGACGAAAATATTGAATTAATTATTGTTTTTACTGTAAAATAACTCTTGATATTATTAACTGTTAAGATTCATCCAAAGAAATTAGTGGTTTAATAATAAACTGGGTGGCGCAGTGGTCTAAGCGCTGGCTTATGATCATTCGTTCTCGTGGGTCCACGTTCGAGGCCCGGTGAGACATGGATGTTATGCTTCTTTTACGGCACTGGCACCCTCCCTTCCCTGGAACCAGTTGTCCTAAATAAGGAACGGGCGAATGCTTATAGCCCATTGAATTGCTTACGGTGGCCGTTAAACCTCCTAGCAAAAAATAGAAATGAAAAATAAGAATATACTAATAATTTCTTTTATAAGTCATTTCTGCTCAATATCACAAAACCCCATGATTCTTACGATATTAATAAACGAGTTACAATCATTTGGAACCACGAAAAAATAAAACCGTAAATCAGGTGCAATTGTAAAATTCAACAAAATGCTAGGAGATGTAATCTCAAAAATTAAAAAATAAATTTTAGTTAATATGTAGAAGGTTTTCGTGCTGATAAGAACTTCTTTAAAAAACAGCCGTCGTAGCAGGATCTTTAACAACAGGTCTCAAAACACATAATATTTAAAACTTTATTAAGTTAAAAACACATATGAATTACAATGACACATGAGTGCTTTCGGGGTTGCCAGCGACTCTCATCATGAGATGTGTGAATACTGAAGCAATTTGACATGTGATGAAATATATATTTACAACGTTCAGTGACGTAGGAGTTGGAGTTATAGCGCAAGCGCAAAGTCTGCAAAATACAGTCGACACAATACAAAAAGCTTAATAGATTCAACAATAACTATATATTAGGCTTGTTTTCTATAAGAAGTCTCCAGGGGTGAGGGATATTGTATGGAATATCATCGTTGCATGCAGACTTTTTATGATGAATTATATACAGACTTTCGGTGATTAAAGTCAGAAACTTATTAGGAGGTGATGCAGGGATTGTGACACTATTCCAGTCTGGGTGAAAGTTTCCTGTATGGACTAACATGGCTGATGAGGTATTTTGAGTACCCATTTTAATGTTGTATTTGTGTTCGTTTAAGCGTGTTGACAAGTTGGGCACTATGGATCCGATATAAGTGCGTATTTCACCGTATTCATCTGTGGGGATCAACGGGACACTGTATATACCACTTTTGTTTGCAATATCCACTGGGTCTCTATCGTTTTTAAGCATTGCCATGATGTTTGTAATTTTTACTCCAAAGTTTAATTTGTATTTATGGCAAACGTTGCGCAATAATGGAGTAAGACTAGGGATATAATCCATGGATCCAATATACTTAAGTTCTGATGGACCAGATATGAGGGCTGTAGAGAATCTTCTAAGTAATTTTTAAGCTCTGAATTTACTATGTATGCTGGGTAACCGTACTGTGCTGCTATGTTCTTAATATTAACAATTTCAGTACGTCGTAATTCAAGGGTTGAACCATGTGAAATAGCTCTGTGAAGCATGAATTGTAATGCCTACAACTTATAATTCTTGGGATAAAACGAATCGTTAGGTATAATACATACAGAGCTGGTTGGTTTTCGATAAACGGTAGTTTGGATGGTATTAGTAACAGGGTCTTTGAAAAAGTAAAGTCTAGAAATGAAAGGCTATAATTTGACTCTAGTTCCACTGAAAATTTAATAGTGTTGAAAAGGCTGGAAAGTACAGAGACGAATGTGTGCAGTTCTTCAACGGAATGTGGCCACAAAACGAGTATATCGTCGACATACCTGAGATAACATAATGGTTGTAGATGAAGATGATAATTACCAAGGACAGCAGATTCGAGTTCTTGAAGTATCAGTTCACCAAGGAAAGGAGACAGGGGAGCCCATGGGGGCACCTTGCGTTTGTTTGTAGATAAGATTATCAAATTTAAAATAGCTGCGATTTGAAAACAGACGAAGAGCTGATAGAATATCTTGAGTCTCAGATAAAGGTAAAATATCAGTCAGTTCATTGAATATAATAGCATGGGTTAGTTCAATAGGTATATTGGGGTACATTGAAATAACACCTAAGGATGCCAAAATAAATGGTTGATCTCCCTGTGTTAGAGCGTTCAACTGATGTAAAGCTGCAACAGAACTGGAGACTGAAAATGTATTTGCTATGAGTAGTGGGGTGAGAAATTTAGCTAAGGCACGTTCCAACGGCCTGGTTGGGCTGTCATAACCCGAGACTAAAGGTCGAAGAGAGTGACCATCTTTGTGTAATTTTATTTTACCGAATAGCTCCGGAAAACGAGATCCAATTGGTGGTTTTAGTTGAGATTTTATAATGACTGGTAAAGTACTATGATTCTTTAATTTGCAAATGGCATTTAATGTAGCACATGCAGGGTCTCGTTGAATTTCTACATGAGAAATTTCCTCTAGGGCAAGATGCATTTTAGGGTGATAAGAGTTCCTATCCAAGATTACTATTTGTGCTGTTTCATCGGCTGAAAGCAAAGATATATTAGGGTTATTTTTAAGTGCTTTACGTTCAGTGATATCTTCACTGAATTCCGGTTTACTTTGTTGTTTTTCTTTGGGCCGGAGTGTTTTGATTGCTTTTGAAATTTTAAGGCGAGTATAGTCTCTTTTTTTTTTTGATTGGAGGTTTAACAACCATCATAAGCAACTCAATGGGCTATAAGCAGTCGCCCGTCCCTAATTTAGGGTCACTGGTTCCAGGGAAGGGAGAGAACCAGTGCCGTAAGACAAACACAACATCCACGCCTCACCGGGATTCGAACCCGCACCCCTTACGGATGAATGATCAGATGCCATCGCTTAGAACACTGCGCCACCGCGGCGGCAGTCTCTCTCTTCTTCAGGTAAAGATCTAATAATGTTTTCAATCTGAGGGATTGTACGAAAAATGTTCAAGTGTTGCATCGGATAAGCAAACTTAAGTCCCCTTTGAAGCGCATGTTTTTGAGGTGAGTTTAATTCATAGGAACTGAGATTAAGATCATTCTCATGTTGACTATGTGAAGGTTTATGTACAAAATAATTTCCTGAAGAGATTTTCTGTTGTAGATCACGATCGACCAATAAACATAGTTTCTTTACATGGGTTTTCTGGATTTTAAGTACCTCTTTTTCAATAGCAGTTGAGGTTGACATCACTATCAGGTCCATAATTATGGGATGCATTATTTGGTTTAGTTTTTGGTAGGCATCGTAGGAATCACGAAACAAATAGTCAATAGATCCTCTTTTTAACCTAATTACAGATAATAGTCTCTTCCTTTCAGCAGTATATACTGTACAATCTGTCCATCACGTCTAAACCTGGGTTTGCATCGCAGCGACAAAAATCTAGGTATAATCCCAAGGTCCCTAGTGTTTAACAGGAATTGTAAATGTGTCTGTTCTACTGCTAACTTTCTACGTATCCTACGAAATGTTGATATAACTTGCTCCATTATGATACACATGAAATAAAATAACATACCAGCGGCACAGGTAAAATGTAGAAGGTTTTCGTGCTGATAGGAACTTCTTTAAAAAACAGCCGTCGTAGCACGATCTCTAACAACAGGTCTCAAAACACATGATATTTAAAACTTTATTAAGTTAAAAACACATATGAATTACAATGACTCATGAGCGCTTTCGGGGTCGCCAGCGACTCTCCTCATGAGATGTGTGAATACTGAAGCAATTTGACATGTACTGAAATATATATTTACAACGTTCAGTGACTTAGGAGTTGGAGTTATAGCGCAAGCGCAAAGTCTGCAAAATACAGTCGACACAATACAAAAAGCTTAATAGATTCAACAATAACTATATATTAGGCTTGTTTTCTATAAGAAGTCTCCAGGGGTGAGGGATATTGTATGGAATATCATCGTTGCATGCAGACTTCTTATGATGAATTATATACTGGCTTTCGGTGATTGAAGTCAGAAACTTATTAGGAGGTGATGCAAGGATTGTGACGCTATTCCAGTCTGGGTGAAAGTTTCCTGTATGGATCAACATGGCTAATGAGGTATTTTGAGTACCCATTTTAAGGTTGTATTTGTATTCCTTTAAGCGTGTTGACAAGTTTTTAGTTTGGATTATACCTAGATTTTTGTCGTTGCGATGAAAACCCAGGTCTAGACGTGATGGACAGATTATATATACTGCTGAAAGGAAGAGACTATTGGCTGTAATTAGGTTAAAAGGAGGATCTATTTACTATTTGTTTCGTGATTCATACGATGCCTACCAAAGACTAAACCAAATAATGCATCCCATAATTATGGACCTGATAGTGATGTCAACCTCATCTGCTATTATAAAAGAGGTACTTAAAATCCAGGAAACCCATGTAAAGAAACTGTTTATTGGTCGATCGTGATCTACAACAAAAAACCTCTTCAGGAAATCATTTTGTACATAAACCTTCATATAGTCAACATGAGAATTATTTTAATCTCAGTTCCTATGAATTAAACTCACCTCAAAAACGTTCGCTTCAAAGGGGACTTAAGTTTGCTTATCCGATGCAACACTTGAGCATTTTTCATACTATTTCTCAGATTGAAAACATTATTAGATCTTTACCTGAAGAAGAGAGAGACTACACTCGCCTTAAAATTTCAAGAACAATCAAAACACTCCGGACCAAAGAAAAACAACAAAGTAACCTGGAATTCAGTGAAGATATCACTGAACTTAAAGCACTTAAAAATAACCCTAATATATCTTTGCTTTCAGCCGATAAAACAGCGCAAATAGTAATCTTGGATAGGAACTCTTATCGCTCTAAAATGAAGCTTGCCCTAGAGGAAATTTCTCATGTAGAAATTCAACGAGACCCTGCATGTGCTACATTAAATGCCATTTGCAAATTAAAGAATCATGGTACTTTACCAGTCATTATAAAATCTCAACTAAAACCACCAATTGGAACTCTTGTTCCAGAGCTATTCGGTAAAATAAAATTACACAAAGATGGTCACTCTCTTCGACCTTTAGTCTCGGGTTATGCCAGCCCAACCAGGCCGTTGGAACGTGCCTTAGCTAAATTTCTCACCCCACTACTCATAGCAAATACATTTTCTGTCTCCAGTTCTGTTGCAGCTTTACAACAGTTGAACAGCTCTAACACTGGGAGATCAACCATTTATTTTGGCATCCTTAGGTATTATCTCAATGTACCCCAATATTCCTACTGAACAAACCCATGGTATTATTTTCAATAAACTGGCTGATATTTTACCTTTATCTGAGACTCAAGATATTCTATCAGCTCTTCGTCTGGATTCAAATCGCTGCTATTTTAAATTTGATAATCTTATCTACAAACAAATGCAAGGTGCCCCCATGGGTTCAACCCTGTCTCTTTTCCTTGGTGAACTGATACTTCAAGAACTCGAATCTGCTGTCCTTGGTAATTATCATCTACAACCATTATGTTATCTCAGGTATGTTGACGATATACTCGTTTTGTGGCCACATTCCGTTGAAGAACTGCACACATTCGTCTCTGTACTTTCTAGTCATTTCAACACTATTAAATTTTCAGCAGAACTAGAGTCAAATTATAGTCTTCATTTCTAGACTTTACTATTTTCAGAGACCCTGTTACTAATGCCATCCAAACTACCGTTTATCGAAAATAAACCAGCTGTGTATGTATTATACCTAACGATTCGTTTCATCCCAGGAATTATAAGTTGTAGGCATTACAATTTATGCTTCGCAGAGCTATTTCACATTGTTCAACCCTTGAATTACGACGTAATGAAATTGTTAATGTTAAGAACATAGCAGCACAGTATGGTTACCCAGCATACATAGTAAATTCAGAGCTTAAAAAATTACTTAGAAGATTCTCTACAGCCCTCATATCTGGTCCATCAGAACTTAAGTATATTGGATCCATGGATTATATCCCTAGTCTTACTCCATTATTGCGCAACGTTTGCCATAATACAAATTAAACTTTGGAGTAAAAACTACAAACATCATGGCAGTGCTTAAAAACGATAGAGACCCAGTGGATATTGCAAACAAAAGTGGTATATACAGTGTCCCGTTGATCCCCACAAATGAATACGGTGAAATACGCACTTATATCAGATCCGCAGTGCGCAACCTATCAACACGCTTAAAGGAACACAAATACAACATTAAAATGGATACTCAAAATACCTCATTAGCCATGTTAGTCCATACAGGAAACTTTCACCCAGACTGGAATAGTGTCACAATCCCTGCATCACCTCCTAATAAGTTTCTGACTTTAATCACCGAAAGTCTGTATATAATTCATCATAAAAAGTCTGCATGCAACGATGATATTCCATACAATATCCTTCACCCCTGGAGACTTCTTATAGAAAACAAACCTAATATGTAGCTATTGTTGAATCTATTAAGTTTTTTTATTGTGTCGATTGTAATTCGCAGACTGTGCGCTTGCGCTATAACTCTAACTCCTACATCACTGAAAGTTGTAAATATATACTTCAGTACATGTCAAATTGCTTCAGTATTCACACATCTGATGATGGGAGTCGCTGGCGGCCCCGAAAGCGCTCATGTGTCATTGTAATTCACATGTGTTTTGAACTTAATAAAGTTTTAAATATCATGTGTTTTGAGACCTGTTGTTAAAGATCGTGCTACGACGGCTGTTTTTTAAAGAAGTTTAGTTAATATGTTACTGATTGTGGAAGGGTGAGGGGAGTGCGGGGCGCCAAACTCTGCTTTGCCCTGGTGAAAGAAATTTTAGCTCCGCCTCTGGTGAAAGTATTCAGTGGCGGTGTAACATTAGAACATGAAGATCTAAGGTAGGCTTACGCGTTGGAAATTGGTTTCAGAGTAGTCGGCCTCCTTTTTAAACGGCTGTTCGGTTTATTTATAGGTGGAGTGAGAATTTAACTTCTATTAAATAATGTGAACAACAATTGGATATGACAAGTCACACAGCTGTTGATTGGAATAACTATTTGCGAGAAATTTGCGCAGATGTTATCGAACATCAGTCGGACAAAAACATTGGTGGCCCAGGATTAATTGTGGAGATAGACGAAACATAATTTTTGAAAAGAAAGTCTAATACAGGTTATGTGCTTCCAGAGCAGTGGATTTTCAGAGGAATTTGTCGTTCTACTAATGACTGTTTTTTAGTGAAAGTGCCAGGCAGAAGAGCGAAAACCCTGGTGAAGTAAATTAAGCATCATGTTGCGGAACATTCTACAATCTATTTGGATTCATGGAAGGCATATAAGACTGAGGAGCTAGAAGAGGCAGGTTTTCAACATTTTAAAGTCAATCAAAAGTACAACTTTGTTGACCCGTCCATACTCAAACAATAGAAATATTGTGGGTATCAGCTAAATGGAGAAACAAATGTCATCGCGTAACTGTTAGACAGCATATCGATTCGTTAGCTGAGTTCATGTAGAGACATGATTTAGCTTCATCAGACCCATTTGATTCCAATTTAAATTGTATTAAAACTTCTTGGCCCCCAAAATTAATGTGTAGTTTTCGGGCCACTAATAATGCCTGTATGTTTCGATATATTTTCTTCATAAATTGAGTTTACCATAAATAAACTCATCACGTCGTTCATTACAGCTAAATTCTAAAAAGAAAAAACAATTCATGTTGCGCCATCTATCGACAATTGTGAAATTTACTGACACATTTCTACTGGCGCTCGGCTAATGCATAAGTATCTTATTTTTTTTTTCTACCTTTACAAACTAGCAACTACTTTTATTGAGACTTTTTTTCTGATTCAAAATCAACAAACGTACTAAGATATTATACATTGGCGTGCAAAACTTAGGACGGACACTAGTGTACACTAACTAGCTAACTCGAGTACACAGTATCACCAAAGAATATCCCAGTAGCACATGGAACAACTACGAGAGTGCTTCGGTGAAATGGCATAAATGCGCATTCGCATCCACGCCGTTGCCAAACCAAAAATTTTAAATATCGCCGGAATTTAACATCAAGGTAGCAATTATGTACAACGGAAACTATAAAGCAGTAGTATTGGTATAGCGTCTAGAAGGGAAAACGTGCCGTGCGAGCTCAAAAACTGCGTTCGAAGTATGTCCCACGCCGCATCGCGGCGCTGCAGACGGTGTCTGTGTAGTGTTGTGCTTCAAACAACAGGGGCTGGATTACGAAAATCATGACGAAAATAGGATCTAAATGTACGGTTTTCTTAAGTGTGCGATTATGGAAACACATTTACCCGTAATCAGAACTCGCTAAAATGTCTTAAGTCTGCCGCAGAGTGCTGCGTCGGCAAATTTAATTTAAAATAGAATTCTACGTGCGCTTGAATTAAATTGATGTCATGCTACCTCCTCGAAGAATGCCTACCAAAACGCGAACAAATGGCGTGGATATGCCAAGTAAAGACGTGCTGTTTGGAAAATTTAACTGTATATCAGTATTCAGTAGCGGCTAGTGGTAAGCTGAGATGGAGGGGCTGCATTCCAATTTTGTAGATAGCACTTCGAAAGCTAAGTTACTGAGCCTGCTGATGCAGTTCGTTTAGGAATATATATATACTCTATTGATCGAATGTGCTTTTTTTAAAAGAAATGAATATTTAGATTTTATATTTAGCGACTGATAGGGAAAATCTAGAGGTAACCGATACCTGAATATCAAGCGATGGCCACATTTATGAAGAAAATAATCGGCGTATAAAACTTTGTTTGATGCATTATTTCTTAAAAGAAAAGTGTTTAATCAGTGTATCCTTCCAGTTGTTACGCATGGAGCAGTGACATGGACCTCAACTAAAATAGATATACCGAGGTTGCAGACAACTGAAAGAATCATGTTTGATGTAACCAGGAACAGGGAAGATACAAAGAGGAACTCGTGGATTGGGAAAATTACAAGGGTAGAAGACATCAATGTCAGAATCCCTGAAATTGCAACGGGGTGGACATATTACCAGAAGAAAAAGCTAACGATGGAGAGTTGAAATCTTAAGCTGGATAGCAAGGGGAGAAAAAAAAACCGAAAAGATGACATGTGGGAGATGGGTGGATGAAATTTGGAAGCAAGAAGGAAACTGGCTCAAGGCAGACTGTTGTGGAAGAAACTTGGAGACTCATCCAGCAGTGGATTGAGATAGTGGTTGTAAATGATATATAAATGTATATACTGTAAGAGCAACACGCACCACGCACTCAATTAAAGGAACCAGTTTTAAAGGTATAAAAAAATAATGCGTGTGACAGCGGACACACACTTAACGTCATATACTTGTTTTCAGGTGTCAATTGTGACCCCTAGAAATATAATAAATATTTTTTCTTCTGATACGCTCCTTTTGGAATTTTGACTTGACACCAGCCACTGCAATTCGGACAGCTTGATGAAAAACATTTTGCGGAATTTTGAAAGGTGTTCCACAATTTCGCGGTGAGTTGTTACTGCGATACTCACACACAGGCATTCTCTTTAATAAATAGGTGCTGCAAACATATTCAATCCAGTTTTAATTTTGAATCCATGATTACAATTTAGTGTGGAACAATTTGTTTTCAAAATTTACCAACTTCGTAAATTTTCTAAACAATTGTATTTGGTTAAATGTTGTGTTCAAAGTAAATAAGTATAAAGCACTACCTCAACTGAAATGTGCAGCTTATATTGAGGGCGGGGAGGTATGCAGCAGAAAAGTAAAATGTAGCCAGTGGAGCAACTTCAATGTTTTTTTTATGAATAAAAATTTACACGAGTTTAAATGTGAAAATTCCGCTGTGCCTGGTAAGTGAAAATATTAATTTTGTGCAAGTATTTTTTGCTGCAGAAATTAGTCATTTTTTTTCCAATTTATCCATTACTGAATTTCATTCTTAATCGCAATTTGTTCACATGCCCATTTTGATCAGAAGAGAAAATATAAATGAAACTTTTTTGCAAAAATCTCGGCAACTGAGTATTTGTTATTAGCAAACACGAATATTCTCCAGTTGTTAGAATTATCATGTTGAATAAAAGCACTAACAAACTAAAAATTGAATGCATCGCCGCGGTAAGGCCCGGCGATGCATTCGACCCTTCATATCTGCTGTACCAGCGAGAGCTCCAATCAAAGCAGCCTCCAGGAACGTTTTATTCAAAGAAAATGATTTGATGTGGGAATAGGCAGAGTTTCCCACATGAGTTGGTTTCAATAGCAGTCAGAGCAGCCCGCCAGCGTTCCTTTCACTCCCAGTGGCGTTATGTAGGTAAAACTTCCAGCTGAGTTCCGAAAACTCTCTCTTGGCGCGGCATGAAAAAGAACTGCTTTGGGTGGGGGTGGGGGTCTGCAGCCCCACAGTTCCCTATTGCAAGAACCGCCCCTGCTGTATATACAGAAATTGCAAGGCTTTTTTGTATGGGACATTATATTGAATGTGCTTATTTTGAATTGAATGCTTAAGTGTCAGCATCGGCGATGTTCGCCAGTGACCATCAGGTACAGTGGCGTAACCATGTTTCAAAATCTTGAGGGGGTCTGATCACACATTATATATACATATCATCATCATCATCATCATCGTCAACCATTATCAATCCACTGCTGGACGAAGGTCTCCCCAAGTTTCCTCCACAACGGTCTGTCTTGTGCCAGTCTCCTCCATGTCACTCCCGCATACTTTCGAATTTCATCCACCCATCTTCCATGTGGTCTTCTTCTGGGTCTTTTCCTGTCCCTTGGAATCCAATCTAAAATTTCGGCTGTCCATCGATGGTCTGTTCTTCTGGCAGTATGTCCAACCCATTGCCATTTCAGGGATTTAACTCTGATCATGATGTCTTCCACTCTTGTCATTTTTCGGATCCACATGCTCCTCTTCTTATCTCTCCTGGTTACACCAAGCATGCACCTCTCCATGCTGCTTTGAGTTGTCTGCAGCCTTTGTATGTCTCTTTTAGCTAAGGTCCACGTCTCTGCACCATACGTAAGCACTGGAAGGATGCATTGATCAAACACTTTTCTTTTAAGACATAATGGCATATTGCTCTTGAAAATTATGCTGTTTCTTCCAAAAGCTCTCCAGGCAAGTTTTGTACGCCGATTAATTTCTTCACCAATGTGACCCTCACTTGATATCTGCTGTCCAAGATAAACGTACGTGTCTGTTATCTCCAGCTTTTCTCCATCAATCGATAAATCTTCATTTCGTGTAAAAGCATTGTACATCTATTTTGTCTTCTAAAAGTTCATTTTTAATCCCACTTCTTTACTCTTGTCAGCAAGTTCCTGGATCATACTCTGTAGCTCTGATGGGGTAGTTGCAAAAATGACTATGTCATCAGCAAAACGAAGGTGGGTTACATAATCTCCATTAATCTTTATCCCTTTGTTTTCCCAGTTCAGTGATTGAAAGACATTTTCCAATGTGGCATTAAGGAGCTTCGGAGATATGATGTCACCTTGTCTCACTCCTTTTCCAATTTTTATGTGTGTTGTATTTTCAAACAGCCGAATCTTTGCACTTGCATTTTCATAGATGTTATTAATAATATTAATGTATGCATCTTCAATACCGCAGGATTTCAGAGCCATTGCAACTGCTGATGGTTTCACCGAATCAAAGGCTTTTTCATAATTGATAAAAGCCATGCACAATGGAAGTTCATATTCCCTCGCTCTTTCAATTAGTTCTCTCAGTACGTGGATATGATCTATTGTGCTGTAGCCACTCCTGAATCCAGCTTGTTCTCTCGGTTGAGCCATGTCCAGTGTCACCTTCAAGCGGTGTGAAAGAACTTTAGTGAAGATTTTATAAACCACTGATAGGAGGCTGATAGGTCTGTAGTTCCTGAGATCCTCAATGTCACCTTTTTTATGTAGCAAGATCATTGTAGCGTTGTTCCAATCCTCAGGAATTTTCCCTTCATTAAGGCATCGAGTGAAAATTTGGGCGAGTACTGTTTCGATTTCTCCACTTGCTTCTTGTATGATGTCTACAGTAATTCCATCTTCTCCTGGAGCTTTTCCCCGCTTCATGTTCTTGATTGCATGTGCAACTTCTGCTGGAAGGACTGGAAGAACTCTGGTACTGGTACCTTTCATGATGTCTGGAGTACATGTATCATCCCTTTCATATAATTTGGAGTAGAAATCTTTCACTCTTGTCAAAATTTCGCCTCTATTTCTTGTTACAGAACCATCTTCTTTTCTCAGTGCCATAATCTGTTTTTTCCCCTTACTGAGATGTCCCTTTGCTATCTTTAGGCTTTGGTTGTTTTCAATTGCTTTCCTTACTAGTTCACAGTTGAATTTCCTTACGTCTTCAGTGATACTTTTTCGTACTGTCTTGCATAGCTCTATATATTCCACTTTGGAAGTCACATCTTCTTTAGTTGTCCTCATCACTCTTCTTTTTTGCATCAACATTTTGGTTTTTCCTGATAATTTGTTCACATGCAATTTGTTCTTAGACCCAGCTAATTTTGTTGCTGTTTCCATAAGAGCTTTGGTTACTTTTCTGTTAACTTCAGAAATATCCACTTCTTCCAATGTTAGGCCTTCTAAAGCAGAGAATCTGTTCTTCAGTTCCAATTTGAAGATATTGTGGTGTTTTTTAAGGTTGGTTATGTCAATACATTTTGTTTGTCTTATGAGCTTGCTACGTTCGAGTTTAGTGTTGAGGTGCATCTTACATTTCACCAATCTATGGTCACTGCCTGTGTTGAACTTGTTTAGCACACTGCAGTCTTCTATGACGAATTTTTTGTTACACATAATAAAATCAATTTCACTTGTCGTCCCATTTGGATGTCTCCATGTCCATTTCCTGTGTGGCTTTTTCTTGAAAAAGGAGTTCAAGATGAAAAACCCTTCTGCCTCTGCAAACTCAACGAGAGTATTTCCACGCTGGTTTCTGTTGCCGTGACCCGAATTTACCTACTGAAGTTTCATTCTGTTGCCGTTGCCCTATTTTTGCATTGAAATCTCCCCTAATTATCTTCAAGTGCTGCTTACCTTTATTATTTAGATCACGAATTTCCTCATAAAATTCTTCAATTTCTTCTTCAGCATGACTTGTGGTGGGTGCATAAGTTTGAATAATCTGAGCCTGGTATCTTCTCGAGAGTTGGATAACGAGTCGTGCAGCTCTGTCAGAGGAACTTTCAACTTCTACAACTTTATCCTTCAGTTTCTTGTTTATTATAAATCCAACACCACTAGTTCTGCCAGTATCTGTCCCACGATAGTAGAAGAGATGTCCACTTTTCAGTTCAATGAGATTTTCTCCTTACCTCACTTAGCTCGACGATGTCCCACTTGATCCTTTGTAGTTCCTCTTCCAATTCAAGAAGCCTTGAATCAGAAGATAGGGAGCGTCCGTTATACGTAGCCAAGGTCAGCATCAGATGGCAGCCTAGTCCGGTCCTCCGGGGATTCTTAGTACCCTCTGCCTTCATGTCGCACTGGCCGCTGCCTTGGCCAGGTACATTCCAGCTGCCGGAAACTGAGGGCCAAGATTTAAGTTGTGGAGTCATTTTGGAGGGGTTTGGCCATAACTCACCACGCTGGCCAAGCGGGATGGTGAGTGTGGGATAGCATTTCCTCTAATCCCGATGGTATAGTTATACCTATATATATATATATATATATATATATATATATATATATATATATATATATATATATATGCCAACGATTTTGGTAACCATGCTTAATCGACATTGCTGTTTTATTAAGTTCACGTTATACATGTGTTTGCATTCTACGAAGAATTACAGTCTTATATTATTAAATAATTTAGTTGGTTCACATAAAAAGTGCATATCATTATATTCCCGAACATTTGGGGGGTCATTTACATTGGGGATCCATGACTTAGAAAATCTGGGAGGTTCTGACACCCCCTACCGTTAGGCTTATGATCAGGCATAAGTAATGCCGTGGTTCAGCAAATTTAACACTGCCAGTCAGAGACAGAGCTCTCCTTAAAAACAATTTAGGGACAGTGGACAAAATTTACTGTTTGAAGTAAATACGTGGGGGCATGTAAATATAAAGTTGTGCATCCATGTGTCTACTCTTCAAACGATTATACAGAAACGGCTGATATATAGCGTCAAAAAGGGGAAGTGTGCTGAGCTACCAGCATACGTAATGATTGGCGTGGATAGAGCTGATATATATAAACATTTGAATGACTGAACCTGTTCTGTGGCAAAGTTCTTATTAACTGTTAAGGTAGTTTTGAGGAACTTTCGGGGTGAGGGTTTAACTTGTAGCATTACTGTGGAGTCAGTATATATGTTCTTAAGTTTTACGTATTATTAAGAGGCTTAACAAAACTTATTTTTGCCTGTTACTGACTGGTTTAAAAAACGGTGTGTACCACCTTATTTAAGCTGTGTCACACGCATTTACAATGACATTCCTCACTGACTGAAGCATTATTTCGGTCATAATGCATGCATGAGAAAACATTTATAAGTAATTGTTCAGAAAAAAACGCAAAAAAAAAAAAAGGAAAGTGGCTAATTTGGGGGGATTTTTTTTATACCGTTAGATGAATTTTACTATTGAATGAAGAAATATTGTGGGGAGCAAATAATTTACCAAGACTTATTTGTTCTTAATTTCTGAAATTGTAACTATTTCAGTCTCATACTGATATCCCTCAGTAAATCCAGAAAGGTTTATTGTCCCGGTAAGGTGCGTGCAGTGACACATTGTGTACAATGTAAACATGTAACAACGTTGTTTAATGCCCCTAGTAGTTGGGAATAGGTAATATAGATATAATTTACACCAACTGAAACAATGTTGAAGCACATGTGAAAAACCTGACCCCTGACGTGGACCGGTTTGGAGTATTGAACTCTCATCAGCACGGGGACCAAAGGCATGCTGATGAGAGTTCATTATAAATGGCTTTAGGCATTTCCATACAGAAGCCACGTGCAGTTTATAATAAAGCAATGTTTTAATCTTACATTGCTTGCATGTACCAAGCATTATTTTTTACAAAATTGCCACATCTCAGCACATTGGTTATGCTTTATTCAATTTATACAGTGAGGCAAAAGTAAGCATCCCATTTTAAATTTTTATTTTTTATAAAGTAGAAGCTTGATTAATTCATTGCAGGCTGCTATATGTCAAAGGCTAGTGCAGCAGTTGTTGAAATTTTTATCAAAAACCATTTCTCAATTGTGCAGGGACAGAGAAATTTATCAGCAACAGAACTTGGGAGAGGGATTTAAAAAGTAACATTACACAAAAAATAAGTAACACAACCTGATTTTTAGGCATCTTAGAAAATGAAATTGAAAGAGCAAGAATTTGTAAATACAACTATTAGATGTTTTCACACATAATTAAATTTCCAGGAATAAATTTAATACCAGTTTAGTTTCCTTTTTTATTACTTTTACACCACCTTGTAAAGAGTAAATTAGTACGACTTATGACATTTTGCAAGTTTTCTCCAAAATACTGAATTTTGTAGTATATAATTCCATCATGGAAGCTTTAGTTAGCAATGCTGGAAATTCTAAAGCTAAATGTTGATTGAAAATGAAAGAAAAAAGTGCATTAATATCAGATTGCAACAAGTAATTTTGGGATTTGAACATAAAAAAAAAAGATGAAGGGGTGGTGCGGTTTGCTAAATGAATCCCACAGTTCTAAACATTTTTAACGAAAAGTAGTAACTGCAATATTATTACCTATTGCTACCACACATGTTCCTCAAAATATTTTTGTATATTAATATCTGCTGAACCGTTAATTACCAGTGGAGTAAATATATTCTGTAATAATTCCACATAATGGAATTACTTCAGAATACATTTCTGACCCCAGCACAGTTGATAGCAACCATTGCAATTGCAATTTTTGAAAGTCTTTTATCTTTCACCATTGATGCAGTTACTTGGGAGGTGGGGAGAGCAAGAAATATATTTTTTGTTTAAATAAATACATTTACAGAAATGAATTTTGAATCTCTAAATAACTTACCAGTTTTTGTAACTTTCTTTTCTAAGTTTGTTAACAACCTGGACATTTCTTAACCTCATTTTAGGCTGGAAATTTCTTTAATGAGTTTGGGTTAAATTTCTAGGATCACTTATTTGCATATGTATTAGGCTTACTGTCTGCTATGTGCATACATATCATATTTAATGAAGGAAAAGTTAACTAGCCACTGCTACATACTCCCAAAGTTATCCATTCTTTTTATATGGTCATATGCATACATATGGTAATACATATAGTAGATCTGTAAACACAGCAGTGGCTGCTCTGCTTGCTCAGAGTTGAACATTGGTAATGTGACTAAGTTCAAACCCCTGGATTTGAATGACTGAACCTGTTCTGTGGCAAAGTTCTTATTAACTGTTAAGGTGGTTTTGAGGAACTCTCGGGGTGAGGGTTTGACTTGTAGCATTACTGTGGAGTCAGTATATATTTACCGACTCCGCAGTGATTATAAGTGAGAGCTAGTGACTGACTTCACAGTAAGTATAAAGCTGTCTCTCACTTGCTTCCTCATAAAAAGAACCTCAACACCCAGATCCAGGGACTTCATATTGATTTGCAGTGTCTCAGCTTAAGGTACTTCATGTTTTCTCTATTATCATTGTGAATCTTATTAAGTCCCTTTATATAGAAATGCAACCGTATCAGTAAATAAAATTTTGCAATCTTACATGTCACATTTTTATTGTGTTCTGCACAACCAATGAATTTAATTTTCTTTATCATCAAGATATCTAGAATATCAACGATATTATCTCTGTGTAGTTTTTCGGTGCTGAAATAATGTATAACAATACCATCCAGTTGACTGACAAAAACTAGGATTTCCTTTGATGGATATAATAAGCCATCTTTATCAAATTCTCGTTAACAGTGTTCCAGAAAATCTGGCCTTTTCTTCAATACTGCATGTTAAACACATTTTGGTGCAATCTTTGCATTTAGTTATTGCAACAAATTTCCTAGCTACATAAACTAGCAACTGGTTATGGGAATTATGTGGAAAAAGGGAAGCACAGTCAGAATATGCAGCACTATTCAAGGCATCTTTCACATTATCTAGCATTCCATCACTTAAAAGTTCATTTAAATTTAACAAAACATTAGGTTTGTTACTGATGGTGTCACTTGGCTCAATAAGGGAACTGATGATTTCTCTTGGGCAACTAGTGCCACACTATACAGGCTTAGCCAGATTATAAAAAACTTAAACACTGAATGGTCACTAAAAATTCATCTGCAGTGGGGTGGTCATTGCAGCTGGACAGGTGCCGAATAATACCAAAAAGGTTTTCTATTGAGTCTTGACTCAAGCCGGATGTCATTACATACTTGTAGTTCAAGGTTTCTGTTAGATAATTTAGTAGAGAGATGGTACTGCTTATAGTGACTCGTAATCATGCAGCTGTGCTAGCACTTAAAAACCCAATCTTCTTATCTCCTGTAAAAGCTTCCCATTTACCTAAATATAACAGAAAATCATTAAGTACTTTGCATCCCTCAGAATCTACACGGAGACTACTTGATGGACTCATAGAGATCATTACAGTTATTAACTAAATCATCAACTTTATGAAAAATGCAGTTGCATTAGTACTTCCGATCTATATTTCAATATGATGCTTATAGAGAAAAAGGCCTTTTAATACTCGTTGCTAAAAAGCTGCAAAGCATAGCTTGCCCTCATTTTCTCAAAGTTATTCGGGTGAATATGGACACATGTAATTTTCGACATGGCGTTTAGAGTAGTTATGTCAGAGTCCTTCCTCCATGCTGCTTCAACATGCTCTGGTCTTGCTTCCCCTTCGGGCAGAAGAAAACCTCTGGTGACAAATGCGTTCCGTACACATTTTATTAAGTGAGGAAAATTTGATATGAAATCAAATGTAAACTTCTAGAACAATCTGTAGGATGCATAATGCTGTATTTAGTTCCAGAACAATCTGCTGATATACCAAATGTCTTCCACATATTCCTGTTCCAATACGTAATGAAATCAACAAACAGACCTGCATTTTCAGTGAGAATAACAGCTTCAATAATAATCAATTTTGCAAGCAAAGTTCCACTTATATTGTTACTTGTGGCAAAAACACCAATTATTTGGGTCCAATCTCCATTTAATGGATGGAACACCATTACCAGTCTGTGATTACATGAGGTATGCTTAACAGTTTTTGAAGTGTATGGCCCAATATCAACAAACCCTATTATTTCACCAGATGATTTTGCTTGCAGTTTTTCTGTAAGCTTCACTTCATCTATTAATACACCATCATGTCTTCAAAAAGGCTCCATCTTACTTGTTTTCTTTGAAATTGTTTCAAACGTCTGTGCATTGAATCCAAAACCACTGTTGTAATTTGAAATATACTTTTTAATAGTTGTTCTATCAGGTAGGATCATGATTTTGTGTTTCCGTATGTGCTCGTACAATTTTGGACTTTTTATGTGCATTAGTAAGCATTCAAGTAACCATTCCTTGGTATATGACATACCTCTTGCAAATTTCTTTTGCTTCCTTATAATAATGAATAACCATTTGCCGCTGCTTAATGGGTAGTTCTGCTATTTTTTCATTAATGGAAAGTTCTGTAAAATTCCTATTTTTGTTTTGGATTTTTTTTATGTAATCAGAGAGCGAAATATGCCGCCCCAGTGGCGCAGTGGTCTAAGGCGTTGGCCTCTGATCATTCGTCCGTAAGGGGTCCGGGTTCGAATCCCGGTCAGGCATGGATGTTGTGTTTGTCTTACGGCACTGGCTCTCTCCCTTCCCTGGAACCAGTGACCCTAAATTAGGGACGGGCGACTGCTTATAGCCCATTGAGTTGCTCACGGTGGTCGTTAAACCTCCAATAAAAAAAAAAAAAAAAAAAAAAAAAAAAAAAAAAAGAGAGCGAAATAACCCGTTTCTTCAGCCTGTTGATTTTCCGAACTTTATTCTGTTACTTATTTATAAATGTAGCCTTTCTTCTATGATAAGCTATTTTGTGCAAAAATAAGCGCCGCAGATACTTACATTTAAGGCGAGTCTCTGTTGTTCCTTTCCTTACACAATTTTTGCTGTATAAATTATTCTAAAAAATAACTCCACTTTCAAGGTACTTCCTGTTATTTTCAAATTCTGAAATGGAGCCTGCACCATGACATACTGCTAGCCTATCAGTGTCTCAAGTAATGGATTCTAATTCATCTTTAGAACTAATATTAGAAACTGTGTTAATTTTTAATCCACGTAAATACACTTCACAGGTAACCTCTGGTTCACTTTCGGTTACAACAACCAGTTTTTCGGTTGTCAATGAATTTGACAATTCACATTTGAATGAATGAACATGGAAACTTATGCACTTTGAATTATTAGAAAAAATTTGCTTACCCCAAAATTCTGAAGGAAGATTGATATTCAGAAGCCACTTCAGTGTAACTCTTTTGGAAGTAAATCCCAAGCTATTTAAATTACCATCAGGCTTATCATCGGTTTCCCTAACTTTCCTCATTTTTGCCAGAAGTTTTGACAAATAATAGGGAAGGTTTTGAAATATTGTTGGAATTGCATCTGGTGTCAAGATGGCCCGATCTCTGGGTATTAAGTCTCCTCGTTTATTTTATGCACAAAATTTCGAACCACAAATCTGTCATCAAAGTGCAATTCACATGCAGCTCTAAATTTGTCAAAAGTTTTTATCTGCACCGGGAATCAATCTTTGCCATTGCTGTAAAAGTTTATCATTTTTGGGTATTCCAAAGAGTGACAGCTTACTGTTTTTGTACTGAGTATTGCAACCTGGCACAAAACAATGGTTATTTGTCTTCCGCATAAGGAGCTAAGTATAACTTATATACAATATTTAGGTAATCCACATTCCTTCTAAAACCTAAAACATAACACGTCTTCGTCTAAATTGCCGCTCTTTTCACAATGAGCAACACGAATTTAGTTTCCCGCTCCCATCTCAGTAAGAAAGAGGGAAAGGAAGGCGATCGCAGCGCCATCTACGAAGGGAACAGATTTCGGTATCCACGCCAATCATTACGTACGCTAGGGGCTCGGCACACTTTCCCTTCTAGACGCTATAGTATTGGTGAATGTTATTTTTAACGTAGCCGTAATGTACAAAGAGTTATGTTCCGAAATAGATGTTGCTGAAACGTAATTGTAAGATATCTCTGAAAGTGCAACGAAAATGAGAGATTGTAACATTATTGATACATATCTGAAACGTTTTGTGCTGTATAGGATATAACACGATGGAGAGGGGGGTAGTTTGTAGATATCTAGACCAAAAAGTACTAACCCCTTCATAACACACTTGCGATTCAGATTTTTCTTTCATCTTGAGATCAGATTTTGGTTTCCGCACGTCCAGATGGATTTTCTTAGCTCCACCATGTTTCATAGGTGCCAGGGTCGTTTCTTACGTTCGTCTAAATCTGAATAATAATAAGAACTAAACACTCAAAATACTTACTATTTCCGCCGCCATAGTTCAATAAATATTTACGTTTATGACTCACATAACTTCTTTCATTGGTTCTGCGACAATAACTTTCATCAATTCACCTACCTAAGGCACCACTCGATGTCAGTAATTAGTAAACCATATTTTTCGTGATGTTATGTAATTCCATTTAGTATGTACGGGACTGTGGCTCGATGTGATCGTGAGTCAGGCGAATAAATGCAATGCGTTTTTCATAAATAAATATATACTCTCGAATCACAGGTTTTATTTCACTATCTTGGCGTACGAAAGTTGCTTAACATAAATTATTTATATATAAACAGTACCGGAGGGAGGCGGTGACTACTCTCTCAAGTCCTTTTTTCATTTTTAGATACGGCCGATTTCAAGCATAATCTACTGCGAATAATATCTTATGAAAAATGGCTCTTTTTATCATAACATAATATATATTCACACTGATTTTGTTCCGCCGTTTTTCATTCTAGTCCTTTGTTGATGCAATTTTATAATTTGAAAATGAAGCAATCATACAGGGCGCGAAAGCCACTTCAACGTTAGAATTATACATCTAACTTTTCAGTATTCTTTCCAAATAATCATATTCAATAACTTAAGTCAAAGATTGTTTTTCACTGTACATAATATTCAAACCCACATGTTCCTGATTTGCCACCTCATTTCGTGAGCTGGCAAAATGCTTGAAAATCGTCAGACTTACTTGTAGTTGTCGCACAGGTAAATTCACCGACCCATTTCCGAACAGCCGTTCCCGAGTACGTGTCTGTCCGGCGTTGGCAAGACGTAAACATCTCGAGGTCAACCGCGCCAAGTTGGCGAATACCCTCTTGCTTTCTAAGTACGCCTTTGCAGGGGAATTGGAGTCTCCACCCATTGATATTATGAAGCTCCTGGAAAGGGCGGTCTTAGGCTTCATTTGGACAGACAAGAAGACCGAGGAGGTGGCTCGGGCTGTCTTGTGTTGTGCTAGGGAGGCAGGGGTTTGAATGTCAAACACCTTTCTACTTGGTTCAGTGCACTTCAGTTTTCAAGTGTGAGGGAGGATCTTGCCGCCGACCACCCGCGTGGCAAGGAATCTGGGCTTGGCACAAGAGGGTTGAGACGCTCAGTTTCTTCCGGCTAACGAGTTTTATCTACACCCTGCCCGGCGGCGACCAGGGATGTCTGGAGGATGATTATCACCGAGGTCTGTTGTGAAATGTGGAGGGAGAGGAACAAGGTTCTGCATTCCCGGACAGCTAACTCGGGCTTCTCTCCAAGAATTGTCATCCTTCAAGTCAAGTGTGAGCTCCGGGACAGGGCAAGAGTGGACGCCCACACTTTGACCGACTGGGCTTTTAGGTATCGGTGGGGGCCTTGGCATCAGATTGTTACCGGGACCAAAGACAACTACACCTTTCACTGGGCTAACTTACCACTTTAGTTTCGGCCCTTGAAGCCCGAAGGATCTCTCCGGGGGTGTTGGCCTTTTTCTGGTGTTATGGTTTTGTGACTTCTGTTTGTTGTTTTGATGGAGGGTGAGGAGGTTAGCCTCCCACCCCTTCAATGGTAGTTTAACTTGTCTTGTTTACGTTTGCGGTTGGCGGTGCAGGCCGCTGACCAAGACGGCAGGAAGCTGTGCGAGTGGGGGGAGGTTGGTTCAGTCTCTCCTTTGTGTGTGGTTTCAATGGAGGGTGACTGTAGGGAGGGTGTTGTGTATTTGATGCTTGTAGTGTGCCAGTTCTGTGTGGGTGTTAGCCGGGTAGACGCTAGCCATTGGCCGTGTGAGTGCCTTGGTGCACCCGTTGACCCGGCTTCCTCTCTGACAGTCTCCCGTCCGGGCCAGTGTTACTTGGTCCCCTCCGAAGGGGACCTTGTCCGCCTACATGCACGTACCGGGTGTACCTTCGGGTCACACCCGCCGTTTTAGGTGACCTCGCCGCCAATTTGTGTGAGAGTCTGTTCGAGTTCTACGGCGGAACTGAATGACTCTGGAGTTTAACTGGCGTTGCCTCTTGGGCCGTGGTGAGGGTTTCGCGGGGTGTGCATAAACACCAGTGAACCAAGTCCATGTCTGTATATGTGACTTGGCGAACAGCGTGAGGATGTTGCTTGGCAAGAAAAGTTCGTGTACTGCGGGTAAAGCGTCGTGCGGAAGCACAAGATGGTGTCCCTCCCTTCCAACTCCTTAACGGGGGTCTTATGCGGAAACACAAAGAATATAAAGCTGCGCGGGAAGACGTGAGCTCCGTTGAGAAAACGTAAAACCTGCGATAACAGCGCCACCACATCCTGGTAGCGTATGTGCTCTGCTGGAAAGCAAACATTCAGGAGAGGAATGCCTTAGAGGACTACGGCAGTGGAGCTTTTTTTTATCCACGACTGTTTCCTTCGATCTGATGACAATTTGCTTAGAACAGCTTTTTGTTGTTTTCTGTTTTCAGCTTTTTGTTGTATTTTAGAACAGCTTCTTGTTGTTTTTATAAAGCTTTGTTTGAAGAACGCCCGTCCCTTATTTTGGTGAAACAAATATGCAATAAAAATAAACATTACTATTTAAATTAAAATTTAGCAGATATTATAGTTAGGCCTAAGAATCCGTACAAAATGCAGACAATCCGTAGTATTTGGCATTTCTGAAAACCTGAAGAGCAAACAAAAGCCTTAACTAACCCGATTGGCCCAAGAAAACTAACGTATCCAATTTGAGAAGTGATTAGGCTACCAAGAAAGTAACAATCACGTGTTGTAGGCAGCTCGGCTGACAGTTCTTTGCCAGAATTGAAGTCAACAAAAATACGCATGCGCAGCAAATCGCAGTCTGCTCCGGCATCAGCCTGTATGTTGGCTTCTGTGCATTGCATCTTGTATCTTAGGATATGTCGGCGCTAGTTACGTCTGTCCGAACCTTAACTTCTCAGTTAAATATTCTTTGCCTGTAGTTATCGCACAAGTAAGTTCACTGACCCGTCTCCGAACAACCGTTCGCGAGGAAATGTCTGGTCCTCTAGACCCCTACCAAAGAATATAAAGCTTTGCTTCAAGAACGTCAACTCCCGTTGAGATAATTTCGCATCACCTTTCTTTTCTATTTTTGGTAATATTCTCCGACAAAAAAGGAAAAAAAAAACACTTCTCTCTTTCCCGATACTTGTCCTCGTGTAGCAGAGAATCATTGGCGTAGCTGTTACTACTGATTCACATCGAGAAGTTATTTCTTTTGAGTTATCTATCGTTTGCGCCGTATCATTTCAATTTTGTTTTTTTGAAAACGTGCAGTACATGAATAAATTAGGTAAAGTATTTATGCTTATAATGAAATGAAATAGAAATTTTCATTAAACTACCGAAAATAGAAGTTATGAGAATTTACAAGAACGTCCATTTTCCAGGAGCGTCTCACTTGCTTTGCACGAGGGGCGGAACCTCCCTGTTAGCTACGACCCTGTTTTAATTCTTGTGTGAGTAAAATTAGTATACTCATAAGCATCATGGTGAACGCAAAAGAAATATTATTTCACGCTTTTAAAGTTTCCAGTAACGAAGGCGATAGCTAGATGGCGCACGTCAATTTTCAGCAGTTACGTTGTTTATGCCGTAAGTAGCGTTCGTCGCGAAAGGCATCCATTGGCAGAGTGTGAAATACAAAATGAGGTACATAGCTAGTGAGAATAGTCACCATGGACGCCTATATGGGATGGGGGTGGCAAGATTTCTCTCCCTTAGAAATCGGATTCTGCCCTTGAAAGGTACTACAGAAATTTTCGCGAAAGCACTGATTCTGATCGCTAATTTTCTGTAAAATTTCTGAAGGCACGTTTATACAGAAAAAACAGGAGAAACGTTTGAAGTTTCTAGTAGAAAAAGCGGAAATTTATAGTAGAAAGAAACAATAAAATTTCACATTGCATGTTGGAGACAATGCAGGGGCGGATTTATGGAGTCGCACAAGTCGCAATCACGAAGGGCCCAGCGTCCCGGAACGCCCCCGATTCACTGTGAATAGAAAAGTGTAGCAAGGAGGAAATAAAGAAAAAATAGAAAGAGGGAAAAAGTTATGTTGATGAATATAATATTTTGCGGATTCACAGAAAAGGACAAACCACTGAAACCAACATCCGTAAACTACAAATATTACAGAATAAATACATAAGGTTATTAGACTTAAAAACAAATTCTTCTTCTCATATCAACTTCCGATCTTTCACTTTTTACCATACCCATGTCAACCCAAACCATTACGGAATTTTATCTGTTAAACAATTACATGACTTCAAAATAGGTAAACTAATGTTTCAAAGAATTAAACTGAATCTGCACACAGATATCATTGAATTGAATTTTCGTACTTTTCACTACAATACGAGACATAGATCCTTATTAAGACCCATACATCAAAAAACCCTCATGATGAAGCGGAGCTTAAATTATGTTGATTCTGAATATTGGAATCCTCTGCCAGCTGAGTTCAGCACAATAATAACCTCATTTTTTTCTAAAACAAACTAAAAAAATACTTGCTATGTTACTTAATAAAAATAATAACTTGAAAAACATTTGTTTACAGTATAACTGACATCTAACATTACTGCTATGTTTTATGAACCTGTGACTGCTTGCCTATTTAATTGGGAAATCATGGCTTGTCAGGACTCTCCGAGGCCTTTTCCCCGATTTTTCCTGCTGTTCTTACGAAATATAAAATATTTATGTACATTCACAAAGCCTACAATGTAACAGCAAAAATAAAATTTATTATTATTATAAAAGCAGTCATGGCTCAAATTTTATATAATGCTTGTCGTCTGTTTTCTACTTAAGAAATGTAAAGTTGTATATCCCTGCTTGACAAACGGGTAAAATTTTGCTAACTGTAGAGTAATTTCATTTGTGTGTGGTAACGCCATTGACCACTCTGGTAAAGTCGCAACATAACCTAAAATATCGTCTGTGTTTCTGTGTTGCCATTCGATCTTCACGTTGTGGTGTTATAGTGATACTTACTTACTATTGTGATTATTAACACCTAACCGTGCCCTTAAAATCGGCATCGTTACAGCTGTTCTGTTTCGTTTACATATACAGTACAATAGTTTATGTGACCGATTCTCCTGAAAATGAAGCCAGTGAAACGAAGTTATGATTCAGGTTATGAAAAGCGGAAGAAGAAAAGGGAAAGACGAACGTCTTCGAAAGCTAAAGGATAATTTAATGGTATTCCTACAGAAGCCTGTGCAGAGTCATACCGCTGATGAGCGAATTGACAAAAGCTTCCGGTATGATGTGCTTCAAAAGAAAATGTGTGACTGGAGCCTACACATGAACAGCCCCATTCAAGTTCATACAACAACGATGGTAAGGTTAGTTTAATAAATTAAAATCTTGACTACAGCTACTTAGATTCAAGTGAGAAACCATCCCATTTGCCACTGAATGATTTTAATTGTCAGCCCTCAGAGCCAGACCAAATAATCAACCAAGAGCATGAACCAACAAATCAAGAGGAAGAGAGTAGGCCTACCTGTTCAGCGAATTCATACTGTCCTACTGCTAGAGCATTTTGGACTTCTAACCAAACCTCTGACATGATAGATTACTTTATTAGAAATAAACCCGAAAATAAAAGAGAACTAAAAAATTCGAGGAAAGTATTTTCTTATTCTATTTCACGAACATAAATAAAAATCCCTTTCATAGGTTGAAGACAATGTGAACAAAAGAAAAAGGAAAGGGTTGATTTTTTCTAAAACTTCTAAGTTTGTTTACTGCTACGCGTTTAAACTTTTCCCGACCATCAACAATCACATTGGGTTCTTGTTGATGGATTTTCTGATTGGTCCCGTACAGAAAATTTTTAATGAAATCTCGAAGTCTCACTGGCAGGCATGGTCAATATGTTTACATGGAGTAAATTATCCGGGAATGTATAATGAATAAACTCTTTCTACCAGCTAAGCTAATTATAAAGAATAAAACTTTTACTACTAAGCTAAGTATAATGTTTTATAATTGCTTCTGCTACTGAATTATATGCTTGTACTAAGCTTCTAATAGTGAATTCAAATGGTTGTTGTGTTATTAGTTAATTAAGATCATGAATAAAGTCTCCTGCTAGTAGTGTAGTAATAATCAACTAATGACATTAACCTAACAGCCAGACAGAGATCTGACAAAAACTATGAATTGAGAAAGACGTACTTACGAAAAAGCTCTTTTATTAGATAACTCTTGCATCATCCAACGCACACACACTACTCGTATCACAATAATGAAGAATCAACCTAATCACATAGAACGAAGCTCTCAATACAACAACAAACTCTCTCCTTCACATAAACCAACGCTCTCCGTACAACAACAAACGCTCTCCTCAGGTGTCGCTGAACGCGCCTATTTATACTGGCTACCACTACGTCATGACTTACACTCATTGCCAGATCACATTCAGCGGGTGAAATAACATCTCGTTCAGTAAGAAGATAATTTACATAGTAAAATAAAATAACCAGAGATAGTAAAATCAAAAGGAAAGTGAATATAGAGTATACGTTACATCATCTCCCCCTTAATTTATTTTTTATTTTTTTTCCCGAAAAACCTATCAATTTTGGAGTGTAAGTCTTACACTTCGTTGATTGACGGTTATCGATCTCTTTTTTTGTTTTGTTGTTTGGTGGCAGCAGTATCTACAATATCAAACTTGGCATGACAAAATCAAGAAATCTGTATTCGTCTGTGAAACTTGTATTTTTGAACAAAACAAACCTGCATCGGCATACCTTCCTTTTATTCTGCCTAGCAGGAATCACTTTTTTAATTTCAAATTACGTTCTCATTATTCGTTGAATACACACCAACTGTATCAGCAGCGAAGATTGCCTGGAGCTGCCTAACAGTAACAATTTTATTATTTTACCCCTAAGCACAAAGATATATAAAAAAAAATTTGGATTAGTAGATGGACATAGAAGAAATATAAAAAAAAAAAAAAACACATATATACACAAAAAAGAATGCATAGGCCCACACGAAAAAAAGAAATTCTGACACGCCAACTGGTCGTGCAGGAAAAACAACAAACGGAGAAAAGAACCTGTCCACGAGAACTTACTTATCTCGAGGACGCATAAAAAACTCTAGTACGATAACGTTTTCCAGGCCTAATCGGACTGGTAAATTCAGGTGGCTTAGATCTTTTCAAGGACTTGAATGGATCTATAAACATCGGTCTGCTGTCGGTCAAGAAATCCCGGCGGCTGACGGGAACGGTCAGGAACGGCTGAAGTCTGTGGGTCCGGAAATCCCTGCGGCTGATAAGAACGGTCAGGAACGGCTGAAGTCTGGCGGTCCGGAAATCCCTGCGGCTGATAGGAACGGCTGAAATCCGTCGATCAGGAACGGCCGAAGTCCGGCGGTCCGGAAATCCTTGCGGCTGATAGGAACGGGCTCCCCCAGGCTTTTGATATGGAGTCCCTTTGTGCTGGGGCCCGTGGTGTCCTTCCAGTATTCTTTTGGACGGACGTGGCTCCGGCCACATCGTTTGCTTTCGCTTTCGCCCTCGTGGCACGAGAGTAGCAGCAGGCATCGGCCCTGTTTGCCCTGAGCGTAGGTTCCAGGGGCGAAACCCGGGCGGATGCAAGGATCTCTGCCTTCGTCGCTGTTGCGGCGAAGCAGATTGGGGAGACAAGTTACGTTTTCGCCCAGCTTTTGGTGGTTCTGGACGGTTTGTAATAGTCAAATTATTGTCCATAACTGATAAATCAGAAATGTCCGAAGCCTCTGAGTCGCTGCTGTAATTTAGTGGTCGTGCAGGGCGATGTTTATTTCTGCCTATAGGAATACTTTCTGACGAGGTATTCAAGGAAGTAGGAGCTTGTGTTGGTGCAATGGTTGGAGGGAAAGGAACGATACTAGTATTCGAAGAACTTGATTCGAGCCTTCGTCTCATGGGAGAATCAGGTTGCGTGTTTGGAAACCCGTCTTGAGGAGGGGAGGGTGAAGAAAAAATCACTGGAGATTCTTCAAAAAATGTTTGTTGGTTCGTCCAAAATTTCTGGAGGTTGATCGTGAGATATAGACTCTTGAGTCTGTGGAACAGAAAGGTTGAGTAGGGTTGATTATAAAATCGATATTTCGTTCATGATACTTGCGGCACTGAGCAACGTGTACGTATTGAAATTGATTGTCAGGTTTTTCAAGAACAATGTTATTTTCAAACATATTTGCCACCCGATATGTACCATCGTAGCTGGGTGCAAATTTCTTCACTAAAGTATGAGAAACCGAAGACTGGAAGTGCGTTTCCACGAGAGTGAGATCTCCAACGACAAGATCTGGTTCCCTACGCCTAGTATTATAATATCTTGCTTGAGCCGCTTGTGCTCCTAGCATTGCAACACGAGCTTTTTCTGCCAGGATTCGTACTGATTGCGGAGTTGGTCGCTGGTTTAGTTCGTCGATAATCCCCGTTAAATTTTCAAAAGGGGTTTTAATTTTGCGACCCAGAAAAAGTTCTGCAGGAATAATTTTAGTAGATTCGTGGACAGACGAGCGGAGGGCGAACGAAAAAAGCTCCAAATGGTCATCCCATCGTTCATGATGACCCATGACAAATGTAGCAATCAATTTCACTAGCGTGCGGTTTACGCGTTCCGCAGGATTACTCTGGGGATGATATGGGGAAATGAATTTATGCTTAATGTGTAGTCTCGCACACATTCTTTCAAAAATGTCAGAAATAAATTGAGGACCATTATCCGAAACTACTTTATTAGGTGCACCATATCTAGAGAATACTTCATTAACTAATACATTACAAATAACTTCTGCCGTAGCGGCTTTAATGGGAAAAACTTCAACCCATTTAGAAAAATTATCAGTTAGTACTAAACGTAACGAGCTTTGTTTTTAACAGATAAAGGATAAGGTCCCAATAAATCTATTGGAATAATGTCAAAAACATGAGAACTTGAACTAGATTTCAAGTGACCGGCCGGTCTTACATTACGGTAATTATTAATCTGACACAAGTGACATGATTGAACGTATGCGAGCACACTTTGGTACATGCCAGGCCAATAGGCAACATCCCGCAATTTACGACGGGTCTTGCGAATACCTAAATGGCCTGCAAGAGGTTTGTCATGAAATTCGTTTCAAAGGGCCATTCTAAGGGTTCGCGGAATACATGGGTGAAACTCTGCCCTAGTAGTCCTAGATTTCGTATAGTAAAGAAGACCCTCTATGACTTCAAAATGCTGTGACCTTCCAGCCAGAGAAGGATCACTTTGTAGGGGCGAACCCGCAAGCAAAAAATTATAGATATCCCCGAAATCTGGATCATTTATTAATTCTGCCATTATCTGCTCTCTGGATGTTATATCAGCTATTAGAAGTAAAGGCTGACATCCAGGAGTAGTTTCTGTGGGGACCCCACTAATCGGAACGCGAGACAATGCGTCCGGTAATTGATTCTTATGACCTGGCTGATACGAAATTTTGTCGTCCGAACGGGGTCCGGGTTCGAATCCCGGTGAGGCATGGATGTTGTGTTTGTCTTACGGCACTGGCTCTCTCCCTTCCCTGGAACCAGTGAACCTAAATTAGGGACGGGCGACTGCTTATAGCCCATTGAGTTGCTCACGGTGGTCGTTAAAACTCCAATCAGAAAAAAAAATTTTGATATTGCTCTCTTGTAACTTCAGAGCCCACTTCATAAGTCTTTGAGACAGGTGCTTAGCAGAATTCAAATACTGAAGGGCAGAATGATCCGTAATTATGTTAACTGTCAATTCGTTAAGATAACATTGAAATTTGTCAAGAGCATACACTACAGCAAGACATTCACGTTCCGTAACTGAATAATTGCGTTCAGCTTCGGCTAAAGTACGAGACGCAAAAGCTATTGGATGCCCAGCTTGTGACAAAACGCAACCAAGACCAACTCCGGATGCGTCTGTATAAATATCAAATTCCTTAGTATGATCCGGGAAAGCCAACACAGGAGGCTGAGTCAACGCAGACTTCAGTGTTTCAAGAGCAGCGTTAGCCTCAGGTGTCCAAACAAACTTCTTGTATTTACGTTTCAAAGCATACAATGGCTCACAGATTGTAGCATAAGCGGGGACGAACTGCTGATACCATCCGGTCATTCCCAGAAAGCGTGATAGTTCTTTTGCTGTTTTAGGCCGAGGAAAGTCAACAATAGGCCTAATTTTTTCATTATCCGTAAATAAGCCGTGGGGAGTGATTTTCAACCCCAGATATACAATCTCGTCCCTCGCTATCTGGCATTTACTAGGTTTTAACATCAAGCCAGCATTGTATATGAGTTGGAACACCTGTTTGAGCAGAGAAAGGTGCTCGTCAAAAGTCTCGGATGTAATAATAATGTCATCCAAATATACATGCACATGGGGACCCAGGACAGGTCTGAGAACCGTATCCATAAGCTTTTGGAAAGTAGTAGGTGCAGAAGCTAGTCCAAAGGGCATACGCAGGTATTCATAAGCCCCAAAAGGAGTCACAAAGCCTGTTTTATCGACAGAGTCCGGATGTACTGCCACCTGCCAATATCCACTCGCCAAATTCAAGGTTGACATCCATTTGGTTGACGACAGGTCATGTAAAATATGCGACATGACAGGTAGTGGATAATTGATCGTTTTTGTGACTTGGTTGAGCTTGCGGAAATCTCTCACGAAACGAAATTCATTGGGTTGTTTCTTTGGAACCAAAAAGGCAGGAGCAGCCCAGGTGCTTGTTGATTCCCTTATTATGCCCTGTTTAATCATTTCAGAAATTTGACGTTGCATTTCCTGTTTCTTATGTGGAGCACAAGGGTATTTCTGAAGACTGGAGTGCTTCCAGTCCAGCAGCGATGATTTTGTCCAGCTGGTAGGGGCATTTAGGTGAGATATGACTTTCCGTTTGAATAGCAACTATACACTTGACAACAACCACTGATACACATGACCGCCAAGCAGACTGAACAGGAACAACCCTCCTTCTGGCCTCTGGATAAGAAATATTCTCAATCGTTTTTAGCAGTTCGATTTCTTTTTCCTCCATCCTTTTCGGACACTTCTTAGCTGATGCTGAATATGAACCCTTGCAGTTCACACAAAACTCGACCTCAGCCGCACAGTCTTGTAAATGATGGTCTGTGGCGCCACAGCATCCACACCGGGGAGTGCTACTGCACGACTGCTGAGAGTGGACATAGGTCTGTCACCTAAAACGTCTCAGAGGGTTAGGGATGTACGGACGCATCTCAAGGTAGAGACACCCTGCCTTGATGGACGTAGGAAGGGACGGGCTGACAAATGTTAGAATGATGTTGCGGGATGGGACTAACTGCCCATTCCGCCTAAAGAGAATACGCCGTTCACGCGTAACGTGTTGTCTCCTCAATTCTTCCAGAAGTTCTTTCTCGATCATTAAATTAAGTACCGAGAGAAGACAACACCTCTAGATGAATTAAGGTAGTTATGGGGTGTTACTTTAACAGGAGTCACCATCAGCAAGGTAGTGATTAGAAGTGTGGTACTGTAAGCCGTAGTAGACATCTCCACAAGAATATCTCAATATTGGTGTTTCTTGACGCTCTTAGGAGAGCTTGCAATGGATTGAAGTGCTTTGTTTATCCAAAATATACTTTTGGCACTGTAAGGCTTTGAAGGGTCCAATGAGTGCAAAAGGAAAACCGAGAATTCGAAGAACCAGGGACATGCTTTTTGGAGGAAAGGGCAGAACCATCATCAACATGTCGTTTGCTTTTAGCCTCCTGTGAAACATTATTATTGGAATCCATAAAGAAGAAAACAATTCGTTCACCGACTGCCCTGCCCACCACCGAGCACAACAAGGGAGAGCCGGAGATCCGCAAGCCTAAATAGACGCACGACACGGCTCTAGGGTTGGGAAGCGGATATAGCAAGTTGGCAGGGAAAACATGTGCTCGACGAGTACTGCGACTTTCCCGCGTCTTAGTAACACCCCTTGGCCATGCCCACACTATCCCCAGACTCAACCTGTCGTACGTAACGACAAGCCGTTAGAAGTCTGGACTCCACTCGGATACAGATTTCATTGATTAGGTATGGGTTAGTTCCTAGCCCTTCGTTTAGGGTGAAGCAGGGGGCAAAGAGGAGTGTTGGTAACTGCCGACAACTACACCACGGCCCCCAGAAACCTGAGCCTCCAGCATCCCCTTTTCCATCTACCTGGTCACCACACACGGCAAACGTGCAGGTAGATCAAGCTAACGAGCCCGGAAAAACGAAGGAGGAACACAAAATGGAGAAAAAAGGAAGTAGGACGACAAACTAAACAGTTGTAGGTTGCTGAGGCGGATGCGTGCCACGATAACAACAAAGGCTAAAAAATTGGAAAATATCATACAATATCAGTCGGCTTGGGCCGTGGGGTCGCCACTCCCCATCAGCTGGATGAACAGCTGTCTCTGCGGTGATGTAATCGCACAAAGACGAGAAAGCACGATTATCCGTCACAAAATCAGCTCGGGCCGTGGAAGGCGCCACTCCCCAAATAACTGGAGTTCCAGTTATCTCCGCGCGGGGGTAAGGCACAGCTGCTTCTCGTATATCTTCTGCATTGCTTTCCTTTTCCACCTTTCTCTTTGGGCTGCTCAGTATCGAGAACACGTATCTATATGCGTTTCTCTTTTATTGTATGCCTTTTTGGTTTAATAACAAATGAGTGAACAAAGCAAAGTGACCTTAGCGATAAAGTGAAGGAAATACAGTTCAGTAGCCGCAAGACGTTCATTTTGTTAGATGTAGTATGTTGCACTGATTACAATACATCAAACATTTTTAGCATCAAATGCCACACATACGTTGATATTTGTGGAGAAATATTTTGTAAAGTGATTGGCTCGCCTTTCACCACATTTAGCTGAGTGAGAGCAACCATATGGAAGACTTCAACAACCATCCTCGAAGTACTTCGAGATGCTGGGATCTTAGCCGACAGCTGTTGTTTTCATCAGTGACCTACGAGGCACCGCGGTCTCCGGAAGGCAAATATCAATTCAAAGAACTAATGCGCTGTTTCTCTAACAGCAACGAGAAATTTTTTTCTTCAAACAGTGGCAAGTCAAGAAACATTTGCTCAATAACTCAAAACCCAGTTACTATCAGTGAATGGAATTCTGTTTCATATCAATAATATTGTTTTCACTTTAAAGTGCTGGCCAAAACACAGAAGTCTTGTTTAGTTTTCTTTACTGTGTACCACCG
The DNA here is from genome assembly GCA_039090855.1 of Macrothele yani. NCBI lineage: Eukaryota > Metazoa > Arthropoda > Arachnida > Araneae > Macrothelidae > Macrothele > Macrothele yani. The sequence continues at coordinate 47,474,154 of CM077023.1, forward strand.
TATTTTGACTCATTTGTAAACAAAACTAAATTCATTGTCATTGCAAACTGTTCTTAAAATGGGATTCTCGCATGCAGAAATCGATAACTGCGAATTTTCTAAAGTACAGGGTGATTCATAAATAAGTATGCAGTTTCCAGATGTTGTAAAACAGTAGCAGTTGAAGATACTGACCACAACTGCAAACCGTCAGGTAGATGTACTCATAATGTTTGTGTGCCGCTACTGAGGGAACTGACGTTGGCAATAGCGCGCATGTCACGTGACTAGTCAGTCAAAATGGCAGCGTCTGCAATGGAGAAGGCGTTTTGTGTTCTTGAATTGAGCAAAACGGAATCTCTAACTGTTGTGCAACGGCATTTTCGATCACGATTCGGAAACGAACCTCCAACCAGAAAATCTATCTACGATTGGCATAAAAAATTTGAAACTACGGGCTGTTTCTGCTAACTTAAAAGTTCTGGACGACCGCGTGTATCGCGTTTGGGCGGAAATAGATTACCGACTTGATGTGCGTCGTGTGACTAAGGGTGCACACACATAACATCTGTGATTGTCTCTAAAAAAACTTGAAACATTCCCCTACAATTCTGTTACAGGTAACATGAAATATCTTACATTGTTCTTGTTTTATAGTGCGTTGAAACTGTATACTTCATTATGAATCACCCTGTATTTTAAAACTGTTTGACGTGGATTATAAAATACTTACAAAACATAAAAAAATACTTTTACTATTGTATTAAAAGTAATTTCTTGGATTAAAAGTAATGTGGAGCAACCACACGAAGTCCCAATAGTAGTAGTAGCAGTAATAATAAAATACCCTCAAAATAAAAAAAAAATGTTTCATTACAATAAAAGAAAAAACAAGAAAGATGACACCGAATTTTCGGGTGTAATAAGCACGCCTTTTGAATCCGTTCTGACGCAAATTAAATTTATCAAAGCTATTCAAAGTCAATGGAACCGGTATGGAAAACAATAATATCTGACGGAAGAAAGAAGTTTTTCAATAGGGTTTTTAATCCCTTAAATATTGCTGTAAACGGAATCGTGAGCTTACGCTCTCTGGTTGCAGACTTGTGCGTTAAGAAAAACATGAATTTATATGAGAAACATTTCTCACCGGAAAGGCTCTTCAACACAGAAATAATTTTTCAAATCGGGCTCTTAGAAACAGAGATATCGACAAAAATAAGATGTGACTTTACGTCCCCTGGTGGGAAAACCATGCATTATTTTAGGAAGAAATTATTCTCAAAAGGTTTTTCCATATGAGCGGTATCGGTCCAAGAATAAAAACATTTAGTCGAGTTTTCAGAAGCCCACATTTTGCTACGAATACATCAGAAGCAGAAATTAACACTTATGCCCCCTGGTGACCAAACCATTATTTACCAAACATTAGAAATTATGTGAAAAATATTTTCCATCAGGTCTTGTATGCGATACAGGTAGAATTTTTTAAATCGGAGATTTAGAAGCAGAAATAACGCAGAAAACGAAATTTACTTTTTTGCCCCCTAGCGGAAAATCTATGATTTACTTGAAAATTTTAAATTAAAAAAAAAAAACATTTAACATTTCGCATCGGAAACATTATCCAACAAAGAAGGAATTTTTCAAATCGGACTCCTAGAAGTAGAGATATTGATAAAAATAAGATATACATCTACGCCCCCTGGCGTAGAAGCCATGCATTATTTCAAGAAGAAAATGTTCCTAAAAGGTTTGTTGACATGAGTATTATCGGTCAACAAACGACTTTTTTTAAAATCGAGATTTTAAAAGCTCATATTTTGCTGCAAATACATCAGAAGCGGAAATTAAGACTTACGCCACCTGGGGGGCCAACCATTTTTTACAAAACTTTGAAATTATGTGCAAAGGATTTCCCACCAGGAACTCTATCCGGTGCAGAAAGAATTTTTTTAAATCGGAGATCTAGAAGCAGAGATATAGGGGAAGCAGTTTACCTTTACGCCCCCAAGCGGAAAGTCTATGAATTACTTAAAAATTTTGAAATTATATGAAAAACATGTCCCACTAGAGACACTATCCAACAAAGACGGAATTTTTCGAATCGGACTCTTAGAAGTAGAAATATTTACAAAAATAAGATATACATTTACGCCCCCTGACGAAGAAACCATGTATTATTTTAAGAAGAAAATGTTTCTAAAAAGTTTGTCGACATGAGTACTATCGGTCTACAAACGACGTTTTTTCAGTCGAGAATTAGAAGCTCATATTTTGCTGCAAATACATTAGAAGCGGAAATTAAGATTTACGCCCCCTTGTGGCCAAACCACTTTTTTTACAAAAATTAAAAATTATGTTCAAACGATTTTTCATCAGGAGCTGTATCCGGTGCAGAAAGAATTTTTCAAATCGAAGATTTAGAAGCAGAGATATAGGGGGAAACGCAATTCCTCTACGCCCTCTAGCGGAAAGTGTATGCTTTACTTGGAAATTGTGAACTTATATGACAAACATGTCACACTGAAAACACTATCCAACAAAGAAAAAATTTTTCAAATCGGACTCTTAGAAGTAGAGATATTGACGAAAATATGATATACATGTACGCCCCCTGGCGGAGAAACTGTGGAATATTTTAAGAAGAAAATATTCCAAAAAGATTTATCTATGTGAGTGGCATCAGTCCGCGAAAGATTTTTTAGAATCGATATTTTAGAAGCTCAGATTTTATTGCAAATACATCAGAAGCAAAAATTAATGCTTACGCCCCCTGGTGGCCAAAGTATTCTTTACCAAAAATTTGAAATTATATGCAAAAGATTTTCGATCAGGAGGTGTATTCGCTGAAGAAAAACATTTTTAAATCAGGGTTTTAGAAGAATAATTATCGGGAAAAATGTAATTTACAATGCAAAAAGAATTTTTCAAATCGGACTAGTTGCAGAGATATCGTGGGTACAGACGGACGGACAAACCGGTAACATAAGCACGAATTTTTTTTTACAAGAGACGTGCTAAAAAAGACCAATTCATAACAGAATTAGTCATAACACCACCAGTAATAATGAGTAATATTGTCAGGGAAAAAATGTCATTAGGATTACACCAGTACACAGAATCACAAAACGGCCCATTTCATATGTGCGCAATGAACGAAAACTGATCAGACATACGCCAAAACGATGAAATATGGCAGAGGAAAATGCGCCGAAAATCCTGAGCAGAATGCTAGTTTATTATGCATAACTTTTTCAATAATAATTATTATTAAAGTGGGAAAAGCCACAGGAATCGATGGAACTTCAGACAGTCTACTTAAATGCTGCGAAAATTAGCTGGCATCACCTGAGGCAACTCCTACACTGCAGAGAAGAGAAGTGATGCTATCTTCCGGTCATCCGTGAGAACAAAAAGTCTTTCAGTCCGTTTTTCAAATCCCACCCAAAATACAGTACAAGTAGAATTATCTAAATACTCCCGGGAAAAGACAATGGTTTACGTGTTGTCGTGATTCGTGACCCACAGTAGGTGAAAACAAAAAAGTCTTTCAGTCCGTTTTTCAAATCCCACCCAAAATACAGTACAAGTAGAATTATCTAAATACTCCCGGGAAAAGACAATAGTTTACGTGTTGTCGAGATTCGTGACCCACAGTAAGTGAAAACAAAAAGTCTTTCAGTCCGTTTTTCAAATCCCACCCAAAATACAGTACAAGTAGAATTATCTAAATACTCCCGGGAAAAGACAACGGTTTACGTGTTGTCGTGATTCGTGACCCACAGTAAGTGAAAATAAAAAGTCTTTCAGTCCGTTTTTCAAATCCCACCCAAAATACAGTACAAGTAGAATTATCTAAATACTCCCGGGAAAAGACAATGGTTTACGTGTTGTCGTGATTCGTGACCCACAGTAAGTGAAAATAAAAAGTCTTTCAGTCCATTTTTCAAATCCCACCCAAAATACAGTACAAGTAGAATTATCTAAATACTCCCGGGAAAAGACAATGGTTTACGTGTTGTCGTGATTCGTGACCCACAGTAAGTGAAAACAAAAAGTCTTTCAGTCCGTTTTTCAAATCCCACCCAAAATACAGTACAAGTAGAATTATCTAAATACTCCCGGGAAAAGACAATGGTTTACGTGTTGTCGAGATTCGTGACCCACAGTAAGTGAAAAGAAACACTGAACCAATTGCTCCGGTCTCAAGGAAGTTTGTGGAGGATCAAGTTCTTCTGTTATTTAATGTCGCTTGTCATTACCTGTAAAATTTGTGACAAGATCCTTCAGAAGGAAATCAACAGACAAAGTAAAAATAAGAAAAAGCACAGTTTCAGAAGAATGTCCAGCGAAAAAGCACTCCTGCGTCATATTGCCACAAAGCAATCCCATGTACACGGAAGAGCCAGAACATTATGACCTTATGATGTTGATCCCCGTCGTGCCGCCGAAAAAGCTCTTACATGTCAAAGAATTGACACCTCAAGATTTCTAAAGGTATCGTGTGGTATTTGGTACGAACGCATTACCAGCAGAAACTTTAACTTTTGGAAGTTATGTGGTTGAGTCAACGTTGATCTGATTTACTGTTCTAACACTAACCACAGATACTCGACTGAATTGATATCTGGGAAATTTCGAAGCCAGGGATGTCTTCCTCATGTTGGGTGAACCATTATCGAGCAATCAATGCAATATGTCATAGCGCATTCTTCTACTAAAAGAAGGCACAACTAGAGAGGCACACCGTTGCCATGAAAGAATGCACCTGGTATGTAATATGTTTAAGTAGGTGGTAGAAGTAATAGTTTTCTTCACATGAATGACTATACCCAGCCAGGGTTTCACAGCAGAACACTGCCCGAAGTTTTACACTTCATCCACCGGTTTGATTTCATCCTACGGTGCATCCTCATATCTACACTTCCACGGGTAAAGGACACACACGTATCCGGTCGTTCACGTGGTGCAAGGGGAAACAAAATTCATCGGAGTAAATGAGCTTCTTCCAATCATTCAAGGTCCAGTTTTGATGCTCGCGTGCCCATTGTAGGTGATTTCGACGGTGATTCGAGGTTAGCATCAGCCCTCACAGTAGCCAGTGAATAGGCAGCCCATTTTAAGCGCAGGTTTCGACGTATTGTATGTCGTGACACATTACTGATATCACCAGCATACAAACTACCGGTGAGTTGCGATACAGAACCCTTCGGCTGACTCGTACCATTCAAGATAGGGTCGCTCACACCTTTAGCATCGATGTGCCACGGTACGGCTGCATATACAGGCATTCCATGTATTACTAGAACGATCGAGCGATTTTAGCCAATCACGACGACGATAGTGAATTGGTGACGATTTTCGGTGGGTGGGGCTTTTCCGGCTGCTAGTGCTGCGAAAACCCAGGTGATGTCCATCGTGCTGTTTGGTATCAATAGTTGCTAGGATTTTCTTCGTGTTTCAAGTATGGCGTAAGAGAAAACTTTCCGGAGAGATTTCACTATGTCATTGAGTGCATCAATAAACAGCTAGTAGGAAGAGTGGATTTGAAATCAATGGATGATATAGCGTGGTGATGAATAAAAACATTAACATCATGATTGTCGAAGAGGCAGAATATATTTACAAGGGGACATTTATTTATGCCACACTCACACCCCACAACGACATACGATGTATTACTTCGAACAACACTCGCCGATGATTGTTCATAGACTTTTTATAATTCTTCACATCAGTGCCTGCATTGTGGCGCCCTCTCTGGACGCTGAGATATGCCACAATATATAAATAGTTGGGTAGTAGAATCTGTCGAGACTTATTTGGGTAAATTGGTTTCCAATGCCAATTTCAGTTAAGTATGTTAAATTATTCAAAACCCAAGTTATTGTATATATTCATCACCGAAACTCGTAAGAAAAGCTTTGCGAAATATCTCGATTGTGTCGTCCTGGTTCAGATCGCCTAGAACGAGTTAAATCTAATTTGGCAACTTACGTGTTTTAGCTGCCGTGAGAAATGCTAACGTTATAAGCAACGTACGTGGGGTCAAAATGACCCCACGTACGTAAAATGGTGGGGTCGTACTTTAAATGGTGGGGTCAAAATGACCCCACCATTTAAAGAAAAATAAGTTATGTTGTGAAAGTGCAATTGGATTGAAAATTTTATTACGGGAATTTTTCATATTCTACTGTCAAAGAAATCAATTACAGTGGAAATTAAACAAAAGTTTTTCTAGAATAAATTCATCTATTTGTGATACTTAAAAATCAACATTTTACATTGAAACAGTAAAACACACACGCACGCACACACACACAAATAGTATTTATCAATAAAAATGTATAACCTGAAATATTACAGAAATATTTTCTTACTTATATTTTACATGCCTGCTAACACAATGCCATTTAAATAAAAATTGCACTAGTTTTTTTTGATGCACAGTCCACCCAGTCCTCATTCTAGTTTTGTTTTTTATCAAATTTTCACCAAGTCGTTTTATCAAATTTAAACCGGTAAGGTTTTTCATTCAGGAAAACTATCATAGTGTATTTTGCATGCGCATTGTTTGAAAAATACGCTATAACGACGTGGGGTCACTTTGACCCCAAATGCTATAATATAGAGTTAGGATAGGGAGTTTTTCTATTAATTTTATACGAGATTTAAAGTAAATGTAATTTTAAGTCATTAAAATATATTAAATTTAAATGAGGTTGAGCCTATTTCAAAACGTTACTTACATGCACATAAACCTTTCCACCAATGGGTTTGACTTTCTCGTTTTTCTCGAATTTATTAATACTTTCTCGTTATCCACAAAGTCAAAGACTTCGTGGATAACGAGAAATGTTACGGAAATATTTAATTTCTGATACTCAACTATTTATATTGTGGAATATCTGACTGCGTCTTCTTTCATCATCGAGAGAGGGCGCCACAATGCAGGCACTGAGGAAGAATTATAAAAAGAGTGAACAATTATCGGCGACTATTGTTCGAAGTAAGATCTCGTATAGTCGTATGTTGCTGAGGTGTGTGAGCGTGGTATAAATAAATGTACCCTTGCAAATATTTTCTGTTTCTTCGATAATCATGCTGTTAATGTTTTTATTCATCGCCACGCTATATCATCCATTGATTTCAAATCCACTCTTCCCACTAGCTCTTCATTGATGCACTCAATTGCATAGTGAAATCCCTCCGGAAAGTTTTCGCTAACTCCATACTTGAAACACGAGGAAAATCCTAGGAACAATTACACCAAACAGCACGATGGACATCCCCTGGGTTTTCGCAGCACTAGCAGCTGGAAACACCCCACCCACTGAAAATCGTCACCAATTTGCTATCGTCGTCGTGATTGGCTGAAATCGCTCGATCGTTCTAGTAATATACAGAATGCCTATATGATGTTGGGCTATACCTTGCCGGCGGTGGTTCGTGGTTCGTGGTTCTTCCCTCCGCGGACCGCTTTTTGAAGGCACGTTTAACAACGGCTTACCGTGAACCCCTACACGTCTTGCGGTCCCGGATATTACTCTGGCCAATTCGTCTGGCCATAACAACTTTGCCTCTGTCAAATTTCCTTCAGTTCGCCACCTTTCCCATCTGAAGAACAAGAATAACACTGATTAAAAGAGCTTAGTGTGAGGTTTAGTAATACCGTTTTATAACCTTCACACGCGCCTCCGTTTACTTGCCTTTGCTTCGATTTGCATAAAGACTCCCGGGAAAGTTCGAGAACGGTTCGCGGAACATGAGGAAGACTTCCAGGTATTTCCCTGTTCCTCCAACTTGCCCAGGCATCAATCCAATTGAGTGCCTGTGGTTTGTGTTTGAACAGCATATCCGATCTCCGGCGATTCAACTACGGAACTGAAAAAAGTTGAAGGATATGCTGGTAACGTGACGGTACCAGATACCACAAGACAACTATAGGAATCGTGTAGCGTCTATTCCACACCGAGTAAGATCTGTTCGGGCGCCACGTGGAGAGGGCCAATATTATATTAGGCAGATGGTCATAATGTTTTGGCTCTTCGATGTATACCAACATTAATGAAGTGCATAAATGTGCAGTCGTTCTCACTTTGCCAAATCGTATTCCACTTGCCCGCGGCTGGCTGGGTCCATGTCCATGAAGTGCCATTCGAAAAAATATTAGATGGCACCTTGAGTTGGTTAAGCGGTGAAATCTATTACTGGCAATTGTTGCGTTCTAGCGACTTCGCTGGACTCGAGTGCGCGTCGTGGTAGCTTTCAGCTCTCCTAGTTTTCGAAGTCTGGAAGCTGTTCTAATTTCCGTGTCGAACTCACATTGCTGCCTCAATACGCTACAGAAGGGGTCTTCACATGCCATTATCACTAAATCAGCCACGAAAAAGTTGAAATGTGTGTACCTTGTGTATTGCTTTAACAAAGACCTAGTGGAATCAGTTCTGTTGATGTTTGCAGTAGGTACTACCAAACGTCTTCATTCGGAATTCAAACCCAAGCCCATTAATATTTACTGGTTACCAGCCTACGCCTCTGACCACTGTTGCTCCTGGACGGTGCACACATCGGTTTGTTAACAGATGTGCTTAAACAAAAACAAATACGTTTATTAAATTGAGATGATTCTGCTACGGCAATATCTAGAATTCATTAGAAATAAAAATTATTAGACTCTTTATTATAACGACAATGAAACACGTGATTAAACCTGAAGGCGTGCCATGTTTCTATTGTGTTCATGCAAAAATTATGATTCAGAAAATCGAAAGTTGTGAAAAAAAGGAAATTACTATATTGTGATACCAATATTGTATTATAGAAATGTACATAACATAATTCAGCTGTCAAAAAACATGTAAAGATAATGTTTGTTTATTTTTCCCCAATTTATGTACTCAGCATTCTTTAAATCATGTACACAGTTTTCCTCAAATTGATATGACGGTACTTAATATAATTTAAGAATAATATGTACTTTTAAGAAAAGTTCATCCGTTCAATATTATTTAATAATACTTTCGTGTATTATTATCCAAAAAAAAAAATTGCCATTCATTTTCTAATTTATTTCTTCAATAAATGAGTGTATCAGTCGTTTCGAGCTAACAACAAAATTAAAAAAATTAACGCCTGTCATTACCTATACGTTCTCTAGAGTCATTCATGTTTGAGATCAATTTGCTTTGGCAAAGGAATTTCGATACTTCTAGCTCATAATCTGGCAGCCATTCTACGACTATTGAAGGCAGTGTTGCCAATTTGGGGGAAAAGTCGCTAAATTTAGGGACTTTTCGCTTGAAGTTAGAGACAAAAATTTTGGTTTGGGATTAGAGACTTTTTTAGGGGATTTTCCCCGTGGTTTTGGGGACTTCAGCGCCTTTTTCCGTATTAGCTGTTTTTTTCATAAACTTTGAGACAAAATATTTTTCCAGTTGGCAAGGCTTAAATTTTATACAAACATTACGTAACCGCCAGTACATAAACTTTCGTAAAAGCAACAAATGCCAATTGGTTCAGGACTAATCGTAATCGTTATCAAACTTCGTCGCCCATGTTAACATTTCATCCAACGAGATCGTACGTAAATACCCGTTGCTGGTTTCTAATGCATTTCCTCTCTTTTTCCCCCTACTTTCTGTTTACTTATAATTCTTCCTCAGGTTAATGTTGGGGGTGAGTATCTGGGTGCATCGTATTCTGACTTGTGTTACCAACTTAGGGGTAAAGTCGCTAAATTCAGGGGAGTTTTTTTTTTTTTGATTGGAGGTTTAACGACCACCGTGAGCAAATCAATGGGCTATGAGCAGTCGCCCGTCCCTAATTTAGGGTCACTGGTTCCAGGGAAGGGAGAGAGCCAGTGCCGTAAGACAAACACAACATCCATGCCTGACCGGGATTCGAACCCGGACCCCTTACGGACGAATGATCAGAGGCCAACGCCTTAGACCACTGCGCCACCGGGGCGGCTCAGGGGAGTTTGTCACAAAAATATTATTTTAGGATTACCTACATTTTTAGGGGATTTAGCTAGGTCTTTAATGATTTCAGGGCCTTTTTTCATTTACGATTTCAAGTATTTAAAATGCGGTTTTTGAAATCGGAAGAGTCCTTAATTTTCGCCGCCCCGGTGGCGCAGTGGTCTAAGCGATGGCCTCTGATCATTCGTCCGTTAGGGGTCCGGGTTCGAATCCCGGTCAGGCATGGATGTTGTGTTTGTCTTACGGCACTGGCTCTTTCCCTTCCCTGGAACAGTGACCCTAAATTAGGGACGGGCGACTGCTTATAGCCCATTGAGTTGCTCACGGTGGTCGTTAAACCTCCAATCAAAAAAAAAAAAAAAGAAAAGTCCTTAATTTTTCATAGTTCCAATAACCGTAACCATGAATCGTAACGCTTATAGAAAGCACCCTCCCCCCTTTTTTTTTGATTGGAGGTTTAACGTGAGCAACTCAAGGAGCTATAAAGCTATCACCCGTACCTAATTTAGGGCCACTGACTCCAGGGACGGGGAAGAGTCAGTATCGTAAGACAAACACAACATCCATGCCTCACCGGGATTCGAATCCTGACACTTCTCGGACGAATGGCCATAAGTCAGCGCTTAGACCACTGCGCCACCGGGGTGGCCAATTCCCCTTTTCCTCTGTCTTATCAGGCATAGGAAGCCTGCCTATTACCGCTGAGTTTTCGTGGGATCTCTTAGGCTGTGAATACGGTAGTGGTGGGACTCACTTCTGCGTTTCCATTGGCAGAAATATTGTATCATTAAAACAAAAGTTATGTTTTATTTACATCAAAATAACAGTGGCATATAACTGGAAAGAAAATGTTTTTTTTTTTTTGTGCGAGAAATAATCTCACCTCCAATGCTATAATTTATTGGTCCGCCATACTGCACGTACTAAGTGCGCTTAGCTAGTCATCTTGGCTATTTAAAAATTGTTGCCGTATTCTCTCCCCCTAAGAATATATGTATATATATATATATATAATTTGTTTGTTTGTCTGCGGTTTTTACGACCCCCGTGAGCAACTCAATGGGCTATAAGCAATCACCCATCCCTAATTTAGGGCCACTGGTCCCAGGCAAAGGGGAGAGATTGTACACAAACACAACATCCATGTTTCACTAGATTCGAACCCGGACCCATCTCGGACGAATGATCAGCAGCCAGTCTTTGGACCACTGAGCCAATGGGGGCGTCATGCATATACTATTGAGCCATATTAAGTAATAATATCAACACATTCAGTTCTTTTTATATTATCAATTTAAAGTTAAAAATTAATAATAATGAGTCATTAAATTTTAAATGGTGTACAAAAATTCAACATAATTAAAATCTTATTTTTAGGGACATTTTTTCACTTTTAGAGACTTTTTATCACTGATTTGGAGACTTTTAGAATGAGTGAGTTGGCAACACTGATTGAAGGAACGGAACTGTCTAATCTAGCATTCTAGCTTACTTTTATGTCGAGTAACGCAGTACGACGCTATCTAAAGTGTTTGTCCGCAATTTGTAGTGTTATTTTCAGCATTTTTTTCAAACATCAGTGACAGATTGAGTGAAATGAAAGCGTTGAGGCCTCTTGCTTGAGATCAATTTTTGAAAATACGAATGTTATCAGCTGGTCGGAACAAGGATTTTAAAATGTCCTAGTAATGTCTGAATATTTTCCTTTCATGTTGTCTAGCGCTGTAGGGTACGGCGTACATCATGGACGCATTAATGACAAGCAAGAGAAGTTCAAACGCAACGACCTACGTGTTCATAACTTGAAAATCCAATAGTACATCCTAATCAACAGACAGAGATCTTTTTGACGATTCTGAACTCCCTCCCCCCTAAAAAACAGACTTAAACAAAAAAATGTATACTATTGCCGCTTCTGACTTTGTTCCTATTATATCGTACAATGCTGTGGGCTCTTTTGTATGTTAACGATTAGAAGTTTGATGTGAAAACGAATAGTAAATTAAAGCATGTATTTTAGTCCGAAATATTTTAGTAATTGCATATTGCAAGTAAAAATGTCCAGAATATGCTTAACATTTACGGTGCGTCGCTTACGATTCGCACCAAATTCAGCCCAAAGGTCTATCATTGAGAAAGAGCCTGACACATTTGCATTAAATAAGCACATCATGCAGGTTAGTTTGATTTGAATATCCACCATTTTTTTTATTAGTGATGAACTTTGCCATAATTTTGATTGCTGTCCCTGAAATGAGATTTTACGCAAATTCTTACAGAAGGTGAGTAGAAAGTTTCGCAAGATTTGGATCACTTTATGTCTTCATACGCACCTTTACGACGAAAGCTGACTAGCTTTCAAAAAGTAAGTCATCGTATTGCACAGTCTTTAGCCATCTGTCTGCCAGTTCTTTGATTCCGCGGTGGTACCAGTTCTTGTCCTTCCAGGCGAAGAACTCCTTCACCCCAGCCGCTACCTCCTCCTGGTTGTTGAAGTGCCGCCCGCAAAGAAAGTGGGCCATGGACCGGAACAAGTAATAATCCGACAGGGGCAAGGACCAGACAATATGCTGGGTGTGGCATCAGTTCGATGCCCTCAAGTTCCTGGAGTTTTGCTAGGGTCGTTCGGGCGGTATGAGGCGAGCGTTGTCTTGCTGTAGGAGACCGCGCTTTCTCTTCACCCGTGCCGGGTATTTCTCCTCCAAAACGGCATTGATCCGCTCCAGCTGTTCAGAGTAGAGGTCGGCGTTGATGGTCCAAATATCTGGAACAAATTCGTAATGGATTATCATCTCGTAATTTCACCAGACGCAGAACATCGCCTAGTGCTCGAAGCGCCCACGTTTGGCAACAGGCTCAGGAAGCTGGCCCGGGCTCAACCACTGCCGCTATTTGTTAGGATTACGGAAATACACCCACTTTTCATCGCACGTAAAAATTCTCTTGATGAAATGTACATCGCGTGGGTTTTCTAGGAGTTTCATGCACACTTCCACTCGGCGGTTTGCTTCAGCTGGCGTCAATTCGTGAGGAACAACGCGGCAGTTCCTGTAGACCTTGCCCAGGTCCTGACGGTGACGAACCACAGTGGTATGGGATATGCCCAGCTTTCCTGATAATCTACGAGTGCTGGTTGTTGGATTTGACTCTACGGCCTGGCGCTCGGCCTCCGAATCCACGGTTCGCGCCTACCTGACGTTGGCTGATCGTCGAGGTTTTTGTCACCTAAGCGAAATTTCTTGAACTATCTGGTTGCTATATTGTAATCCACGGAACCTTCCTCTTTCGCATGAGAAGTGTTTCGTGTTGCTTTAGCAGCATTATGGCCAAATTCAAACTGGTAAAGCAAAAGTTCCCTAATTAGCCGGTTGTGTCAGTCTATCTTTTAGGCTTTCCAACCACAGACTAAACGATGACGTGCAATGCTGTTCACTGCAACGACTACCACTTTATATCCCTTTCAACTGACTGCAGTGCACGACTTAAACTAGTTTAAACACGTGACACACCCACCGCAGCACGTGCGTTTATGCAAATATTTCAAAACTTTCGACTCACCCTCTGTACCTAAATTTTTAATCATTAGTGTTCTCGCGTAACTAAAAAATTACCATTACACTGTATCAAAATAACCCCCCCCCCCCCGTTTTTTTTTTTAAAGGCGATTCGAAAATTCTACAAGAATCGCAGTTGGGATGGGCAAAATACCTGGATGTTTTTGAACATCGATGTTTTGCCACCGATGATCGATGTTTTAGACTCAATGTTGCAGAAGCCGATACATCGAAAACATCAAAGTTTCGTGACCGATGTTCCGAACTGGTGAAGAATATCTTCTACGAAAAGCAAATGCATTCATTTTTGTTACGTTCTTACAAAGATGAAAGAAATATCACCTTCCTATTGGCAGTTTTAGTGGATTCGTTGGTGAAAACAGATATTTTCCTCGAAGGTACGTGAGCCGATGCATCGGAAAAACATCCAGGTTTCCATCCATACATCGAAAAAACATAGAGCGTTTTAAGAAATATTATTAGTTATTTGGGTTTGAATTGGTGAGCAATCACCATTATATTGAACAGAGATTTTACCCACCGATATGCCCATTCGTTGCTGAAAATGAAAAACTAAAATCTTCGGCTTGTTAGCAAGACATCGAGGTTTCACCCGATACATCGAAAAACACCGAGGTTTCCACCGACACATGGGGTGTTTTAACAAACACTACGTTACTAGATGTTGCATTGGTGAGTAATACTGTTACATTGAACAGAGATTTTACAAATCGATTGCGCCTTTATTGCTGCAGTTGGAAAAGTGCGAATTCTTCAGTTTATTAGCAAAACATCAAAACATCAAGGTTCCCACCGATGCATCAAAGAAACATCGATGCTTTCCCAATGCATTGAGCGTTTTAACAAATGTTATGTTACTAGATGTTGAACTGGCGAGTATCACTGCTATATTAAAAAGATTTTACAAATCGTTTGCCCATTTACTGGTGCAGGTAGAAAAATGCGAATTCTTCAGTTAATTAACAAAACATCGACTATCGTCTAGAGCCAAACCTAGGGTTCATCTAACTCCTCGTGTCATTGGGCCGTGCTGAGGTGACGCGAACGAAATAGATAACTAATTGACGTGTTCGTTGAATACCGTATATACTCGTGTATAGGTCGACTTCTTTTAATGAAATATTTAGGTCGAAATTAGGGGGTCGAACTATACACGGAAAATATTTCTGATAGGTTGAAAACCAAAATTTTGATGCCTTATGGAAATGCTCATACTTAGCCCTTTGCGCCATCAGTTCATTTGCAGTTGTATATTTAGTCATTTTCTGGGTGTTACTGGTACAGAAGAAAGTTATTGCTAAGAATTTTCTTGATTTTATATTTACGAATTTCTTTATTCACTAACAGAAAAACTCATTTCTCAAGGATGTCTCAAATTCCGTTTTAGATCTGTCGATATGGCCTTGACTGCCCCGCTGGTAAATCACCCAGAGGAAAGAGGTGAACGCGTCAGCCAGTAGTTTAAGTTGCACCGTGCTGTGACCTACGACCGTGCTCAATTCTCGACGGGATGAAGAGGGAAAAGAACAGACTATTGAAAAAGGAGACCGCTTCCTCTGCTCAGCGACGGCGGAGAAGAGAGGCATTACAATCTACAGAACAGCGGTAACTTGTTCAATGCATTACGAAAACGAAATGTTTAAACTTGGCTGATAGCTCAGAATAACATTGCAACTGATAGTAAAAAAGTGCATTAGTTTAAGAACCTACTTACGTTTGTTATTAAATTGAATGTGCCCCGGCTCTAAAAATCAAGCAAACAGTAACCTTTTCAGAAGACTAAGAGCGAACAAAAAGGATTGCATATTTACTGAATGGGGCAATGTTTGGTTTTGTCACTAAAGCCGATTGTTTGTCACAAACACGGTGGAGAAGGGGGATTAAACTCGAGAGTAGATAAACGACCTCTCTCTCTGTCAATCACACACTTTTCCAGCTCAGCAGTTGACCGACAGCTGCTACGCTGCACAGGGTAGTGAGAGAATATTTTATAGAACAAAATTTTTTCAATTTTTTAAATAGTTGCGTGCAAATTTTCTAGTGTCCACAATACATCAAAATAAAGATACATTTTAAATTTTGAAGAGATCCATTGAAAACTTCAAAATTTACACATTTATTTTTTACGGCATGCATATTCTTCATGGGATGAGAAAACTATCAGATTGACATCAAGGCCTATTAACACTTTCCAAATATGTTTCAGGAAGTGTTTTTTTTTCTTTTTAAATAACGATGTGCCTTACGTTCGTTTGCTGTGGGAGCAAATGCTTTACTCTCCATGAATGAAGTAACTGCAGAAAACCCGCTCGCAAAAAGTGGGATAAAGTGGGAGGGGGACAATGTGCAAAAATGGGTTCATATATTGTTAAAGTGTGTAACCTTCCCCTGAAAACTCTCTAACCAGGGTGGTGAGCCCTATCCTCTTCCCAGAATTGTGCCTCAATTCCACCCACATTTTGCGGGAAACTGCCGCAAGCAACATTGCGAGAGTCAGCTACAACAATAATTGTAGGCTCACATTTCCGCATGCGGGCGCATCCTCGGAAAATATTTTTTTTTTATACGCGAGATCAGTGTAAATAGTTTCAATGTTATTTCGATGTGATTTGGCTCATTGAATAAAGGATTTATTTCCCTCGAAAAGATGAGTTCCTCAGTGTATATATGTGCATGTACATATTTTGTTTGAATAAAGGGCAGTCGCCCCACAGAGTTCGCGCTAGCGATCGATTCTCCCACACAGGGGTAGAGATATTTTCTAGCCCCTGCCCAAATGGCACGCACACACGGGTCATGACGGAGACTTCTGATACAATGGCGGCCCACGGGGGCAGCAGCAAGCTGCGGGTCTACGGACCGATCCTGTCCGGGTGGAGGACTGTTGAATCCTGGCAGGATTACTCCCAGAGCCGTCACTTTTAAGTTCGAGAGAGTTTGTTTAACCCTGTGGAGTCCGCAATTGGACGGTACAGGTTAATGGTCATCAGCTAGTCCTTATACACAAGATAGGTTGGTATACAAAAACTGCAGATATTCACATAAAAATCGGGGGGTCTGCCTATACACGAGTATATACGATACATGTACGTGTGGAACATGTAATGATGGAGCAATAATAACAGATATTAATAATTGCAAGATGAAAGAATCTCGCGGAGCTTCAACATTAAAATTCGTACCATCTCTTATAGATAGCGGATGGACATATACTTCTGATACAAAAATGTTTGAAGTACAATATGTATAATACGAGTTACTATGACTTTAACACATGTTCATTCATACGTATTTACTCGTAGCAACATCCAAAGCTAAAATCGGGTTTTCTATCTAAGTCCATGATTATGATATACCTAATTAATATGCAATGAAATAAATGCAATCAGTGTACCTTCAAACCTGCGTAAGATCAGTTGAAAAAGTCTTTTGCAGAAAGATACCGAAGAAAAAGTTCAAAAGTAATAAAACTCTCTTGATTCTTCTGGATTTTTTGCTGCAATGTGAAAACAGCTATTTAAGTCTGGATTTAGTACACATCACAAACATTTTGAGATGCCCTGAGCACCTGCATAGTAAACATTGTTCGCCTATTAAAATTTATGACAAGATAATAGAACTACCAAAATTCTGTGCCGACGATTGGGGTATGCATTTTTGATTTTTGATCACCAACTTAATAGTACAAGGTGTACCTCATAAACAGTCACTATTGGTGGAAACCCAAACATTTTTATTATTCTTCAGATTGCTTTATGTGATTAAAGTCACTAATGTTCATCTGCCTGTACAGGGTGATTCAGAAATGTTGGTCATAAATGAAAATATAGGTAATACTCATTGAGCAAAAAAAAGTCTTAGTCAACATAGGTCCGGAAACGAACCGTTTCCGAGATAGACATTTTATTGCATGGTTTCCAGCAGTAAGGTAAAGTTGTTTTTTCTCAAGCTGTCCGCTATTTCGATAGTTTTTGCACTTCTGAGGAAGAAATCGGTAGGGCTGAATTGTTTGAGGGACCGGTTAGACACCAAACTTACCCCTCCTCGAAAATGCCCCCTCGACTCCCCCCACACCAAGGTAAAAAACAAACAATTCCAGTTCTTGGAGTAAATCATCACACACGGTGAATACTTTGAGCTTCTGGGGGACAGTGAAGGGGATGATTTTTGGGAGGGGTTGGGTTGAGGGTCCCAACTTTCAGACCAAGAACAAATGACATGTCTCTCACAGGAGCTGACTGAATACAACAAATACAACCCAAATAAACTGTGGGGAGAAACCAACGTTACATCTGGTAGCCCTGCATGATGTTAAAACGGCAAAAAAAAATGCCTGAGATGTCTCCCGCGGGAGCTTGACAAATCAATGGGACACCCAGGTGCACGGAAGTCTCTGGCGGGCGACACACAGACAGCGACCTGTTATATGATACTAACCGGGTTCACGCAAAAACCTCCACATCACTACGGCTAGCATCTCCTAACACATGACAGAAGAGATGCAAATGCTGCCGTGATGGCATCGTGGTACGGCGAACGCGCCACGTCTGCATGACATCAGTTAGCACGTGGAGGCTTAAACGTGTACATTACAAGCAATATCGAAGTGTGTTTCGTACTGTTACTATTAATGGCTGCTATGGCTAGCACTTTCATAAATGCAGAGTTAACTGACATGCATTTCATGTATGGTCGGGCAAATGGAAATGCAGCTCTCGCAGCGCGTATGTACACTGAGGCCTATCCAAACCGAAGGCATCCCGATCGTCGCATATCTGTGTTGATCCACCAGAGCCTAACAAAGAATGGGTCATTTCAGTTTGCTGCACCAGCGGGTAGGCCAGGAACTACCCGAGATCCTGGATTGGACGAGCGACTGTTACGAAGAAGACCCGGAAACGAGCACTAGAAGGATTGCTCTCGCGGAGAATAGGAGTCAAAGTACCATCTGGAGAGTTCTGCATGACAATCGCCTTCACCTTTACCATATCAAGCGAGTGCAAGGCTTACGTGTGAGGGACATTCCACCGAGAGTTGCATTGTGCCGGTGGCTGCTATATCGATGCGCGCGTAATCCGGGCTTTCTCGCTAATGTTTATACACTGATGAGGCCTCACTCACCAGGCATGGCATTTTCAAATTCCATAACTGCCACAAGTGGGCAGTCGAAAATCCCTACGGCATCCAGCGATTACGTCACCAGGTTCGATTCGCAATTAACGTGTGAGTTGGTGTTTTAGGTGATAGTGTCATAGCACCCTTTTGTGCTTCCCAACAGGCTTGCAGGTGATTTGTATCTGCACTTTTTGCAGCATGACCTCCCGCAGCTATTGGGAGATGTAACAATGTGGTTCATGAACGATGGTTCACTAGTGCACTTTCGTCGCACGGTGAGGCAGCATCTCATTGCAACGTTTGGAGAGCGATGGATAGGTCGGGGCGGGCCCCGCTCGTGTCCTCTCCGCTCATCTGACCTCAGTCCATTGGATTTCTGCATCTGGGGCTATTTGACAGGATGAGTGTATGCAGTTTCCGTGGGCAACGTCGACGAATTGCGAATACGAGTGGAAACTGTATGTGCGGAAATCAGGCACAACCAAGGCATGTTTAAACGAATGCGCGTCTCGCTGAGGAGACTGGAGGCCGGTGTCAAAGCGAGCAGAGGCATTGTGAACATTTGTTGTGAAGGTAAGCACCCTACATGATACTTCTGTCTGTATTTGTACTTGTTGCTTTCCGTTTTAACATCATGCAGGGTTATCAGATGTAACGTTGGTTTCTCCCCACAGTTTATTTGTGTAGTATTTGTTGTATTTGGGGAGCTCCTGCGGGAGACATCTCAGAATAATTTATTCTTGGGCTATTATTTATTAACCTGACCCCCCCCCCCCCCGCTACAAAAACTCATCCCCTTCACTGTCCCCCAGGAGTTCAAAGTATTCCCCGTGTGTGGCGTTTTACTACAAGGACTAGGGTGGTTTGTTTTTTACATTAGGAGGGGGGGGGGGGGCAATATTTGGTGTCTAACCGTTCCCTCAAACAATTGGGGTCTAACCGGTCAATCAAACAATTCAGCCCTCCCGATTTCTTCCTCAGAAGTGCAAAAACTAACGAAACCGCGCACAGCTGGGGAAAAAACAACTTTACATTACCGCTGGAAACCCTGCAATAAAATGTCAATTATCTTGGAAATGTTTCGTTTCCGGACTTGTGTTGGCTAGACTTTTTTGTTTGTTTCGATGAATGCTACCTATATTTTCATTTATGACCAGCATTTCTGAATCACCCTGTATATGGAGTGGTAGTGTAATCATATGTAAGTTGTTAAATTATGTTTTATGGTTATGGTTGGAGGTTTAACGACCACCGTGAGCAACTCAATGGGCAGTCGCCCGTCCCTAATTTAGGGCCACTGGTTCCAGGGAAGGGAGTGAGCCAGTGCTGAAAGACAAACACAACATCCATGCCTCACCGGGATTCGAACCATGACCCCTTTGGGACGAATGATCAGTGGCCATCGCTTAGACCATTGCGCCACCGGGGCGGCATTTAACTTATGTTTAAAACAGCCCTTAGAAAGAAAATTAAGTCTTATCAAGCTACACATCCCGAACGGTGTTACATAAATTCAATCCAAATGTAATGTTTTATATAATAAATCATTCTCCTATGTAGTTCCTTCACTGCATCTGGTAAAGGAAATACCTGGTTACCCAAACAGAATATACTGATCATGCTGATGTCAATTCTTAATTCGGATGTTACATTCGTATATTGTTATTTTATAAAAGTCGAATATATCACCTGTCTCTGCACTGCAGTTTTTCCACAAGCAAGTGTGGGAATAAGCAGCTTTTGCTTGTTTCCATTACGGAAACAAGCAAAAGCTGCTTATTCCATATCACACCATTACAAGTAACTGAAACACTGGTTATACTTCCAACACTGGTTTGCTCTCAGAGATTTACAAGTCACCGCTGATGTGCTGCCATCTATCAGGCCGCTATGAAAGAGGATGCGCCTAAGAGTCTGGTTTCGTGACTATTTTGTCTGGACAATTAAAACGACTTTTAAGAATGAATATTTCGTACCTACTGCGAAGAATTTACTTAAACGGAACAGTTTTGTTTCCTAATGAATAGGATGGTGTCTCTCTCTCTCAGAATAAATGAACTGATTACGTGACTATAAGATCAATTAATTACGTGGAAAAACGTGTGAAGGAAGAACTGTCTAATGACACCTTCGTTTGGGGCAGCCATTCTAAGAAGTGATACAACCCGCCAAAAACCACAGAAGTTCTCACCAAGTACTTTACCTGCGTACAGAAGAAAACGGTTTCTCAAAGGAGTCCTCGGGATATCCTCACACATAAATCTCCAAACATCTTTGCTACAACCGTTTCGTTTTACCACACGTTCGACACGCGTTTCAAGCGAACACCCAATTGCTTTAATCTGTTATCTAATTGGCCTCCGCCACTTCGGCACGGCCCAATGAGATAATGCATAGAGAGACCCGAGGTTTTTCTCAATACACTAGTCCAAACATCAAGGTTTCTACCAATACTTCGATCGTCTAAGCAACCATATTGTAACTGGACGCTGAATTCGTGAGTATCACTGTTGTATTGGAAATATATTTTACAGATGGATTGCCTATTTACTGCTGCAGATGGAAAAGTGCGAATTCTTCAGTTTATTAGCAAAACACTGCGGTTGACACCGATGCATCGAACAAAAAGAGAAGTTTCTACTGATACATCGGGCATTTTAATAAATATTGTTAGTTACCTGAGGTTATTGGTGAGTAATCACTGTTATATTGAACAGAGACGTTGCAAATCTATTGTGCATTTACTTCTGCAGAGTGAAAACTACGAATTTTTCGTTTTATTAGCAAAAACCGTCAAGGTTTTCACCGATGCATTGACGTTTTGGATATGAGTAAGCACCGATGTCGATCATCAATGTTACCCACCAATGTGCAGATCCCTAAATCACAGTACAATCTATATCTACCATTCTTCTGCCTGCTGCCGAAACAGCGGTACTTTAAGAAATATTGAAAATAAAGAAAGAACAATTTAATATCATGTAATTTTATATTCATTATGAACCGTGTTATTTCACATTTAAAGCGCTGGCAAACTACAAAAGCCTTGATAATTTTTCTTTAACTGCATTTTGATTCGGAAAGTACCTTTTCAGAACTAGTTCTCTCGATACAGAAAATTTGTTCTTAATATGACATTTTCGCATATGGAAACTGATAATTAGATTATTTCTGAAATATTTTTGCCTCGATGGTGCAATTGTTAAAGCGCTGGCTTCTCACCGTTCGCTCGAGTGGGCCCAGGTTCGAGTCTCAGGTGAGGGGTCATGTGTTTGTTTTACGGCGTGCGAAATAAACCTTTCCTCTTACCAGTGGCCCTAAATTAGGGTCGGGTAAACTGCTCATTGCCCTCAGAGTTGTTCGTGGCCGTAACCCCCCTCCCCCAAAACAAAATCGTTTTTGAAGCACCTTGAAGTGTACAACATACTTTTGGAAACACAGAAATTGATTTTTCCAATGTACAGCTGTTCTTTTACTGTGGAAATTCATGCAAAATTAAAAACGAAAACCCACATGCACATGCTAGAAGTTATTGAAAATAATCCGTTCGTATTCCAAAACTGTCGCGGTTGCAGTGTAACCAGTTACGATATTTAAGAAACGCAAGTCGCTTACTTATAAAAAGAGAAGGAAGACTACAGCCTATATTTTTTGTCAATGCGAAATAATTATATTTTTTCCTGAATGGGTGTCAAAACATTCGCAGAAATCATTAGAAATTAGAATTTAGGACAAAACTAACAGGAAAGCTAAAGTGGCTTAATATGTGGCATTAGCAGGCCGTCTCTTGTATGGCTCGAATCTGAACGTACTCCTACCTGTTGGCCACCTGTTTACAAGTAACATCACAGAAACATCTTTAGATATCAAATCAAAGTTTGTATTTTTCTTACACCAGATTCGGTAAAATGCAGGGCTCTGATTATATAATTCCCTTACCTGCAAATAAATGTTAACGATGGCAAATTAGATCTTTCAATTTCAGTGCCGGGAACATTTGTTCTTGATCCGTGACCGAAATAATCAATTTGAAATGCTGACTACAATTTTCATAGTGCAAGCAACAAACTACCTTTCACCGAAGCGCCAACGTTGCTAATAATATATTTGTTTATTGTGGGCTTAACGACCACCGTGAGCAACTCAATTGGCTATAGGAGGTCACCCGTCCCTAATTTAGAGTCACTGGTTCCAGGGAAGGGAGAGAGCGAGTGCCGTAAAACAAACAACATCCATGCCTCACCGGGACTCGCACCCGGACCCACCTCGGACGAATGGTCATAAACCAGAGCTTAGACCACCGCGCCACCGGGGAGGCATCATTAATAATAACAAAACATTTCATCATTGAGAGAGTTCAACCAGATACGCGACACCGTTTTGCGTAGCTTTTCGGTTCAACAGGCAGCACGCTCATCTTCAGTTGAAGACGAAGCCAACCAAGGCCAGTTTGAACCCTATCGGGTGCAGTGGGACGGAATTTAATATGTCAAATTAGAAGGTTGTGGGAAATTTCTGTATAAATACCGTAAAATCCGAAACGGGCGTTTTTGAAATAAACGAAATTATTGACAACGTAAAATCTGTCAAAATACGGAAGTTAGAAGAAATGGGAACTTTCAAAATTGGAAATTTCGTTAAAAGACGGTCACCTACAAGCAACTTCGCTACACATTGTTTTCAGGAATTTTCCGTGAATTCAACCCACTTACTTTTTTACAGTGTAAATTCTCATCTACTCCATACATTTTCAAAACATTTCACAGAAGCACCCTGTTTCTATGTCTAAGCCTTATGAAAATTTATAAATGTAGTGAGAACTTTCTTATGAACCTAAAACTTATGTTCAAAGAACGCATTTAACAAAAGGAAAAAATGGTTAGTGCACGTCTTACAAGGCAGAAAAACACTCAGTAAATCCCACACATTCTGTGATATTCCTTTACGCTTTAGGATAAATTGGAACTCCAAACAGAAACGAAATTTTCGCATGACCAATCAATATCAGTGTTACAACAACCGTAGCCTATGGGGATCGTGAAAGAAGCCTGCTATTTCTGCCTTCAAAATGAGGAAGACCTTACGCCGGAAAGCTCCCCAATAGGCGCTTTTACCGAGGACAAAAACGATTAGCCGCTGCTGGTGGCTGGTGGGTGCGCTCACTTATGGAATTAAAACACTTAAATTTTCTCCATAATCGCTTGAATTTTTTTATTTTGTCTTAAGAAAGCGATTAATAATATTAATATAAGACTAATAAATAACACTGATCGTATAGTTTATCAGTTTTCTCTCCTTAACTAGCATTCTGTTATGTTCTGCATCAATGAATAAGTTACGCATTTCGGGACACATTAGTTAGACACATCGATGGCCTGCTATGTAGAATTTTAAGAATTTTAATACATACCGTTTTAGTAATTCACTGTTCACAAATCATTTTGAAAGGTAAGATTACATAACTACCTACTTCTTTATTTGAACGCTTTCCACCCTTAAAGGGTTCGTTATGCTGATTGTTTGCTGTCTGCGCAATTCCTCGTGTGAAAATATTTAAGAGGAGCGTAATGCTCTGGCTTAAATGTCCAGTTTTTAATTAAATTAAATCAAGGGAATTGTCCACAATTTGGTTAAAAATTTTAAATTACGAAATGAGGCAGAATGGTAATCCCTCATATTAGAATGCATGTTGCACTAACGGTAAGGCAATGTTGTCCTCGGTAAAAGCGGCCTCTGGTGGCGTTGAAATAAATGAAAAGTGCTTCCGGTTTGTTTTT
This sequence comes from Macrothele yani, assembly GCA_039090855.1. Taxonomy (NCBI): domain Eukaryota; kingdom Metazoa; phylum Arthropoda; class Arachnida; order Araneae; family Macrothelidae; genus Macrothele; species Macrothele yani. Next base: position 47,498,586 of record CM077023.1, read on the forward strand.
TTCAGGAAATTTGGCCCAAATAACAGGCTTCTTTAACGATCCTCGTACGTCACGCAACAACATATCACTATCTCAGCTGTTATCTCATCTATTCAAGGGATCTAACACTCTGAAAGCATTTTACAGCTTTACAAACCTCTTCGCTAGAAATTTCAGTGATGATCACTTCTCTTGAAATCCGCGTGGACGTACTTTTGCAATGATTTCTTCTTTTCCCAAAAGTAACAGCCCTTTCCTACCCATCATATCGTTCCTAAACTCTTTGCCTTACGCTGGCGAAACAGATTTCATCTGCAGTAACTCTACCTCTATCCTCTCCTTATAGTATCCTTTTTTTAAGCTTTCCAACCGTAGGTTGAAGAAGCGTATATGCGCCAGCTTTTTCCGTCCGTCTCTCCGTCCGTCCGTCTGTCTGTCGGCACGATAACTCACGTAAAAATGGTTCGATTTCGATGAAATTTTAGTATGTGGTAGGGGACCACCAGGGGACGAACCCTATTGAAACTGGTGAAGTGGGGTCAAAGGTCACGCCATAAGAGCAGGATCCATTCAATTGCCCTTATGCGTCATAACTTGCGTAAATATAGTTCGATTTCGATGAAATGTTAGTATGTGGTAGGAGACCACCAGGGAACGAACCCTATTGAAAATGGTTGAAGTGGGGTCAAAGGTCACGCCATAAGAGCGGGATCCATTTCATTGCCTTTATGCGTCAGAACATGCGTAAATATGGTTCGATTTCGATGAAATTTCAGTATGTGGTAGGAAACTACCTATGGGCACGAACCCTATTGAAAATTGGCAAATTGGGGTCAAAGGTCAGGCAGGGCATAAGAGCGGGATTTGTTCCATTGCCCTTATGCATCATAACTTGCGTAAAAATGGCTCGATTTCGATGGAATTTTGGTATGTGGTAAGGAACCAGCTGGGAACGAAACCTATTGAAAATGGGCGGAATGGGGTCAACGGTCAGGACATAAAAGCGGGATCCATTTCATTGCCGTTATGCGTCATAACATGCGTAAATATGGTTCGATTTCGATGAAATTTTAGTACTTAGTAAGGAACCACCTGGGGACGAACCCTATTGAAAATGGACGAAATGGGGTCAAAGGTCAAGGCATAAAAGTGGAATCCATTCCATTGCCTTTATGCGTCATAACATGCGTAAATATGGTTCGATTTCGATGAAAGTTTAGTATGTGGTAGGGCACCATCTGGGCACGAATCCTATTGAAAATGGGCGAAATGGGGTCAAAGGTCAGGACACTGGAGTGGGATCCATTCCATTGCCCTTGTGCATCATAACTTACCAAAAAATGTTTGGATTGCTACAAAACGTTATCATGTTGTTTCGGAGGTATAGTGAACCGGTTCTGTTTAATATCAACGAAATGGGATCAAAGATCATTGCACAAAAGCAAGATTTATTCCACAGCCATTATTCTCATAACTTGCGTAAAACTGCTTCTATTGCGACAAAACTTTAGTATGTTATTCTTGTGGTGTACTGAACCGGTTCTGTTGAATATCATCAAAATGGGGTCAAAGGTCAGGACACAGGAGCGAGATTTATTCCACAGCCATTATCCTCATAACTTGAGTAATAATTTCTGGTATGTTGGAAAGCGTATCATAATCAATGCATTGCATGATTTTACTAACTTGTTTTCTTTACAGCCTCTATAATCTCACCTTTCCACCAAGCATTACCTTTCATGCTTCACATACCGTTGCTGTAAACAATACCATAAACCTGTTCAACTGCAATGACACGTTTTTCAGACTTGCACACGTTGTTTATCCATTTTTCTCACACGCACTCAACTAATCCAGCCACTCATTGAAAACTGAGTGAGAGTAACACTAATGTTTATCAGAATGCCTTTCAATACTCATATGTTGCCGAGTGGTCAAACAAACGTTAATGATATCACATCAGAATCTTTCAGTTTGACTGCTGGAAACTATTTTTCTTGTTCTGTAACCAAAACTGTTAATTCGAAACTCTAATTACACTTTTCATAGTTAAAGCAGTGAAGTGGCAACGTTCAAGAAAGTATCTGCACTGCTAACGAAAAGAAAGACAGAAATTGAGAAAGAAAAGATCGATTACAATTTCTTATGGTATGCATATTAACGAATTAGTCATGCGCTATTAAGATGGTTTTTTAATGGCTGAACAATACTCATTTCGATGACTGAAGGCCCTTCACTTCTAATTTTACTCACGGTTTTCTCCGCTGCTTTCCTTTTGTCTAATCAGCACAGTTGCTCGGGATTTTATTTTTAGTCCTCAGGTTTACTCCTCAGTGGAAGTGTGCGAGTCAAGCACTACGAAATACAAGAGCAAGTTCATAATTCCTTAGCCCCCTTTTTTAGCCATTTAAACTATGTGAAATTCTATGTTCCCATGACGTCAATAAAAACTGCAGGAACATGATGTGAGGTAACACTGAATCGAGTCAGGAAGGGCATAAGTTAAATAATATTACGTACCCGTTTGTTGTTAACGGACTTTTTATACTATGGTTGTAATTATCACTTTTCATACCAATAAACGTATAATGCACCACATGTGAGTGATCAGTACAAAAGAATAATTCACGATTCACCCCTGAAAATTAAAGATATCCATGTGCCGGGCACCGTACAGAATATGCGATGAGAAATCAGACAACGTATTTCAATAACTTCTAATACACAGTCATATTGAATAATATGACCACCCCCGGAATCACAGTGTACTCGCCTAGGCGGGTCACAGAGTGCACGTGATAACGTCGACCACACGAAGATATAAGCGGTCGGCCAGGACTGATGAACCATAGGGCGTAACGTGCGCACAATGGCTAGAGGTAGTGATTTGACGGACATTCAAAAAGGAATGATCATCGGCTACCGCGCCAAGGGTGGAAGCATCTCAGAAACAGCAAATTTCGAGGGCTGTTTGCGAGGTGTTGTAGTAAAGGTGTGCCAAGAATGGACCGCTGACACACCACGTACATCCCCACGTCATAACTGTGGAGCCCCAAAGGCCATCGACTGCAGAGGAGAACGTCACCTCCGTCGACTGGTAAAAGCCAATCGACGTGCAACAGTGCAGCAATTGACCACACAAATGAATGATGGGCACCCAGGTACGAGTCTCCGAGAACAGTAGAGCAAACCCTGTTACGCACGGGTCTCCAGAGGCGACGCTGCGTCAAGGCGCCCATGTTAACCCAGGTCCATCGGCAACGACGCCTGCAGTTCGCATGGGACTACCGTCACTAGACTGCTGCATCGCAGCAATCCTTGAACTCAAAACAATGCATGGTGTCCCCATGAGAAAGAGGATATCAGTGACAACATACAATTTTCTTTTTATGTAGTCGCTACTATCAAAATATAGTTGCGTGACAATTACACAGTCGTACCAGAATAATATGACCGCCTACCTAATAGCGGGAATAATCACCCTTGACCCGGATGACAGCGGCTAGATGGCGTGGCATGGACGCAATGAGGCCCTGGAAGGATGCTCGAGGCACACGTGCCAATTCGGACTGCAGCAGAGCACGGAGGTCTTGAAGATGACATGGTTGTGGGTCGGTGCGTCTAACCTGTCCATAAAAATAGTTCCACAAGTGCTCTATGGAATTGAGGGCGGGCAATTTCACCGGCCAAGGAAGAAAGGAGACGTCGCTGTCGTGTTCCTAGAAACAGTCACGCACCCCCTTAGCGACATGGAAGGTCGCATTGTCCTGTTGGTAGACATCATCACCACTAGGGTAAACGTCCAACAGGAAGGGATGCATGTGGTCAGCAAGGATGGACAGGTAGCCAGTGGCGTACAAGGCCATATGTGCGCATCCATCTATAAGGATAAGACTGACACTTCACCCAGTACGGAAGCACCGGAGTTTCAAATACTTAAATACCTCCCTAGTGGTTTATGAATAATACACCGATGAGCCATTACATTATGGCCACCTACCTAATAAGCTGTAGGATCCCCTTCAGGCCACAAAATAGCGGCCACTCGGCAAGGCAACGATTCGATGAGGTGGCCAAAGGTATTTTGGAGTATCTAGTACCATAATGTCAAAAACAGATCCTCTAGTTCCCGTACATTTCAGGTTGGTGATGATTTAGCACGAACCGGTTTTTCAAAGTCGAACCACAGATGTTCGATTGAGTTCGTGTCAGGTGAATTTGCAGGCCAGGGCATTAACAGAAAGTCACCAGCATGCTCCTCAAACCACTCCTTGACGATTCTAGCAGTGTGACATGGCGCATTATCCTGCTGGTAATAGCCATCACCAACAGGGAACACAGTTGCAATGAATGGGTGAACTTGGCCCATAACGATGTACAGATACCTGACAGCTGTCGGAGATTGTGCTATTGTGATAATGGGGCCTAAAGTGTTCCGAGAAAACATCTCCCACAGCATAACACCGCCGTCGCCGCGCCGACATGCTTCTGCCCAACAGTGTGTCCAGTATCCGCTCTCGGCCGTTTACGTGATGCACCAAAAGTCTTGAGTCGTCAGACCAGCCACTTTCTTCCAATCATCCACGGTCCAGTCTCGGTGATCTTGGGCCCATTTCACACGTTGTTGGCGATGACGTGCAGTGAGCTAGGAGACCCGACTGGGTCTTTGGCTACGCAAGCCCATGCGCAGAAGGCTGTGATGAATTGTGTGCTGTGACACATTGCCCTGATCACCACTGCGTGTGATTTGTTGCACTGTGGCCCCGTAGTCGCTATGAACGGCTACCCCATCTGGCATCAATGAGCTGCGGAAGACACAGGGATGGTCGGCGGTTCGTCGTTTGGCCATCTGTGCACCACTTTTGATACGTATTCACAACATTGGTACGTGAGCAATCCACAAGCCGCGCCGTTTCAGAGATCGTAGTTTCGAGGCCCCGTGCCATCACAATTTGTCATTTATCAAACTTCGATAAATCTGCAGCTTTTCCCATTCTGACTCTGAACAGTCTACTAACCGAAAGCTGGCTCTGTGAATTTCACCTGCGCCATCGTTCGGTCTCCAGGACCGCTCATTTCTGTAGGTTGGGGGTAGTGTCATAATGTAATGGCCCGTAGGTGCATTTTAATACGTGTTAAGCGCCAAAATTAATAATATAAATTCTAATATAAACTCATACTACTATTCTTGCAACTACACTGTATTGTTAAGATTTGTGTAGTGGCCGTTGGCAGCGATCCTGCGTTTGCGTTAAGGAAATAACCAGGTTTTCATTAAACTCAATTTCATCCTGGAGACACCAAAAATTTGGATTTATCACTGCCTTACGATTCACAGAGTGCTGCTCTGCCTGTTCACATCCATTGAAGAAGATGTTCTTCGGTAAAGCAGCAGTTGCTCAATATGATTGAATTCAAACGGAGAAATGGTAACGACCAATAAAACCCAACTGTGGTTAGTCACAGTTCTTTTTCACCAGGAATCCCATTTAGGACGACTAGCCACAAATCTACACCTCTAAGCCCTCGGCGTCCTGGAGAACACACACATCGGAATATGAAACAGATGTGCTTAAACAAAAAGAAATGTTTATTAAATTGAGATTTTCTGCTATTGGATTACCTAGAATTTGTTATTAATAAAGAATATGTATTAAACTGTATATTATAACTACACGTGAAACACTTGATTAACCCTCAAGGCACGGCATGTTTACATCATATGCATGCAAAAAAATGGTTCACAAAATCGGAAGTTGTGCAGAAAAGGAAACGATTACATTTATACATTCAGGATTTTTTCACTTACGTCCACAGGTGTAGTCACGGAGGCGCAGTGGTTTAAGCGCTCGCTGCAGACTATTCGTCCGAGATGGTCCGGGTTCGAATAAAGGTGAGACATGGATGCTGAGTTTTCCTTATGGCACTGGTTCTCGCTCTTTCCTGGAGCCAGTGTCCAAACATTAAGGAAGGGTGATTGCTTATAGTCGAACGAGTTGCTCACGGCAGTTGGTCCTCACCACCTCAACACAAAAAACTTATGAACATCGCTTTCATCAAATTATATGGGCAGTTAATAGTTTAAAATGGTATGTAGTTTGAAAAACTGCTGCATTCTATTAATATTACTTAATAACATATTTTGTGTATTATTATTAGTACATAAAATAGAAACTAACCAATCATTTTGTACTTTCTTCCCGCTATAAATGAATGTATCAGTTATGCCGAGGTACCCGATATAATTTTCTAATGCAAAACCCAGGAGATAACTAGCCAGCCAATTCCATTCAAATTTATCACGTGATCGCTTGCCTGATTCAATTGTCTTGTAGCTAGCCAGTCTTATTTAATTTTGTCATGTGGAGGCGATTCAGGAAAAGTTGAATGGTAATGTCCTAATATAGAAACCTTTGAAATCCATAGGCACATGCACCTGAGCTTCGCGACCTTAAGCGCTGCTGGGAACGGCGTCTCACGCAGCGGGGGACCGTCGACTCTCGTAGCCTTAAGGGGACCGTAAACAAATTGCAAATGTAACAATCTCGAAAATAGCTGGGCCTTGGTAGAAAATCAGCTGAGTACACTTCACGATGCTCGGTCACTTTTTGTTACCTTTGAAAAAATGCAATCGCATCAAACAAAGATGCTCGCTCTTTCCACGTTTATAAGTGAGTCACGGAAAAATTCTCATTGGCCGCCACCGGGAGTCGAACCCAGGGTCTTCCAGTTACGCGCCGGATATGCTTCCGCTACACCAGGATCTTTGTTTGATGTTCCTGGTCCACGTTAAATGTCTGTATCAAAATGCAATCGCTTCTTCTGCTCCGTCTTGCGTCAATTATGGGATTCTATTTGTGTCATTATTCTGTTTCATCCGTGGAACAGTGTCAGTGAGAGCTTAATGTCCTTTTATAAACAATGAAATGTGAGGAGCGAAACGCATTCTTCTTCTTAATCATTGCCTTTGATTATTTGCTGAAGCATCTGTTGTTCTCGTATTCTTCGGAACAGAAATTTGAAATTAAAAACTTAAGTAGACCTACGCCCGATCTTGAATTGCAGCAAAAATTAAAAAATAAAAATACTGGGCGTATCAAGAACTTCAGCTCCAAATCATACGCACGTGGAGAAGGAATGAATATGCGATGTAACATAAAAATGCATTCCCATGTTTTTTTTTTTTTTTTTTTTTTTTTTTTTTGATTGGAGGTTTAACGACCACCGTGAGCAACTCAATGGGCTATAAGCAGTCGCCCGTCCCTAATTTAGGGTCACTGGTTCCAGGGAAGGGAGAGAGCCAGTGCCACAAGACAAACACAACATCCATGCCTCACCGGGATTCGAACCCGGACCCCTTCCGACGAATGATCAGAGGCCAACGCCTTAGACCACTGCGCCACCGGGGCGGCATACATACCCATGTTTACGCCATTTTGTTCAAAAAAAAAAAATTCTATCTTTTTTGTTTGGGGTTTACGACCATCGTGAGCCTCCCAGTGTGCTATAAGCAGTTGACCGTCCCAAACTTAGGGTCACTGGTTCCAGCTATGGGATAAAGATAGTGCCGTAAGACGAACACAACATCCGTTATTAACCGGGGTTCGAACCCGGACACATCGTGGACTAAAAGCAGAAGCCAGCTCTTAGACAACTGCGCCATGGGCGGCTCGGAAAATTCCGGAGCATGACGTTTTCTCTGCACACAAAAATAAAATACTGATTTTGGCAGTATTTGTTTTGCAAATATACTATCTTAACCAGTTTCTAGTTATAGGAGGTAAATTGAATAATAAAATGAAAAAGTAAAAAAGGTCGACGTAAGTTTTCGCATCTTATAAATTGCACCCGTTTTTGTAGTGCATTTGGACTTACTTCACGAGAACTCATTGTCCAATTTCGGATTTTTCTTTGGCATTTTCTTTCTTCATGCACTTTTTATACTGTTGTGAAGCATATAAAATATTTACTTACCAGTTCTTCTTATATGTGATCTGCCAGATTGATAAAACACGAGCTGTTCCTGCAGAAGAGTTAAAAAATACAGAAGAATACTCAGGGTGCCCTATAAAGGTGTAACCCATTTCAAATAAACAAAACAGTTTTAATATAATGATCTCCATACACAACTTGTGTTAATTGATAGAACAGATCACGAAGTTTTATAGACATTCGACATGGTCACCATTTGTCACCCGAACAATGTCTAAACGGTATTCCAGTTCCAACCATGTTCGTTCGGGAATGTCGGTATTAACTTTCTGCAGTGCGTGTGTAATCCTCCTCTTTAGGTCAGCAATGTCTGCAACAGGGGTGCCGTAAACCTCACCCTCGTTTAGTGCCCATAAAAAAAAGTCACAGGGTGTTAAGTCCAGCGAAACTGGGGGCATGCAATGGGACCTTCGCGCCCAATCCATCGATTGGGAAATTTGGTATCCAGAGACCTCCTTACAATCAAACCCAAATGAGGTGGCTCCCCATCTTGTTGGAAAATGACCGGAGTTGCAAGTCCATCCAACTGGGGATACAGAAACTTCTCAATCATGTCCAGGTAATTAATTATCAGCTCTCACGGTCGCTTCCTGAAAACAAAGGGTCCAATAACACGGTCGACCATTATGCCACACCAAATATTCACTTTTGGGCTAGCATGTTCATGTTCCATTGGGATATACGAGCGTTCAGTTCCCTCAAATTCTCGCATTCTGTTCATTAACCTTTACAGGAAAATGGAAAGTGCACTCATCCGCGAAACTGATTTGTCTCAGCAAAGATTCAACACTTGCAATGTTCTCCAACATATCTTCAGCAAACAGCGATGACCAACATGCGATGGGTTCAACACTAATGGCTGCTCAACGCTGGATATGGCAATATGCAAGAAATTCTAGGTGTGCTTAGCTCTCAATTGAAATCCCCGTGCAAATGATTTCCGAAGAAAAATCTCGTCGATCACATTTACGGAGAAAATTTGAGCGCAGTGCCTCTCAAATTGGCTAAACGCGTCGTTCCTTTACCGACAAACAAAGAACCCGATTTCCCCCTCAAATGTCTCTCTTTGTTTGGCTACTTTCGCGCAAAGTAATTTTAAGAAAACTGGTAGGCATTCCAAACGAAATGCAGAACACTTCATTCTAAAACGCAAAACAAGCGATGCAAAAAATATTAAACAAGCGATGCATCTACTACGTCGCCTTGATTGACAAATTCAAGACAAACAGGCCCATAGCTCTCTGTGTCACGCATCCTAAGGAAATTGTCAAACACATTACATATATGCTCGATTCTGTTTCAAGACAGGGGATATAGAACAGCCCCAAAAGGGCAGAGGTACGCTTCATTAAACTGCAATCGTCGTACCATTCTTACACATACATTTCGTTCTTTGAGAAAATTTCTTGTGAATAAAGAGCGATATAGACAGGGCTTGAAATATTTCATGCTGGTTCACCAGCTAGGTAAATATCTCATTCGCCAGCCACGCAGGGCTGTCAATGTTTTTCGTGTTTTAAATTTGATTTTTTTAAACTTTATACACATCTCTCGAATAATATTTTATCGCTAACCTCATTTAAACGATTAACCATTGTATAATAACCGAAATCAGTTTTGTCCCTGTGAGTAGATGATGCAAGAATCCTTCAATGTTTTAGAACTTTCCTAACAGCTCCGCGGAAACACAGATTCCCGTGTGTGTCCTTTGTCCTACGATAGCAATTGGCTAAGGGACAGCTCACGAGGCGCATGTGACTCTTACACTGTCTATCTTTTCACACATCGTTTCGGGAAATCATTCTACCTGGTTTGAGGCTTCTTCCCTCGTGACCCTTATTAAATGCACCGAGCCCGGATGTTTTCAATCGTGGCATTCGCTGTCCAATTTCTTTTGCGGAGAGTTTGGTTTTCTGTGCTGGCTCACAATCAGGCATCACTTCTGTGAATTACTATAAGTTTTATTGAGATACTGATAGTTTTACGTATCCAACAATTGGCATTTAAACTGCCCTGCTAAATTTTTTACTCGTCAACTAAAACTTTTCCCTCCTCACAGAAGAGCAGACGACCGCATTTTTCAAGCCCAATATATAGGCAATACAGCGCAGAATGGTACCCTTTGAAGTCAGGCTGGACACACATTGCCTCTATAATGTCCGTTTGTATACAAAGTTCTGTGCATTCAATGTGAGCTACGTGGTATGCGTTAGTGTATTCTGAACCCCGGAAAGGAGACCGATTTTCCGTGATTCCCATATGCATAGGGAAATGAAATGAAATGCTGCTGAGGTCGATGGAACTCCCTTCGCGCTAGACAGCGTGTCACTAGCGAAGCAGCACACACACAAAATGAGGCATTATGGGGAATACAGTTTAATTGTGTTTGCAAATGGGGAACTTTTTTGTTAAATAACGTTAAGCACCCGAAAATAACAGCTCATGTTTGTTTTTAAATATTTTATCAGGCAACGTTTTAAAAAAGAGTTAAAATAATTTTTCTTAAAAACCAGGCAATCAGTTGATATGAAAGTTATTATATACAGGGACTAGTGGCTCTGGTTTGATAAGCTCCCGACCCTTAAATCGGAGAATTTTATTAAATCTTCAAGTATACATATTTACTATAGTGTTTAACTCCACATTAGCAATACTAATATTCTTTCATACCACATCTTCGAAACTTCGATATAAAAAGAAAATCGTTAAGGTAAATTTGATGAAAAAATATGAATATAGGAACAGTTTGCAAAATGTGTATTTAAGTTTATGTTAATACAAGCCCTGATAAACCAGACCGGTAGTTAGTGCTTCCGTGTAACACGGGCTATATTTATCGTTTTAAGGAGTTTAGCAAAACTGTGTGCGTACCTAGAGCGGAAGATCTGTAATCCAATTTTCAAAATTTGAGTCACTCACTTACTCCCTAAACGATATCCTCTTTCATGCCTTATTGCCAACGTAGCATATTAACTACGGTTACTTTCTGATTTTTTTACGATTAAATTTTTCTTTCATATCATTTTCGAAACATTGTGCCACCTATATATCGCATTACCACTGCATCGCTTATCTTACAAAGTAAGGTTTCGCCCAAGGAGGTTATATTACTGGAGACATCACTGGCTCTGCCGCCATAGGTCACCGCTAATCTTTGGCGTGACGTCCTGGGCAGGCAAAAACAAACTCTTAAGTAAAAGGATGGTAAACAGATAGATGTGATTATGGTAGCTTCATGTTCTGCTTATGGTTGTACCAACCGCAATACAAAAGAAAGTAATTTGACATTTCATAGGTATGTAAAATACACGAAAATCCTGTCATTAAGTAACAAGTTAGTAAAATCATGCAATGCATTGATTATAATACGCTTTCCAACATACCGAAAATCATTACTCAAGTTATTACTCAAGTTATGAGAATAATGGCTGTGGAATAAATCTTGGTCCTGTGCCCTGACCTTTGATACCATTTCGATGATATTCAACAGAACCGGTTTGGTATACCTCCGAAATAACATGATAAAATTTTGTCGCAATCAAAGCATTTTTACGTAAGTTATGATGCATAAGGGCTATGGAATAGATCCCGCTGCTGTGTCCTAACCTTTGACCCCATTTCGCCCATTTTCAATAGAATTCGTCCCCAGGCAAGACCCAACAACATACTAACATTTCATCCAAATCGAAGCATTTTTACGTAAGTTATGACGCATAATAGCGATGGAAGTGATTCCGCTTCCATCGTCCTGACCTTTGACCCAATTTATCCCATTTTCAATAAGGTTTGTCGCCAGGTGGTCCCCTACCACATACTAAACGTTCATCGAAATCGAACCATTTTTACGTTAGTTATGACGCATAATAGCAGTGGAATGAATCCCGCTCCTATGTACTGACCTGTGATCCCATTTCGTTCACTTTAAATAGGGTTCCTTCACAGGTGATCCCCTACCAGATAGTAAAATTTCATCGAAATCGAACGATTGTTACGCGAGTTATTCTGCGGACCGACATACGCACACAACGCGTGACGTAATGAGGCAGATGGGAATCGCGACCATCTGCTTGCCGCAAGTGTGACGTCATAAAACTTTAATAGGATCCACACACAATGCGTGACGTAATGAGACAGATGGTGTGACCACGTGCCAACATTCTCAAAGGCGAGATTATGACGTCATAAGATTTCTAAGCATTGGTTACCCAGCAAAAACAGTCTTGCTAGCCCAGCACTATGTTACCGCTGGCGAACCGTCAATAAAATGTCCGGGCGGCCAACAGAAGGGCGAGCAGTTCAGGCCAACAGCTGGCCAACAGTTGGCACCCCTTAAGTTGTCATATGCCACAACAGGGCCATCAGTGGTCCATCACAGGCAGTAGCTGCCACAAGTGGCCCTTCAGTGGCCCTGCAAGCACGTGCCAGAAATGATGGCTAGCCTAATGTGGTCCGCTAGTGTGCCGTTAGTGGCAGCCGGCAACCACGTGACGTAACTGGTGGCTTGCCGAATCTTGTCCGCTAATTTCCCAGTAGTAGACATAATAATTAAAAAAAAAAAAAAAAAGTAAAGATAACCGCTGTTTCCCAAAGCTACAATTTATTTTTTCTACCCTTACGAATTAACGAACTGCGCTGGGGAAATTTTCTCAACAGATCGGAAAAACACCAAGTTGTATCTGAGTAGATTTGAACCTTGGCCGTTGGCGTGATAGCTTAGCTCTCTACCGACCGGACTAATTTGACATGTTCGAGCATAAGCTTAAAGCTGTCTGTTTGGTATGCAATGTGTAATCGAATGCTTCCCTCTTACATTTTACAATATTGCTAGGTATTTTTCATAAAAGTCAGTTTCATATAATTGATAAATTAATTTTTTCAACGTAACGATAGTTTTTTTTTTTTTTTTTTACTTTAAGGGAAGTTCACTCATTTTCAAGGCGTGTACATACTTAGAGTCGCTTTCCAAAGTTTTGTACTGTCCTTGCCGTCTTGAAAAGAGATTGTTGAATAAATATATATTTACCCGGGTTCATGTCACATTCTGTTACATTTTTAACGTTGTGTCTTTCCTTTCCGTTGTCCGAAGCTACATTTGTTTTAAAGAGTAAAAGGTATTTTATTTTACTTCTCGTTATTTTTACAAGCGAATTCTCCCAGTCTTGTGTATTCAACCCATGGATGAGTACACCACATAGCGTTGCTTTATTTTTTCTTTCAAATAATTAATAAATTTTGTACGCGTATAATTCCTTTTTTTTTTCCAACAAACGTTGTTTTAATGGTTTTCTAGGATATTTGTTTCAAGCGGTTTCAAATTTTTTCTTGTTATTCATCCCCTCCATTCCATGAATTCTTATTCATGGGAATGAAGTGGGTGTATTTCATGGCGGTAATCTAGTATTTCACGGCTTAATCTGATATCTTCGTCGACGTAAAATTTCATTAGGAAATTAATTCGCCTTTCCACATAGGGATATTTCTCTTAACAACCACTAAAATAACACGATGGCGATAGCGTCGTCTTCAACTAACTGGTACCATGAGAGACACAGCAAGTGTTGCTTCTGCGCATGCGCAGTCCCGTTGCTTCCACCTGCTGTTGGGGGTTGCATTGGTTGCCAGCAACGGGCCACTAGTGGCACTTGCTTGGAGGCCCACAATTCACGGCGATGATGCAGGGCCATCAACGGCTCGCCAAGTGATAGCGCTGCCACCAACGAACCACTACCGGGCCGTGAGTGACAGATTTCAGCCAGCAGTGACCCATCACTGCCAGCTGGTGGCCAGCAGTTTTGCAGCACTTGTGTTTTTGCTGGGAACATTAATGGAACAACGCCATCACTAAAAATGTTATAATTCGGGGTGGTTATTTAACCCACTAAACGAATTCTCCTAAAGTCGAGATCAAGCTAAATCGATTTCTAGTACCAGAAAACGGTAGGTTAACGACTTTCATCAAAATTCTTAGAGCCGTTTTCAAAATAAAATGTACATACATACATACAAGAATTGCTACTTTAAGGTGGACGTCAAGTAATTTTGCTTCCTATACTTCCAATGGAAAAACTTCTGTACACATTTTCTTCACAATCAATGCGTTCCCAAGGATGAAAATTTGAACATCGATTAAAATATCTTCATTTTATAACTTGCAATACTTAATATTTTCTAAAACATAACCATATTTATGCAATTCAACATTTGTTTGTCTACTGACGTCATGAAAATACAGGTCGCGCCATCTTTTTTATGGACAATTAATGCGTTCACAAGGATGAAAATTTGAACATCGATTAAAATAGCTTCATTTCATAACTTGGAATACTTAATATTTTCTAAACCATTACCGTAATTATGCAATCCAACATTTTTTTGTCCACTGACGTCATCAAAGTACAGGTTGCGCCATCTTTCCTCTGGTTTCGACACCACCAAAGGAAAAGTGATTGATTTTTAATATAATTATGGTTATGTTTTAGAAAATATTAAGTTTTCCAAGTTATAATATGAAGTTATTTTAATGGATGTAAATATTTTCATCCTTGGGAACACATTAATTGTGAAGGAAATGTTTACAAAAGTTTTTCCATTGGAAGTATAGGAAGGAAAATTACTTGACGTCCACCTTAATAATATGGGATAAGGGCAATGGAATGGATCGCAGTCCTATGCCCTGACCTTTGACCACATTTCGTCCATTTTCACTAGGGTTCGTCCTCAGGTGGTCCCCTGCTACATACTGAAATTTCATCGAAATCGAACCATTTTTACGCACGTTATGACGCATAAGAGCAATGGAATGCATCCCGATCTTATGTCCTGACCTTTGACCACACTTCACCCATTTTGAATAGGGTTCGTTCCCAGGCGGTCTCCTAGCACATAGTAAACTTTCATTGAAATCGAACCATATTTACGCAAGTTATGTCGCATAAGGGCAATGGAATGATCCCGCTTCTACGTCGTGACCTTTGACCCCATTTGTCCCATTTTCAGTAGGGTTCGTTCCTAGGTGGTTCCCTACTACATAGTAAACTTTCATTGAAATCGAACCATATTTACGCAAGTTATGACACATAAGGGCAATGGAATGATTCCGCTCCTACGTCGTGACCTTTGACCCCATTTGTCCCATTTTCAATAGGGTTCGTCCCCCGGTGGTTCCCTCCACATACTAAAATTTCACCAAAATCGAACCGTTTTTACGCCAGTTATCGTGCGTACAGACGGACGGACGGACAAAGCTGGAGCATATACGCTTCTTCAACCTACGGTTGGAAAGCGTAAAAAATCAGATGTTATTTAATATATATTTAGCACGATGACCGCTCATTATGATACCTCTTCAAAACTACATTGTTCAAGTAACAAATGGGGATTTTAATGTCTCCTTTGAAATCGTACACTTTCAGAACTTGTGTAAACTGTTAGTTTCATTTCTTAATTCAGTTGTCTTAAACCAAACCAGACGAAATCAAATGTATACACCAGTTGGATTTTGAAAGTTACAACACATTTAATTTGCTTCTAGGTTGTGCTACCAGGGGGAAAACGTTTAATATTGCACTTGTTCACATGTTTTTGAGCAATACTTAACACAGAAAATTTATAAACTTGCAATTTTCTTCTACATAATTTTAACGTTCATTTGCTTTTCTGAGTTCTTTTTAAAGTTGAGTGTAGCCTATTGAAATATATATTTCTTAATATCTACTACACTCTTAACCAAATTTTTCATGTTACCTAATATGTTAGTCATTTCTGAAAGCTACTCTTTCAATTTTTAGTTAAAGCACCAGATGACATTGGTTGCATCACATGTGTTGGCATTTAATCCCAAAACTGGATATTTTTTGCTATACTTGGGACTATATATAAATAAAGTCACTGTAGCCCACACTAGTATCAAACTTGCTAGGGTACCTGTAATCTCTGCTTTAGTGAAGTAAATAGGTGAGACATTTATTTAGTAACTGGAATGGGGAGATGAGAAGAGCATGTCACCTGTGCATACCTTATGACCATCTTACATAGTGAGTTGTCTCGGCAGCCCATTCACCAGCTGGCAATAAACCTGTAAGGTGAGTGGGGAGAACCTTTTTCCCATTTGTGGCACCACAAAGACAGTAAATTTACAATTGGGTACATGCGAGAGGTTTATTAGGGAGTGACTGGAACCAATACCATTATTCCATTTTCGCCCGGAGGCACTGTGATTTGGCTCTCCTATTTTTGACAGTAGTACGCAGTTAGTTTCAGTGGCGGCGGAATCACCCGGCCACCAGGGCCCGGGTCCGGTCAATAATTTCAGCCAAGATTTTTATTTTTATTATTTTTTTATTTGACATATGTGGATTGTTGTGATGTGCCTTTGAAAGTTACTCTAGTGGTTGGGTGCTCCTAATTCCAAACAAAGCTCCTTGGGCACAGTTGCGCACCCAGAAATTTCCCAAGGAAGGAGCCCGTGCCCCTGGCACACAGAATTTTCCCAAAGTGGGGGCGACACCCCCCCCAAAGTTACCGGGAGAAGTAGTCAGGTGCTGTAACAATTAAGGAGGTTGACTTTTGCGCATTTATTCTTATCCAGTTACTACTAATGTTAGAGAACAAGAAAGTTAAATGATTAGAAGAAGCAGTGAAATTGTTTTCCTTGTTAGATTTTTCTAAATTTATGTAACAGAACTACTCCCTTATAATTATTATATGTTATAATTATACGGTACATGATCAAGAAGTTTATGTAGATCGCGTATTGTAACTTTTTGTTTCAAACTTCGGCATAATAATTTTCCACTGTATCAGCCGGGGGGGGTCCTCGGCCACTGCTTGGACATTGTTTTTCTTCTGTTTGTTCCGGGAAGGTAGAGGGTGCACCACGATTCGAAATTTCGGGCTCGGTCAACGAATTTCACTTTCCGCCGTCCCTGGTTAATTTGAATTAGAGTGTAACAATGCTCGTATTCTGGCAACTCGAATGATGCTGCCATTGTGGTTTGGAAGTAATGGAGACAAAAATCAAGGGTCTATCCAGAAAAATGTTTTATGGTACATTTTTCATGATTTTTCCAGATATATGGAGGCTATAAAAGGTACCTCTTCACAGTTAGATAAACGTGTGTATAAATGTTCTCTGTAAGAATATTAGTCAAAAGCGTTTATGCTTGTAATTATCAGTAGAACCATTCTTATTTTCAGTATATATATATATTTATTTATTTACTTATATTTTAGGTTTCCTCACAAAAATAAAAAGCTGATGAAGATATGGCTACACAGCGTGCGAAGAGAAGATTGGAAACCGTCAATTAGAATTGTTCTTTGCTCTGCACATTTCACTGAAGATTGTTTTCCCAAGAATCAGTCTATTTAGAGAAACGTGTATCAAGGAAGCAATACCCGATTAAATGATGATGCTGTGCCTACTGTGTTCACTTTTTCAAGTAAAAATCGTGATGCACCAAAATGATAACCACCAACTTAGAGAGAAAACCCATCAGCAGAAGTAGAAATGCCATTGCCAAGTACCAGCAGCACACAAGCTGAAAACAATTGTGCTCACACTTACTGTATTGCTGAAAGCCCTCGAAAACTAAAAAGTAAATTGGATTTAGCAACTGATTGTAATGATGCTTTATTTAAAAAACTAAAAAGTTCTCGACAACAACTACAGCTAAGCAAGCAGCGTAACGCTCATGCAAAAGAAATCTTACAGTTGCTTCTTGAGCACAATTTTTTGAGGGAGGAAGAGTTCCATTTAGTAGAAGACACTCTTCCTGACACATCTATCGATTTGTTCAGAAATGCAATGAAGAATGCAAAGAGAACAAACGGTAGATACTACAATGCTGAAATTAAACGATTCGCCATGTCTTTGTACTTTTACTCGCCTAAAGCGTATGACTTTATACGTGACAGGCTGTATCTGCCTCACTCTTCAACAATCCATCGTTGGTGTCAATCGGTTGATGGAGCACCAGGTTTTACGGAGAAGTGTTTCCAGCATTACAGCGTATGAGTGAATCCGAAAAAAAGCGCTACACATGCTCACTAATTCTTGACAAAGATTCCATTCGAAAGCAAATTCTGTTTGATGGAGAGTCTCAAATATGATTTGTAGACTATGGTGCTGGTGTCAGTAATGAAAATTGTTCTGTAGCATCGGAGGCCTTAGTTTTCATGTTTGGGTCCTTGAAGACAGCTGGAAAGTACCGATAGCCTACTTCCTCACAGCTGGTCTATCAGGGTCTCAAAAAGCAGCTTTCTTAAATTTGGCATTAAGGAAACTACATCATGTTGGCATTGATGTTGCTGCTGTAGTCTGTGATAGACTCACAGCAAATTTTTCAATGTTGAAAGAGTTGGGAGCTTCCTTTGATTCTGAGAACATCAATAATATTTTTAGTCATCCAGGAGACAGTGAGAAAAACGTTGCAGTGATATTTGATGCACACCACATGCTGAAAGTTCTCAGAAATGTACTTGGAGATCTTAAAGTCCTTTTGGATGGCAACAATAACATAATATGCTGGTATTATATAAAGAAATTGTATGAAATTCAAGAAGAACAAATGATTCATGCTGCCAACAAACTGAAGCTAAATCATGTGGAATGGTACAAACAAAAAATGAAGGTCAAGTTGGCAGCCCAGACACTGAGCAGTTCTGTTGCTACAGCATTGTTATTCATGAAACGCTTAAAAATTCCAGGTTTCCAAGACTGTGAAAGTACTGCCCAATTCATTTTCATCATTGACAAGCTTTTTGATATTTGGAATTCAAAGAATCCCTCTGGAAAGCAATTTAAAAGCCCACTAAAGCAGGAAACAAGAGCTATATGGAAAACTCACTTGCAAGTTGCTACTGATGTACTCTTGAACCTGCGAAGAGTAGATGGTTCCAAACTTCTGAACACTAGCAGAAATACATGCATCCTGGGATTTTGTACCACAATAAAAAGCATTATCGATATGGCAGACACTTTGTTAACAGATAAGTTAAACTATATCTTAACTTAAAAACTTAGTCAAGACCATTTAGAATTGTTTTTGGTGCTATACGTTCTAAAGGAGGACACAATAATAACCACAATGTAGCTCAGTTTAGAAGTGCATACCATCAACTTATTTTGAATAGACTCATTGGAGTGCAAAAGACTGGTAACTTTATTACAGTTTCTGAAATGAAAATTCTTAATGTTAATGCACTTTATGATAAAGATGGTATTGTAATTGATGATGTGTTAAGCATTTCACAAGAGCGGAGTTCTTCACCTGAGGAATCTTCCATTGGAATCCTGGACCATAATTATGCAAACATCTTCATCAGCATACCAAATCTTTCACTTTATACTGACAATGTTGTTGTTTACATTGCAGGTTTTGTATGCAAAAAAATTATAAAAAAGATTTCTTGCATAGACTGCAGATTGGCACTGGTTGATGTAGGCTTCGAAGTGGCTAGAGCTTCAATATCTGTTCTTATAAATCTGAAGTCAGAAGGAGGGTTAACCATACCATCTCGGAGTGTATTCCTAATTTCGAAGATTACTGAACAGTGCATTAGAAGTGGGATGTTCACCGCTGGAAGAAGAAAAATTCCTCATCTGATGACCAAACTTCAGTGTGTTGTTTTAAGAAGTTTGGAAGGTATGTCTACTTAAAACATTAGACTCTCATTTAGATGATAATGAGGTAGACATTACCCTAGATAATCATGTCACAACATTAAAAAACTAATTATAAGGGAATATGCAACTATTAGATTGCACCATGCAGCTAAACAAGCTGCACAGCAAATGATAGGAATGAATGTATGCTCAAACCTAACAAAACTTATACTGCACAAAAATCAGTAAATGTAGGAATGATGGGCGTGCTAATTTATATCAGATTTTTTTCTTTTGTTAATGCTTCCTCCCCTATATGCATATCATCATCAACCATTATCAGTCTGTAACATATACTCTAGATTCACTTTCCTTTTGATTTTTACTATCTCTGGTTATTTTATTTTACTATGTAAATTATCTTCTTACTGAACGAGATGTTATTTCACCCGCTGAATGAGATCTGGCAATGAGTGTAAGTCATGACGTGGTGGTAGCCAGTATAAATAGGCGCGTTCAACGATACCTAAGGAGAGCTGTTGTTGTATAGAGAGAGTTGTTGTATAGAGAGAGCGGTTGTTTATGTGCGTGAGAGCTTTGTTTCGTGTGTAAAGAGATCTTCGTTTATGTGAGAGCCAGATATCGAGTAAGTTGTGTGACCGATGAAGTGAGTGTGGATAAATAATAGAAGTTTACCAAATAAAAGATTGTCAATTAGTAAGTACGTTTTCATCAGTTCATAGTACTGTCAGACCTCTGTCTGGCTGTTAGGTTTATTTCATTAGTTGTTATTATTAACAACTAGCATTAAGACTTTATTCATCTTAATTACTACTACAACATTACTAGCAGTTAAAAGCTTGTTCATTATTATTATTACACTACTAGCAGGAAAGTTTATTCATGATATAATTAACAAACAACAAGCATTAGAAGAAGGTGTATTCATTATTAGCTTAGTAGAAGCAATATTCATTATAAGTCCACTGCTGGGTGAAGCTCTCCCCAAGTTTCTACCATAATTTTCAGTCATAAGCTAGTCTTCTCCATGTTACTTAAGCAAGTTTTCAAATTTCATCCACCCAACTTCCACACGGTCTTCTTTTCTGTAGTTTTCTGCTCTTTGGTATCCGGTGTAATATTTCAGTTGTCCAATGGTGGTCAATTCTAGGAATGTGTCCCATCCATTTCCACTTTATGGACTTATTTTAATGTCATCTTCTGTTGCCATTTTTCGGATTCATGAGTTCCTGATTCTGCCAAGCATGCATCTCTACATGCTTGTTTGAGTTATTCGCAGCATCTGCATGACCTTTTTAGTTGTCTTATCTCTGGTCCATAAAGATGCATTGATTAAACATTTTTCTTTTAAGATATAACGGTAAATTGCTGTATACTGTACTTTTTTTTTTTTATCATTATGAAGAACAACTTCACGGAAAAGTCAGTTTGACTGATTCGGGATTTTTTTTTGTCTACTAATTAGCAGGAGTGTATTCATGGAATAATAGGCGAAGCCACTGGGGGGGGGGTCACGACCCTCCCAGATTTTCAGAGTCGGGGATCTCCAATGTAAAGGACCCTCCCCCCTCCAAATTTTTTTGGGAATATAATGGTATAATATGACACTTTTTACATGTGAACCAACTAAATTTAATAATGTAAGATTGTAATTTTTTTAGAATGCAAACACATGTATAATGTATACTTAAACAGCGTTATCGATTCCTAATAAGCAAAGTCAGTTCTACAACTTTGTAATTTACATTTCTGCACTGTCTATCATAGTTTTACAGTTGTGTTCGCTAAGTTCCACAATGCGCCAATAGAGGCATTTATGTCGTGCCCGTTAGTTCGCGCTTTAGCAATTGCTTTGCTCCTGCGTGTGTGTAGGGGGTCCGAAACTCTATCTTATACAGTATGTATGGACATGTTGTAAGAAGAACGGACCACCGATGGACAACCGAAATTTTAGACCGTATTCTCGGGAGATGTTAACAATGAGCAGTGGTCTTAGCAGAAAGGGTCTTACCTGCAGATGACGGAATAAATTCCTTAACAAAATTGTCATCAGTAATGCTCACTTACTGCAATGACTTCTTTACTAATGTTGTTAATACCATGATACCAAGCTGTATTAAATCTTAAAAAATTCCTGTTGGTTAGAGTTCCATGAAAAACATCCAAATGCTAAGTGAACTTAATGTCAGATGACCTTATTGTACATTTTATTAAGTATTTTATTTAGTGGTTGTGAAATTTGCAGGAGGATATATTACTGTTTATGTAAGAATAATATGTTTGGCAAGGTTTTATAGTTAACAGTATTAACCTTCTGGTGTTTTATTTTAATTGTTGAATTAACAGAAAGTGCTGTTACAACTGTATGTAATTATAATAGGAGTTACTTGGGCAAAGAATGTCCTTAATGCTATCTTGAATGAGATTTGTAAATATTTACCTCGGGGACAATTATATTGAATCGAACTCTTATAGGTTTAATAGTTTGTACCAACTACTGAACATACTTTCCTATAATAGTTATTAGTATGTGATTTTGTTGAAAAGGGTAATTCTGGCTATATTATTTTTTTATTGTAGTTGAACTGTGGTGGAATTTAATGTTATGTTTTTCGGATATGTAATAACTATATCCTGTATGGGTACATCTGCTCATTAAGCAGTGTGGGGTGACATGCATAATTTTGTTTTATGTTAGGAGCTGTGTTTTGGATGTTTTTTTTTTGTGAAAACGTGGAGTTTATATTTATGTCACGTATGTATACACAAAAGTGTTGAATCGGTTTTTTGTAAAGCTGTTTTCCTTTTTTATATTTATTGTAAGTGTAGCAGTGGACATAAACAGATTTGATTCTATGTTCGTAGATACTGAATGTAATTTTAAATGTAATGAAAAATAATTGTGACCTGCTATGACACCTGTGCATTTTGTGTTATAAGGTAATATCTTCGAAAGCTGATGTGATGTGAGCGTAAGAATGACCTTTGTATGGAGAATATATGTGCATGCATTCCGGGTGGTTTCTCATTCGGAATTCCTTCCCCCACCTCACTCTCTAGTTTTTCTCTCATTTTTGTTGGGCTTTTGGTCATCTTCCGCCAACTAGGGTAGGGAAAGTGTAATTATGTGAAATTATGCAGTGCAGTCTGTGTCCTTTTTGTGCTGCATTTATTGTGTTATTTGTTTGCAAATGTCAGCTTGCCATTTGTTTTGTTTTGATCTCTTGCATTTTGTGTTGTTCTTTTGCTTGTTTTTATTTGTTCATCCTCCTTTTTATCATCTTTTGGAGGATGCTTCTGCATTTTTCTGCATCATTGTGCATTCTCATTGCTGTGTGACCATTTTGTTGTTCTTGCACTGTGTTTGCTTCAATTTTCTGCACCATTTTGTGTTGAAATTCCCCTTGTCTCTTGTTGGATTTGCTATGTTTTTATGATGTTTCTTACTACATTTTACTCTTGACTGACCAACACTGTCTTGTGTGTTTGGACCATGTTTACTCCTGTTCAGTGTGCTGTATATTTTTTCTATCTGCATTTTGTATTACATGTTTTGCTTTTGTTTCACCCCACTGTGCGAGTCATGTATATTGTTTGCTTACTATGCTATTTCAATTTTGTTTCTAAAAGTTTTACATACTATGCTCTTTTTGAACTTATTATGCGTTTCACACAAAGCACTCTTCCCTGTGATGTATATAGCTCATGTTCTGTAATCTTTGTGAGTCTTGTACTCTTAACTGAAATTTTCACGTATTGAGCAATTTTTGCATGTTTGTCTGCTAACTTTTGTTTTCCCCTACCGGAAATCTCCGGAGCCTGTTATTTCTTCATTCATGCTGGGTGGAGTTTTATCTTGTTTTTATTATATTTTTTATGATATGTACCCTGCTTCTACAAGCAAATAAAAATTGTTTTGATCTCAAAAATATGACCTCTTAATAGCGACCCTTCACTTACCGTAAAATTTGAAGTAAGGAAATATTTTCTACTTCAAAAACTTAAATTAGTGAGATTACTGAAAATATTAAATTATCTGCACATATCAGGTAAGTATTTTTATTCTTCCAGCACCTAACCTTCTGTGAAAAAATCGCATTCCGATTTTTATTTCGCAACGTCTCCGAGTTTAGATTCCAGAAATGCTGGTTTTTTCTTTCTTTCTTTTTTTTTCTCTTTTTAGAAATCTTGTGAAATTAAGAAGAAAAAAACATTTTTATTTACACAGTTGATTAAACAGTACGGTTGTATAATTGATAATTATTAAATCCCTCATTTTATCTGTAAACGCCTCGTAGCTTCAGTGGTTTCCGTAGTTTCAAATCAGCTTTTTGCCTGCCCGTGACGTCAGATGCTGCGGGGGCAGTGACTTTTGGTGGTCAATGCTGCGTGGATGGGAGTGGTGTCTCCAGTAATATAACCTCCTTGGTTTCGCCACTGCCATTATTTGCTTTTATTGTACATCGATATTTTAAGCGATTGCGTGAGGAGAATTTTATCGCCAGCTCACCCTCCATCGGTCTCGCAGCGCCTCACATTTTTCTGTTTTAACCAAGGAGGTTATATTACTGAAGACACCACTCCTATCCACGCAGCATTGGCCACCATAAGCCACCGTCTGTGCTGCAATTGACGTCATGAGCAGGCACGACGCAGCCGCAGAAGAGAAGCTGCTTGGAAACCAATGGAACAAAAGCTTCTAAGCGTATAAACAGAAAAAATGAGTAATTCAATAATCTTTATCAATGATTCACAATCTTACTGTTTCATCAACGGTATAATTTAGTTCATTTTTGCCTGCTTGTGACGTCACACCACAGATTAGCTGTGACCTATGGCGACAGAGCCAGTGGTGTCTCCAGTAATATAACCTCCTTGGTTTTAACTGATCTGCAACATACAATCTAAGCAAAATAGTATGCCTGGTACGCAAACGTGACTTCAAGACATTTTCTGTAGCCCCATCTTCACCAGATTGAGCTGCTAAGCCCCTCCGGAATAGAAATTCTCGGCCTACATTGAATACGTTGTCTGTCATTTTTTCTCTTCTAGTTATCGCAGCAAACTTGGAAATTTTTACTACAGTTTATTTTCTCTATTGGCACTGCGTAGTGTGGTATGAATGCTCACTCAATCTTCATATAGTCCGTCACTAAATGAAAATTAAGGTAGACTGCCAGACTAAAGTTTACGTGTGGAGAAGCTTCTTTTCTCCTTGCGGGATTCTAGATGTCAGAAATTAGCTTTTTTTTTTCCTTTTTTTTTTTTTTTTACATGGAGAACATATGATTTCGTTTTTCGTAAATTTTTAATCAATGATTTTTGTGCCAATTTCCATATGTTTGAAATTAATTTGTACTTTTAGAAATGCGTGTTGTAATGCAAAATAAACCTTAACGGAGTACTATTGGAAGCAATCTGGGTCTGCTAGTGGGCGAAAATTATTCCGTGTGATAAAAAAGAGTTAAAATACACTTTTAAGGGTAACATGATGATACTTTTAAGGAAAAGAATGAAAAACGATTGCAGATTATCTGATGTTTATGGTTCATTCAATAAACAGACGCTTATGAAAAACGTAAGTTTTGTTTTAGTTTCCCAAAACACAACTTAAACTTAAACTGAGTTGTCCTTGCCATTCACTCACTAAACAAGAGAGAGACTGGCGAACACACTGTTGGTGTGATACCCTCTGGACTCTCATCACACGGAAGCAGTCATTTTCTGTTTTATATTTTCAGTAGTGTCTTTTCTTACATCGTTCTTGAATTTCAAGTGAATGTGACTCGTCCTATCACGTGTTTGTCCATTCACGTTCTGAAACTGATGTCGGCGACCATTCAAAAATATGTAATAAATTCTCTGTTCAATAAGTAAAGTCATTTCAAGTTTTTACTAAGGCGTCGGTAATAAGATTAAGATATAGAAGTAAAGTTATTTGTCTTGAATAAAATATTTTTTAGTATCGCTACCGTTTGTCTTCCGTTTATGGGTGTCGAATATGAATATTACAGTCAAAACAATGAACTGAACGAGGAAATTAACTTCGGCTAGATTAGTTTTTCGTAATTTTTCGATTAAAGTTTTCAGTTACGCAACTTATTTTTAACATTTTTTTAAAATGTCCTTGTACTATATTTAAAATGTTTAAAATAACTTTTCATTTTAGGGCGGCCCATTGAAATACAAAGAGGGTCATTGGACATAATGTGGATAAACTAGGGTGCATGAAGTTATTGAATGTAATCAAAAATATAGAAAAAAGTAGATATATTCTGCTTCATAAGGGAAAAACACTTTAAAAAATTCCATATATCTAATAGTTTTCAGTTAATTCAATAAAAAGTACAAATATACAGTGGGTTGCATCAGTAATTGTGGATGCATCTTTTCTAATTGAAATATAAAATAAAAATACCAACGTTTACCACAGTCAAAGGTTTATTATATATCGACTATAGTTCCGCAGAGCTATTTTTCTTTTTTTTTGATTGGAGGTTTAACGACCACCGTGAGCAACTCAATGGGCTATAAGCAGTCGCTCGTCCCTAATTTAGGGTCACTGGTTCCAGGGAAGGGAGAGAGCCAGTGCCGTAAGACAAACACAACATCCATGCCTCACCGGGATTCGAACCCGGACCCCTTACGGGCGAATGATCAGAGGCCAGTGCCGTAAGACAAACACAACATCCATGCCTCACCGGGATTCGAACCCGGACCCCTTACGGGCGAATGATCAGAGGCCAGTGCCGTAAGACAAACACAACATCCATGCCTCACCGGGATTCGAACCCGGACCCCTTACGGGCGAATGATCAGAGGCCAGTGCCTTAGACCACTGCGCCACCGGGGCGGCGCAGAGCTATTGGTTCCGCATGATCAGGACGAATGATTCGCCCTGATCATGCCGAACCAATAGCTCTGCGGAACTATAGTCGATATATAATAAACCTTTGACTGTGGTAAACGTTGGTATTTTTATTTTACCTCCAAACCACAAGTTTTGTAGTCATAAATTATATATAATATTTTATAACTGTTTCTCGAGCGGAAGCTTCAGCTTTGGCTTTGGCTTTCGTTCTTCGATACATGTTATGAGTTCGCGTTGCAGCAATATGCTTTCCAGTTGTTTTTTATTGAAGGTTTAAGGACCACCATGAGCAATTCAACGGGCTATAAGCAGTCGCCCATCCCAAATTTAGGGCCACTGGTTCCAGGGAAGGGATAGAGCCAGTGCCATAAGGCAAACACAACATTCATGTCTCACCGGGATTCGTACGTCACGTTATTATTGAGCATCTTACCTTGAAAATTCCGTCGATCAAGACACTAGCGATTCATATTCTTGAGGACCACGCCAATTGGTGGAAGTTGTTTTCCCACATGACTGGGTTCCTCTAATGAATTTACGCATTGGAGGGTTTCCCTGCCTGCTATCACACCCTAGTTAATTAAATCGAAAATCGCTTTACACAGTGTTAATCTATAAAAAACATACATTTCATTGCAGTGCTCTACTTAAATTAATTTAGTCTATTCGCAATTAAATTCAATACACATTCTCGTCCAGTAAAATAAATTAAATACACTATCTACCAACAAGTAATTGGACACCCCTGCAATCGACGATATCTGCGGTCCTGATACACATAACGGTTGTCGCCGTTAAATATCGTGTCG
Source organism: Macrothele yani (assembly GCA_039090855.1). NCBI lineage: Eukaryota > Metazoa > Arthropoda > Arachnida > Araneae > Macrothelidae > Macrothele > Macrothele yani. The sequence continues at coordinate 47,525,863 of CM077023.1, forward strand.
GAAGTCGCATGCAAGATGTCGCATGCAAGATGCCACGCAGTTCGGAGCTCTCGGATTTCGAGAAAGGTGTAATCGTCGGTATCACAGAAATGGCCGATCCATATGTGACATATCCAGCGAGTTGAAGTACCCAAAATCGATAGTGGCCTACGTGATTGGCAAGTGGAAATGAGAGGTGACTGTCAGAATGTGCCCCGACCCGGCATACCCACAAAACTGGGAGTTAGAGACCGATGGACGCTGGCCAGAGAAATTCGGAAGTACCGCACCAAATCGATGGCCACATCCGCGAGGAGTTTCAACAGGTATTCGGGAGTGTTCTTTTGATGAATACCATCCGTAAGGAAGCTAATCTGCTCGGTTATCATGGACGTGCTGCCGCCCACAAGCCTTTAATCATTAAGTCCAATAGCACTGCTCGGCTAACGTGGTGTAAAGAACGTCGACAGTGGACCGCTGAACAGTGGAAACAGGTTCTCTGGAGCTACGAATCAACGTTCATCCTCTACCGTTAGGATGGCAGAGTCTGGGTTTGGCGTCTGCCTGGAGAACGCCTCCTGCCGGAATGTATAGTGCCAACTGTGAAGTTCGGCGGCGGTGGATTATGCTATGGGGGTGTTTCTCCTGGTATGGCACGGGACCCTTGGTCGCAATTCCTGGTAGACTCAACGCCGAGACCTACTGCCCCATTTTGGATGACCATGAGCTCCCTACGTTGTGGCAGTTTTACGGGGTATACCCATGTTACTTTCAGGATGACAATGCTACCTGTCATGTTCCGAGGTCCACCATGGCTTGGTATAGTGATAATGCTTGGTATGGTGTCCAGTTAATCAAATGAACTGGCCTGCGCAGAACTCGGACCTTAACTCTATTGAGCACCTCTGGGACGAGTTGGAGCGTCGACTTAAGGGGTGCCCCCACCGTCCGAAATCGGTGAAGGAACTGACCTGTCTTCTCCAAGCCGAGTGGAAGAAAATACCACTAGCCGTCGTACAACGCCTAGTTGAGAGTATGCCCCGGAGGGCCGCAGCTGTAATCGCCGCTCGTGGAGGCTCCACCAACTATTGAAGGTGAATCAACTTCGTTTTCCTTTGCTATCACAGGTGTCCAGAACTTGTTGGTAGAAGTTGTACATAGCAACGTCCCCTATGCGCGTACTCGGTTGTATCCGCCAGTGCGCATATAAAGCGATAGACATCTTTGCCAGCCGTCAGGGCTGTTTTCGGCATGAGAACGACAAGTATTAACGATTTAAGCGATTTTCAACGCGATGTCATAGATGGCGCTCGGGAGATGGGCCATAGTATTTCAGAGGTAGAAACGAAGTTCGGATATTCACGGACGACCATTGCAAGGCTGTACCGTGAATACAAGAAATTCGACAAAACCTCCAACCTACGACGTGACCAACGTCGGCTTTCAAGAATCCTTTCACGCGATAGGAATACAACACTCTCGCAGGTATCATCTGAATTCAATGCTGGAGCCTCAACAAACATCAACGTCCGGACTGTGCAACGCACCCTGCACGATATGCGCTTTGGGAGCCGACGCCCAACTCGAGTCCACTGGATGGGTGCACAACACAGCTATGCGCCTCGCCTTGGCACGGCAACACCGCCGCTGGACACCTCATGACTGGAATCAAGTAGCCTGGTCTGACGAGTCGCGTTTCCAACTGCATCGGGCAGCTGGAAGGATTCGTGTGTGGCGCAAACCTCATGATGCCATGGATCCCGCCTGTCAACAGGGCACTGTACCGGCTGGTGGAGGGTCCGTTATGGTATGGGGTATGGTTAGCTGGACTTCACTAGAACCCCTGGTACGTCTACAAAAGTCTGTGACCGGCCAACGCTATGTGCGCATCCTTTCTGACGAGGTACACCCGTTCATGTCCTGCATTCATGCTGATGGGCTGGGCCTGTTCAAACAGGACAATGCACATCCACACAAGTGTCGGGACGCCACATTATGGTTAGAGGAGCAATCATCTGAGTTTGGGGTCCTGCCATTCCCACCAAAGTCCCCAGATCTGAACGTCATAGAACACATTTCAGATGCCATGCAACGCGCTATCGAACACAGGAATCCGAAACCTCGGAATACACCCGAATTGGGGAACGCTCTACAGGAAGTAAGGTGTGCATTGCCTACAGTATATTACCAGAAGCTATAGGAGTCCATGCCCCGTCGTATTTCTGCAGTCCTGCACTCCCGTGGGGGACCTACCAAGTATTAGACTGGTGTACCAGTTTTTCTGGCACTTCAGTGTATATACTCCATACAAAAACTTTTCTCACTTACACACTGCTGGCCACCCAAAATGCAACACCAAGAAGGAAGCATCCGATTGGCCTGAAATTCGCAGCATGCGTCGCCTGCGAGAGGACATGCAAACGATTAGCATTGCAGGGTATATGCAAATCATGTGCTCCTGGCATGTCACCGAGAAGCACTATAAGAAGGGGGTACAGAAGGCGGGGTGTAAGTAGTGGAAGTGTGTTGTGCTGCCGGACCTGTGCTTGGGAAGCTTCCTGATGCCTCGTCGCAGAATACGGCAGTCATTCCAGCACGTTTCGGGGTTCGACAGAGGACGAATAGTGGCCTATCGCGACAGCGGTTTATCGTACCGAGACATTGGCGCCCGTGTGGGACGACATCCAGCAACAGTGAGGCGAGTATGGATTCGGTGGGTGCAGGAGGGACGGACGGACAGACGTGAGCGATTGCCACAGCCACGGCACGCCACCGATCGAGACGACATGCATGTTGTGTGGCGGCCATTGACGGCTAGCACCGCCACATCACGAACGTTAGCGCAGGAATTAGGGTGTGTTGCGCAACAACTAGTGTCAGCACGTACCGTTCAACGTGGTCTGCAGGAGCGGGGACTTGTCGCACGACGCCCATTGCCCCGATTACCATTGACTTTACACCACCGGCGAGCGCGGCGGCAGTGGGCCGTTAAACGCCACACCTGGACTACGGAATGGCACGACATTGTCTTCTCCGACGAATCCCGCTTCTGCCTGCAACACCACGATGGTCGGATCCGCGTGTGGCGGCACCGCGGCGAGAGACTGTATGACGACTGTATTATGCATCGTCTTACTGGTTAATCGCCTGGTGTTATGGTTTGGGGCGCAATTGGATATGACACCCGCAACCTTCTGGTACGCATCGCCGGTACACTCAACAGTCACCGCACCATCACCGACGTTTTGGAGCCTGTAGTCCTTCCTTACTTGCAGGACCTGCCAGCGGCCATGTTCCAACAGAACAATGCGCGCCCGCACGTGGCACGTATCGTGCAACAATTCTTCACGACCCACGAGGTGTCACTGCTGCCGTGGCCCGCCTGTTTCCTCGATATGTCGCTCATCGAACATGTCTGGTCGCTGATCGGCAACCGAGTGGCCCGGCAAGCACCACCCGCGGCTACGCCTGATGAACTGTGGCAACGTGTGGAAGCGGCCTGGACCGACATACCCCAAGCCCACATCCAAAGCCTCTTTCTTTCTGTGCCGCGGCGTGTAGCGGCCGTTATTGCCAGCCATGGGGACCACACGAACTATTGATGTCTGCGTGTTCCGTAAGTCGCACGGGCCAAGCTCAATCGTTTCATCTTTGTATCTGTTGTTCACTGTAAAAAATTGCATGGTCAAATTACGGTAGATACACCGGCAGCTGAGTGGCCAGTCAATAAACCGTAATTTTACAGTACCATACTGTAATGTTTTTTTTGTTTTGTTTTTATTGGAGGTTTAACGACCACCGTGAGCAACTCAATGGGCTATAAGCAGTCGCCCGTCCCTAATTTAGGGTCACTGGTTCCAGGGAAGGGAGGGAGCCAGTGCCGTAAGACAAACACATCATCCATGCCTGACCGAGATTCGAACCCGGACCCCTTACGGACGAATGATCAGAGGCCAGCGCCTTAGACCACGCCACCGGGGCGGCACTGTAATGTTCATTAACGGTCTAATGACCGGGAAATAAAAAACGGTCAAACTACCAGAAAATGTGGCTTAACACGGTAGATCAACCAAAAATTTATTACGGTAGATAAACCGTATTTTTAAAAAAAAACGTGGCAAAGCCAGTTAAATAAATACGGTGCGAAGACCATTTTTTTACAAAAATGTTAAACCACAGTTTTTTAGATTTGGTTTAATGACTGTTTCTTAATCATTGTTTAATAACTAATTTTTTGGTCTAATTAGGACTTCACACGCCCAATTTGCCTGCTAACCTGCATATTATGCATATAGAAACAGTTCACTCTTTCAACTACTCACTCAAAGCTGTTCAGTTACATTTTTCCCCTCTTATTTTTGCAAAATTGCATGTGTTGTTGTTTTCCCTTATCTATAATGTGCATTTGTTATTAGAGTTTTTTGTGTTCATAATTTGTACAAACTCTATAAAATACAGTGTAATTATATACACCAATCAGCCAAAACATTAAAATCACCTACCTAATATAATGTATATCCTCCTCCCACCTGATGAGACAGGCTCAACGAGATGTTGATAGGTCTCTCTTGGTATCATGACTGCAACAGAAGATCCCAGTTCCCGTAAATTGTGGTTCAGGTGATGCTGCTCGTACTCCTTCCTCCAACTGAAACCATAACTGTTCAATAGGATTGGGGGGCATGGCAAGTATAGAGAATTCTTCATTGATTGATGTAGCTGTCAAATTTGGGGGCCGTGACATTAAAGGGAATTCGTCGTTATGTTCTTGGAACCATTCCAGGACTTTCTATACAATGTGGTACGGAGCAGTCTTGTTGAAAGGCACCATCTCCGCCAGGGAATACAGTTGCCATAAGGTAGTTTTAATGTTGTGGCTGATCGACGTACATTTATATAAAGATTTCAAATGCGGTCATCACTAGGAGGCAACTCAATCTAACAAAATGGTCAAAATACAAATACCACTGAACTTGCTTATAAATAAGTAAGAAGTATATTATCCCATACTGTCAATTCATTTTCACCTGATAAACAATTATGCATTATTTACTATATAGCAGTGGCGTAACCAAGTTTTAAAATCTGGGGGAGTACGATCACACATACACACATTATATATATATATACATGAGGATCCCCGACTCTGAAAATCTGGTGGTGGGGGTCCTGACCCCCAGCGGTTACACTTATGCTATGTAGTTTTACTGACATTGGCAGTGCTGCAACACGTAAATTACCCAAAAAACAGAAAAAAAAAAGACCCATAATTACAAATTCTACGCATTTTTTGGGACCCCACATTTAATTTGTATTTTTTAACATGCCATTTGGCAAAAGTCAAATTCATGAGGATTAGGGAAAGAACGAAAACAGCCAGAAAGGCACCATCCCTCAAGATCAGTGTTAGAATTAAAACTAGATCTTCTACAGGCCCAGCGGACCACTAGAATTTGCAAACCACCTACTAGTCCATAAAAAAATAAAAATTAAGACATTTACAATATATGTAGAAAATAACGTATCACTTCAATGGAATTATCCAATATTTGTTTTTAAACCTATCATTAGTTTGCAGCCTAAAAAGAAAACCATACAGCAAGGTAAAAGAAAAAATAATTTTTGAACTTGTGAGGAAAAAAAAAATAATAATAACTTACTGGCCTTCTGGGCCAGTAAAGTCAATAAGTTCAGTGGTCCAATGGGAGTTTTACTGGCCAATGGCCAGCGGACCGATAGGTAATTCGAACACTGCTCAAGATTATGTAAGTATATAATATAAGGTTAAATGTAAATATACAAATGTCCTGATTAATTTATTAAATCTTTCAGCTCACTTAACCAATATTTGAATAGCTAAAATTTAAAATATGAAAAACAAACAAATTTACATTTAATGAGAACATTGAACGATTTTACTTTGCTAAAAGTTGTACGTCTAGTTCAATGATTGTTCGTTAAAAGTCAGAACTGTTCAAGAGTAGTCACCACACAGTTCCTGTGTTTTGAAAAATAAAAGTTGCTCTGGTGTTCTGAGCTGACTTAAAATGAGTCTTTGGGTAGTTGTTCCATTATGATAAAATTTAGTAATGTAGTTGAAATTTAATTGTCAGCACTTGACCTTTTTTTTTAAATTGTTTTTTTTTATTGGAGGTTTAACGACCACCGTGAGCAACTCAATGGGCTATAAGCAGTCGCCCGTCCCTAATTTAGGGTCACTGGTTCCAGGGAATGGAGAGAGCCAGTGCCGCAAGACAAACACAACATGCATGCCTCACCGGGATTCGAACCCGGACCCCGTTCGGACGAATGATCTTAGGCCATCGCTTAGACCACTGTGCCACCGGGGCGCCAAATTGTTTTCAAAGAGCGTAAATTTAAGTGTCAAACAATGTACATTACATTTATTTTTCATTTGCTTATGTAAGTATAAATATTCATTCTCGCTTGATTCTTTTGATTTTTCAAAGGACCCACAATACCACACAAAGTAGCCACTTTTTTAAAAATCTATGGGTCTCCAGGACCCAACTTGATAAAAATGTAATGGCAGCTCTAAAGATCACTGGGGTGAATGGCAACTTGAAGGAAATGAAATTGTTAAATCCTATAGTAATAAATATCAGCTTACCCTTTTAGGTTAGCTTCTGTTGAACATTTTCTTGCATGTCAGGATTCTGGGTTTCCTGTGTAGAGGTTCCAGCTGGGTGTGCCCCCCCTCATTTCACCATTGTTGTTCTTTACACGTGTAAAACAAGCAAATTAAGCGACACAAAGCATTTTTGTGATAGCCCGAAGTTCACCATAACTTGAAAAATATTTTACACTGAACTTGAATTATTTTACTAACACTTAAATTCAAACTTAGGCAACTCAGGAAACCTATTAAACATACATGCACTTCACAAACCTATGACATACCACCAAATTCACACACATCCAAACCAGGTACTAAAAGACAAACAATTGTAACTAAACTCTAAAAACCTATTTATATTATGTACATCAAACCTGCTATTATTGTCATTTATGCCATTCTATGTCATTCGTACATCTCGCCAAACTCAATGCTCACGACACGTGCTGGCTAATCCCTTTACCACACCCCTGCTTTTCCCCACCAGATTGCCTCAAGCGCTTTCTGCCATCTCCATGGCCATCCTCTGGAAGCATTAGCAATGTTGGTCCATCTGCTGCCACAGAGTGAGTGAGCATTAAGTCCTGTGCAAAATATTAAAACCATTCACGTCACTGAAAATCAAGAACAAATTATAATGCTTTAGCTTCATTGGAGTTTTCCAAAAGACAACTAAAACAGTTAATTTCTGCATGACAACACAATGTTAACCACATTTTAAATATTTTTTGTCCCTACAAAATACACAACTTGTGGTGTGAGAATCGCAGTTTATTTTGGGTAAGTTGCAAAACCAAAGAGTGCAGGTTGTTCGTAAGTATAACAACCGGATGTCAGAACTACAGAGATAATGGTGTATAGCAGTTGGTTTGAAGAAAATGGTGAATCATTAGTATTTTTTAAAATAAATCTTACATATGCTGAGAACTAGAAAAATTTACCAACACATATTTTTCCATGTGCTCTGACAAAAAAAAATAACAAAAATCTGCTTCTTAAGATTTAGGACTACCATTATCAAAATAACTGATACATAAAGATGTATCAACTTAAATATGAAGGAAAAAGTACTGAATCAACTGGATTTCATTCTTTATTTTTTTCAAAAAAAAACCCCCAATTGATTGGGTGAAGTACATTTTTTCAACTATTATATGGATCAACTTATTTCATAGCCAATGTTATTTATAAATATACACATAGTGACAATGTTTTTTTTTTTCTGCTTTAATTATGTGTCACTTATAGCCTTACATCCTTCAAGCGACTGTTGTGCTCTTTCACTGTTACATAGCTTCGTAATTTTTGGGTTCACTTCAGCATAGTTTCTTCCCTTTCTTCCTTAGATTGACACAAAGGATTTATTCCCACAAAGTACCTGTGGTTAAAGTGAGACATTACCACAATGAAATACTTCATAAAAATTCTGGCTTCTAAAAAAATGAAACAATATACATATATACACACACACATCATCATCATCATCATCATCATTGTCAACCATTATCAATCCACTGCTGGACGAAGGTCTCCCCAAGTTTCCTCCACAACGGTCTGTCTTGTGCCAGTCTCCTCCATGTCACCCCTGCATACTTTCGAATTTCATCCACCCATCTCCCATGTGGTCTTCTTCTGGGTCTTTTCCTGTCCCTTGGAATCCAATCTAAAATTTCGGCTGTCCATCGATGATCTGTCCTTCTGGCAGTATGTCCAGCCCATTGCCATTTCAGGGATTTAACTCTGATCATGATGTCTTCCACTCTTGTCATTTTTCGGATCCACGAGTTCCTCTTCTTATCTCTCCTGGTTACACCAAGCATGCACCTCTCCATGCTGCTTTGAGTTGTCTGCAGCCTTTGTATGTCTCTTTTAGTTAAGGTCCACGTCTCTGCACCATACGTAAGCACTGGAAGGATGCATTGATCAAACACTTTTCTTTTAAGACATAATGGCATATTGCTCTTGAAAATTATGCTGTTTCTTCCAAAAGCTCTCCAGGCAAGTTTTGTACGCCGATTAATTTCTTCATCAATGTGACCCTCACTTGATATCTGCTGTCCAAGATAAACGTACGTGTCTGTTATCTCCAGCTTTTCTCCATCAATCGATAAATCTTCATTTCTTGTAAAAGCATTGAACATCACTTTTGTCTTCTGAAAGTTCATTTTTAATCCCACTTCTTTACTCTTGTCAGCAAGTTCCTGGATCATACTCTGCAGCTCTGATGGGGTAGTTGCAAAAATGACTACGTCATCAGCAAAACGAAGGTGGGTTAGATAATCTCCATTAATCTTTATCCCCTTGTTTTCCCAGCTCAGGGACTGAAAAACACCCTCCAATGTGGCATTAAAGAGCTTCGGAGATATGGTGTCCCCTTGTCTCACTCCCTTTCCAATTTTTACGTGTGTTGTATTTTCAAACAGCGGAATCTTTGCACTTGCATTTTCATAGATGTTATTAATAATATTAATGTATGCATCTTCAATACCGCAGGTTTTCAGAGCCATTGTAACTGCTGATGGTTTCACCGAATCAAAGGCTTTTTCATAATCGATAAAAGCCATGCACAATGGAAGTTCATATTCCCTCGCTCTTTCAATTAGTTCTCTCAGCACGTGGATATGATCTATTGTGCTGTAGCCACTCCTGAATCCAGCTTGTTCTCTCGGTTGAGCCATGTCCAGTGTTACCTTCAAGCGGTGTGAAAGAACTTTAGTGAAGATTTTATAAACTACTGATAGGAGGCTGATAGGTCTGTAGTTTCCGAGATCCTCAATGTCACCTTTCTTATGTAGCAGGATCATTGTAGCGGTGTTCCAATCCTCAGGAATCTTTCCTTCATTAAGGCATCGAGTGAAAATTTGGGCGAGTACTGTTTCGATTTCTCCACTTGCTTCTTGTATGATGTCTACAGTAATTCCATCTTCTCCTGGAGCTTTTCCTCGCTTCATGTTCTTGATTGCATGTGCAACTTCTGCTGGAAGGACTGGAGGAACTCTGGTACTGGTATCTTTCATGATGTCTGGAGTGCATATATCATCCCTTTCATATAATTTGGAGTAGAAATCTTTCACTCTTGTCAAAATTTCGCCTCTATTTCTTGTTACAGAGCCATCTTCTTTTCTCAGTGCCATAATCTGTTTTCTTCCCATACTGAGATGTCCCTTTGCTATCTTTAGGCTTTGGTTGTTTTCAATTGCTTTCCTCACTAGTTCACAGTTAAATTTCCTTACGTCTTCAGTGATACTTTTTCTTACTGTCTTGCATAGCTCTATATATTCCACTTTGGAAGTCACATCTTCTTTAGTTGTCCTCATCTCTCTTCTTTTTTGCATCAACATTTTGGTTTTTCCTGATAATTTGTTCACATGCAACTTGTTCTTAGACCCAGCTAATTTTGTTGCTGTTTCCATAAGAGCTTTGGTTACTTTTCTGTTAACTTCAGAGATGTCCACTTCTTCCGATGTTAGGCCTTCTAAAGCAGAGAACCTGTTCGTCAGTTCTAACTTGAAGGTATTATGGTGTTTTTTAAGGTTGGTTATGTCAATAGATTTTGTTTGTCTTATGAGCTTGCCACGTTCAAGTTTAGTGTTGAGGTGCATCTTACATCTCACCAATCTATGGTCACTACCTGTGTTGAACTTGTTTAGCACACTGCAGTCTTCTATGACGAATTTTTTGTTACACATAATAAAATCAATTTCACTTGTCGTCCCATTTGGATGTCTCCATGTCCATTTCCTGTGCGGCTTTTTCTTGAAGAAGGAGTTCAAGATGAAAAACCCTTCTGCCTCTGCAAACTCAACGAGAGTATTTCCACGCTGGTTTCTGTTGCCATGACCGAATTTACCTACTGAAGTTTCATTCTGTTGCCGTTGCCCTATTTTTGCATTGAAATCTCCCATAATTATTTTCAAGTGCTGCTTACCTTTATTATTTAGATGACAAATTTCCTCATAAAATTCTTCAATTTCTTCTTCAGGATGACTTGTGGTGGGTGCATAAGTTTGAATAATCTGAGCCTGGTATCTTTTCGAGAGTTGGATAACAAGTCGTGCAGCTCTGTCAGAGGAACTTTCAACTTCTACAACTTTATAATTCAGTTTCTTGTTTATTATAAATCCAACACCACTAGTACTGCCAGTATCTGTCCCACGATAGTAGAAGAGATGTCCACTTTTCAGTTCGATGAGATCTTCTCCTTTTTTCCTTACCTCACTTAGCCCCACGATGTCCCACTTGATCCTTTGTAGTTCCTCTTCCAATTCAAGAAGCCTTGATTCAGAAGATAGGGAGCGTCCATTGTAAGTAGCCAAGGTCAGCATCAGATGGCAGCCTAGTCCGGTCCTCCGGGGATTCTTAGCACCCTCTGCCTTCATGTCGCACTGGCCGCTGCCTTGGCCAGGTACATTCCAGCTGCCGGAGACTGAGGGCCAAGATTTAAGTTGTGGAATCATTTTGGAGGGTTTGGCCATAACTCACCACGCTGGCCAAGCGGGTTGGTGAGTGTGGGATAGAATTTCCTCTAATCCCGATGGTATAGTTATACCGCTATGGGCGGTCGTCAGAGCCCCTTTAGTGGGAACAGGATGCACCACGAGAAGGCGGGGTTGACATTTGTCAAGGAGAGGCTGTGATGTTACGCATCACCTGACCTATATGCACATAATAATAATACGTATCTTCATGAACACTATACGGAAGACTCAGGTGTGGTGAAGTTCATTAAGACTGAGAAACTGATATCACAGTGCTGCAAAATAATCTGCAGGGTAGTCACAGGGCAAGGCAACCATGATATAAGAAACTAGGTAACAACCCTTGGGAAACAGGCGAGATTTTCCCAGGCCACTGTCTTTCCACCCTAACATGCGAACTGTAAAAATAGTCAGCAGGTAAAAAATAGGGAAACCTAACAATTTTTAGCACCAACCACTTTATGGAAATTTATCGCTGTCTGTCATGGCATTCTTGTTTTGCAGCTTAGAAAGAAGCCCAATTAAAGATGACAAATAATTGAAATTCACCAGGAAATATTGATCTGTCATGGTAACAAGTATGAGTTGTAACGTATACTCTATATTCACTTTCCTTTTGATTTTACTATCTCTGGTTATTTTATTTTACTATGTAAATTATCTTCCTACTGAACGAAATATTATTTCACCCGCTGAATGAGATCTGGCAATGAGTGTAAGTCATGACGTGGTGGTAGCTAGTATATAGGCGCGTTCATCGAGACGAGGTAGGGTGTGGAGTTGTGTGTTGAGGTGTTGTTGTGTTGTGTTGGTTGTAAGAGGAAAGTTTATTCATTATTATGTACAAGATATATGAGTGCCTTAGTTGACCAAGAGTCTCGGAAATAAACAAGTTTGTCAGTAAGTTCAGTCTTTCTCAATTCTTAGTTTTGTCAGACCTCTGTCTGGCTGTTAGGTTTATGACTTTGATTACTTAATATAAATAACCAGCGTTGAGACTTTGTTTAAGTTCATAATTAACGAGTAACAACACCCTTTTGGGAATTCATTATTTTGAAGCTTAGAGCTAGTTATCATTAGCTCGCTGGTAAGAAGAATTATTAATCATTCATAATAATTAGCTTAGCAAAAAGATAAACAAAGCTAATTCATTATAATTGGCGCCCGAACTTTTCTCGAACACGAGATCCTGACTATTATCCATGGCTTCCTTACCTGAGACAACTGCAAATTTCCACCTTCCGGCAAGTCTCGAGGGTAATGGTGTTTATTTGGACAATTTGTACGAAGCCTGTGGCTCTGACTTTGATATGAATGATCTACGCATACCCAAGCATTCTTCACCATTTCGTAATGCACCAGCTTCTTATCACTCTGAGTCGCGGGTCGTACCTGAGGGAATTCAATCCTCTCAGCGAAGCAGAATGCTTGCTCATTTCGTGCCGCATGCAGGAACAATTTCTTTCAATGGTTTGGAGGGATCTTTAAAGTTCCTCGAAGATCTGGAAGATCATTTGATCTCTATAATATTCCGGAAGACTGCAAGGTCCAAATTGCCGGAACTTGCTTGAGGATACCGCCAAGACCTGGTATCGGCAGTGGCGAGGGTCGAACCCGGAATCTCATTATGAGAATTTCCGTGCAGAATTCTTGGAGGTCTTTCCTTTCGGCCTCAGTCGAGCTAGCCTTGCTCAACAGCTGTTTTCACGTCAACAAGGTCCCAATGATAGCCCTGTTGCATTTGCGTTGGAAACTACACGCCTATATAATCTATGGGATCCACATGCCAGTCATGTTGACATGTTGGATACCCTCGTACAGCAGCTCGACCCATTCTTACAAGATTTTCTTGAGGTTCGACACCCTACCACTATTCATGAATGCCTTCGCCTCATACGCACGTATGAAGAGCGACATGGCAAACATGCTTCAACTCACCATGCTCGGGCACCCCGCGAGGCTTATTCCGAAAACCCTCAGCGGCATAATAGACAAAACTTTCAGCGCGAGCATACACAAGTGCCCACCCAAGCTTCATACGTTCCACCACACAGAAGAGTGGCGAACCAACAGCGAGTTTCTGAGCAAGCTTCGGGATATCGTCATAATGCACAGTATGCTCGACCCCGTTTCACTCAGCAGCATTCGGAACATTCTCATGCCCAGGGCAATAATAATTTTTCTGCCCGTGCTGAGGGCAGACGTAACGAATATGAAAATGTCAACAGACACGCGGAGTTCCCGACGCAGGGTTCACACAATTTTCCTTATCGTGAAAATTTTCCCGATACCCGGCAGGGTCGAGGTTTCCGACCACATGATAACACCACCAGAATTCCTTTAAACTCCCACAGGAAGTAGACGAAGGGTCGGTCCTGCTTCCTGATACCAAACATTCTGACCCTAAAACAGTATTAGTGACTGTTCAAACTCCTCAGTTGCCTGATGTATTCTTGACACTTGAAGACGTTATTGTCGAGACAAAGTTCGACACTGGGTCTGAGATATCAGCCCTAAATACAAAGTTTTGCAATGACGTTTTTTCTGCAATACACGTTCAGCCTGCAACGCAGTATTTGCGAGGTGCCAATAATGAAATCTTCAGTATCGCAGGAACTATCACATTATCTTTAGGGCTGGGAAAAGCTCGTTTTACACATTCTTTCCTGCTTATAGACGAGCTACCCGTGAAATGTCTCATGGGTATGGACTTTATTAACAAGTTTCAAATAACTTTGAATTTTGTACAACATGTGATTTCCTTTCCGGAAATTGTCGAAATGATTCCGACGGTTCCTGTAGATATTACGAGTTTATTGTTGAGTGACCAATTGAATGAGGGGCAACGAGACCAGCTTTCTCTCCTTTTACAGGAAAGCCCTGGTTTATTTTCGGATCAACCTGGTTTCACACAGGTGGTTTATCATGTTATTGACACTGATGGGTCGAAACCCATTGCGACGAAACCTTACCCTTGTGCTCCACATAAAAAACAGGAAATGCAACGTCAAATTGCGGAAATGATTAAGCAGGGCATAATCAGGGAATCAACAAGCGCCTGGGCTGCTCCTGCCTTCTTGGTTCCAAAGAAACAACCAAATGAATTTCGTTTCGTGACAGATTTTCGCAAACTCAACCAAGTCACAAAAACAATCAATTATCCCCTACCTGTCATGTCACATATTCTAAATGACTTGTCGTCAACCAAATGGATGTCAACTTTGGATTTGGCGAGTGGATATTGGCAGGTGGCAGTACATCCGGACTCTGTCGATAAAACAGGCTTTGTGACTCCCTTTGGGGCCTATGAATATTTACGTATGCCTTTTGGTTTAGCTTCTGCACCTGCTACTTTCCAAAAGCTTATGGACACGGTTCTCAGACCTGTCCTGGGTCCCCATGTGCATGTCTATTTGGATGATATTATTATAACATCAGAGACTTTTGACGAGCACCTTTTTCTGCTCAAACAGGTGTTCCAACTTATATACAATGCTGGCTTGACGTTAAAACCTAGTAAATGCCAGATAGCGCGGGACGAGATTGTATATCTGGGGTTGAAAATTACTCCCCACGGTTTATTCACTGATAATGAAAAATTAGGCCTATTGTTGACTTTCCTCGGCCTAAAACAGAAAAAGAACTATCCCGCTTTCTGGGAATGACCGGTTGGTATCAGCAGTTCGTCCCCGCTTATGCTACAATATGTGAGCCATTGTATGCTTTAAAGCGTAAATACAAGAAGTTTATTTGGACACCTGAAGCTAACGCTGCATTTCGAAACACTGAAGTCTGCATTGACTCAGCCTCCGGTGTTGGCTTTCCCGGATCATACTAAAGAATTTGATATTTATACTGATGCATCCGGAGTTGGTCTTGGTTGCGTTTTGTCACAAGCTGGGCATCCAATAGCTTTTGCGTCTCGTACTTTAGCCAAAGCTGAACGCAATTATTCAGCTACGGAACGTGAATGTCTTGCTGTTGTGTATGCACTGAATAAATTTCAATGTTATCTTAACGAATTGACAGTTAACATAATTACGGATCATTCTGCCCTTCAGTATTTAAATTCTGCTAAGCACCTATCTCAAAGACTTATGAAGTGGGCTCTGAAGTTACAAGAGAGCAATATCAAAATTTCGTATCAGCCAGGTCATAAGAATCAATTACCGGACGCATTATCTCGCGTTCCGATTAGTGGGGTCCCCACCGAAACTACTCCTGGATGTCAGCCTTTACTTCTGATAGCTGATATCACATCCAGAGAGCAGATAATGGCAGAATTAATAAATGATCCAGATTTTGGGGATATTTACAATTTTTGCTTGCGGGTTCGCCCCTACCAAGTGATCCTTCTCTGGCTGGAAGGTCACAACATTTTGAAGTAATAGAGGGTCTTCTTTATTATACAAAATCTCGGACTACTAGGGCAGAGTTTCGCCCATGTATTCCGCGAACCCTTAGAATGGCTCTTTTAAATGAATTTCATGACAAACCTCTTGCAGGCCATTTAGGTATTCGCAAGACCCGTTGTAAATTGCGGGATGTTGCCTATTGGCCTGGCATGTACCAAAGTGTGCTCGCATACGTTCAATCATGTCACTTGTGTCAGATTAATAATTATCGTAATGTAAGACCGGCCGGTCACTTGAAATCTAGTTCAAGTTCTCATGTATTTGATATTATTTCCATAGATTTATTAGGACCTTATCCATTATCTGTTAAAAATAAAGCTCGTTATGTTTTAGTACTAACTGATAATTTTTCTAAATGGTTGAAGTTTTTCCCATTAAAGCCGCTACGGCTGAGATTATTTGTAATGTCTTAGTTAATGAAGTATTTTCTAGATATGGTGCACCTAATAAAGTAGTTTCGGATAATGGTCCTCAATTTATTTCTGACATTTTTGAAAGAATGTGTGCGAGACTACACATTAAACATAAATTCATTTCCCCATATCATCCCCAGAGTAATCCGGCGGAACGTGTTAACCGAACGTTAGTGAAAATGATTGCGACTTTTGTAATGGATCACCATGAAAGATGGGATGACCATTTAGAACTTTTTGCGTTCGCCCTCCGCTCGTCTGTCCACGAGTCTACTAAAATTACTCCTGCAGAACTTTTTCTGGGTCGCAAAATTAAAACCCCTTTTGAAAATTTAACGGGGATTATCGACGAATTAAACCAGCGACCAACTCCGCAATCAGTACACATTATGGCAGAAAAAGCTCGTGTTGCAATGCTAGGAGCACAAGCGGCTCAAGCACGATATTATAATTCTAGGCGTAGGGAACCAGATCTTGTCGTTGGAGATCTCACTCTCGTGGAAACGCACTTCCAGTCTTCTGTTTCGCATACTTTAGTGAAGAAATTTGCACCCAGCTACGAAGGTCCATATCGGGTGGCAAATGTCTTTGAAAATAATATTGTTCTGGAGAAACCGAACAACAATTTTCAATATGTACATGTTGATCAATGTCGCAAGTATCGCGAACGGAATATCGATTTCATTATCAATCCTACTCAACCTTCTGTTCCACAGACTCAAGAATCTATATCTCATGTTCAACCGCCAGAAATTGTGGACGAACCACCGAACATTTTTGACGAATCACCAGTGATTTTTCCTTCACCCTCCCCCCTCCAGACGAGTTTCTACACACGCAACCTGATTCTCCCATGAGACAAAGGCTCGATTCGAGTTCGTCGAATACTAGTATCGTTCCTTTCCCTCCAACCATTGCCAAGACTATTGCTGCGCCGTTTCCGGCTAACTCTGCACCAACGCGGGATACTTCTTCTTTGAATACCTCATCGTAAAGTATTCCTATAGGCAAATCTAAACATCGCCCTGCACGACCGCTGAATTACAGCAGCGACTCAGAGGCGTCAGACATTTCGGATTTATCAGTTATGAATCCAACATTTCATATTCCACACCGTCCAGCACCACCAAAAGCTGGGCGCAAACGTGACTTGTCTCCCAATCTGCTTCGCCGCAACAGCGACGAAGGCAGAAATCTTTGCATCCACCCGGGTTTCGCCCCTGGAACCTCCGTTCAGGGCAAACAGGGCCGATGCCTGCTACTACTGTCATGCCCCGTGGGCGTAAACGAAAGCAAGCGATGTGGCCGGAGACACGTCCGTCCAAAAAGATACTGGAAGGACACAACGGGCCCCAGCACCAAGGGACTTCATATCCAAAGCCTGGGGGAGCCCGTTCCTATCAGCCGCAGCAGGGATTTCCAGACCGCCAGACTTCTGACGTTCCTGACCGTTCTTCTCAGCCGCAGGGATTTCCAGACCGCCAGACTCCTGACCGTTCTTCTCAGCCGCAAGGGATTCCGGACCGCCAGACTTCTGACCGTTCTTCTCAGCCGCAGGGATTTCCAGACCGCCAGATTCCTGACCGACAACAGACCGAAGTTCCATTACCGTCCCGGAAGAGATCCAAGCCACCTGATTTCACCAGTCCCATTAGGCCTGGAAAACGTTACCGCACTAGAATTTTTTATGCGTCCTCGAGATAAGTAAGTTCTCGTGGACAGGTTCTTTTCTCAGTTTGTTGTTTTTCCTGCACGACCAGTTGGCGTGTCAGAATTTCTTTTTTTCGTGTGGGCCTATGCATTCTTTTTTGTGTATATATGTGTGTTTTTTTTTATATTTCTTCTATGTCCATCTACTAATCCACTTTTTTTGTATATATCTATGTGCTTAGGGGTAAAATAATAAAATTGTTACTGTTAGGCAGCTCCAGGTAAATTTCGCTGCTGATACAGTTGTTCTGTATTTCAACGAATGAGGCGAACGTAATTTGAAATGAAAATAATAAAATTGTTACTGTTAGGCAGCTTCAGGCAATCTTCGCTGCTGATACAGTTGTTCTGTATTTCAACGAATGAGGCGAACGTAATTTGAAATGAAAATAATAAAATTGTTACTGTTAGGCAGCTTCAGGCAATCTTCGCTGCTGATACAGTTGTTATGTATTTCAACGAATGAGGCGAACGTAATTGGAAATGAAAATAATAAAATTGTTACTGTTAGGCAGCTTCAGGCAATCTTCGCTGCTGATACAGTTGTTCTGTATTTCAACGAATGAGGCGAACGTAATTTGAAATGAAAATAATAAAATTGTTACTGTTAGGCAGCTTCAGGCAATCTTCGCTGCTGATACAGTTGTTCTGTATTTCAACGAATGAGGCGAACGTAATTTGAAATGAAAATAATAAAATTGTTACTGTTAGGCAGCTTCAGGCAATCTTCGCTGCTGATACAGTTGTTATGTATTTCAACGAATGAGGCGCACGTAATTTGAAATTAAAAAAGTGATTCCTGCTAGGCAGAATAAAAAGAAAGTATGCCGATGCAGGTTTGGTTTGTTCTTCACTACAAATTTCACAGTCAAATACAGATTCGTAAATTGTCATGCCAAGTTGATAATGTTAATACGGCTACCACCAAACAAATAAAAAAAAAAGATCGAGAAACGTCAATCATCGAAATGTAAGACTTACACTCCAAAATTGATAGGTTTTTCGGAAAACAAAAAAAGAAAAAAAAAAAAAAGAAAAAATTAAGGGGGAGATGATGTAACGTATACTCTATATTCACTTTCCTTTTGATTTTACTATCTCTGGTTATTTTATTTTACTATGTAAATTATCTTCCTACTGAACGAAATATTATTTCACCCGCTGAATGAGATCTGGCAATGAGTGTAAGTCATGACTTTTTGGTAGCTAGTATATAGGCGCGTTCATCGAGACGAGGTAGGGTGTGGAGTTGTGTGTTGAGGTGTTGTTGTGTTGTGTTGGTTGTAAGAGGAAAGTTTATTCATTATTATGTACAAGATATATGAGTGCCTTAGTTGACCAAGAGTCTCGGAAATAAACAAGTTTGTCAGTAAGTTCAGTCTTTCTCAATTCTTAGTTTTGTCAGACCTCTGTCTGGCTGTTAGGTTTATGACTTTGATTACTTAATATAAATAACCAGCGTTGAGACTTTGTTTAAGTTCATAATTAACGAGTAACAACACCCTTTTGGGAATTCATTATTTTGAAGCTTAGAGCTAGTTATCATTAGCTCGCTGGTAAGAAGAATTATTAATCATTCATAATAATTAGCTTAGCAAAAAGATAAACAAAGCTAATTCATTATAGAGTCACCACACTGCAAGTGGTGACCAGATGTGGCCTGTTCATTTTTGTAATGCAGTCACACATGACAAGTAGAATTTTTTTTTTCTGAATTGTGTACAGTTATTGACAGATTAGGAAGAAAAGACCATAACAAAGGTTGAGACTTGAGAGCATAGCAAAATTTGCACTAGGCTAATTTATGCCAAAATAAACACTTCCAATAACTTATGAAGAGAACAAGTTTGTAGGCAAAAAGAAATTATCTGATCACCAGTGGAGTAACGCAAAATATCTGCACCCCCACCCCACTCGCGCAAAATTTTCCTAACAGGCCCCACAGCATGGTAATAATTAATGCAAAAATTGAGGGTAAATATTTAACTTTGCTGTAGTAAAAATATTGATTTTTTTTCGATTGGAGGTTTAACGACCACAATGAGCAACTCATTGGTTCTAGGGAAGGAGAGAGCCAGTGCCATAAGACAAACACAACATCCATGCCTCACCGGGATTTGAACAATGACCCCTTTTGGATGAATGATCAGAGGCAATCGCTTAGACCACTGCGCCACCGGGGCGGCATAAATATTGATTCCATGATCACTTTAGTATTGCTTTTAATTATGTGATCACTTATTCCGGTAAGTATCCTTGATAAACTTAGTACTCAGGGGAAAAAAAGTGCAAATTCTTTAAATGGCAAATGCTCACGATATCAAATCAAATAAAAACAAATACTGATCTTCGAGTGTATGGTTTTGAACTTCCTTAAAAGCTGTTTAATTCTTTAATACAATAACTTTTGAGAAAGAGGAAAAACAAGTGTTTGCATTTTTCTAGTTTTAAATACTTCAGCGATATTGTTTCTTTTTAGTGTCATATCTTTCACATTCATGAAGCAAGCATACTTCACAAAATGAAAAAAACTTACATTACTAAATCCTGGATTCCCTTCTAACGTTCTTCTTAGCGAATATTTCAATCAGTTTCTTTACGTCTAGTTTACTGGCTCGGTCATTCTAAATGCTTTTTTCATCGCAAGTCGATCAAGCCTACTTTAAGTGTGCGATGACCGAAGGTAGTTTTTGATTAGCTTCAACTTCCAGAACGACCTTTCTGCTGTACCCAGAGTCACTGGGATTGTCAAAAAAAAAATTTTCAACGCTGTCGCAAGGACCAGAACACTGGGTAATATTGTACTGTTTTTGAAATATATGAGCTCCATAAGGTCTTTTACAGAGCCACCAGAAATATTTTTTAACTGGTTGCTCATAGCATTTCTAAATGAAAGTACTTGTGACAAAAACTCACTAGATAAATAATCTCTGTACTGCAACCTTCAAGACTCAGCTGACTGGAATAATTCACTTTCATTTGCATTTAACAAATCAGATGACTGCAAGAAAGGAAATTTATTTGCTACCGAACTTAGTCCTTCAAAATGGAATTTTATTTGAGAAATGGTGATGTCTATAGTTGCAAAAAAGACATTAATTAATTTTGAATTTCTCTTCGGGGTTGTGTAACCTGTCTTGATTTATTTAATCAAAGAACTTTTTGAGTGATGCGACCATGTTTTGCTAAATTTATCTTCAACACTCCATGTGTTGGCAAGAATAGATGAAGTGCTTTTAATATCTTTGAATTCTCCTCTTAAATCAGAGTTTTTCACTCGCTGATTGTAGCATGTCAGCTGCTTTTAATAATTCAGCGTCCTTTGACTGCAGAAGTTTTGACACATTGCTAACTATTTCCAATATTTTGTGTTCCATAAGAACAATCACAACAAAATCAAAAGGTCTCCAAACATTTTTAAAATCTCATAGCTGCGAGCCCTCTCTTCGCAGCTATGAAATTTTAGTATGATTTAGATCAAAACTTCTAAAATGTCATTATACCTGAAACTAATGGCACGTAGGGCATCGTATCAAGCACAACTTTTCCCCAGTTAGGTCACACTACGATTTTCTTAATAATTCCCATTTTTTTCTAATTCTTTTTTAACAACAGAATAGTGTCCACCGACATTGCTGGCTCCATCATAAGCTTGTCCTTTATAATTTTCAAGGAACAGTTCGTTTTTGTTTATCATCTTTCATTTTACCTCTGTCAGTCTTACTGCACTTTGGTCTTTGACATTTCAAAACCTAAAAATCTTTTGTTAATTTTAATTTCCACTGGAGTTTCATTTTCGTTGTATATGACTGTGACGTATCTAAATATTTGGCTCATTTGTTAATCTTTTCTTGCGTTTTGCGTTGTATCTAGAATGGTAGAGTAGAACTGTGCCTCTTTAATTTCCATTATAATTTCCTTCTTAATTTCGGTAGCCAAAAGCTTAAACACATCGTTTTGTATCGTTGAACTGAAATATTTCATTTTCTTTTCTATCAACTGATTAAGAATCAGGTCATATTTGCTGAGAAGCTTAAAAAGAATTCTTCTTTAGTTGATGGCTTTATATGCAGTGGTTGTAAAACTTGCAGTAACACTGGTAAAGTCTGTTTGACAATAACAGATACAGTCGTGATTCCTATAATAATAAAAGCGATATGAACAGTTGCAGGGTAAATGCGCCATGGCGAGCATCGCAGCTACATGCAAGCAGCGGGTGCCTGAGCGAGCATCTATGTGCCAGGAGCGAGGTTGCAGTATAAACGTACACTACGTTGTCCTACTTTTCCGTTCTCACCGTCCAAGTGTGCTGGTCCTTTGCCGGACATTTCATTCGCACCAATCCAATACAAACATTCCTCATCGCAATGCAGGGAGGGAGGGGGGGTCCCTTGGCTGGAAGTAGCATGAAAGCAATTTATAGCACATCAGGCCAGTTAAGAATTTGCCTTAAAATATGAAAAGCATGGGAAGTGCAAATACTTTTGTCACCTACCACTAAAACCAAAGCTAAATTATTTTAACCATTCTTTTCAAAATAAGTACATCAATAAGAACTCGAAAATTCAGGGTAGCAGCAACAGCAAGAAAAAATACATGTTATTAATATCAGAAAGCAAAATATCAATTAACAATACAAAGTGGTGGCTTTAAGGATTGATTTGTTTGTCTGTGAAAACCATATTGAAACTGGAAATCCAATTATACGCTTTTGGGGCTCCTCAAGCTCTGGAGACCCAGGCGCGCGCCTGGTTGGAAACCCGTCCCTGTACATTAATATGAGAAAGTACTGTATTATAATAATAAAAAATTCGACTCTGAGATGTCAAAGGAAATACAAGTTGTGATGAACTTTGCACAAAAAAGTCTAGTCATGACTACTTTCTATTTTTAAATAAGTCTGATAGATGTATCACCTATTTTTCTCTTTAAAAAAAATAAAAAAATAAGATTTTCATTTCTAGGAACTTTTGCCTTCTGCCTCATTTGTTTAACCTGATGGAGGGTGGGTACAGCATAATGCTTCACTTATGATGTGACTTCACTGCTGATATTCAATCAGAATAGCAACATGGTAGAGGCCTGAATGGTACATTCAGGTTAAAATGTTTACTGATTCACCCTTTCATGATGCATGTTCTATGGGAATTATTTCAATTCATTTATTGTGACAAACTGACAACATGGGACAGTTGAGATATACCAAATATGGCATCAGCCATCTTGATTTGACATTGAAGTCCAAGGTAAAATAGCGTTTTGAAATTACCTGATGCTTATGTATACATATTTGGTGCTTTTATTAACACGCTGCAAAAGTAATTGGATTTTTCAAATACGGAAGGAAATAATATTCCTGTAGATCCTTTGGAAACATTTCGGGCCGCCCCGGTGGCGCAGTGATCTAAGCGATGGCCTCTGATCATTCTTCCGAAAGGGGTCCGGGTTCAAATCCCGGTGAGGCACGGATGTTGTGTTTGTTTTACAACACTGGTTCTCTCCCTTCCCTGGTACCAGTGACCCTAAATTAGGGACAGGCGACTGCTTATAGCCCATTGAGTTGCTCACGGTTGTCGTTAAACCTCTAATAAAAAAAAGCACTTCGGTACTGCCCATATCGTTGTAATTCCATTAGCCAGCATAAGCTGGCTGGAAGAGTAGTCTGTGATGTCACCCGTTCGTGCAACCCATGGCTTTCATTGCTGATTCCGATTGTCATCCTCGCCGCACTGTGGCACCATCTATTGACATTTTGTGGTATACAAACAATTCAAGCGATGGGGTAGAATATTCAGTGATCCTTCGCAAGTGCTAGATGTTTTACATGCATACGCTTGCTGACCATTTTCAACAAGAAACGACTTCGATATTTCGGAGCTCTGGATAAGAGGCCTTCACAGAAGCCACATTGTTCATTCCATGTAATTCGCGTGTACATGTGATTGCAGATAGGCTCGGTGTGCAAAACACGAAGCAGAAAATGAATGTGTTTCAATATTTCTCCACTGTTATGACTGATTGACACACCCTCCGTTCGGGTGTGGATACCATTTCTCTGTTCCCTTTAGACCGATTTGAAAAATTCTTCATTCACTGGGGAGCATGAAGTATGAGAAGGAAGATCCATACCTTTTGAGCCTGTTCCCGATGCATAACAGTGCGTCTAGGAAGTTTAAATACAGATGCAACTGAGTTCAAAATACCTTTTATTTCATATCGTTGCTTCTGAAAATTTCACTGCAAAAAATCTAAACATTACACGGCAAAACGCTGTTGATATCGGGCCCGGACTGGGCCGTCGAAATACCGGAAGAATGCCCAGTGTGCTGCCATATTCTAGGCCGGTAGACCTTATGTTAACTCAAGGAAAACACATTATAAATACTTTTACTTTAGTATTCTTGTAGAAGAGAACCAAGTTTTTCTAAAACGGTAAAGTTTGCTTACAACTTCGACGACTTCAGAAAGAAACAAAAAATAAATAAAGCTACGTAGTAAATGTTCTATTGAGTCAAATACTGTTATTGACGCAACCTCCCCGTTTTTAGACTTGCAAATTCATGCTCCTTCCCTTTGGGCTGATAATCTGTACCTCAGTCTGCTTGTGCCAATTGCATTTGCAGTTGAATAAACAATACAGTCTAATGAAATGCTATCAATAGTCTGGGACAGAAACTCAAAATTAATGGGTTTCTATCATAATGCTTTTTTTTTCTTTTGAATGAGATCTGCATCTGATTTACTACATTTTGGGCTTTACGGATGCACGAATTCTTGAACTGCAATTCTAGAAAGTCTGTTTCAGCTACAGCAAAAACACTTTCTCAATTTGCAATTAAAAAAAATAATTTTTGCACCTCTTTTACTTTTACATTTGAACTAAAATTCTTGCAATTCTGGACATTTTTCGTTTTTTCAAGAGATTTTTCCTAATTGTTTTATTAATGACTGGTAAGTCATGAAAAAGAAATTCATTTTTGGCGCATTTCGATTTCCATTCTCACTAAACTCGCTGTGATTATGTTAAGAAAAATACTAGGACTTTATTAATATTTTTATTGACTTTTAATTGTAGCTACAGTTTCCTTCTAGAATTTTTAATTGTAAATTCATTTATAACGTCTCGTGTTTCTATATTTTCGCATTCCTTCTTTCAATAGAAATTATTGCTAAATTCAACAAATGTTTTTTGACATTGTACTACATAAGTAAGATTTAATAAGTGACAGTTTGGTGAACGATCACAGCGTCGCACATTGGCCAATCGGGGTGCTGATAGCTAGCGATTCGGACGCCAAAAAAAACATTACTAAAACTAAATGTAATGGAAGATATCATCGATCGTTCACTCGACTCGTCATCGAGAGATCTGGGATTGAATCCCAGATCTCTCGATAACGAGACGTGTGCGTTCGCATTTACGCTACAATGCCAACACTTCTCAGCGCCATGCGTGGTTTATCAGTCAGCATCTGACTACACAAATTCGTACTGATGGTCTCAGCAACTGAGATGTCATCATCTGGTGGCATTTAACACAACAGCTATTTAATTGTAGCTGATAAATCCAAAGGGCGATAGAAATGGTGAATGTATGTTAAATGCGTGAAGATAATGTAAATGGAGGATGTATGTATATATATATATATAAATGCATCCTCCATTTTCATGGAAAACTTTCCATTGGACATACGCGAATTTTTTCTGTTGACATATTCACCATTTCATCATTACTAAAACTACTACATGCATTACTCATAACATCGATATATTCGCTGCAGAGCAGAAATTCGCCACTGAAGATAACACTAACTCAAGGCACTTATTGCACAGGTGGTTAAGTATTTTAATTGCATGTTCCTGAATGGTTAATTATAATGTTCTTGAATTATTTTTTTCATTCTGTCGACTGAATTATTTTGATTAATTTCAGAAAGGAATCTGACGCGGCATTCTGCACCTTCGTCGAAATAAAAATCCCATGAGCCTGGCAGCCACACGTTCCAACAGAGAAGTATGGCTCCTCAGCTTTTTCTTTTATTGCTTTTAATGATATAATCTAACCAGCTAAAGCGGTACTGGCGGAACTTCATAACATTGCCAAATTATATAATTTAGATAAAATATATGTATTTTTAAATTGGTATCTATTTGACTTATTACATATTTAAAATTACATATTTCTGGCAAAAGACTCACATTACGTACTACATATCACGTAGAATCTGTGTGCCAATTGTAACATGTCGAAGCAGAAAAAGAAAAAAAAAGCAATTCTGTTATAATTCTATGTTACCTTCATAGATAAGAATCTCCAACTTTTCGTATAAAAAATCTATATTATTAGAGTTTCTAAACTATTCTTTTTCTAACCAATAATCCGCATGAAATATGCGCAGCCAGTTTCATTGCCGCGTAACGATGGGTGTCTTATGTAAACAACGCGGAGGGATACATTTAACTACTTGAAAGGGTCGAGATTCGGAGGTCTATCCTACAATTTTAAAGGGGGAAAAGCCAGATACTCTAAATAATGTTCCTGTCAATACCGTATGAGAATGACAATAAATAAATAATTGAACAGCCTGCTAGATTAGGTGAAATGTTTACTTTGGCATGAAATATGGGGATCACATCATTGCACAATACAAATTTGGAAGATGTGAATCCGTTTGTTGGTGTAAATCGGACATGGATATTATCTGACTTAACATTCATGTAGATTTACACCAACAAACGGATTCACATCTACCAAATTTGTATTGTTTACTTTGGATTCCACGGCAGTTTATATATCCAGAGAGAAACATTATTTTGAAAATTCTCGTTACATGGTTCTAAAAAGCATTCACTAACACTGCTAACTTTCTAAACAAAACTGCCTACCACGAATGGAAGAGGATCGTACCGTCTGCTGATGTCATGGCGAAAATTTTAAACTCTGGTGAATTTCAGAGAGACCTGATCAATCTTTCTGTTGGTTTATCAGAGATTAATTAATGCAAAAAAATTTTCTCCCATGACATACGTTAGAAGAAAATTCCTGGTTGAAAGGCAGGGGAATTCATGCGCAAAATTCGCTTGTCTTAATCACAACCAGGAAAACAAAATTTCATGTTAAAAAAAAAAAAAAAAAAAAAAAAAGAGGAAGAGGATAATATTTGATTTAACTAAATTGGGGTTTTGGAAATAATTATTTTATCTGTTCTTTTATCGCGATAGGAAAAGGCGAGTAGGTGTGCAGCTCAGAGAATCAAAATTAATTTTGGTTTAACATCACGGAACGAGAGAAAAAGAAAATTAAAATTAGTGATTTTCTGCAAAGCAAGAATTCGCCATTTTTGCGTTCCTGCTTCCCAACGTCGTGAAAAGTCCCCCAAAAGTGCAACATCTTTTCGTCTTTTTGGGTAAGGAATTCAGCAACAGAATCTATTTTTAGACCTCAGGGTCAGAAGCTTGGTCCCTACGTGTGAAGGTCAGAGTGTCACCCCTGGCTTGCGTGGGAGTGAAATTCCGTTGGGAAGTCGTTAGCTGCTAGGCTGAAGTTTCGACCAATGGGAGGAGTCAGCGGTTTCAAGCACCCCAGAGTTTTATCCGTTGAGGGAACACTTTTGTTCTGGTCGCTGCACTAGCTGGTTGACAGCGGAAAGCTAAATTTTCTCTCCTCGCCTTTTTGGTGGGGAGGGGCAGTCAGAATGAAAATTCGTATTGGAATCAAAAAGACGACAACAGCTAAAATTATGATTTGCAATAATCTCCTTGCCAGAGATGTAAAATGTCCAATGATGAATCCAGTAACGGACGACCACTGGGGAGGATCTGAAGGCCAGTAGGTGCGCTTCAAGATGGCGGAGGAAGAAGCAGACCCAATTCCTACCAGGGGAGAGCTTAGAAAATATTTTTCTCCTTCTATTGATATACCTGAAGGAGAGACCACCATCTACACCCACGACTCTTTGATAGAGTTTCGGGCAAGTTCCTTCTGGCACTGGAAATTCCGAAAAAAAAGCCAGTCAGGTTTCGTGAACGACATTACCTTGAGCTGCACTACAACAGAGGTTCCAACAGTAGAGAAAATGCCTTTGTCCTGTTTCCTGTTGAGTTGGCCAGGCACGCAGTTTCAACGGAAAAAAAAAAAAAAACATTTTGGAGAGGTGAAGACACGCTAAGAGAAAAATCACCCGGGACATTGATGTTCTCTCAGGGAGAGACTGTTGAGTCAAGTTAAAGAAAAAAAATTATTAGGGAAACTTTTTTTTTATTTATCGACAGTTAGTGTGCTTGTCAAGAAGTGTTGCTGCCCCAGTCTAAAGGTAAATTTTTCCTTGACCTTTTTTTTTTGTATTATGCTTTGGGGTCCTTAAAATTTTGAAAACGAGTGGGTTTTAAAATGGGGCTGTCGAAAAAAATATGTTGCAAAAGAAAAAAAAAAAAAAACAGTTGTAAATGTTTTCATTTAGGTTTTTTTTTTGTATTTTAGTGTTCTGGTGTGCGTAAGGAATGAAACCACCTGATTTAATGTTAGGCTGTTTAAATAAATTTCATGTCATCTTCTGTGGATAGGTAATTGAAAAACAAAACGAAACAAAGAAGTGGAAGTGGATAATTTTCTGGGTCATGTAGGGATAGATGATATAATGAGAATATTAAGTTATTTCGGAACGAACAGCTCTCCAGACCAGTATTTCTCTTAGGTGAAATTTAACTCTTTTTGTGCTCGGTGATTTTTGTATTTGTGAAGTAGAATTTGTACTTATGAACTTAGCGTAGGTTCCATGTAGTTGGGAATTTTTCTTGTAGGCTGGTAATTATTTTGGTTTAGTGTTTTGGTAAATTTAGGTGCTAAATTACTCTTTAAAATTTAATTTTTGTATTAGTGAGGGCTAATTTCTAGTTTCAGCCCGTAGATTAGAAAAACCGGTTTTTATGGGGGAAAGAATATAAGAATTGGGCATACAGGCAGATATCAGCATATGTATAGGGTGACTAAAAAAAGAACCCGAATAGCTGTTGTGTTTCTTCAAGAAGTGATGATTTTTTCAGGAAAAGAGTGATCTAGGAAGTATGGTGATGTATAGATTTTTCAGAAAAAGTAAGGTTTGGTATAGTGTGTCAAGTATGGTGTTATTGAGCTTTCTGGGAAATGAATATGTACAGTGTGTTCCTGGGAAATAAAGATAAGTGATTTTCTGGGAAATGAGTGTGTTCCTGGGAAAATAAGGATATGAAGTGTGTTCCTGGGGAAAATAGGATAAGAAGTAATTTTCTGGGAAAAAGGGTGATGTATTGACTTTTCTGGAAAATAGACGAAGAGATATTTTG
Source organism: Macrothele yani (assembly GCA_039090855.1). Classification (NCBI taxonomy): domain Eukaryota; kingdom Metazoa; phylum Arthropoda; class Arachnida; order Araneae; family Macrothelidae; genus Macrothele; species Macrothele yani. The sequence goes on from CM077023.1 coordinate 47,554,817, forward strand.
GGGACAAGAGAACTCTTGTGGGATACTTTACCCTATGTAGACAATGCCGCGGGGTCTGAAAGGGTGCATGAAACAAATTGGGGGATTTGTTTTCTGCCCGAGTAAGCTTGTTCGGTCCATAGGAGGTGGTACCTATGAGGGGAGTGATATAGGTTGTCCCCAAATCAGAGTGAAGGAACAGAAAAGGGTTAGGCCGCACTTTGCTCCACTACACTGTATAAGCTGGGAATGGATTCACGACCCATTCCCGCCTTTAGACTCAAACTTTGTTGTTCCTGCAGTGAAATCGTGTTTTTCGAGGCTAGTGGAATTCGTTGAGTGAGATGATTGTTTGGCTTTAATGCCCGAGTTTAGTTCTACATGGGTGCTGGTAAATTTGGAGGACTTATAGTGGGGAATTTTTGAATAGTTGGATTTGTATTATAACTTGTGAGTAAATTGAGTAGGCCGCCCCGGTGGCACAGTGGTCTAAGGCGTTGGCCTCTGATCATTCGTCAGTAAGGGGTCCGGGTTCGAATCCCGGTCAGGCATGGATGTTGTGTTTGTCTTACGGCACTGGTTCTCTCCCTTCCCTGGAACCAGTGACCCTAAATTAGGGACGGGCGACTGCTTATAGCCCATTGAGTTGCTCACGGTGGTCGTTAAACCTCCAATCCCACTCCCACCCAAATTGAGTAGAGTATTTAGTGCATTGGGTTTTGTATAGTGTCGAAAATTGGTTCAGTGTCAGGTAATGCTACATGGTTAGGATATGTAGATTTTTAAGACAAATGTTGATTGAAGGCAAGGTTGTTGATTTTGAGACAAATTTTCCCGGAGATGTAGAACCTGGTATAAAATAACTTTTCATTATGAAAAATTTTGGCAGTTGATATGTTAGTTAAAAAGTTAAAAGGTGAATTCAGAAGACTGGTCTGAGAGGGTTGGTTTTAGCGATTAGAATAACATGGTGTAAACATATGCATATAATAATTATTATTTTTTTCCAAGAGAGAGAGAGAGAGAGATTTACCTTCCACATACTTAAGTTGCACACCATGTTAAAGCAAGTGTTTGTGCTGTGCGTTGTAATTCAATCAAATTCTGGTATTTATATGTTGTTTTGGTACTGTGACTGGTGCGATATTTGCTAAGCTGTCAGATGTTTATCGTTTTTAGGCCCAGTGGCCAGGTTGGAAATTGTGTCAAAATTTACGCTCACACTTGTTAAGTTTTACAATAAATATAGGCCAAGTGGCCTTTCAAAAACCTAAACCTTAGGGCAGTGAAGTTTTGGATATTTTCAGTTTAAAATTTTCATCACATGGTTCAAGTGCATCCCCCTCAGCAATGACTGAGGTGGGAAAGTAATCTGAGGTTATAGCCGTAAAATCAATGTTTTTGTCCTAACTAGCTAATTTGATCATCGCCACTTCCAAAAGGTTATTTACATGTGTACATTGTATACCATTAAATTTTATTGTTTACAAATTTGGTACACATGCAAACAATAGTTACCTTTTCTTACACTTTCAGGTGTATCTACTCATCAAACGCAAACAACGCAAACAATACAATAGTAACTTTTGGGAGTTACCAAATTCAATGGTGCATTTTATTTTATTTTTCTATTTTGTTTCATGGCCTTATTCAAAATTTCAGTTTTGTTTCGAAATGCATCCACCCATCTCCCAAATTTAAAATTTTCTATAATTTCCATATAAATTTTAAATTTCAATATCCGCATAAATATAGCCTTTTGATAAATAATTTCAATCAATCCATTTTTTTTTAGTTTGCAATATAACATTTTGGTGCCGTGACCAGGATATATGCCTTGTCATGGAATTCAACCTGTACTGCACAGTAGTTACGAAAAATCTTGAGTATGGTTTCATATGTGAATTATTTTCTCGTAGTGATAAGTTCTGGTAGTCTCTCTCTCTCAGTGACCAAAGTAGCGAAAGTGCAAATTTTTTTATTTCAGCTGAATTTCTGTGTATAAGTATTATAATATTTCAGTAGCAGTGTTTATAATATTTGAATAATTTTGGGCTTAACATGAAAACCAGTTAGGGCTTGACACATAGAAATTTTTTTTGTGTTGGTGTAATATTTTCAATGACATATATGAGTAATTTCAGTAATTTTTGTGCGTGACATACGAATAATCTTGTTCGGTGCCTGAAACACATACAATTTTTTTTTGGGGTGTTTACCTACATGAGTTTTCACACAAATAATTTCTCAAGCGTGCCTGCATAATGTATAATTTGGCATTTCGAACATAACTAATGCTAATTAATAGTTTGCAGTGTGTCACATATATATATGCAATTTCACACTTTTCCAAATATTGAACTTCTAGGTGTATTTTTCATGTGTTGCAAAAAAAAAAAATTTTTTTTCCTCTGCAGTCTGAGTGTTGAATTAAGTGTATTTTTAAGGTGTTGCATTCACGCAATTTATCATATTCTGTTGAACTAAGCGAAGAAAGTGTATTGTAAAGTAATGTTGTCATTCGAAAATGCCTGTTGTTGGTGATGTCAAATTGGTGAAAGCATAATGCAAAATTGTAAGAGGCGTAACTTCTCTTCTCTCCTCACGCTGGTTAATTTAGTGCCGAGGTGCACTGGTTAGTTATTTTAAGTTAGGTTGTTTACTATTGGAGGGCAGTGTAGGTTTAGTGTTGGGTAGGATTAGTATTACTGTAGTAATAGCCAGTGAGTTAGGAATTTAATAAGCAGTTAAATTTCCTTTTAATTTAATTTTCTCAGTTTAGTTAAAAGGTTAGTATTTGAGCCGGTGCAGAATTTTTTTCTTCATTCCGTGAAAATTTTTGGCTTAAAAAAATTCTTTTACCTCTGTAATTAAGGTCAGGTGATAAGTAGCTTCGCTTCGGAACATTTGTTTTCCTAGTTCAGTGGTACCCATGTTGGAACGGAAGTCAGCTCACCGGAGGTAGGTGGCGCTGCAGGTTTGTTTACATTCATCGGTTTGTTGACATGGTCGGAGCACGTGTGTGTTGAGTAGTAGGTAGAAGCGAATTTTCTGAGATTTTATTTTATGTTTCGACTCGCTTTGCTCGTCTTTTTCGCAGGGGGAATGTATTTGTCATGGCGAAAATTTTAACCTCTGGTGAATTTCAGAGAGACCTGATCAATCTTTCTGTTGGTTTATCAGAGATTAATTAATGCAAAAAAATTTTCTCCCATGACATACGTTAGAAGAAAATTCCTGGTTGAAAGGCAGGAGAATTCATGCGCAAAATTCGCTTGTCTTAATCACAACCAGGAAAACAAAATTTCATGTTAAAAAAAAAAAAAAAAAAAAAGAGGAAGAGAATAATATTTGATTTAACTAAATTGGGGTTTTGGAAATAATTATTTTATCTGTTCTTTTATCGCGATAGGAAAAGGCGAGTAGATGTGCAGCTCAGAGAATCAAAATTAATTTTGGTTTAACATCACGGAACGAGAGAAAAAGAAAATTAAAATTAGTGATTTTCTGCAAAGCAAGAATTCGCCATTTTTGCGTTCCTGCTTCCCAACGTCGTGAAAAGTCACCCAAAAGTGCAACATCTTTTCGTCTTTTTGGGTAAGGAATTCAGCAACAGAATCTATTTTTAGACCTCAGGGTCAAAAGCTTGGTCCCTACGTGTGAAGGTCAGAGTGTCACCCCTGGCTTGCGTGGGAGTGAAATTCCGTTGGGAAGTCGTTAGTTGCTAGGCTGAAGTTTCGACCAATGGGAGGGGTCAGCGGTTTCAAGCACCCCAGAGTTTTATCCGTTGAGGGAACACTTTTGTTCTGGTCGCTGCACTAGCTGGTTGACAGCGGAAAGCTAAATTTTCTCTCCTCGCCTTTTTGGTGGGGAGGGGCAGTCAGAATGAAAATTCGTATTGGAATCAAAAAGACGACAACAGCTAAAATTATGATTTGCAAGAATCTCCTTGCCAGAGATGTAAAATGTCCAATGATGAATCCAGTAACGGACGACCACTGGGGAGGATCTGAAGACCAGTAGGTGCGCTTCAAGATGGCGGAGGAAGAAGCAGACCCAATTCCAACCAGGGGAGAGCTTAGAAAATCTTTTTCTCCTTCTATTGATATACCTGAAGGAGAGACCACCATCTACACCCACGACTCTTTGATAGAGTTTCGGGCAAGTTCCTTCTGGCACTGGAAATTCCGAAAAAAAAAGCCAGTCAGGTTTCGTGAACGACATTACCTTGAGCTGCACTACAACAGAGGTTCCAACAGTAGAGAAAATGCCTTTGTCCTGTTTCCTGTTGAGTTGGCCAGGCACGCAGTTTCAACGGAAAAAAAAAAAAAAAAAACATTTTGGAGAGGTGAAGAAAGGCTAAGAGAAAAATCACCCGGGACATTGATGTTCTCTCAGGGAGAGACTGTTGAGTCAAGTTAAAGAAAAAAAAATTATTAGGGAAACTTTTTTTTATTTATCGACAGTTAGTGTGCTTGTCAAGAAGTGTTGCTGCCCCAGTCTAAAGGTAAATTTTTCCTTGACCTTTTTTTTTGTATTATGCTTTGGGGTCCTTAAAATTTTGAAAACGAGTGGGTTTTAAAATGGGGCTGTCGAAAAAAATATGTTGCAAAGAGAAAAAAAAAAAGAGTTGTAAATGTTTTCATTTAGGTTTTTTTTTTATTTTAGTGTTCTGGTGTGCTTAAGGAATGAAACCACCTGATTTAATGTTAGGCTGTTTAAATAAATTTCATGTCATCTTCTGTGGATAGGTAATTGAAAAACAAAACGAAACAAAGAAGTGGAAGTGGATAATTTTCTGGGTCATGTAGGGATAGATGATATAATAAGAATATTAAGTTATTTCGGAACGAACAGCTCTCCAGACCAGTATTTCTCTTAGGTGAAATTTAACTCTTTTTGTGCTCGGTGATTTTTGTATTTGTGAAGTAGAATTTGTATTTATGAACTTAGCGTAGGTGCCATGTAGTTGGGAATTTTTCTTGTAGGCTGGTAATTATTTTGGTTTAGTGTTTTGGTAAATTTAGGTGCTAAATTACTCTTTAAAATTTAATTTTTGTATTAGTGAGGGCTAATTTCTAGTTTCAGCCGGTAGATTAGAAAAACAGGTTTTTATGGGGGAAAGAATATAAGAATTGGGCATACAGGCAGATATCAGCATATGTATAGGGTGACTAAAAAAAGAACCCGAATAGCTGTTGTGTTTCTTCAAGAAGTGATGATTTTTTCAGGAAAAGAGTGATCTAGGAAGTATGGTGATGTATAGATTTTTCAGGAAATAAAGTAAGGTTTGGTATAGTGTGTCAAGTATGGTGTTATTGAGCTTCTGGGAAATGAATATGTACAGTGTGTTCCTGGGAAATAAAGATAAGTGATTTTCTGGGAAATGAGTGTGTTCCTGGGGAAAATAGGATAAGAAGTAATTTTCTGGGAAAAAGGGTGATGTATTGAATTTTCTGGAAAACAGACGAAGAGATATTTTGGGGACAAGAGAACTCTTGTGGGATACTTTACCCTATGTAGACAATGCCGCGGGGTCTGAAAGGGTGCACGAAACAAATTGGGGGATTTGTTTTCTGCCCGAGTAAGCTTGTTCGGTCCATAGGAGGTGGTACCTATGAGGGGAGTGATATAGGTTGTCCCCAAATCAGAGTGAAGGAACAGAAAAGGGTTAGGTCGCACTTTGCTCCACTACACTGTATAAGCTGGGAATGGATTCACGACCCATTCCCGCCTTTAGACTCAAACTTTGTTGTTCCTGCAGTGAAATCGTGTTTTTCGAGGCTAGTGGAATTCGTTGAGTGAGATGATTGTTTGGATTTAATGCCCGAGTTTAGTTCTACATGGGTGCTGGTAAATTTGGAGGACTTATAGTGGGGAATTTTTGAATAGTTGGATTTGTATTATAACTTGTGAGTAAATTGAGTAGAGTATTTAGTGTATTGGGTTTTGTATAGTGTCGAGAATTGGTTCAGTGTCAGGTAATGCTACATGGTTAGGATATGTAGATTTTAAGACAAATGTTGATTGAAGTCAAGGTTGTTGATTTTGAGACAAATTTTCCCGGAGATGTAGAACCTGGTATAAAGTAACTTTTCATTATGTAAAATTTTGGCAGTTGATATGTTGGTTAAAAAGTTAAAAGGTGAATTCAGAAGACTGGTCTGAGAGGGTTGGTTTTAGCGATTAGAATAACATGGTGTAAACATATGCATATAATAATTATTATTATTTTCCAAGAGAGAGAGAGAGAGAGACATTTACCTTCCACATACTTAAGTTGCACACCATGTTAAAGCAAGTGTTTGTGCTGTGCGTTGTAATTCAATCAAATTCTGGTATTTATATGTTGTTTTGGTACTGTGACTGGTGCGATATTTGCTAAGCTGTCAGATGTTTATCGTTTTTAGGCCCAGTGGCCAGGTTGGAAATTGTGTCAAAATTTACTCTCACACTTGGTAAGTTTTACAATAAATATAGGCCAAGTGGCCTTTCAAAAACCTAAACCTTAGTGCAGTGAAGTTTTAGATATTTTCAGTTTAAATTTTCATCACATGGTTCAAGTGCATCCCCCTCAGCAATGACTGAGGTGGGAAAGTAATCTGAGGTTATAGCCGTAAAATCAATGTTTTTGTCCTAACTAGCTAATTTGATCATCGCCACTTCCAAAAGGTTATTTACACGTGTACATTGTATGCCATTAAATTTTATTGTTTACAAATTTGGTACACATGCAAACAATAGTTACCTTTTCTTACACTTTCAGGTGTATCTACTCATCAAACGCAAACAACGCAAACAATACAATAGTAACTTTTGGGAGTTACCAAATTCAGTGGTGCATTTTATTTTATTTTTCTATTTTGTTTCATGGCCTTATTCAAAATTTCAGTTTTGTTTCGAAATGCATCCACCCATCTCCCAAATTTAAAATTTTCTATAATTTCCATATAAATTTTAAATTTCAATATCCGCATAAATATAGCCTTTTGATAAATAATTTCAATCAATCCATTTTTTTTAGTTTGCAATATAACACTGACAACGCTCCAAAACCATTTAGCATAAATAGACTGATCGTAGGAAATCACTCGATGTAAGAATGAAGAAGTGTTTCATTAATCTAATTTATTTTTTTCATGAAATTACAGCAACACTGAAAAAACCCTAAGTGTTGCAGAAAATTCAGAGAAGCAGAAGTATGCAAGTATTCCCGAATGGTAAGAATCTCATAATTTTCTCAGTGATTAAAATTACTGGGCGAAATACTTCGCTTATCTTCACATTGCGTCCAAATAAGAGGAAATTTTTAATAGTCTTTCTACTGAATTTTGCGTGCGTTATTCAAGGAGTTTCATGAACTACACTCAGTAGACAAAACATTAGAGATAGGGGTGATGGAAAGTGGACATGGACAACCACCACACAGAGTGGAACTGAGCCAAACAAAACACAGGCGATAAATAGGCTGGCAACAGGGCTTTACGAAAGTGTACCGCAATCGACGAAAATGGGTAAACGTGGTGATATGAGCGAGTTTCATCGTGAACGCATTGACGGCTCAAGAGAGATGAGTCATTCCATAGCCATGTGGTAAGAACCCTAGGGCTCCCTTGGGCAGCCGTATCATGGGTGTACCGCGTGTACCATCGACGGACGTACCATCGACGGACGTACCATCGCCCAGAGATCAAACGGTGGCTGACCGCACGCCATTGATGATTAGGGTCCACGTAGACTGCCCAGGCTCGCACAGACCGACTGCTTCGCAACGGCAGCGCAAATTACATTCAGGCCCAAGAAGTGTTAGCTGACGAACGGTGACGCTTCTTGGAATTCAGTTTTGTTTTTTGGTGTGAAAATTGCTGTTTGGGATATTTCTTTAATATAATTCTTGCTGTTTTGGATATTTCTTTAATGTAAACCTCTTCAACTTCTACAGCTCTCTCCAGGTCCTATTTAACGGGTACGCATAGTCCTATTTGGAAGGCAGCAATCATACTGAATACCCCTAGACATCGTTCTACTATCATTTTCACAGAAAGTTTACTGCTTTGTAAATACAGTCATTTATGCTGCAATTATGACTCTCCTTGTACCACCCCCTCCCTTGGAAACAGTTAATTGACCGAGAAAAACACTCTGACTCTCCAGAAATTGAGTTTGACAAATTATTTCCGCACATGCGTTAAAACCTTAGTCGACATATTTCACTTGTGACACGACTACCATGGTAGGTTTAACTAACACCTTGTCGCTTGTGTTTGGCATTCTGTTACATCTGAGGATGCGTTTATTGTAAACTCAAAAGGTCTAATGTGTATATATTTTAACTTGTATAAATGTTTTTAATATTAAATTTTTAAATCGTGCATAAGACGGCATTGTTGTTTAACAGATAATTCTTGGAAAACTTTCCATTAGGCAACGCGAATTTTCTCTGTTGGTAGATGTCGTTCCAAAAAATTCACAGATATTCTGATGCGTCAGTTGTCAGACAAAAATGCACTCTGTATTTTACAGAGGGATTTTTGGCTTATTGAAAATTATTGATGCGTGTCTTTATGATTACACAAAGTGTTATAGTTTTTTGTAATTTGTTTATTATTTTCATTTTAGATTAATTTTTCTTTTGACTAAAACATAATTCGTATGTTAAATAGTTAAATAAAGCATTGCCATAAATTTTCATGTAAAAATAAACGATTCATATACTTATAATTTTTTTAAGCAGTCATTTCTTCGAAAATTAAAATATACTTATTAATATTTTATCAAAGACGTATCCACTTGAAAATGAGGAACTGATAGATTGTATTTATGCGGTACTAACCGCTGTATCAATGGAATGAAAGTTCTGTGCAGTAATTCCGTCCCTGTCCAGGATAAGAAGTTCGCACACATCTAGATTAACCCGTATAAATGTACTTAAGTTATCTCGTATACAATGTTTTTTTTATTTGGGGGTTTGACGACCACCGCGAGCACCTCAATGGGATATAATCTGTATAACTCGCCAGTCCGTAATTTAGGGCCACTGGCTCCAGGAAGGGGTATCACTGCCGTAAGACAGACACAAGATTCATGCCTCACGGGATTCGAACCCGATCCATTTCGGACGAATGGTTAGAGGCCAGTGCTTATACCACTGCGGCACTGGAGGAATAAAAACAAACAAACAAACAAACCTGTTTTTAACACCAGTTAAATAAAAGATCGAGATCGGATATTTTTGTATTTGGGTTGTTTTTTACACTGATTAGATGAAATTCTCTTTGTTTTCTTTTCTCCTTTCCTCTGAGACAGTGCTTACTAAACTGATTTTTGAGAAATGTAAGAGGTTGAGAGAAATGGTGTTACATATTTTATTCCAGCACATTGAATTTATTGAATGGATGTCGCTTTAGCCGATTGACAAACTCAATGGAATTTTTTACAGCTGTTTTGTTCGAAGAAGTCGTTGAGGTGGATAGTTTCGAAGATAGAAATTTGGGCAGTTTGTGTGTAACTGATTCGATAATGCTAACTAACTATGGGACGGAAGGGGACACCAATCTTGTTTATCTTCGGAAGTGCATAGAAACGTGGACAAGAAGAATATGTGATTTTTCGAGAAGAATTGGTGATTTTAGGTGAATTTTCGAGCTTTGGCCAAGAGTAGCAGAACTTGTTACCGCTTTCCGAACTTCCTTTAATTCTTTTTCCAACGGATCCTTTTTTATTTCCTTATAGGGTCTCTCGGAAACAAGTTTTTCGACCTCTGCCTCCTAACGTTTTTTGTCCAGAATAACATCTTGTCCTCCTTTATCAGCTTTAGTGACGATAATATCACGATTTGACGGTAATTCGTTTAGAGCATTATATTCTTCCTTGTTGACATTCGGTTTAAAGGGTGAAAATAATTTTGACATTATTGTCCGTCTGACGCAATGTCTAATCATTTCTTTTTGATCGGTGCTTAGATCACTTTCTATCAGGGACTCCTCAACTGACGCAACGATACTGGATATTGGTACATATTTCGAAATCGCAAAATTCACATTATAACGTAAAATCCGTTTCTGAATTTCGCTCGGGTTAAAACTAAAACGGTTAGATATTCCTTCGTTATTCGTAAAGATATCCTGAATTTGTGAAGTAGAATTTCCTTTATGGTTGCTGTTATAATATTTAATAGTTTTTCAAATGTTCGTTCTAATGTCATTTCATTAGTAAACGACATATCGGAACTCCTAGACCAAGTTTTACCCTCCAGGTCAGAACAATCTGGTAACATTTTAGCCAGTAAAAGGTGTAGGTTATGCAGTTTAACGTCAATGTTTGTAACATTCTTTCTCGTATCTTTAATAATCGCTCTTAATAGTGCAAACGAAGCATTATATATAGCTTTCTTGATGTTATAGGAAGGTCTTACGTTGCATTTCACACAGATAAAATTTGGTATCTCTTGCATCAAAGCAAGAAGTTTAAGTGGTTCAGCAACCTGAACTTCTCTATTCTTAGTTTGGAAAAACCGTTGACTGTCGCAGGCAGTAATTTGGCCATGATCCAGATTAGAACTGGGATTTTAAGTTCCTGTACAGAGTCGATATCAGTATTAGATAAGTCCACAACAACGGAAGCGAAGCAAGATGTTATATGAACGGCTCGACAATCAAGCTTAATATACACTCACGGACAATGAAATTTGCGCACTTAGAAAAAAACATGCTACAACCGCGAAACTATGCAAATAGCTAGAGTGCGTGCAGGTATGCAAATGATCCACGTTTCGTGCGATTGCGCACGACCGCACACCCTGTGGTGAAGTTGCACTCACGAACCGCCAGCCTTATAAACCGGTGTGTAGTCGATGCCCCATGATAGCGAAAAGCACCAGCCAACGCAAGCAAGAGGACAGAGTGACAAGAATGCCAAATAGATGCCAGAGACGTCGATTTACGCAACTTACGGACTTTGAGAGAGGCCGGATCATCGGGCTGAAAACCACAGTGTCGCCGGCCCGCCAAATAGCCCGTCACGTGGATCGTTCTGACCATACTTTCCGACTGTGTTGGGAGCAGTGGACACGTGACGGCACTGCCACACGGCGGAGCAGCTCCGGATGGACCAGGGGGACCACAGGTAGAGAGGATAGACGGATCGTGCGCCAGGCACGAACAGATCCCACGGGGACCCAGTCCGCTATACAGGCAGATGTAGCGGCTCCTGTGTGCCCACGAACCATTTCCCGACGCCTCGCGGAAGCAAATCTTCGATCCCAGTGCCCCTTACGTGTGCTGCCATTAACACCGGAACATCGCCGGCTCCGTGTGCAGTGGTGCCAGGCCGGAGCTACGTGGAACTCCACAGAGTAGCGACGTGTGGTGTTTAGCGGTGACTGCTGCTTTGTTTTGGTGACAGATGATCATCGTGCCCGGGTGTGGAGGTCCCCGGGTCAACGGCACAATCCCAACCTCGCTATCGAGCGCCACACATCCCCACTGCAGGCATTATGGTCTGGGGGACCATTGCCTACGATAGCCGATCAGCTCTAGTAGTGGTACGCGGATCATTGACGGTTAAGCGGCATGCGGAGGAAATCCTACGGCCCCATGTGCTCCAATTCCTGGCCGGGATTCCAGGTTCACTGTACCAGCAGGATAATGCCCGCCGGCACACTGCTCGGGTTGCCCAGGACAGCCGAGATCATGTCCCGACACTTCCATGGCCTTCCCGCTCCCCGGACATATCCTCTATCGAGCATGTGTGGGACCAGTTGAAACGTCAACTGCCGCCGTGCAGCACTATCCGGGATTTGTAGCACACCATCCAAAACGTGCGGGCCCGTCTGCCGCAGGACAATATCAGGCGGCTGTTCGCTTCCATGCCGAACCGTATTATAGCATCTATCACAGCACGAGGCCGTGCGACTCTCAATTGAAGATAACCGGACTGCATGTCACAGATCCCTCTGTAATTGGCCTGCAGATCTTTTGGCATCATGTGTATCGTTTATCTGTATCATTACGTCCATAAAATGTCAGTTCAATCCGATGCTTCTGTTTTGGTGCGCAAATTTCATTGTTCGTGAGTGTATTAGAAGATTTCCATTTATACCGGAACTCCTCACGGCTTGTCAACGACATGACGTCGACTCCTTTTCTTTCAAGCGCGTGGAAACAACTCACCAAAATCCGTGACCGTGAGAATTCTGATGATATTACATTGATTTGAATGTCTACGCTCCATTCTTCCTGATGATGCCGAGCCAAACTCTCTGCGAAAATATAGTCGATATATAATAAACATTTTACTGAGAGAAACGTTGCTATTTTTATTGTATCTTGCCCTTAGTAGTCATAAATTATATATAATGTTAATGGCAATTAATGTTTAATATAGGCGAACAGTCTTTATGCGTTTATATGGAGCAGTTTCGGAAAGCATACCGGTACTATGATTGTTGGCGCAGCTAATAAATTATCCAGAATCTATTAGCGATAACAATAATACTAGATAAAAGTTGTTCATGGCAAGCATTTATACTGGGCTATTTGTAAAATAAAGAAAATAGGAAAATTGAAGCTTACTCTCTTTCCGTTGCATATATTTGCCCGGAGAAATCTGGAAGAACTGCTAGGAAGGAGCAATTTTTTTCTAAGTTACCAATGGCGCTCTCCTTTTGAACTGCAAGAAGCTTAATCGCCTCACACAAAAGACAAACATGTGAAAATACGCTCACGGACAATGAAATGTGCGCACCTAGAGAAAACATGCTACAACCTTGAAACTTTGCAAATAGCTAGAGTGTGTGCTGGTATGCAAATGATCCACCTTTGGTGCGCTTGCGCATGACCGAAGCGAATCTGCGATCTCAGCGCCCCTTTCGTGTGCTGCCGTTAACAATGGAACATCGCCGGCTCCGTGTGCCAGGCCGGAGCGACGTGGAACGCTACAGACTGGCGACGTGTGGTGTTTAGCCATGACTGCTTCTTCGTTTTCGGGACAGATGATCATCGTACCCGGGTGTGGAGGCCTCCGGGTCAACGGCACAATTCCAACCTCGCTATCGAGGGCCACACATACCCCACGGCAGGCATTATGGTCTCGGGGACCATTGCCAATGATAGCCGATCAGCTCTATTAGTGGCACGTGAAGCATTGATGGGCCAGTGGTAAGTGGATGAGGTCCTACGGCCCCATGTGCTCCAATTCCTGGCCGGGATTCCAGGTACGCTATACCAGCAGGATAATGCCCGCCCGAACACGGCTTGGGTTGCCAAGGACTGTCTACGTCATGTCAAGACAGTTCCATGGCCTGCCCCCTCTCTGGACATGTCCCTTATCGAGCATGTGTGGGACCTGTTGAAACGCCAGCTGCCACCGTGCTGCACTATCCGGAATTTGGAGCCCACCGTCCAACTCGTGTAGGCCAGTCTGCTGCAGGACAGCATCCGGCGTCTGTTCGCCTCCATGCCGGACCATATTGCAGCATGTATCTCAGCACGAGGCCGTGCGACGCGCTATTTAAAATGACCTGACTACATGCCACAGATCTCTCTGTAGTTTTCCTGCAGCTCTGTTTTTGCCATCATGTATCATTGTATCATTGATCATCATTCGTGTGTATCATTGCGTCCATAAAATTTCAGTTCAATCCGATGCTTCCTTCTTGGTGCGCAAATTTCATTGTCCGTGAGTGTAACAATCACGGCATGAAAAATATATCTTAATAAAAAAATATTGGCAGTAGTACTAATACAAATAGATGAACAACAGCAAATGAAAATGATTTAACATATAAATCCCGTGTCGCGATGACTTTACTAAGAGTACGTGTTAAAGAATTTAGAAGGTCCCCCCCCCTTCACACACACACACACAAATAATAAAAAAATAATAAAATGAAACATGCATCGCCCTAAATCACAAAATTTTGAATTCATTTCATATTCGGGAGCTATTTTATGACAAGTGACCTGAAGGAAAGCATAACTTATACTTTGTTGCACTTTATTCCTGAAAAACATTTTTTATAAATAATATTACTAAAAGTTTTTGTCAGCTGTCGTTTAAATTATATCATGTATTGAAAAAGGTGAAAACCTTCGTTATGTTAGATGTCTTCCGTTGGTATTGTGGTGTATAGAAAGACCATCAAGTCTGGCGTTATTAATTCGTCGTCCCCTAACGCATAGCGTTTTCAGACGAAAACCGTATGTCGTTAAAATATCCGTTTGAATCAGATATGAATATATTGTCGGTGTCTCATGATAGGAAACTTAAATTTAAAAAATGCCTACAACTTTTTTAATACATGAAATTCTGAATCTTGAAGTCAAAACTGTAAGAACTGGGATCCTATTAAATTAGCAATTCTGGGAAGTTATGTTTTTCACTCAACGAAGGAATATACTTAATACGGTTAACGTGAAGATTATGGTGCAAAATTCACGGACGAAAAATTTCAAAAAACTGTGACGTACATCCTTTTTGAAATCAAAAATGATGTAAAATAAAGGAAAAAAAATTCATTGATATAGTCATTTATGAAGAAATTAACTCGTGCACCAAAAGCTCTTGAATTGAAAACAAATGTCGTCTCCTGCACGATACACTTTAATGATAAAAAACTATGTACAATTAAAATAAATGTGTTTAAGAACTTTCAACACCACAACGGCGTCATCATCAGAAACAGTGCAGCAGTGAGCACAGAAGTGAGTAGCCTATATACTTTGCAAGACACATAGCAGTTAATGCGCATGTGCAATAATCGTCAAAGTCCAAGTTAAGTTCAGTGGGTATAAGCATAGTTGGTGGGCGTAACCTGGCCCAAAAGTGTTCTCCAAGGAAGGGGGATAAAAACAGGGGGTTCGTCGTTACATCATCTTTCACCATTGACGAATATGTGAATACTTTCACAAAAAAGTGTTGATCGACGGTTCCTGGGAGAATCCAGAATAATGATGTCATTCCAACATGGTAAGTAAGAACCGTTTAAACAGAGTCTCGACAAAGATGTAGTACCAGAATGCGTCCTGAGATTATACTGATGTTCGTAAATGCGGCGCCCCAAATTACGAGTGGTAGAGCCAATATAACATAAATCGTGCTCTGCAGGGTTAGCAGATTTAAGTGGAACCAAATATGCGCCGTGACGGTTCACACATTCAACACAGTCTCTGTCCTTTTTAACAGTGTTAAATAAAGTACGAGACCTTACACCAAACTTGAGTTTGTACTTATGACATATGTTCTTTAAAATGTTACACACAGGTGGTATATATGGAATGAATCCCACAAATTGGTAGTCAAATTTATCTGCAAAGCAAATTTGACTAATTTGCTTGCAGATAAATTTGACTACCAATTTGCAAGCAAATTTATCTGTGTACTCTTCGATTTATTTCGAAGAGATCTTATTTTCGTTTTAATGGTTCCATCTATCGACAGTTGGAAGGTGCCCCTATGGGGTCCCCCTGTCTCCATTGCTTGCTGAGGTTTTGTTGCAGGACTTAGAGGATACCCTCATTCCTGTTTCCCCCATAAAACCACTTCTTTACATCAGGTACGTCTACGACGTATTGGTTGATTTGGCCTTCAGGTTTCGATGAGCTTCTTTCCTTTGCCACTTTACTTTCTTCACGACACCATTCTATCAAGTTCGAGGTAGAGTTCGAGAATTTAGGCATTTTGCCATTTCTCGACTTTTGCCTTTTTCGCAATCTTTCCGATAACTCCTTATTATTTTCTGTTTACCGAAAACCAACTTTTTCTGCCACGTTTATACCTTTTACTTCTTCTCATCCAATGTCGCAAAAATTATCTGCTTTTCATTTTCTTATTAATCGTGCATTTACACACTCGTCCACACAGGATCTCCGGGACCAAGAGTTAGCTAGGATTAAACAGTTTGCCTTGACTTTCGGTTACCCTCGTCACACGATTGATCGCTTGATTGTTAAGAAATCAAGTGGTCGGCCGCAGACAGCTTTGCTTGCAGATAAATTTGACTACCAATTTGTGGGATCCATTCCATATATACCACCTGTATGTAACATTTTAAAGAACATATGTCATAAGTACAAACTCAAGTTTGCTGTAAGGTCTCGTACTTTATTAAACACTGTTAAAAAGGACAGAGACTGTGTTGAATGTGTGAACCGTCACGGCGTATATTTGGTTCCACTTAAATCTGCTAACCCTGCAGAGCACGATTTATGTTATATTGGCTCTTCCACTCGTAATTTGGGGCGCCGCATTTACGAACATCAGTATAATCTCAGGACGCATTCTGGTACTACATCTTTGTCGAGACTCTGTTTAAACGGTTCTTACTTACCATGTTGGAATGACATCATTATTCTGTATTCTCCCAGGAACCGTCGATCAACACTTTTTTGTGAAAGTATTCACATATTCGTCAATGGTGAAAGATGCTGTAACGATGAACCACCCTGTTTTTATCCCCTTCCTTGGAGAACACTTTTGGGCCAGGTTACGCCCACCAACTATGCTTATACCCACTGAACTTAACTTGGACTTTGAAGATTATTGCACATGCGCATTAACTGCTATGTGTCTTGCAAAGTATATAGGCTACTCACTTCTGTGCTCACTGCTGCACTGTTTCTGATGATGACGCCGTTGTGGTGTTGAAAGTTCTTAAACACATTTAGTTTAATTGTACATAGTTTTTTATCATTAAAGTGTATCGTGCAGGAGACGGCATTTGTTTTCAATTCAAGAGATATAGTCATTTTTGAAAAAGTTTTACGTAAAATTTACATGTCTATGCGGTAGTCGGAAATCCAGTCAGCGGCAACGATGACGCTTGATTGCCAGGGGTGATCCGTGTCGTTCGGGACGTGCAGAAGTACAGGTGATCAACGCCGGAGGTCGTCGAGAGTGATTAGTTTTTTAATGCAGGCACGGTCTCGCCTCAGTCAGACGCCATTGCTCCTCGTTGTCGTCGCTGGCGGAAACATATACCTCCGCTACGAAAAATAGTCCCTAGTGTTAAGAGCAAATAAGCAAGACAACAACTGTTCGGAATCTATTTTTCGTGTAGCTCAGCAGTTTTTTGGACAAAATTGCTATGTAACACAAGTTTTCATAACGTCAGAGATTAATGTTCTTTGCTGCAGTCACGGCTTGCCTGAACCAGACGCCATTGCTGCTTGCTGTTGTAGCTGACGGAAACAACAGCTACCTCCGCTCCGAAAAATAGTTCCTAGTGTTAAAACAAGGCTGAACTGGTTTTTCATCCATTTCATTGTGTTTCCAGATTGGGCCGCGGGTGGCCTAGTGGGCAACGTTCGTGACTGCCGCGGAAGGGACCTCAGGTTTGATCCCAGGCAGGTACGAAGGCTCGATCCACTAAATATCCGCCGTGCGTCAGATGGGCACGTTAAGACGTCGGACCCCGGGTACTGGCCCCCGGGAATAAATAAGGGCGTCTTCCTCCCCCTTTCTACTTCGCTTCCGTGTCACTTTCCTATCGGGCACTCTAGCCCAAATCTCCTAGCTTCCTATTTCTAAGGGTTGTTTAAGACCTGGGGTCAGACACTCCCTTCCTAAAATCCTCTACATAAGATCCTTGGTTAAGAGCAAAAAGCAACACAAGGACAGTTCAGAATCCATTTTTCTTTGGTCAGCAGTTTTTTGGACGAAATCGCTATGTAAAACAAGTTTTTCAAAATGACACAGCATTTTCAGAAATAAATTTGATATGAGAAGTTACTCAGTCAAGAGCCTGGCATTTTTAGCTGATGCTGTTCATTTTGGAGAAGAAGCAAGTGGTAGGAAAACTTCTTCCAACACTGCGACCAAAAATTGGCAATCGGGCGAATTCGAAGGGGATGTGTTATTTAAGCAGGCAGTAGGGGATACAGTTCGGATTCCACCACAGTCCCATCCACAATCTTCACTTCTTCTTCTCTTGGAATGGATCCCTATCTTTAGTTTGTTGCAGGGGAACCGATTTCACCAAATTTTTTTGTATGTGGAAGGAAGGGGAGGGGTGCGTGAATCATATGTGGGAGGACACGTCTCTTCCATTGCCAGGTGGAAAATTTAAAAAGGGAGGGGGCGAAAAGATAAACTACGAGATTGTAATTACTCATCTGCAAATGAACAAGGGAAACGGAAATATTCTTTTGGTGAATATTAGTAATTTTTAAAATAATAATTTTCACCAAAAGAATGCGTGTACAGTTGAAAAACTGTGAATGCTATAGTATGGAAACTTTTTGAAATTTCTTTCAATTAGAGGCCGTCCAGCAAGAAATAACGAAAGGCATACCGAAGTTCGTATTACGAATTTTCTTTTTGGGAGAAATAAATGAGATGTTTTACTTTATAAATACTATTTATGGAGTTCTGTTACACGTTCAGCATGTGTATACTATTTATGCTATTACGAGTATAAATAGTATACAAATACTGAAACTATTTAATAGTATACTATTTAGGGAGTTCTGTTCAGTATGTGTGTGCGCAAATTGTGCGAGAATAATCATCAAATAGTTTGAAATGATTGGGAGAATCCTTTCTAAACGATTGGCAGGAAAAAGTAAAATCGTTGTGATTACAAAATCAACGGACAGACGTTATATAAAAGATGCACACAATCTGTCAGTGAGCAAAATCCTTTCGGGCACACTACGACATCTATCCTATACGATATGAACATTGGATAATACGTGTCACCGGTAAACTGTTAATTCACCCATTAGATGGCGCCACATTCGCGGGAGGGAACTACTTGTAATCAGAAATACCTAAATAGGTAGGGAAAATTTCCGAGGTCGGCATTTCCATTTTTTTACCCCAACTTCGGATGTTTCATAAGTATTTCGCCTTTTTTTTAATAACAGGCCGTCTTACAAGTGACAGGCTGACAAGGTGAGGTAAATATCTGGTGTCGGCATTTTTTATTCCATCGTGCTCATGTTACTCCACCCGTCTGCCACCTGATTTTCTTCTGGGTCTTTTTATGACGTTTCTAGACACATTTTTATTGGAAAATGACTATTTTGGTTATGTACTGCTTAATTTTTTATCTCCAAACTTCGAAATAAAAAAATCAGACATAAATAAACAAACTTTGCCATTATTTGAGACCACTGTTTGGATGGGGGGCCTGGTGCGCCACCCTTTCAGACGCCACTGCCGAAGACAGAAAACACAGAAAATATACAAACATCGATGTTTCTCACCGATTTAGAAATTCCTAAAATAAACAACGGAAGAATAGTAAATATTATAAAGCTAAAAAGAAGGTCCTTCCATTGCTTGTGAAAGCGATCCTGTACTTCTGCACATTTGTCACGGCTAAGTATCCTTCCGCGTTCACCACAGTTAGTAAAGCTGGCGGTCGCGCTGCACGTGTGGGACGGTTAGGCCTAACCTGTTTTGCGGTGATGCTTGGACTGGATTTCCGCGTGCCGCATAGACAGGTACATTTTACGTAAAACATTTTCAAAAATGACTCCATCAATGAAATTTTACTTTCATTTTTCATCATTTTTGATTTCAAAAAGGACGTACGTCACAGTTTTTTAAAAAATTTTGCCCCTGAATTTTGCACCATAATCTGCACGTTAACCCTTAATATTTCCAACTGCGGACCGCTCTCCGCGATTTTTTCTGATCACATATCTCACAATAGCTTTATTCCAACCCTGGCCCGCTCTCGGAGATTTTGTGTGATTACAGATCGCCAGATAGATGGCAGCACGATTGCCCTTTCGCTTGAGGACTATCGCTTAGTGGCAGTGAATTTCCTGAACGCGTGCGTTGTGCTGGGCTCTATTCAGCGTACGCCCCTCTTATGTTCCGGCATACGATATCTTACAAACGATCCCCAGACGATTTTAATGATATCCGTGGCTCACCATTGAAAATGGGTGAAGTGGGGTCAAAGGTCACGCCGTAAGAGCGGGATCCATTCAATTGCCCTTATGCGTCATAGCGTGCGTAAATATGGTTCGATTTCAATGAAATTTTAGTATGTGGTAGGGGACGACTTGGGAACGAACCCTATTGAAGATGGGACAAATGGGGTCAAAGGTCACGACGTAGCAGCGGAATCATTCCATTGCCCTTATGCGTCATAACTTGCGTAAATATGGTTCGATTTCGATGAAATTTTAGTATGTGGTAGGGAACCACTAGTGACGAACCCTGTTGAAAATGGTACAAATGGAGTCAAAGGTCAGAACATAGGATCGGGATCCATTCCATCGCCCTTATCTCACACTATTATAGGTGGACGTCAAGTAATTTTGCTTCCTATATTTCCAATGGAAAACCTTTTGCACACATTTCCTTCACAATTAGTGTGTTCCGAAGGATGGAAATTTGAACGTCGATTAAAATAACTTCATACTATAACTTGGAATACTTAACATTTTCTTTTTTTTTTTCTTTTTTTTTTTTTTGATTGGAGGTTTTACGACCACCGTGAGCAACTCAGTGGGCAGTCGCCCGTCCCTAATTTAGGGTCACTGGTTCCAGGGAAAGGAAAGAGCCAGTGCCGTAAGACAAACACAACATCCATGCCTGACCGGGATTCGAACCCGGACCCCTTACGGACGAATGATCAGAGGCCAACGTCTTAGACCACTGCGCCACCGGGGCGGCTAACATTTTCTAAAACATAAGCTTAATTATATTAAAAACAATAACATTTCCTTTGGTGGTGTTGAAACCAGAAAAAAAGATGGCGAGACCTGTACTTTGATGACGTCAGTGGACAAATAAATGTTGGATTGCATAATTACGGTTATGGTTTAGAAAATATTATTACGGTTATGGTTTAGCAAATATTATTACGGTTATGGTTTAGAAAGTATTAAGTATTCCAAGTTATGAAATGAAGCTATTTTAATCGATGTTCAAATTTTCATTCTTTGGAAACGCAATAATTGTGAAGAAAATGTGTACAGAAGTTTTTCCATTGGAAGTATATGAAGCAAAATTACTTGACGTCCACCTTAAAGTAGCAATTCTTGTATGTATGTATGTATGTAAGTACATTTTATTTTGAAAACGGCTCTAAGAATTTTGATGAAAGTCGTTAACCTACCGTTTTCTGGTACTAGAAATTGATTTAGCTTGATCTCGACTTTAGGAGAATTCGTTTAGTGGGTTAAATAACCACCCCGAATGATAACGTTTTTAGTGTCATGGCGTCGTTCCATTAATGTTTCCAATGCTTAGAAATATTATGACGTCCCAATCTCGCGTTTGAGAATGTTGGCGCGCGGTCACGCCATGTGTCTCATTACGTCACGCGTTGTGTGTGGATCCTATTAAAGTTTTATGACGTCATAGTCTTGCCAGCAGATGGTCGCGATTCCCATCTGCTTCATTACGTCCCGCATTGTGTGCGTATGACCGTCCGCACGATAACTCGCTTAACAATCGCTCAATTTCGATGAAATATTAATATCTGGTAGGGTATCACCTGAGAAGGAGCCTTATTTAAAATGAACGAAATGGGGAGAAAGGTCAGTACATATGAGCGGGATCCATTCCACTGCTGTTATGCGTCATAGCTAACGTAAAGAAAGGTTCGATTTCGATGAAATTTTGGTATGTGGTAGGGGACAACCTGGCCACAAACCCTATTGCAAATGGGTGAAATGGGGTCAAAGGTCAGGACGTAGGAGTGGAGTCACTTCCATCGCCATTATGCGTCATAGCGTACGTAAAAATGCTTCGATTTCGATGAAATGTTTGTATGTTGTAGGGGCCTGCCTGGGGACGAATTCTATTGAAAATGGGCGAAATGGGGTCAAAGGTTAGGACACAGCAGCGGGATCTATTCCATAGCCCTTATGCATCATAACTTACGTAAAAATGCTTCGATTGAGACAAAACTTTATCATGTTATTTCGGAGGTATACCGAACCGGTTCTGTTGAATATCATCGACATGAGATCAAGGTTCAGGGCACAGGACCGATATTTATTCCACAGCCATTATTCTCATAACTTGAGTAATGATTTCTGGTATGTTGGAAAGCGTATTATAATCAATGCATTGCATGATTTTACAAACTTGTTTAGAAATTAAGCCCTGCTTCCAACTTCAAGAAGGTGTTCAGAGGGGTCCCCCGATGACTCGTAGAGTAGATGGTATATAAGGCCAGCCATAATAGTCACGAAACGGGATTATTACACACCTCACACGTAGCATCATTCACAGCTGTCGATAGATGGTAACACGATAGTTCTGACTCCTAAACCGCCGGGAGCGGGCAGCGGTTGGAAGTATGGTGTCGAGTATTATGGACGTCCTGGGTTAAGCCCAGCATGAAAATGACAAAAAAATATGTTCTTTCTTTTAACTGGAAAAATTCCGAAAGAAAATCCTTGTTGGTAACCAGCTGCCAGGTTTTCTGAAGGCAAATGTGAGGCATACAATAGTTGGTGAACGTGAAGATTATGGTGCAAAATAAAGGGACGAAAAATTGGTAAATGGGTACTTTTGCGTCCTAAATTATTTCGTCGGAAAAATGTAACTGTGTGGGAAAAGTGCGACGTACAATTTTTAAAGCATACAAAATAATGGGGAAAATTGCAAAAATATAGTATTTTTAGATAAAAGGAAATAATTTTTCCGAAGTATTATCCTGCGAGTACGATGGTTTGCAGAAGTTGGTGCGGGAGGCTAAAGCGATGCTAACGGCCACGACGTGAAGGGTCGTGCGTCGGAAGGGAGTAGCAGTTGGTACTTGGTAGTGAATGCGCGGAAGAATACAACAAGAGTGGGGTTTATGTCTCGGAGGAGTGTGATGCGTCGTGTAATCGTGTGCAAGAAGAAGTAGTTCAGAAATGTTTCATTAATTATTATTAATAAAGAAATGTCCTAAATGTTTTTGTTTTTATTGTAAAAATGTCTGGGAATGTAAATAAATCAAGGAATGTAAATTATATAATGTGCGGCAGAAGTTTTGAGTAAGAAGTTTTGGTTCCGGTTGAACCCTAAGTTTTGGTTATGGTTTCGGAGATGTCAAAAGGTCGGTGATTCCTTTAAGCACCTCATTTGTAGTTCTGCTGTTATTCCGTCCATCGTTCTTCCTTTTTTTCCCTCGTGAAACGAATATTGTGGAAAATAAACCATTTTCTTGTAATCAGGAATCGTACTATGGCAGGAAGGCCCAGAGCTGCGTGTCGAATTGTGGGGGATGATGAAATTTTAAGCCTTTTTGGTAATTTTCTACTTACGATTTCGCAACATTACCCTTGAAAAAATGATATTACAATGCAGGATAAAACCGACCTCTTTTCTTCAGCGTATTCCTACAACCTGCTTCGATGACTACGTACCGCTGAACCGCTTCCTTGTGTATTCTTCCGCGCGTAACTTTCCGTTCTCGACGACGCTACCATTCACCGGACTCAACTTATACGCCGTCGCCGCTCCGTCATCTTAGGCCTACCGCACGTACTCTTCCGAACCTTCGCACGCCAAGGTAAGTTCTTTGGAAAACATTTTTCCTTTCAGGTGAAAATACTATAGTTTTTCACCTTCCCCATTATTTTGCATGCTTAAAAAGTTGTACGTAGCACTTTTCCCACACAGTTAAATTTTTCCGACGAAATAATTTAGGACGTTAAACTACACATTTTCCGAAAAATTTCCAAAAAAACTGTGACGTACATCCTTTTTGAAATCAAAAACTGTGTAAAACGAAAAAAAAATCATTGATGGCGTCATTTTTGAAAACGTTTTACGTAAAATTTACCTGTCTATGCGGCACGTGGAAATCCAGTCAGCGGCAACGATGACACTTGATTGCCCGGGGCGAGCCGTGTCTTTCGGGATGAGCAGAAGTGCCAACAATCAATGCGGAAGGACGCCAAGAGAGATTAGTGCTTTGGTGCAGTCATGGCGTCGCCTGAGCCAGCGCCATTGCTCGTTGCTGTTGTCGCTAACGGAAACAGCTACCTCCGCTACGAAGAATAGTCCCTAGTGCTATGAGCAAAAGGCAACACAAGGACCTTTCGGAATCCATTTTTCTTTCCACGGCAGTGTTTTGGACAAAATTGCTATGTAAAACAAGTTTTCATAACATCAGAGGTTAATGATTTTTTGGTACAGCCCCGGCCTCGCCTGAACCAGACGCCATTGCTCGTTGCTGTTGTCGCTGACGGAAACAGCTAACTCCGCTACGAAGAATAGTCCCTAGTGTTAAGAGCAAAAAGCAACACACGGACAGTTCACAATCCATTTTTCTTTGGTCAGCAGTTTTTTGAACGAAATCGCTATGTAAAACAAGTTTTTTAAAACGACACAGCATTTTCAGAAATAAATTTGATATGAGAAGTTACTCAGTCAAGAGCCTGGCACTTTCGACTGTTGCTGTCCAGCTTGGAGATGAAGGAAGTGGTTGAAAACTTCTCCCAGCATAGCGACAAAAAATTGGCAATCGGGCGAACTCGAAGGGGATGTGTTACTTAAGCAGGCAGTAGGGGATAGAGTTCGGACTCCAGTACACTCCCATCCACAATCCCCACCGCTTCTCTTGAAATGGATCCCTATGTTTAATTTGCTGCAGGAAGCCTACTTCACCAAATTTTTGGGGTGGCGGGGTGTCGGAATGCGTGAAGTGATCATACGTGGGAGGCACACGTCTCTTCTATTGCCAGGTGGAAAATTTAAAAAAACGTGAGAGGGGGGTATAAACTACGAGATTCGACGTCTATTTTAAAAAGCAATTGTAATTGCTCATCAGCAAATCAACACGGTAAACGGAAATATGCTTTTGGTGAATATTAATATTTTTTAAAATAAAATTCATCCTGTGTTTTTATAAAATTATCCAGCAATTTTATTTCCAAACGTTTATACAAAAAAACGAGAAATTAAGTGGATTATTTAAACAAAGAACAAGAAGCGCAAAAAAATAAACAAATACATAAAGGTGCCAAGAATCATGCGCTTTTGTCTTTCTATTTATTTTATTTTTGATAATTGATTTAAACATTTACCACACATTACGAGGACATGCCAGACACAATACGGGGCTGGCAATCCAGTTTCGTATTAAATGTGCAATGTTGAATATGAGAAAAAGATTTCTTATTTTGTTATTTATTTAAGTTTTTTGAAATAAATTGCTTTGACCTGTAAAGCGATTATTTATTTCAACAGGAGGAAAAATAGTGGATGGTCACTGCCCCCTCCCAAAAAAATTATTGGAAGGGCAAGTTTAACCCCCCCCCCCGCGCCTATGCAGTGCCGTCTTAACACCATTGGAGACCCTGAGTCGTCATACTTTTCGGGGGCCCAGAACCTTGTGTGCGTGTATTTATGTGCAATGAAGTGACACAGGTGTTGTTATACATATACGTACACCACCATCACCATGTTATGCCTATGAGAAGAGTCAATGTCCAGTAATTTTTTAAATATCACTTGAATGAAAAATGGTAAATGGCAAAAATTGTAGGATGCAGGGAACAGTTTCCTACAGGAAAAGTCCCCCCACCTTTTTGAGTTAGGGACCGTGCACCAATTGCATTTTACACAAAATTTCGAATGTGCGGGGGAGCTGGGGGAGATTTTCGGGGTCGCCATTTCCATTTTCACGCAGTTTAAAACAAGATGTAGTTGTACAAGTAGCACAAATTTGTGGGGAAAATTTCCTAGGTCGGCATTTTCATTTTTTTTACCCTACTTTCAGAAGTTTCATAAGTATTTCGACTTTTACCGCAGTTTTAGTTTCAGGCGGTCTTGCAAGTGGCAGGCTGACAAGGTGGGGGAAATATCTGTGGTCGGTATTTTTTATTCCATTGTGCTCATGCTCATCCACCCATCTCAGGGATTGGCCGATATTTTTTATTCCAATCGTGCTCATATTCATCCACCAGTCTCCCACGTGATCTTCCTCTGGGTCTTTTTATGACGTTTCCAGACACTATGTCGCACCGGTCAAAAATACCAATATGTGGGCCTTCCGTCATTTTCCCTCCTGCCTCCTCGGGAAAGCAAAACTACGAGCCCGGTTCGAAAAAAATGGCGGAAGAACTTCCGACTCTCTGCATTGGTGTTTCTTCTTTTCTTTAAATTAAAAAAAATACCGGTGAGTGGTGAAAAAGTTCGACTTCTTGTAAACTCATAAGACTTGGGGCGCTGGGGGCCTCAATTAAGGTAGGGCCCCTGCTGGACACTGGCCCCGTTGGTCCACCTCTTAAAATGGCCATGCGCCTGTGATTTGATGCTTAAAAAATAAAATCGAGATTATTTAACTACCCTCTTCAGAGTAAGATCCAGGAACTTGCTGCCAGGTAAGATGTAAAAATTAACTTAAAAAAATAATGTATACAATTTAACATTACGTCTTAAGTATTTAATCACTGAATCCTTCCCTACGGAGTAAAGACACAGACCTTAAAAAAAAGTTTGAAAGAAGCATGCATGCTTGATGTTGGGAATGAAGAAGAACTCATGGATCAGAGAACATTGGGTTGTACCAACCCAAATGTTTGTCTGGATACCAATGGGCCAGAAGACGACCACATGGGAGATAGATGGATGAAATTCGAAAGCAGTAACACGACTGGCTCGAGACAGACCGTTGTGGGGGGAACATTCATCCAGCAGTGGAGTGTATAATGTCTTCTTATGAAAAGGGCTGCTTAAAGGACGTTTCTAATGTGACAAGTGTGGGTTCGACTCCGGAGTGGTTCGGGATTCGAACCCAGAACCCGCGTGAGGTTTTAAAGCAGTAAAAGTAGTTGCCGTGAATTGGAAAGGAATCAGATTCATCCCCTATCTGCACAGAAAAAGCGCTCAGTCAGCACAAGCTGAAAGATATCTTAGTAACGTTTTTAGCACGTCTTTTGTAAACAAAAAAGATTGTGCTGATGTTACCAGTTTCTCCGTTCGTCTGTCTGTGGACACCATATGCAACTTTTAGTCTGATTAGAAAAATTCTTTTTGCGTTGAGAAGCTTGAAATGTATTTGATGATCCTTCAATTGATTTCTTTTTTTTTTCTATACACAATTCCGCCGTTAGGGGTCGTAAATGCAGATGATATCGAATGCAAAATACATTTTATTCCATACATTTGCTTCTAAATATCCGATTGAAAAATATATTTTACCTTTCGATTCCATTTATATAAAAAAACATTCCAGGTGAAGTCACTTTTTCAAGTTACGCATAGATTTTCCGCTAGGGGGCGTAAAAGTAAACTGCGTTTTCCCCGAGATCTCTGCTACTAAAACTCCGATTTGAAATTTGAAAAACTTCTTCCTGCATTTGATACAGCTCCTGATGGAAAATGTTTTCCTTATATTTTTTAATAATTAGTAAAGAATGGTTTGGCTACCGGGGGCGTAAGCGAATATTTATTTTTGCTTCTGATGTATCTGCAGCAATATCGGAGCTCCTGAAAACTCGACGGAAAAAATTCCTTCGTGGACCGGAACAGCTCATCTCCGAACACCTTTTCGGAATACTTTCTTCTTAAAACAATGCATGATTTCTCGGCCAGGGGGCGTAGATATATATACTATTTTTGCCCACATCTCTGCTTCAAATAGTCAGATATGAAAAATTCTCTTTGTTGGAGAGCGTTTTCGGTTCAAAATGTTTGTCATATATTTTCAAAATTTTCTTAGCGCACAAATCTGCCGCTAGAGGGCGTAAGATCAAATTTCCGTTTACATCAATATCTGCGGGACTAAAAACCCGAATCTTTCTCAATCAGATACTAATAGTTATGCGAGCTTTGTGTGTACATTTCCTTCCCAAAATAATGCACGATTTCGCCGCTAGGAGGCGCAGAGGCTAATATGCTTTTCTAATGTCTCTGATTCTACATGTGCGATTTAAAAAAATCTTTCAACGCCGGATGTCATTTACTTTGTAAAACAGGTTAACACATGAGGAGTTTTACAGTTCATAGTTCTGTCGCTAGGTGGTATTTGTGTACTTCAGTTTGCAGCTGTATCTCTGCTTCTAAAAACCCTATTGAGGAATTTCTTCTTCACTGTATGCCATTCTGTATGAGAGAGAGAGAGAGAGAAAGGGAGAGATGTGGCGCATGATATGTTGCTGAAAATCTGTGGACACCTGATCAATGTTTTCAGATTTTCATCAACATTATCCACGTTTTTCTTGAAAGAAAAATAAATAAATCGAAGGGATAATAGTGGTCAGTTCAGGAAAGGGTGACGATTCTTCCCTGGAGTGATTTGCTGTTAAACTTTTCGTAAATTTAGATTTCACCTCCCCTGGGTTCGATTTTTGGATCCAGAGAGAAAAGTCAAGAAAAAGTTACAGAAATTCTATTTCTCATTTGTTTTTTGTTTTTTTTTCCTTCTTTGTTCTGTGGGGCCTGAAGGAAATGTGTTCGTTTTTTTTTTCACGAAAGAAAGAAAAAAGAAATGTATATAGTGCGGACTGGCAGTCACAATGCTGTCCTTTTGTTTTTGGATTACTCAGCCCAGCAGGAGGAAAGGAAAAACATACTCAGCAGAATCAAAGTAAGAGCAGTGTTAATAATTTTTTTCTCTATGTGTATGAACAAAATGTAGCATTCATACGACGCAGTACCAAAAGGTGCGATGTCGCAACATTCATGAGAATAAACCTGGGGTATGCTCATAAAAAAAAAAATAATAATAATTAAGAAAAAAATATATGTTTTGTATTTCTTGCTTTGTTCAGTGTATGAGGTAACATGTTAAAACATTTTGTAAGCCAGATACAGCCTCCCTCCTTTAACAGATAGCGGTTAATGATCCAAGTTTCCCAGAAAAGGGCTGTAAGGCAGAAAATTCTTTCGATCCCTTTCAGAGGTTTTCTTTCCTGGGAAAAGACCACCAGGAGTTACCAACATTCTTTTCCCCGAGGTCTGGTAAATCTCCCTAGCTGAGAAGGGGCTTAGCGAACTGAAATAGATACCCGTGTAAGGCATTATGAAAGGGGAAGTGGTTGGCCGATTGAAGGTGGGAAGCAGCAGTCCCTCGCGTCAAAATTTATGAGGTTGTTTTCGAAATGTGGACCCTTGCGAAGCATTCAGCTGTCAAGTGTCGAACACGTGCATTTCACGTGTTCTTGGCTAGAAGTAGCCAATGGGATGGAGGCGTCTTCATGGCCTGATGCAATTGGTCGCTTGAAGTATTGAAGGGGAGAAGAGGTCTGCGCGTCCATTTTGATTTTAGAGAGAAGTTGCAAAAATGAACTGCTAGAGAGAGGACTAAAGCAAAAAAAAAATTGATTGCGGGCTGGTAGGTGTAAACTGTAAAGAAAATGAGGCAGATTGTCTTTGAGAAGCCCAGAGTGAGGTTAGGAGGTTATCCTCCTCCTGGGAAGCTCTAAATTTTTTTAACATTGGCTACCTACTTGGACCTGCAGCCCCAGTGAGAAAAGAAAAAAAAACCCACGAATTATGATGCCTCTCTGAGAACAACAGCGCTAAGTCCGTTTTTTTTCTAAAACAGCTATCCCTAGCTGTGAGGAGAGCCCTCGGCGACTAGTGGCAGCCGACCCACCTATGTGGCCGAGGTGAAAAAAAAAATGAATGGAGACCAGGTTATCCACTTCGCTACGAGGAGTGATCAAATAGCCTCATAACAGTCTCCCTCCGTACTCTGTGCCATCATCGATAAGGAAAAGAAAAAACAACACAAGATTGAGGAGTAAAAAGATAGTGTGGACAACCCAAGGTACCATTCCGAGAATAAGGACCCAAAAGAGAAGTACAGTAATTCAACTAAGAGCGGCGGGACAGTAGAAAAAAAAAGAAACAGGTGAAACGTGAGCCCACCAACAACAGGTCCTCGAGCTTAATTATGTAAGTTGTCTTTTATTGCTTATCTTTCTCATAATATGGTTAAAGGTGTTTTTTGGTTTTTTTTGGATAAGGGGAGGTATAAATTAGCTGAAAAATTTACTAATCGAAGCACTATTGAAGGGGGAAGGCTGTAGCTGACCGTTACTAATGTTATTGTTCGAAAAGAAAAAAATTCTTATTAAAAATCACTCATGATGTTTTGTAATGGCCTCAAAAATCCATGAAAATGGTAGACGCATGTGAAGCCAAAGCTACAAAAACAGGCAAAAATGTATCAACAGGAATTGTTATGACATAAGAAAAAGGTTGTGATCTCGCAACACTATCAGTACAGTTTGTTCTTCAAATATTCTTTTTTGATACCATGTTGTTATTGTTTTACAAATAAATATAGGCATTAGCCTTTCAAAAACCAAATTTTAATAAGAATTTGCAATTCAGTTTTCTTGCTGTCTCTTAAATTTCTGAGCAATGGCACTCATCACCCAACGCTCTGACGTTGGCTAGGAAGTCCCTTGGTTGTTGTTTACATAATGATAATGTCCTAATAAGTAAAATAATTACGGTCTGATATTTTCTTTTTTGTTCATGCTTACAAACACGAGTTCATAAACACGGTCTCTTTGAGTTGACACATGTTACACATGTTCCAAAAACACAGTGCTTTAGTTATTCCTCGGCTGAAACAAAATTCACAGAAACACTGACACAGGTGAAAACTCAGTTGTGCTATAACAAATATGACATCTCAAAGTTTCTTCTTATAAGTTTAATTTTTGGTTGTTTCAAAATGCATCTACCCATCTCCCAAAGTTAAATTTTAGTCGAAATTCAAAATTTCCCTTCAGATTTAATTTTGGCTACCTATTTAATAAATATATAACGTGGCTGAGATTTCCGCCACAACATAAATGGTGCCGTGTCCTAGGATGCGTGCCATGGCTCAATTTTATTTAAGACACTGAATGCCAAATAATTCCAAAGTGTGTAATAATACTGATAAGTTGTTGTTAAATGAAAATACCTGAGTAGTCTCTGAAAATTTTGTAAGAGCATACGCCAGTGGAAATTAAAGGTTGAGTTGGGGTTATAATCGTGAAAAGTAGAATAACGCAGGGTTGCAGTAAACAACAATTTTTGTTTTGTATATCTTTACTGCTATTAATAATCAGAGAGTAAGGATATTAAGTCAAAGCTTCAGGGTGTATATATATATATATATATATTTCTTCAAATTTCAAAGTTAGCAACAATATAATCTAGTGTTTTGTGCATATGTTATTTCTAGTGTTTTGCATATATAAGTTTTTGAAGCAATTTGCATACATAAGTGTTTAAATGAATAGTGTAGAATTTTGAGTATATTAGCATAGTGGGAATTTTTGCATTGAAGATTTTTCTTTGAGTGAGCTTAAATCTGAATAGGTATGATGATAACTTGTACAATTGATAGAATATGTCAGTATTAATAACAGTTACAGGATTACTTAGTTAGTGAGTTGTTACAAAGCACTTGCACTAGGAAAAAGTAAAAAATTTTTTGGTGTAATATTTCAATTTGTATGGTTTCGGCTCAAGTTAGGAGTAAAGTGAAGCATAACATCATACTAATTAGGACAACCATAATTTCTTTTTTTGCCTCTTTTTCCTTCTGCTGGGGAAATCAAATTAATATGGAGACTGGAGTTTTGGGTGCTATTTGAATTTTAGAACATAGAATTTGCATTTTTTTTTATTTTGACAAAAAGATTCTTTCGATATTCTGTGAGAGTGTGAGCACATAAATTTCTTTTGATGTTGTGATTATATCAGTGTTTGGTAAGTATTATTGGTATTTTGTGATGTGGGTAGATTGTTTATTCCTTCAAATGCTAGGAGGCGAATACAGTGTTCTTTGGTGTAGTGGTTTATGGTAGTGTGAATTTAGTGTAATTTCAAATAATTTTTGTTTTGGGTTTCCTTTGCTACAGTGAGTTAGTTTCATTGAGAGTGTTAGTATAGTGAAGGTGTAGTGCAAGATTAATAGGGTGTTAGGATAACCTTAAATACAGCTACAGCAGTGCTAGTGCTGAGTATATATAAATATTCCAATTATTTTTCGTGCTGAAGCAAGAGTAAATTGAATTAGTGAAATCATGGCTAATGAAGGAGAAGGTACTGGAGAAATCCAAGGAGTAAATTGAAGTCTCCCAGGTCTAATGGGTCTAGTGAAGGAGTTTTCTGGGGATCCGAGTAGATTGTCAGTGAAAGAATTCTTTGAGACATTAGAGGATGTGGCACTCACGGGATGCTGGACAGCAGATCAGAAATTTGTGGTATTGCAACATAGGTGTACAGGAGAGGCCAAACAACTAGTTAGGGATGTGATTGCCCGGTCAGAGAATGTAGATTATGAGGGGTTGAAAAAGGAACTAATTGAGAGGTTTGCTTCACCTGAATCGGTAACTGTCAAAATGGGAAGATTTCACTTGTGCGTACAGAAAAGGGGTGAGACAGTGAGGCAATTTGCAGCTAGGTTAGAACGGGCAGCCTTTAGCTACTTCAATGAAAACGCTGGAGCTTTGGCAGAGTTCAGAGACCAGAATGTCTTGGCCCAGTTCATAACAGGAGTGGACCCAAAAATTCGTCGCCTGGTTCTGTCCCATCAACCACGAACCTATAAAGACGCAAAAGAGAAGGCCATATTGGAAGAAGAAAATGAGAAGTACATGGCCAGTTTTTCTCGGGGTGTATCCTTCGTAGGCGTGGAGGAAGGAGATAATCGTGCCCCTAGGCATGAGCTTGGGGAGGAAATGCCTCCAAGTCCCATGATGTTGGCACTGTGTGACCAAATTAGGGAACTGGGCAAGCAAGTAGCCACTTTAGCAATTGCTAATGCCAGTGCCAGTGAGAAACCACCGAGGGAAGAGCCGAGGCACGGCAGTTCTCCTGCTAGTAGGGAATCAGGTTTTTCCCCAGCCAGGAACAATTACTCTTCACCCACAAGGTACCGGAGAGATAGGAGACAGGAATTTCCACCAGAAGGCAGGTCGGATAGATACAGATCCCCTAGTCGTCCAAGACAGGAAGATTTCCGCCGGAGCAGCAGGCTCACTGTGATCTGCTATCATTGTAACCAGGTGGGGCATTATGCAAATGAATGTCGCCAGATAGACAGGCCCTCTCAGGAGTATAGAAATCAGGGTCGCGGAAGCAGTCAATATCTTTCCCATTCCAGGGGTGGAAGGACTCGACATGCACCACCGGGCAGAAACAGTCAACACAACAGGTCTGATGCTTTAAACTGGTTATGGGGAGAAGATATTGGGAGTTATCTTCTAAGAAAAAACCCCTTATTGTATAGGCTCCAGTTGGCTCATGTTTCACCAACGGTCACTCGTTTGGCATGCCTATTCTGGAAGGAGTAGTTAGTGGGAAATCCTTGAGGCTACTGATTGACACGGGGGCGTCAGTTAGCTTAATAACCGAGGGTTGTCTCAACTCCTTACCAGGATATAAGAGATTCATGGAATATCCCAACCTAGTGGTCAAGGGTGTTTCAGGGAAACACCTGGATATTAAGGCCTATGTGGAATTGAAATTTTGTTTGTCTGGGGTGAATTTTAAGCATAAAGTGTTTGTCACCCAGACTCGGTTATCATCAGATTATGATGTCATTGTTGGTTTTGACCTTTTAAAGGCACAACAATTTGTTTTCAATGCTGCAGCAGGCACTTTAAGTAGAGTAGGAGCACGCATGCCAAATGTTTATCCACGAGAGAGGGAACAAGTGATTGCTTTGGTGAAACAGATGTTCCAAATACCAAAGAGAAAGAGGAAAGTGGTTAAGAGAAAAAGGAGGAAGAGGTGTGCAAGAAAGAGGGTGATACCCCAGAGTACCCCTAAAGTGTCGGAGCATACTGGTGTTGATCCTATTGGTGTGGTTACTGCTGGAGAGGGAGCCTTCTCTACTGAGGAGACCGCCATTTCAAAAGGTAAACAAGCCAATCCACCGGCTGAGTCAGTAGTGCATCAGGAGGATTCTCTCCCCACTGAGGTATCCGAGGGACCTTCGGGAAGTCAAAATTTAGGAAAAAGGCATTATTTTGGAAAAACTGTCCGAGCGGAGAAAATACCCCCAAATCTGAAAGGATAATTTCGGTAAGGGTTGCAGACTGTGCAGAGTTGGGGGAAGTTATGCTCTTACAGCAGGCAGACGCATTCAAGTGCGAGTCACTTTGGATAGGTTGCTCGGTGAACAGTACCAATAATGATAGTACCTTGGTGAAGGTGATCAATTTATCGGACTCGGTGGTTTACCTCAACAAGCATTCTAGGTTGGTTACAGCGGAACCAATTCAGGTCACTTCAGTGTCAACAGTGGACAGTCAAATTGATGATTGTTCCACATGGGCGAACGAGTTCGACGTGTCGCATCTACCTCCTGATCAGCAGTCAAAATTGTCCTCATTTTTGCACTCGCATAGGAGGACGTTTGCGAAGAATGTAGCAGAGTTAGGTGAGTGTGACACCTTGCTACATTAGGTTCATCTAACAGATGAAATCCCAGTGAGACAGAGAGCCTATAGAGTTCCTTATGCTCTTCGAGACGAACTCAATAGGCAGATCAACGAACTTTTGGAGGCAGGTATTATACAACCTAGTGACAGTCCTTATTCGGCACCTGTTCTCCTTGTAAAAAAATCGGATGGCAGTTATCGTCTCTGTACTGACTTTAGGGGGCTAAATGCCAAGACAGTACCGGATTCCTTTCCGATTCCAAATTTGGTGGAGATGGTGGATTCCTTAGCCGGAGCCACCTACTTTAGCTCTCTGGATTTGACCTCAGGGTTTTACCAGATGAAAGTACGCCCTTCGGATGTTTACAAAACAGCTTTTGTCACCGATCAGGGTTTGTATGAGTGGCTAAGGGTACCATTTGGGATGCAGAACAGCCCAAACAGCTTCCAGAGGCTGATGGAAATAGTTCTATCAGGTCTCAAACCTCTCCAGGTTGGCATATATATTGACGACATTGTCATTGCCAGCAAAACTTTCGAGGAACACCTTGATAAGCTGGAGATTGTTTTCCAAAGGTTGAGGCAACACAACCTTAAGCTTAAACCTGACAAGTGCCACTTTTTGAAGTCTTCAATTAGGTATCTGGGATTTGTTGTCAGTCAAAATGGCGTCACACCTGATCCCAGAAATTTGGAAGCTGTCAAAAACTTAAAAATTCCAAATTCCGTTAAGCAAGTCCGAGCTTTCCTAGGTCTCACAGGTTTTTATAGGAGGTTTATCCCTGATTATGCCAAATTGGCTTTGCCCCTGACTAATCTGATCAGGAAGAATAAAGCATTCAAATGGACACCTGAAGCCCAAACCGCTTTTGAGGAACTACAACAGGCACTCTTAAGTGAGCCCTGTCTGAAATTACCTGATTTGTCAAAGGAATTTGTGGTTGCTTGTGATGCTTCAAAATTTGCTATTGGGGCCACATTGCAACAAGAGGAAGGAGGAAAATTGCATCCAGTAGCATATGCTAGCCGGAAGCTAAAAGGAGCGGAGCTTAATTATTCTGTGGTGGAGAAGGAAATGCTCAGTGTAGTGTTTGCAGTAAACTACTACAAACAATATCTTTATGCTAGACACTTTCGCATCATTACCGACCAAGCCAGTTTGTCATATGCCTTCAAATTAAGGGATCCCACTTCTAGAATAGCTCGCTGGTGCATGTCGTTACAGCAATTCGATTATACAATTCAGCACAGACCAGGGAAATCTAATGTGGTAGCTGAATATCTGTCTAGGAATGTGCTGACCACCGAAGTGGTGGAGCAGCCGGCAGCAAGACAGGCAGAGGAACGGACACGAGTGAAGGAATTGCAGAGGCAGGATAGCAGGTGGAATAAGCAGATTGAGTTGCTGGAAGGAAAGGGAGAGCTGGGTAAACTCAAGGTCTCAGATGAGTTTTACCTACAGGATGGACTCTTATGGCACTACGTATTGCCCAGGTCAGGAGATACCAGGAATCAACCACGAGAACAGCTGGTCATACCAGAAACTATGGTGGAAGAGATTTTGGAGCAGTGCCACGACTCGGAAACTGTGGCTCATCCAGGGTTCAACAGAACATTGGAGCGAGTGCGCTCCTGATTCTACTTCCACAACATGTACTCAGTGGTTAAGGCATATGTAGACAGCTGTCACAGCTGCTTAAGTAAAAGAGCTTACAAACCTGGTAGAAAGGCACCTTTGGTAAGGACAGAGCTTCCTAGCCGCCCCTTCGAGAAAATTGCTATGGATGTTGTGGGACCTCTGGTCACCACCATGTCAGGAAATAGATTCATTCTAGTTATCACTGACTACTTTACTCGTTGGCCAGAAGCCTATGCGTTACCAGACACAAAGAGTGAAACAATAGCCCAGGTCCTCATAGAAAAATTCATTGCTTCACATGGTGTGCCAGCCAAATTGTTGACAGACAGGGGCACAAACTTTCTGTCGGCAGCCATGATGAAAGTCTATGAAAGGCTGGGTATCAAAAAGTTGAATTGTAGGCCGTATCATCCCTCTGCTAATGGACAGTGTGAGAAATTGAATGATAGCTTGATTAAGTCAGTTAGTCACCTGGTCTCGGATAGACAGGATGACTGGGACCATTGCCTTCCCATGGCACTCCTTGCATTCAGGACAACGGTGCACACCAGTACTGGGGAAACTCCAGCCTATCTCACATATGGAA
This sequence comes from Macrothele yani, assembly GCA_039090855.1. NCBI lineage: Eukaryota > Metazoa > Arthropoda > Arachnida > Araneae > Macrothelidae > Macrothele > Macrothele yani. The sequence goes on from CM077023.1 coordinate 47,591,328, forward strand.
GAGACCTGGTGTTGCCATATCATTTGATCGGCAGTCCCCGAGTACGTACATATGCTTCTCAGTTGAAATATTGTGACGAGCTCACGGATAGGCTAAACATAGCATTCGAGGCTGTCAAGGCAAACCTGGAAAAGGCTGCAGACACACAGGAGAAACAACGTGCAAAGACTGCCGTTGATAAGCATATCACCCTTAATGACAAGGTGTATTTATATTCTCCTGCAGTGAAGCCAGGACGAAGTAAGAAACTGAGTAAGCTATGTTCGGGACCCTATTGTGTCACCAAGGTGATACCGCCGGTGAATTACGAGATTACCTTCATCCCTGATCCCAGGGAAAAAGGAGTTGGTCCATGTGGATAGGCTGACCAAGGTAAGGGACAGGCCTCTATTTCCAAGAGCCACGAATAAGAGCGAGGATAGTACAAACTCCGAGGAGGCGGAGGAAGTTCAAGAGGACAATTCTACACAAACACAAGTGAAGGAAATTGACAGTAGTGGTGTAGGTTTCATTCCGTGGTTTCCGTTTCCTGGGAGGAGGACAAGTTATGGGAGATTGCCTAGGCCAGCAAGCACTCCTGCAGTGGTGAGTGAACAGGCGAGTATTCAGACTCCAGCCAGCACGCCTGCAGTGGTGAGTGAACAGGCGAGTATTCAGACTCCAGCCAGCACTCCTGAGGTAGTTAATGAACAGGCGAATATACAAACTCCAGCAAGTACTCCGGTAGTGGAGCAAGCTGGTCCTTCAAGGCCGAGAGCCAGTCGCATACCTACAAGTACTGTGTTGACACCTAGGTATTGTTTGCGTCCTAGAGATGGTCGTGGATTCATAGCTCGGAAGTAAAGAGTGCACTCCAATTCAGTTGCAACGTTGCATGTAAATAGTCGTGTGATATTATTGATTGGTACCTTAAGTGTAGTGTAGGAAGCAATTATGTTTTCTGTAGTATTGATAAATCAAGTGAAGCATATTTTGAATTTGTGGTCTCGTATAGTGTTGTGGTTGTTTGGTGAGAATTTTCCTGGCGATTCCAATTTCCACTGCCAAGCCAACAATTCACTTTTGTTTATTTTCTGTGATTAAGGGTTCATACTTACCAGTGATAAGTAGAGTTTGGTTGTGTCCAGGAGCACCTTGCAGCTCCTGGAATTCCAGGAAATTGTATAGTATTTATGTAAGTAGTTGAGGTGTTGGGTGTGATAGTTCATGCCAGTTCTCTGTCTTGTTTAAAATGTGGGTTTATCTGTTCCTTGCTCAGGGCATTGCACATTTCCATATGGCTTTGGTATGTTTCACGAAGTTTTTCCTGTTTTTTTTTTTTTTGTGTGTGTGTTGTCTCCCATGGGAGGAATGCAGTGATATGTTGCTGAAAATCTGTGGACACCTGATCAATGTTTTCAGATTTTCATCAACATTATCCACGTTTTTCTTGAAAGAAAAATAAATAAATCGAAGGGATAGTAGTGGTCAGTTCAGGAAAGGGTGATGATTCTTCCCTGGAGTGATTTGCTGTTAAACTTTTCGTAAATTTAGATTTCACCTCCCCTGGGTTCGATTTTTGGATCCAGAGAGAAAAGTCATGAAAAAGTTACAGAAATTCTATTTCTCATTTGTTTTTGTTTTTTCCTTCTTTGTTCTGTGGGGCCTGAAGGAAAGGTGTTCGTTTTTTTTTCACGAAAGAAAGAAAAAAGAAATGTATATAGTGCGGACTGGCAGTCACAATGCTGTCCTTTTGTTTTTGGATTACTCAGCCCAGCAGGAGGAAAGGAAAAACATACTCAGCAGTATAAAAGTAAGAGCAGTGTTAATATTTTTTTCTCTATGTGTATGAACAAAATGTAGCATTCATACGACGCAGTACCAAAAGGTGCGATGTCGCAACATTCATGAGAATAAACCTGGGGTATGCTCATAAAAAAAAAATAATAATTAAGAAAAAAATATATATTTTGTATTTCTTGCTTTGTTCAGTGTATGAGGTAACATGTTAAAACATTTTGTAAGCCAGATACAGCCTCCCTCCTTTAACAGATAGCGGTTAATGATCCAAGTTTCCCAGAAAAGGGCTGTAAGGCAGAAAATTCTTTCGATCCCTTTCAGAGGTTTTCTTTCCTGGGAAAAGACCACCAGGAGTTACCAACATTCTTTTCCCCGAGGTCTGGTAAATCTCCCTAGCTGAGAAGGGGCTTAGCGAACTGAAATAGATACCCGTGTAAGGCACTATGAAAGGGGAAGTGGTTGGCCGATTGAAGGTGGGAAGCAGCAGTCCCTCGCGTCAAAATTTATGAGGTTGTTTTCGAAATGTGGACCCTTGCGAAGCATTCAGCTGTCAGGTGTCGAACACGTGCATTTCACGTGTTCTTGGCTAGAAGCAGCCAATGGGATGGAGGCGTCTTCATGGCCTGATGCAATTGGTCGCTTGAAGTATTGAAGGGGAGAAGAGGTCTGCGCGTCCATTTTGATTTTAGAGAGAAGTTGCAAAAATGAACTGCTAGAGAGAGGACTAAAGCAAAAAAATTGATTGCGGGCTGGTAGGTGTAAACTGTAAAGAAAATGAGGCAGATTGTCTTTGAGAAGCCCAGAGTGAGGTTAGGAGGTTATCCTCCTCCTGGGAAGCTCTAAATTTTTTTAACATTGGCTACCTACTTGGACCTGCAGCCCCAGTGAGAAAAGAAAAAAAAAACCCACGCATTATGATGCCTCTCCGAGAACAACAGCGCTAAGTCCGTTTTTTTAAAACAGCTATCCCTAGCTGTGAGGAGAGCCCTCGGCGACTAGTGGCAGCCGACCCACCTATGTGGCCGAGGTGAAAAAAAAAATGAATGGAGACCAGGTTATCCACTTCGCTATGAGGAGTGATCAAATAGCTTCATAACAGTCTCCCTCCGTACTCTGTGCCATCATCGATAAGGAAAAGAAAAAACAACACAAGATTGAGGAGTAAGAAGATAGTGTGGACAACCCAATATACCATTCCGAGAATAAGGACCCAAAAGAGAAGTACAGTAATTCAACTAAGAGCGGCGGGACAGTAGAAAAAAAAAAGAAACAGGTGAAACGTGAGCCCACCAACAACAGGTCCTCGAGCTTAATTATGTAAGTTGTCTTTTATTGCTTATCTTTCTCATAATATAATTAAAGGTGTTTTTTTTTTTTTTTTTTTTGGATAATGGGAGGTATAAATTAGCTGAAAAATTTACTAATCAAAGCACTATTGAAGGGGGAAGGCTGTAGCTGACCGTTACTAATGTTATTGTTTGAAAAGAAAAAATTCTTATTAAAAATCCCTCATGATGTTTTGTAATGGCCTCAAAAATCCATGAAAATGGTAGAGGCATGTGAAGCCAAAGCTACAAAAACAGGCAAAAATGTATCAACAGGAATTGTTATGACATAAGAAAAAGGTTGTGATCTCGCAACACTATCAGTACAGTTTGTTCTTCAAATATTCTTTTTTGATACCATGTTATTGTTTTACAAATAAATATAGGCATTATTAGCCTTTCAAAAACCAAATTTTAATAAGAATTTGCAATTCAGTTTTCTTGCTGTCTCTTAAATTTCTGAGCAATGGCACTCATCACCCAATGCTCTGACGTTGGCTAGGAAGTCCCTTGGTTGTTGTTTACATAATGATAATGTCCTAATAAGTAAAATAATTACGGTCTGATATTTTCTTTTTTGTTCATGCTTACAAACACGAGTTCATAAACACGGTCTCTTTGAGTTGACACATATGTTACACATGTTCCAAAAACACAGTGCTTTAGTTATTCCTCGGCTGAAACAAAATTCACAGAAACACTGACACAGGTGGAAAACTCAGTTATGCTATAACAAATATGACATCTCAAAGTTTCTTCTTATAAGTTTAATTTTTGGTTGTTTCAAAATGCATCTACCCATCTCCCAAAGTTAAATTTTAGTCGAAATTCAAAATTTCCCTTCAGATTTAATTTCGGCTACCTATTTAATAAATATATAATGTGGCTGAGATTTCCGCCACAACACGCATTATCCTCTTTAAATAATGCACAGATTTCCCATTTCCCGCTAGAGTCGTAAAGTTTGAAACCTAATTCTCTCTATTTCTGCTTCCGGGAGACGTATTTGAAAAGTTATTTTTCCTTAGCTTTTTCCATGTAGAATATCTTTTGCCTATTTTTAGCTTTTCCGTTACGCAAAATTCTTCCGCTACAAAGCTTAGAGTTATATCATGTTTCCTTCTATATTTCTTCTTTTGACAGTTCGATTTGAAAATCTCTGTCTTTGATACCTCCTTGTGCTATGTGAAACTTTTTGTATGCCATTTGTTAATTTTAGTAACATACTTTTTAGCCGCTGGTGGAAGTAAGTAGCTGTTTCTATTTCTGGGTGTTTTATCGATTGTATAAACCCGGTTGATTGGTTTCTTAACCTGTTCCATTGACTTTCCATAACTTTGATAAATTTAATTCTCGTCGGAAACTATTCAAAAGACGTGCTCATTACAACCAAAACTTCGGGTTATCTTTCTTGTTTTTTTTTTTTTTTTGTTGTTGTTGGTGCTGTTGTTTTCCTGGGAGGGAACAGAAGGGTGAAATATTTTTTTCTTTTGCTTTTTTTCCTATACTTTTCCTTCGTTATTTTATTGAAATATGTTTTCTTCTATTTTTTTTCGTGGCCTTTGGAATTCAGTCTGGTATTTAAGTTGTCTCACGGTGATCAGTTTGCTTTTCATATATATTTTTGAATTCATTAGGCTGAGGCGGAGGATTAATCATGCTGGACTGACTTGGAAGAGGGTGGCTCAAAATACAGAAGTTGTCAAAAAGATTTGATGAGACCTTCATCAAGATGTGGTTTGATAATATACTATATATATATATTACTAGGATGTAAGGTCAGGTGATGCGTAACATCACAGCCTCTCCTTGACAAATGTCAACCCTGCCTTCTCGTGGTACATCCTGTTCCCACTAAAGGGGCTCTGACGACCGCCAATAGCGGTATAACTATACCATCGGGATTAGAGGAAATGCTATCCCACACTCACCAACCCGCTTGGCCAGCGTGGTGAGTTATGGCCAAACCCCTCCAAAATGACTCCACAACTTAAATCTTGGCCCTCAGTCTCCGGCAGCTGGAATGTACCTGGCCAAGGCAGCGGCCAGTGCGACATGAAGGCAGAGGGTGCTAAGAATCCCCGGAGGACCGGACTAGGCTGCCATCTGATGCTGACCTTGGCTACGTACAACGGACGCTCCCTATCTTCTGATTCAAGGCTTTTTGAATTGGAAGAGGAACTACAAAGGATCAAGTGGGACATCGTCGGGCTAAGTGAGGTAAGGAGAAAAGGAGAAGATCTCATTGAACTGAAAAGTGGACATCTCTTCTACTATCGTGGGACAGATACTGGCAGAACTAGTGGTGTTGGATTTATAATAAACAAGAAACTGAAGGATAAAGTTGTAGAAGTTGAAAGTTCCTCTGACAGAGCTGCACGACTCGTTATCCAACTTTCGAGAAGATACCAGGCTCAGATTATTCAAACTTATGCACCCACCACAAGTCATGCTGAAGAAGAAATTGAAGAATTTTATGAGGAAATTCGTGATCTAAATAATAAAGGTAAGCAGCACTTGAAAATAATTATGGGAGATTTCAATGCAAAAATAGGGCAACGGCAACAGAATGAAACTTCAGTAGGTAAATTCGGTCACGGCAACAGAAACCAGCGTGGAAATACTCTCGTTGAGTTTGCAGAGGCAGAAGGGTTTTTCATCTTGAACTCCTTTTTCAAGAAAAAGCCACACAGGAAATGGACATGGAGACATCCAAATGGGACGACAAGTGAAATTGATTTTATTATGTGTAACAAAAAATTCGTCATAGAAGACTGCAGTGTGCTAAACAAGTTCAACACAGGCAGTGACCATAGATTGGTGAGATGTAAGATGCACCTCAACACTAAACTCGAACGTAGCAAGCTCATAAGACAAACAAAATGTATTGACATAACCAACCTTAAAAAACACCATAATACCTTCAAATTGGAACTGAAGAACAGATTCTCTGCTTTAGAAGGCCTAACATCGGAAGAAGTGGATATTTCTGAAGTTAACAGAAAAGTAACCAAAGCTCTTATGGAAACAGCAACAAAATTAGCTGGGTCTAAGAGCAAATTGCATGTGAACAAATTATCAGGAAAAACCAAAATGTTGATGCAAAAAAGAAGAGATGAGGACAACTAAAGAAGATGTGACTTCCAAAGTGGAATATATAGAGCTATGCAAGACAGTACGAAAAAGTATCACTGAAGACGTAAGGAAATTCAACTGTGAACTAGTAAGGAAAGCAATTGAAAACAACCAAAGCCTAAAGATAGCAAAGGGACATCTCAGTAAGGGAAGAAAACAGATTATGGCACTGAGAAAAGAAGATGGTTCTGTAACAAGAAATAGAGGCGGAAATTTTGACAAGAGTGAAAGATTTCTACTCCAAATTATATGAAAGGGATGATACATGTACTCCAGGCATCATGAAAGGTACCAGAGTTCTTCCAGTCCTTCCAGCAGAAGTTGCACATGCAATCAAGAACATGAAGCGGGGAAAAGCTCCAGGAGAAGATGGAATTACTGTAGACATCATACAAGAAGCAAGTGGAGAAATCGAAACAGTACTCGCCCAAATTTTCACTCGATGCCTTAATGAAGGGAAAATTCCTGAGGATTGGAACAACGCTACAATGATCTTGCTACATAAAAAAGGTGACATTGAGGATCTCAGGAACTACAGACCTATCAGCCTCCTATCAGTGGTTTATAAAATCTTCACTAAAGTTCTTTCACACCGCTTGAAGGTAACACTGGACATGGCTCAACCGAGAGAACAAGCTGGATTCAGGAGTGGCTACAGCACAATAGATCATATCCACGTACTGAGAGAACTAATTGAAAGAGCGAGGGAATATGAACTTCCATTGTGCATGGCTTTTATCGATTATGAAAAAGCCTTTGATTCGGTGAAACCATCAGCAGTTGCAATGGCTCTGAAATCCTGCGGTATTGAAGATGCATACATTAATATTATTAATAACATCTATGAAAATGCAAGTGCAAAGATTCTGCTATTTGATAATACAACACACATAAAAATTGGAAAAGGAGTGAGACAAGGTGACACCATATCTCCGAAGCTCTTTAATGCTACATTGGAAAATGTCTTTCAATCACTGAACTGGGGAAACAAAGGGATAAAGATTAATGGAGATTATCTAACCCACCTTCGTTTTGCTGATGACAGTCATTTTTGCAACTACCCCATCGGAGCTACAGAGTATGATGCAGGAACTTGCTGACAAAAGTAAAGAAGTGGGATTAAAAATGAACTTTCAGAAGACAAAAGTGATGTTCAATGCTTTTACAAGAAATGAAGATTTATCGATTGATGGAGAAAAGCTGGAGATAACAGACACGTACGTTTATCTTGGACAGCAGATATCAAGTGAGGGTCACATTAGTGAAGAAATTAATCGGCGTACAAAACTTGCCTGGAGAGCTTTTGGAAGAAACAGCATAATTTTCAAGAGCAATATGCCATTATGTCTTAAAAGAAAAGGGTTTGATCAATGCATCCTTCCAGTGCTTAAGTATGGTGCAGAGACGTGGACCTTAGCTAAAAGAGACATACAAAGGCTGCAGACAACTAAACAAAGCATGGAGAGGTGCATGCTTGGTGTAACCAGGAGAGATAAGAAGAGAAACACGTGGATCCGAAAAATGACAAGAGTGGAAGACATCATGATCAGAGTTAAATCCCTGAAATGGCAATGGGCTGGACATACTGCCAGAAGAACAGACCATCGATGGACAGCCAAAATTTTAGATTGGATTCCAAGGGACAGGAAAAGACCCAGAAGAAGACCACATGGAAGATGGGTGGATGAAATTCGAAAGTATGCGGGAGTGACATGGAGGAGACTGGCACAACCCGCACAAGACAGACCGTTGTGGAGGAAACTTGGGGAGACCTTCGTCCAGCAGTGGATTGATAATGGTTGACAATGATGATGATGATATATACATTAAAACCACCTCTGCGTTACGCAAACAAACGTGGTGCGGTGAATTAGCGTCACTTGCCAAGGTCGCGAATGATGTACATATATGCATATAATCATGGTGTCGAACAGTGACGTTTCGAGGCCCGGGATCCCCCTTCCCCCTCTCGAATGTTACCGGGTTTTATTTTTTCTGGAATTGCACATTAGTTTTAATGAATTACCAGCACATGCTGAAATTTTCGCCCACCACTACTGAATGTTTTTGTCTAGAACCGCCACAGGTTTTGCAATACAAACGAGCATCAAAATCATCAAATTGCACGTTGTAATTAAAATGATTGCCCTGGTTTTACACAAATACAAATAACTACAAAGCACTTATGCCAAAGTTGATCATATCATTCAAATTTTATTTGTTCAGAGAACTAAGGTGTCTCTGAGGGGTGGCAATGCCTCAGAGAACTCCACCGGTTTGTTTTTGTGCCACGGTGCATCCTGGTGCCAACAGTATCCTAGGTAAACGACGTACACGCAGCCGTCAGTTCACATGATGCTACAAGAAACGAGATTCATCGGACCAAACGACCTTCTCCTAAATCATTCAAGACCCAGTTTTGATGCTCGTTTGAACATTTTAGGCGCTGTCGACGGTGAACTGAAGTTAGCATGGGCCCTCGGAGAGGAATGCGGCTACGCAATCCTATTTCCAGTAGAGTTCGATGTACTGTGCGTTGTGATACATTATTCTCTTCACCAGCATTCAAATTATTGGCGAATTGCGTCACAGTATTTCTTCTGTTGGTTCGTACTATACGGGATAGCCGTCGCTCATCTCTAGCAGCGATGAGCTGCGGTCGGCCGACTACTTTCCGGCGGTTCGTGGTTTCTACCTCCTTGGACCACTTTTTTAAGGTTCTAACTACGACTGACCGCGACAGGACTGCAGCCAGGGAAGGAATTTAGGAGGTTAAACTCTCCCCAAAATACCGTACTTAAATAAAAAAGATCGTAGATAAATCCATATCCTTGTGAAAGTAGTATAGCATGTAAGTTAGTATTTGAAAAATGGGGAGTATTAAATAGAGGAATTTCATGTGCAAATAAAATGTGACAGTGAAAACACTTGACATGCACGGAAGAGCAATTGAATTAGAGATACCTGTCTAGTAACGTGTAGCACCACCTTTCGCCCTCATGACGGCGACGATTCGTCTTGGCATGGACTCAACAAGACACTGGAAGCGTTGGGAAGCCATACAGATCCACGACCCCTAAACAAGCTCCCACAGTTCACGAAGATTTGATGGAGGGGTCAGATCTTCGAAAATCTCTCTCGATTGCATCCCAGATGTGCTCGATGGGATTGAGGTCAGGGGACCTAGCTGGCCAAGAAAGCGAGGTCACGTCAGTGGAGTGTTCATCCAAACATTCGGTTACGACGACCCGGTGCATTGTCTTGTTGCAGGATAAGATCCCCAGTGGGATGTTGAAGACGCACAAACGGGAGCAAATGGTCGTCCAGAATATCCCGGTAACGTTGACCTGTGAGGGACGATGTCACACGTACCAGGGGTCCCATTTCAGTTAAGTGAACAGTCCCTAGACGAGAATGCCACCCCCACCAGCTTGAAGAGTACCCTGCTGGCAAGAAAGATCCATCACTTCATGTGGTTTGCGCCATACTCGTATCCTGCCATCCGCATGTACCAACGTGAATCTCGACTCATCAGTCGAGGCAACATTTTCCCACATGTCTAGGGTCCAGTGGCGATGTTCCCGCGCACATGCTAATCTTTGCACCCTGTGATGTGCAGTCAGCAGCGGTGCCCTCGTGGGACGATGGCTTCTGTAGCCCATAGCGAGGAGATGGTTCTGGATGGTGTGCCTGCTTACACGTTTTTGTGCACCAGCGTTAAATTGCCCAGTGATTTCTTGAACTGTGGCCCGTTTATCTGCTGTCACGATACGAGCTAGCCGACGATGACCCAGCTCATCCACACGCAGTTGTCAACAGCAGTTGGCCCTTGCAGGGCTGGTTTTACAGGATTCTATGTACTCACGGTGCACCCGTGACACCGTGGCTCGTGAAAATCCCAGTGCCTGCACGACTTCCGAGATGGAGTGACCCATTCGTCGGGCCCCAACAATTTTCCCACGATCAAATGCACTTAGTCTAACGTTCTAACCCATACTGCGTCCGACTCTTACTGATTCCCGTCGCATCACTCCTTACATTGTCGGATCGCTGCATACGTCATGACGTTTCCGTTTACAGGGCCGCCCACAGCGCCACATTTGCATAACGCCAGCTGCCTCTAATGCAATTGCTCTTCAGTGTATGTATAACGTACGGTGAAAATTGATTTTCAAATTCAGAAACCCTCCCCGAAAATTCTTTTTGCCTACGGCCCTTGACCGTGAGCACCCGCCATAAGCCTTACCGTCTCGGAAACTCTCTGACCCAGTCACCAGACGACTGAAATTCTTCTATTTTGGCCGTTGCAATTTGTGCTTCGTCAAACTCGTTTATGTCCGCTGCCTTTCCCATCTGAAGAAGAACACTGAATAACGGAGCTCACTATCGGGGTTATATAAACTGTTTCATGACCTTCTTCATGATCTCCGCACGCGCCGTCGTTTACTTGCAGTTGTCTCGTTTTGCATAAAGACGCGCTGGTTATAATGTTTCGGCTCTTCGGTGTATATACGTGTATAGCTTATTCCGACCAAGACTAAATTAAAACATAATCGTCGTCAATCTTTATCAATCCACTGCTGGATGAAGGTCTCGCCAAGTTTCTTCCACAGTTGTCTGTCTTGAGCCGGCCTCTTCCATCTCGCGCCAGCATACTTTCTAATTTCATCTACCCATATTCCATGTGATCTTCTTCAGGTGATCTCGGACGTCCATCTCCGTGATCCGGTCTCCTTGCGACATTGCACAGATGCTTCCTGGGACTAATGTCTCCAAATTCGACCGACGGTTGTGGCATCACGTTGCGTTTCTTCCGAAATACGACGCAAGGACCATCCGGCGGTACGAAGGCCTACGATGACACCTCTCGTGAACTCATCCGTTTGACGAAATCGTGTACGACGATGTCTTAACGGCATTGACACCCCTTGTTTGTTCTCCAGACACGGTTACAGCACAGCCACTCACTTCTCGTGGCAGTGACGAGTCTTGACTGATGGCCTCACGGGCTGGTTGTCCGCTTATATCCCGCCCGCCGTTCGTGCAATTGTCCTGAAAATGCAATCATTTGCATAACTTGTACGTGTGCACCCACCCTGCAATTTGCGCGGCGTGGCATTCACGTCTTCGTGGTGTGGCGTTTTCTCTTTCAGGCAGTGTATTATGGGATAAAATGTATTTTGAATTCGATATCATCTGCGTTTACGCCCTCTAGCGGCGAAATTGTGCATCGTAAAAAAAAAAAAAAAGAAAAAGAAAAAGATCATCATTCATACTTTACAAGCTTCCAAATGCGAAAATAATTTTTCCAATCGGACTATTAGTGTCAGAGGTATGGTGTCTATCAACGAATGAACAGACGGACAAACCGATAACATAAGCATGATCTCTTTTTACAAAAGATGTGCTAAAAATCTTATTTCTGTCGATATCTCTGCTACCAAGAGCCCGATTTGAAAATTTCTTTCTTTGCTGGAGAGTATGTCCACTGCGAAATGGTTGTCATAAAATTTCAAATTTTTCTTAACGCACACGTTTGCCACCAGAGGGCGTAAGTTCAAATTTCCGTCTAGAGCAATAGCTGTGGGACTAAAAACCCGATTGAAAATCTCGTGTTTTGGTCAGGTACAACTCACTATGCGAACTCTGTGTGTGTATTTTCTTCCCAAAATAATGCACAATTTTGTCGCTAGGTGGCGCAAATATTTTATGTTTTTCCCAATATCTCTGCTTCTACATGTGTAATTTAAAAAATTCTTTCAACACCGAATGCCATTTACATTGCAGAACACTTTAGGTTAGTATATGAGGTGTTTTACAGTTGACAGTTCTGTTGCTAGGTAGGGCCCCGATTCGCACAGAATCGGGCCCTAGGCACAGCACAAAATGAGCCTTCCTCCTCCTCTCCACATTCTTGAAAGAGTAAGTACATTTATCGTCACTAAATATTATCAATTAATTTAAAAGTTGATTTAATAAATGGGCAACTGTGCGGGGAAAAATAGGAAATAATATCTTTTACTAAATCTTAATATTAGCCAGGAAATTCGCACTTAAAACTATAGACGGGTAAGTAAAACCTTGTTTAATAGTTTAGTATTGCTATTTTCACATTTAATTTTGCAATATTTCAAATATTCACAGCTGTTAAGTTATTCACCCCCTTTTAATTTTATTCTTAACTGATGAGTGAACTTCCATGTAACTGATTAATCAATCACCTGTGATGGGTTCAATATTATGCGTAGCAGAATCATTCTATTATCAAAGAAATGATACATAGATTTGAGCAAACTTGCGTAACTGGATAATTCTCACACTCTTAAAAGCACATTATCTAGCTCATTAATTCACTTAATTTAGACCCAAGGAATTTTAAAATCAGATATTTTACAATATGAAATACTAATTTGCATTTACTTCCTAAACTTTTTGGGAGACCGAAAGCTCGTTAGATACCCCTTGATATGATCTCACCAGAAACAAAATTTTTCGTCTTTGATGTCGCCGAAATGCAGATTTCCACAACAGCGGCCGTGAACTTCATCCTGTGTCAGAGCTTCTAAAGTTTCTGACGCTGTAAAAGGTTTCATTCGAAGTTCACTTTTAAGAGATTTGTAATACGTTTGAATCGCACGAACCACCAACACACTTATTCAGAATATGATTCCAACTTCCAGTACCCAAGAGGAATTATGATTTACATTTCATAATGAGTGGCATCTATGAGACATTTGCCTGCTAAGGTAGCATAAATTCTTGGAACAAAATATCACCAGGAGTATCAATGTTACAACCACCAGAGCGTGATGTATTAAAAACTGTGTCCCGCTCCAATCTTCGAAGCTACATGGGTAAAAACTCGCTAAATAGCTTCCACTCAAACTGTTGCTAAGAGATTGTACGTCACATTTGCTTCATTTGATATCGCAGAGGTATCACATAAACAATCTGCACACTTTTGGGATAAGTTGTGACTGTAAGTTTGCCCAGCTTTGAAATTTCGACGTTACGTAACATTAGTGAATAATTGGAAACTCATTTTCAGAATTGCTTTTAAAATCCATATTCCATTATTTTTCAAGTAAAATACTTGAAAAATATGCAGAAAATGTTGCGTGTTTCTGATCTCAGTATGGTTTGTCGAAACTTATAGCACTGTACCCAACAGGAATTATGAAATTATACAAGAGACCTTTAGTATCTAGGTCAGATGATGCAAACGTGACGATAACACTGGAAAAAAAAATTCGTATGCAGAAAAATTTCTGGCATGTAGGGTTTAAATATTTTTTGGGAGTACCTTTCATTTCATTTGGGACAAAATGTGATTTGAAAAATTGTACTAAATTTAAAGTATGTAAAACCGATCTGACCATCATCAAAGACATGTTTTGCCCAAATGAAATAAAGATTTTATAGCAAGTCTGTTTCATTATATCTTACAAAAGTAGTATAACACTCCCAAAAAGGGTTGTGAATGTTGAGAACTATATCCCTTATTCTGAAAAATGCAAAAATTCATATCTGCAAGGCAATTCTTCGATTTTCGTCAAAATGCTACTTCGATTTTTTTCGAGTACTGCAGCAGAGTAATGAAAAATGCTATTTTTAGCATATTTTCACTGTATTTCGTGTAACCATTTCTTTCTCGCGTAGAGTAATAAAAAATGTTGTGCACTCTTCCCATAGAGATATTTATTTACATTTGCCTTTGTGGAATAAAGGTGTTTAGTGTACATAATATAAAACACCGGATCAGCCTCATGTAGTCTCGTATACGTGTCCGCTGTTCAGTTATCTGCGCTTCTTAGTGACGTAACTGAACGTATTTAAAGTAAGGATATAGCTCAAAACTGAAACATTCAATGCGATACAATGCGCTCTTTTATTTCAAAACCAAATTTTCGTCCAGCTCAGCGGAGTAAATTCAGTTTAGTAGTCGAAATTGTTGTGCATCATCATCCCTACGCGAGATTTGCAGAACGTTTAATCAAAATTTTGGCATGAATTTGAAACAGAACATTTAATGCTAATAATACCAAAAAGAGAGACTGGTAATGTGTTCACAGACGAAATGTTTTTCTTTGTAATTCAAAATAATTAAATACTCTGAGAGCACTCTCTTTCTTCCATGAGCTCCAAAATTTCATGCAAATATTAATTACCTGGTCAATTTGATAAGATTTAGAAACATGTGTATATATACACAGCAGATTTAAATTTAATTTGATTTTGTCAAAGTGGTTATGTTTTAAAATAAGTAAAGACCAAATTGTATAAGCCAGAAAGACATTTTTGTCCGTAAGAATTCTGTTGTACTACAATTAGTAGATGGCAATAATCTCTCAGTGATACCAGATACCGTGCTTCAAACGTGCATGATTATTCCGTTTGATTCAGAACAACAAGTTTTTATTTTTAAATGCTGGTTCTGAAAGTTAATTGAAAATTCGATCCGAGGAACTCTGAGGAATTCAAAAGAGCAGTTGATTGAAATTATAAGGTATAAAGCAAAGGTTTTGTTAAATTGGGAATATATACTACCAATTGATTTTGCCGATAACTGTAACATTAAAATAAAGCAATTTATTAGTACAAATAATAGCATTTAATAGATCTTTCACCTTTTGCGATTCCAAATTAAAAGCTTAGAAGTTTGTAATTCGTCTACCGCCTTACTTTTAGCAGGGAATGGCAGAAATGACCAAAGTCCATGGTTTTCATACTTTTCTCTTTTAAATAATAATCTACGTTCCCATTTCAGATATAGCTGCCAATTTTTCACGGTACTGTTCGTTGACGTAAGACTTGTTCCTTTGAACATTTCTGAACTTATAATCAATACTCGCTTAAGACGAAGTGACTAAGATTTCTTTTAACTTGAACATCGTTTTATGTGTATATAGGAAATCCCATTCCAATTGCATAAAGTAACTTATCTTTTGGAATTGGGGAAAGCAGATTAATATTTTTGCAATTTAATTATGCTGATTCATCTCTTGGTGGCCATATTTCGTTTGATATTTCAAATAATATAAAGTCCCCGATCTGTAAGCAAGAACTAGAAGGATGAATTAATTAAAGACTTTTTCAAACAATAATGGCAAATTACACTTCCAAATTGTATGATTTCTTTCAAATGCTCTGAATGCAAGTTTTATGACATTTTAATTTCTTTTTCGATACGCCCTGAATTTGATACCTGTCGCCCAAGTAAGGTACTGGTATCATTTACTGCTAAATTTTCTTCTCTGACCTCTGAAATTTGAGAAGTCATTTGGGGCTTCTGTCACAAATCGTCACGCTGGCTATAAGGGTTGATCAGTGTGGAATACAGTTGGTTCTGTTATTGATGGCATGGTTACACCGCTGTTTGTTGACCGTCAGAGTCACTTTGTGACGTACCTACTTAAGAGGTAACGCCCATGTTAAAACGGCAAGCTGCAGCGATAAGCTTTTGCCGGCGTATTTTAATTGGTAGAATGTCAGACTCCGGAGAAGGAATGTGTGGGTTCGAATCCATCAGCGTCGGAAAAGGGCAATTCACTATACCTTCAGCGAGAATATGATGCTCCATAAGCAGGAGCGGTTAATATTTTTCTAAGAGAGATCATGTTACTCATCCGTGAGTCTTAGATGACATATACTGTATAAATACTCAGTAGACAAAACATCAGATATAGAGGTGATGGCCAGTTGACGTAGGCATCCACCGTGCGCATGCGTACACACCCAAACCAAACTCCAGAAATAGATAGGCGGGAAGCTGGGCTTCCCAACAGCGTGTCGCAATCAATGATCATGGGTAACTGTGGTGATCTGAGCATTTGTTATTGTGGATGCAAGACAGATGAGCCATTCTATCGCCCTAGGTACCGAGGAAACCGTATAAAGGGTGTACCGCGAGTATGCAATCGACGGATAGTTGTTACTGAACTTGAAAACACCCTGATCTGAATAGCGCTTTCGATATTTAAAAGAAAGTGACAGCAGAGATGAACAACACCAAAGAAGACATATTTTGCTAGTTTCACCACAACTAAGCGTGTATGAACGCTTTAAAATATATATTCTCCTGGTACCTTGTGGTCTATTTGGATGTAGACAAATCAGAAAAATCCAGGTTATCCACATTGTCTTGTTTGTATTCAGTTGTTTGTTGTAGAGGTCTGCACAGGCCTTAATTTGGAAAGCCCGACCCAGCCCAAGCCCGCACGTCCAAGGCCCGGCCCGTTTCAATTTTTTAAATTAAAGCCCAGGCCGTATATTTCTCCTGTTTCCAAGGCCCAGGCCGGCCCGTAAAATTTCAACAATTACCAAAACACAAATTTGACAACTGGTGCACTCGGTCATTCAACTCCTGAAGAGTTTTTGTTTTCTTAATTGCTACACGTATTCTATTACATTAAACGTTAATTCAGAATATTTCTGAGACTCTGTATAAGTCATGTGACGCTCGAGGAAGCATGCAAAATTATTGCATGAAAAGGACAATTTCCACGCCTTTCAAATTTTTCTGGGATTTCAAATTATCATTCCCTACCGCCGGACCCGGAAATATCCTTGGGGATAGGGAAGGAGGGGGGGGTGTATTTCGAAAAGTACGAAATATCCAGAATTATGAGTCCGATCGTTTTACTGGGAGAAGATTTTATGGCTTTATAAACTGCACCTATCTCTACTGGCATATCATATCGCTGGAACCCAATATGTCTCTCGTGTGTGTGTGGGGAGCATATTTGTGCCGCTTACGATACGATGCTCCAGGCTTTGTGCTATCGTAAATCAAAACGTTTTTGCATTTAGTGCACTGCACAATGTTTACCGGCCGACTAGTTTCAGAACGGGACAGTAATTTAAAATATTTCCAAGTAGCGCTTTCCCTCATTACATAGTCTACAAGCACATATTCTCCGGAAGCGATTTTTTCGCGAAAATCTTTCGCTTTCTTAAACTCCATAATAAGTATGGAAGAATATTTATGAGCAACACTGAACTGAGCATATGCTAAGGGAAAACAACGACAGACTGCCCAGCTAATCAGTGTCACAGAAGTTTTGAAAACGGCTGCCTGATAGTACAAATGGGTAAAATACGGCACAGATTTATACACAGAAGTAAGTTTCTCTCAGCTCATTTCTCCCGGGCCATTTAAGACAACTTAAAAGCTTTCACACATCTAGAGAACAAAGTGCCGCCGACCAGAACAATAAAAAGATCGTCTGCGACAGCCCTGGTCTGCGAGCTGGTGGTACGGTTTAGAAATTCTGCAGTTAATATCCTGCCCTGAAGCATGAGAGGAGAATGAAAGTTAGGGAGAGAGAGAGAAGGGACCACATTCACATTGAAAAACTAAGGCAGCTGACCCACTCCAATTGTTTTGCAGGAGGGGAGGATGTTGTAAAACTTCTAATTTTTCCATCAGCGGAAATTATTCAATCTTATCCTGCTGCTGTATATTGCGAGTTTTCCAAACGCGAAAGGCATCGTACAGCGATTGTTTTGCTCATAAAAAAACCCTCCTCGGCCCGTGTCTGTTTTACATTAATTATTGAAGGTACGACCCGTTTTCCCAACTTAGAAATGAGCAAAGTCCCGACCCGGCCCGGAGAGCCTAACGGGTCTGCCCGAGCCTGTGCAGAACTCTAATTTGTTGAGGAGCTGTGAAATAAAGTCCAAAATATTTTTGGCAATTTTTAAATGTTTGCATTCCATTAAAATAATTTTAGGTTGAGAAATATTTTATAAACAACAAGTTAATATTTATGAAGTAATTTAAACGAAAAGTAAAGGGAGTTGCTTAAATCTGGTATGCCCGTGTCTGAATTCACAGACATTTTAACATAAGAGCAAGTGTTATCACCAAGTTTCCGTTAAAACACGACAACAAAAAACGAATCGTCTGAGAAGCTACTCACGCTTCTCGAAGAAACAAAAGAAAGTTTTTGTGAGTATTACAAGAGATAAAGCAGAGCTTACCAAGCAATATCAGGCCATGAAACTCCATATCTGAGGAGACTTTGTTCTGTAGTTTGGGACAATAAAATATCTTGAGACTGAATGCATCTCTAGTTCCAATGTTAAGGATGAAATGGACAGTTCTATGTTTTGCATAAAAGATTTTGAGCTCTATGCTCAGGAATATATGCATAAAAGCACATGGTTATTTTTTGACCTCGGTGCTGAAAGAGAAACCACGGTTAAAGATAACGAAGAAGCCTTTTGCAGGTAATTAAAAACCTTGTTCTCTCTCTCACTCAAAGTATTTGTTACCTTTAACATACAGTAATTGTTTTTCACATTTCACTTCAATTCAAATCTACTTGATGGCTTTTAACTGTTCCATGAGCTACCATTATATTTTAACTTCTACCGCTTCTTGTAGAATCTGCAAACTTAGAAAAATGATCGCAAAGTCTCTTATTAAACACTTTAAATCAGAGAAAGCAAGGTAAAGATTTGAGCAGAAGAATTACTAAGTCAATATCTTTTTTTTTCTCATCATACATCAAACCTCAAAACTATACGTCAACAATAATTTACAAATACAAAGATCTTAACTCCAGTAATTCGAAGTATTAGCTCGCTATAGTAAACATCACTCGCACAGCTTTTACCGTGCAATTGATGTAATCCTTATAATCTTTTAAAGCTCTTCATCTAAAACACCACATATCGTTCTCCGCAATACACCGCTTATCTTATCGATCTTCGCTCACCTGTATTAAATTTAGCCTACAGTAAAGCCGACAATCTGAAAAACTCGTTAGGTGAAATAATGTGCTGTTAAGTCAGAGAAAGTTTAACGAGAAGAAATAAAATTTTCGTAAGAACACAGAAACCCAAAACGAAGGTTAAATTAGACGTATACCTCACAGGTGTAATATTACGACTCAGTATTTCAGATTTTGTTTTGCTTTATTTCGTTTTGTTTTCTTTTGTTTTGTTTTGGTGGTTTAATAGCAATTCACATGAGCGATCTTCATTACAGGTCCTGTTAGAAATCAGAATTTCAGTATTTTAGGGCAATTATGGCAAATCCATGAGAAAAGAAACAGATTTATGTAGACCTAAGTTGCTGGAATTACTGTGCAAGCTGCATAACAAAATTTAATACTGCTGTTGATAACATAATGTAAAAACTGTGAAGAATATAATGCACTGAAAACAACAAAATCTTATAAATCAATCTCCTGAGCAATATATTTTACAGTCAAGACCAAATCACGCCTATCTCAGTGATACGAATGAATTTGAATGAAGATTGAAAGAATCGGTAGAATTTCAAAACTTGTGAAAAATTGAAATATTTACTTATTTATTTTTGTATATGTATAGAGTATATGCACATTATGTTTTACCCATTCATACAAAACATTCAAAAGGAATCCGGTATACGTGAACTTTGCTTTAGCTAAATTTATTTACACATCAAAAAGAGTGGACAATTTCACTGAGTTCCTAAATAGTTCGGTATATGCGGAATTCCCCATTAAACAGATTCGTTAAAATTGGGTTAAAATGTACTTATATATTTCTGTATGTATAATATACATGTATATGAATCCATGACTGAGCCAAATGTGCACATGCTACCCACAATTGGATTCCGTCCATCAGGAATTGAAGTCGGATACTACGGTAATCTTAGAGTTTGTCATAAATTTCATTATATTTTAGATAATTAGGCTACTCCTTCATGTCGAAAGGGAAACATCTGCGAAACCACTTTGCGCCTCTTATTAACTCACAGACAATGAAATTTGCGCACCTAGAAGAAAACATGCTACAGCTGCGAAATTGTGCAAATAGATAGAATGCGTGGTGGTATGCCAATGATTCACATTTGGTGCGATTACGCATGACCGCACACCCTGTGGTGGCGCTGCAAGCACAAACCGGCAACCTTATATGTAGCCGATGCCCCATGAAAACGAAAAGCACCGGCCGGCGCAAGCAAGAGTACAGAGTGACAAGAATACCGGGTAGAAGCCACAGATGTCGATTTACGCAAATTACAGACTTTGAGAGAGGTCTGATCATCGGGCTGGAAACTGCAAGGTGGTCTGAGCCGTATATCCCGCCTCGTGTATCGTTCTGACCGATACACGAGGCGGGATATACGACGGAGCGGCTCCGGACGGGCCAGGAGGACCATCGGGAGAGAGGATCGACAGATCGTGTGCTAGGCACGAACGGATACCACGGGAACCCGGTCCACTATACAGGCAGATGTAGCGGCTCCGGTGTGCCCACGAACCATTTCCCGACACCTCACGGAAGAAAATCTGCGATCTCAGCGCCCCTTACGTGTGCTGCCATTAACACCGGAAAATCGCCGGCTCCGTGTGCAGTGGTGCCAGGCCAGAGTGACGTGGAACGCCAGACTGGTGACGTGTGGTGTTTAGTGATGAGTACCGCTTTGTTTTGGCGACAGATGATAATCGTGTCTGACTGTGGAGGTCCCCGGGTCAACGGCACAATCCCAACCTCGCTATAGAGCACCACTCCTCCACCACTGCAGGCATTATGGGCCTGGGAGCCATTGCCTATGATAGCCGTTAGCTCTAGTAGTGGTACGTGGATCATTGACGGGTCAGCGGTATGTGGATGAGATCCTACGGCTCCATGTGCTCCAATTCGTGGCCGGGATTGCAAGTGCGCTATACCAGCAGGACAATACCCACCTGCAAACAGCTCGGGTTGCCCTGGATCGCCTACGTTATGTCACGACACTTGCATGGCCTTCCCGCTCCTCAGACATGTCCCCTATCGAGCATGTGTGGGACCAGTTGAAACGCCAGCTGCCGCCGTGCCACACTATCCGGGATTTGGAGCACACCGTCCAACACGTTAGGCCAGTCTGCCACAGGACAACATCAGGCGTCTGTTCGCCTCCATGCCCGACCGCATTGCAACCTGTATCGCGGTGCAAGGCGGTGCGATGCGCTATTGATGATGCCCGGACTGCGTGCTACAGATCCCACTGTAATCATCCAGCAGCTCTGTTTATGTCATCATGTGTATCCTTCGTTTGTATCATTACGTCCATAAAATTTCAGTTTAATCCGATTGTTCCTTCTTGGTGGGCAAATTTCATTGTCCGTGAGTGTATTGTGATTCTTACTTTATTAAATTCTGAAATGCTTGTTGTACAGCTGATTGCACGGGATTCGAAGCTCCGTCACCGGCAAAAATATGTTGCCTCATTGATACCATAAATGCAAAATCGGATCAACTGGCCGTTAGGCTCTTTGAAAAATGTAAAATGTTCTTTCCACATATGGTCTGGAATTAAACCGAATTCCTTCTATGTTCTGTGCTTAGAAAAAATGTGTGACGCTTCTTCCACGCCTCCTGGAATTAATTAGAATTCCTTGTTCTACATTGATCACCTTCAAGCATGGTTTGCCGTCGGACACGGTAGCTTAAGATTCTGTCCCAGCCCTTTCTCAAGAGGAGATATACTCTGAAGAGCAATTGAATTAGAGACAGCTGGCGTTATGCAAATGTGGCACTGTGGTTGGCCCTGTAAACGGAAACGACATGACGTATGCAGCGATCCGACAATATAAGGAGTGATGCGATGGGAATCGGTAAGAGTCGGACGCAGTATGGGTAAGACGAAGGATCTAAGCGCATTTGATCGTGGGCAAATTGTCGGGGCCCGACGAATAGGTCACTCCATCTCGGAAGTTGTGCAGGCACTGGGATTTTCACGAGCCACGGTGTCACGGGTGCACCGTGAGTACATAGAATCCGGTAAAACCAGCCCTGCAAGGGCCAACTGCTGTTGACAACAGCGTGTGGATGAGCGGGGTCATCGTTGGCTAGCTCACATCGTGACAGCGGATAAACGGGCCACAGTGCAAGAAATCACTCGGCAATTTAACGCTGGTGCACAAAAACGTGTAAGCAGGCACACCATCCAGAACCATCTCCTCACTATGGGCTACAGAAGCCATCGTCCCACGAGGGCAACCGCTGCTGACCGCACATCACAGGGTTCAAAGATTAGCATGGGCGCGGGAACATCGCCACTGGACCCTTGACATGTGGGAAAATGTTGCCTGGACTGATGAGTCGAGATTCACGTTGGTACATGCGGATGGCAGGATACGAGTACGGCGCAAACCACATGAAGCGATGGATCCTTCTTGCCAGCAGGGAACTCTTCAAGCTCGTGGGGGTGGCATTCTTGTCTGGGGACTGCTTACGTGGACTGAAATGGGGACCTCATGGTACGTGTGACATCGTCCCTCACAGGTCAACGTTACCAGGATATTCTGGACGACCATTTGCTCCCCGTTGTGCGTCTTCAACATCCCAGTGGGAACCTCATCCTGCAACAAGACAATGCACCATGCCATCGCTCCCGAAATGTATCCGAATGGTTGGATGAACACTCCACCGACGTGACCTCGCTTCCTTGGCCAGCTAGGTCACCTGACCTCAATCCCATCGAACACATCTGGGATGCCATCGAAAGAGATGTTCGAGGCTCTGACCCCCCTCCATCAATCTTCGTGAACTGTGGGAGCTCTTTCAGGGTCGTGGATCCGTATGGCTTCCCAAACGCTTCCGAATCGCCGCCGCCATCAGGGGCGAAAGGTGGTGCTACACGTTACTAGACAGGTATCTCTAATTCAATTGCTCTTCAGTGTATATGATATGCTACAGAGGCGACGTACACGTCTAGACGGCATGTAGCAGTGATAAGCACTCGTTGGTGTAGCTTAATTGGGAAAACATTCGGTTTGGGAGCAGAAGAATATGATTTCGTGTCACGTTACCGGCAAATCTGTGTTTCACAAAAAGTACTACATCTTTCAAACCACTTTGCCCCTAGTATTATTGTGATTTGTACTTTGTTAAATGCCAAAGTGCTTATTTCCCAGCTGATTCCGATGGATTTCTTGATTTATTTGTGCTAGTGTGACTGACTGCGCTCTCTATCTTTGAGAATGAAAAATAATATCAATATATAAAATATTGAACGTAATATCGTCATATCTAAATGATGTTTTTACGTTTCATTTTAATTAGCAGTATATTTTATTCTTCCCCACATCCAGATACAGGTTTATTCTTCGTATGTTGAGAAACGTTTCTAGTCGAGATCTTTCTGTTTCTGTTTTGGGACAAAAAATATCGTTTCCCGTTGGGTTAGCTCCAACAGCTTATCAGTGTATGGCACATCCTCAGGGAGAAATCACAGCTGCTAAAGGTGAGTTCATCATATGCCTTTTTGTGTATATTTTTTTAATTTTCCAGAGCACATTTCATAAAAAACAAGGCAATTCGTTCATAGCACTATTTATCAAGTGATATTTTTATCGTGATTTCTTTACTGTTTATTTAAATGATTGCAGAACTAGCTACAGTCAAATTTGCATAATTTACAATTCCTCACAGATTTCAACAGAATTGTTTCTCAATTTGTAATACGCCAACTTATTACACGTTGATAGAATGGTTAATTAATATTTATGAATAATTTTATTTAAACAAAATGTGTACCATACGCTACTGGTTCAATGAATTATATATTTTTGTTTCTGTCTTGAGGATATCGTAACGTACTTCCAAGAATGTCTTTATACAAAAGGGAAAGATATTTGGAAGCTGTGAATCCGTTTATTGGTGTAAATATGACCTGAATGGTAAGTCATATTTCATTCAGAGAAAGATATTATTGCGTTATGCCAGTTGTTGTCGCCAAGAGTTATGTGATTTCTTTTTCTCATTAATTGTAAAAGCAGGAATTCCTGAGTAATCAATGCCGAGAACGAAATATTATATCATCTCTTATGCAACAGAAATAGACAAAAAAGCGTAATTCTAAACATAATTTTCAAATAAATACATTGCGTTTCACCTCTTTAAATGAAATTATACTATAAACCGAAATATAACATTAAGACGCTCGGATAGTGACCGTGCTTGTTAGTAATTGGTTAGCATACGCAAACAAAGTAGCGGCTGGATTTCAGTTACTGTAGATCAGTAAGTGGAATTATAATGTCAACCAGTAATGACGGGAAACCGTGGTAGCTTATCAAACAAAGAGCACAAATGCGCCAAAGAATACTGAAGAGAGTATGGTGGAATTCTATTAATATTTTACACCATATACATACTAGGATATACCAGAATTCTTAATCATTGCGAAACTGCAAAATCTCTTCATCAGTGACAAAGGCAAAGAGCTCCAGAAAGAAACAGCGGTTTAGTTTGCGAAACATTGTAGTCTGAAGACTTTTATACGAACGACTTACACACGTGAAACGGAAGCGTTCTGAACACGATAAAAATATCCGGGACTTTTTCAGTAGGGTCTTAATGACATCCATGAGTATTGAATAATATCAATTATCACCCATCCCTAATTTAGGGTCACGGGTTCCGTATAAGAACGGCACCGACTCACTACGACAAACGCACCATTCATGACGCTTTAATTTTCTCGATTCTTGCCGAACTCGGATGCTTACCAATACCTTGCGCCACCTCAAACCACTCGGAATGTATTACTAAAATGCTCCATCATGAAACAAGTATATTGAACTTTTGAGCACACACAATTTTCTACCATTTATCATCGGTGGGAATTACAATATAAATATATATTGGTTGAGAAGTAGGGAAAGGAGGCGAATTTCGTTAGGAATGTTTGGGCGAGCAGCGCAATAAGGCTGACATAAAAAAGAAAACATCAAAGTGTCAAATATCCTGAGAAATATTTTCTAGTAAAAGCTGGAAATCTTTAAACTTTGCTGAAAACCAGAACTTTCCAGCACAACATGGATACATGGAATTAGTATAAATTTCAAAATGCAAAAAGCTTTTTCAGTTTATCTTTACACACTTTGATAACCTGCATTTGACCTTCTTGTATAAACTTAGAGCTTTCCAGGCTTCCGCATTCAGCTCTCACTGATGGCAAATGCTGTCATTGTAGAGTAAAACGTAACTACTGTTTCATTTACTATGGCTGATTTATGCATCTGGTGAACTGCAGACGCTACTTATCAGAAGAAAAGCTAAACCCGTGATATCCTTCTGTTGTTGCTGCTTGGTGAATACCAAACGCATGCACTTGTTAGCGTAAAGTACTTAGTCAATGAATAATTATTTGCTTATTTCATTCTTTCAGATGTACAAAGTACCTTTTGTTTTATCTTTCCAGGAGCAAATGCTGCAGGAGTATTGTACACATTGTCAACTTTGTCAAACACTCCCGTCGAAGAAGTTGCAAAGGCCTGCGATGGGAAATCTCCTCTGTGGGTGCAACTGTACGTCACAAAGGACAGGAATGTCGTGAATCGCACGATTCAAAATGCGGAGAAACACGGGTTCCAAGCGCTTGTTTTCACTATCGATACCCCTGTGACTGGTTTCCAACATAAAATCATAAGCAGGATTCTCTCTTTTGCCTCATTTAGGGTGAGTGGTGTCTTTTCATCGTAGCAGCCAATTCTAATTCCAGACATGTCATCTTTTTCACGACTTTCGATACGCACATGGAGTTGAAAACAGAAATTATCACATTAAGAAGTCTGATATTTCAACGCATGATTTAGCTTCCAACTGGCTGGTAAACTCTGAAAGAGTGGATTGGAGAATGCTATTCAGTTCAGCGGCAGTTGCGTCATTTCAAAACTGAAACCGTCAGTCAGTGCAAAAACCGATATCGCAACGTGAAACTGTTACCGTTTCTACGGGTCGACTTCTCTGCACGACACTGAATCGAGATTTGGTAACTCGCGCGAAGATGAATGTCACGTCTACATTGAGGAGAAACACAACACGTTAACGTATAATTTTAGTGTTCATTCAATATTCAATGCAGAATTAAATTAGTGAAACATTGACGTATTACACTTTATATGCAGATTAGCAATGTAATTCTTAGCTCTCAGTTCAAAACATGTACTTAAAATACTCTTTTCTGACATGCGTGAAATTGAAAAAAATCATAGTAATATTTCAGTATTTTATAACTACGATTGCAAACTGCACTTAAATCATATAATCTATCTTTAACTGAAAATTCATCATTTATTCAAAAATTACTGCATTTACTTCAAGTTTTTTTTTCATTGAGACACTACTTACTCTAATGGAACCGAACTGCTTCAAAATACAAAAAAAGTTAAAAACTAAATTTCTAAATGCCTCGGGTATTCTATAAATATTTGTAATGCTTGCTGGAAATAAATATGTCAAAAATTTACGTTTCTGTTTTATATTTATGTATTACAGTGACAGCGGATGGATACATATCACACTTTTATACCGCTTAGCTTCCATTTCAAGATATTAGCCACTACCTACAATTTGGGGCTGGTCAGGAAGACAAAAGCATTCAACCATTTCACTTCCAGGCAAATTCTACCCAACAACGTAGCTGATGGCAAATTCTAAATTTCAGATTCTACGAACATGGAAAACAATTTGAATATCAGTTACATTGTTGCTGTTGTCCCGAGCCCAGTTGACATCAATAAAATCTATCCAGATACCTCTGAGTAAACCCAAATCCTTCGAGAAGGGAAGGCCATGCAACTTACTTAACAGACCTCACACTGTCCAACAGGTTTAGCCGGTTTTATTTTTAAAATCAAAGGAAATAGCGATTACTGTAAGTCGTTTTATCTTGCTCAAATATTTTTATTCAATTAAAACAAACTATAAAGTAATTATCTCTGGCATGTATCCTTAAAGATAAATTACTTATATTTCTAATCGAACGTAATATTCTTTCTAATGTATTCTGATTCAAAACGAACATTAATTGAGCAAGAGCATCCATATGCATCGCATATGGATGCAATTTCCTTTGTAAAAGAATTTTAAAAACTTTTCCCTGGTCCTGAGGGATAATTTGACGTCCTTAACTGTCACTTCCTTCTATTTTCGACGATCACAACCTTGGCTTCGGAAGTTAGAGCTTTTAAGCTCCGACCTCCTTGGTAGTTTGATCTGCCGCTGAACAGAGAGAGCAACCGCAAGAATATTTTTCTCACTTCAGCGTAACATTTCGTACAAACGTAGAACATAAAAAATAAACAAAAGTAAAAATGAAGCCATTTATTTAAAATATAAAGCTATGTAGTAATCTGAATTTATTGCATAAAATAGAAATCAAAGTTTCCAAACTTTCGCACATCAACTTGATGGCATTTTCAACGTAGGTAGACAGCAAACTGTCTACTTTATTAGAGAATTCTGTGTTTACCTTGCTTGAAAAAGCCATTTGTTTAATGGGCGAAAACTTGGAAACTTTGATTTCTATTTTACGCCAATAAATTCGGATTACTAATATAGTTTTACAACTTTAAGTATAATTGGTTTTCAGTTCCTCGGTATCAATTAATGAAAGCATTATTGGTGCCACATTGCATCTGCTAACAAATATCATATATGACGGAACTGCATTATGAAAACAGAACTGCATTATGAAAATTTAAGACTACACATTTGTGATGTTGGTCGAATAAATTATCAACGTTTATTCACAATTAAATGTTTTATTAACATCGACTATGGTTCTGCGCAGAGCGTTTGGCTCGGCATCATCAGGAAGAAGCCGATCCATAAGCTATACGAAACTATAGTTGACGTTAATAAAACATTTAATTGTGAATAAATGTTGATAATATATTCTATGCATTAGAAAAGTGAGTGCTTTTTTCTTGGTAAAATATCATTGCGGAAAATTTTACAAACGCACACACATTTGTGACGTATATTTCTAATTTAAACTTCCTTTTTGTATTTTCCAAAAATCTGCTTTGAAGTATTTTTTCTGCAAAGGAAAGTGTTCAAAAGACGTTTGCCACAGCCGATTTTTTTCAACTTTCTTGGTTTTTCTTTCACGATTAGCTTTGCATATAAAATGAAAGAAAAGAAAGAAATGCAGCAGAAGCTGATGATTTCTTTCTTTCAACCAACAAGGATTACTTGTTTAACCCTAGCCTTCACAGAAGCTGATGATTTTATCATTCCTCAGGGACCAAAAATTACAGAACACTATCTGCAGCAAGTTTTATTCTAACTCGGTATCTTGTTTTCACAAGAAGCTATCTCATTTCTTATTGACTTTAGTGAGCTGATTGCATTGATATTGTGCAATACAATAAACGTGTGGGAAGCCGTGCTGTGAAATGCTGATAGCTTCCTGAAGATAAGGCTAACAGGAAGCTATCCTAAAGATGCTTGTCTACAACAATCTCAAACGAAAATAAATCACTTAACTGGGATGTTTTTTTACCTTTCTTCTTCAATTGTTTATATATGATAACATTAGGGCTTAAAGCATGTGCAAATATTTATAGGTGTTTAAGATTTTACGACACTTAATCATCATTCTACTTAAATATAATTTGCTTAAGTTAGTTTCTTTACAAACCCCTATTATTCTAATTCATATCGTTGCTTCGTAGTTTCAATCATGATAAAGCATTGATAAATCCTTAAAGAGACGCTTTCAAAACAACGATCCAGGGGAAGTGGTGAGACAATACAAATCTGAAAACCGCTATGTTATATATCTTCCACCAGGTAAACATTCATCACATCAATACGTCACTTGTAATGGCAATCTGAAAGCACTTCAGGCTTGATAACAACATAAAATTGAGAATAATATTTCGCCTTCATCAAATACTGTATATTACACGAACACAATCTTATATTACATATCGTACTCCATTAATAGCACATCTCTCAGAGCTGTCAGTCTCCGATCATAATTGTAACCGTGAAATCTTATTGAACTTCGCTCTGTTTACCTTTCTTGACTGCACTTTTGACCCACTGTCAGGACGCCATTATTGAAAACCTTGAGGGGAGAAATCATGGTGGGTTAAGACAGAAAATGTTTCAGGAGGAGGAATAAATTGGCTTGAGAACATAAAGGCTGAAAAGGAATGTTAAATTTTGGTCGTTAAATTTTGGAATGTTAAATTTCAATCCGTTTCCTTTGCCTCAGTTAGATATATCATGCCAATAAGCATCCTACAGTTACTAAATTCAACTTAATTATATTTGTCAGCCATTTATGACTAAAAATGGACAAATGTTATAGATGCAATCAGTTCATTTGTATTAAACTTCTCCCATTTATGACAAAACAGAAAATGTCAAACATAGGTTACACCAAAGGACTGGAAATCCCGGTAACTGAGTGATCGGGACGTGAGTTCCTGTTTAGTCGTCTTAGCCAGGGCCTGGAGCGAGTCTCTAATGATCTATGGATAGTATATTTGTCCAACGCCTTTGATTTTATTCTTTCCTCAGAACAACCGGCGCAAATATCGGACTGGCTGGTACCCAGATGCTCCTCACAGGTCATTAAATTTTCCTGAAAATCGATTGCAGAGGGCTTAGTGACTGCCATAAAAGTGCATATTTGTACCGACCGATCATGCCTTCTGAAAATCTTTCATTATGTAAAAATTATTCTGTGATGTGTTTCAAACACTTGAAAAAATGCATGTCTTATTTTTTCTTGCTCTAACATTAATAATATAAGCACTTCCCAAGGTCAATGCATTCACCTCGGGAAGTTTTCTCATATTTCTCTCTACCTGGGGGATGTCGTGAGAAAAACTTGAATTTTGGCTTTCAATAAGATGACGTCGCTGGCTGTCTCTTCTCTGTTGCTATTTCTTTCATAGTTCTGTCCCCACCTTTCGATTTACTATTCGCCTGGATCAGTAGGCACATTTACAGCCCGACACGCGTAACCACGAGCATACCAGTAATTTTTTCCTTTATCTGGGTCTTATTGTGGAATAATTGTCGTTGATGTGGTATGGGAACGATGAGGAAATAAATCCTCCTTCGTATTCTGTTGAATCTCTTGCGTTAAAATTACTCGAACTGCGACCAAGAGAAACAAAAACAACTTGAAATTCGTGTCCTATACAAGGATTATAGGCAATTGATAAATATCCGCCTTTTCGTTGAATTTTTGTGAAAGGTATCAACGACTTTAGGGGAAGTTTTCTTGTAGTCTTGCTCAGCGAGCAAATGCTAAATATTAAAATAACATAGGCGATGTTAGTGTGGTTGAGATGAAGACATTGAACTACTGAAGTCTGAATTTTTGTTTATCTATTTCGTTTGTTATGAAAGATTTAGACAACTCTGACGAAAGTGTAGGAATAATCTAGAAAATAATAATAAATATGAAGCTAATGCTTAATATGGTAAAATTCAAAACAGATAATTAGTTTCTGATAAAAATTTATACAATTTATAAGATTTGAACAGAAGGTATTTATATTGCAAACATCTTTTACGTCTTGATGCTATCTGTGGTTAACTTTAGGCAGAAATAGATTCAAAACTGAACACTGAAGTTACCATGTTTAACACTATGGAGACCATACCCCTAAACGGCCCATGTATAAAGGCGACCGCGGCCACCAGAGTCTCCCGTCCAGAATGTGTGGAAATTGCTGAACGCATATGTTCATTATATTTGCACATCCTCTGTGTAATTAGCAGAAATTACCCTCAGTCATTATTTTTGTCACTAAACAAAGAAGAGAACAAAGAGTTTGTTTCATGCATGCACTCTTAAAACATTACACCAATTCTCACTGGCGCAGACTGCGTCCAGGAAACGTCTGAAGGTCACTGCATGTCAATCTCACATGGAGGAAGTTTCGTGTGCTAATCCTTTTTATTTTAACGTGCCAAAAAGAAGGGCTGAAATTTGAGAATTAAGCACACCGGACAAAACATTAGTCACCCTAACGGAAATGACAGCAGAAAATTACGGGTAGCACACAGGGCGCCGTGATAGCAGTGTTGGGAGACAAATAGCACTCACGTGATCTACAAGTTCATTTCTGTCTCGTGCAGTGGTAAAAATCAATGTGTGTGTTGAATTTAGTGTGCAATATGGGTCTTAAGACAGACGTTACTGAGTGGCAAAAAGAAGCCTTCGTGTTTGGTGGTGTGTCGAAGCGTACTGTCCAGCGAGTCAACAAACAGTGATGTAAGTTCGCAGTCAACTGAAAATCGGCGACGTAACTGTGGCCGGGAAACGATTCTCACCAACAGGGCCCACCGCCATGTTTCACGCGTAGTAACTGCAAAGCGGTTTCAAACCAGGCAACAATTGATAACGGCTCGTACACTGCTTTTCAAAGAAAGTCCACTCCAACCAATTTCCGAAAGGACATTGCGACGAGAACTATATGCGATGGACATCTAGAGCAGAGTACCACGGAAGAGACTTCTTTTAACAGCAAGTCCCAAAGTCGCACGTTATCAATGGGCTCAGAGGCACCAAAACGTTACTGTGGAGGATTGGAAACGAGTAATTTGGTATGATCAGTCTCGGTTTTGTTTGCACTCCAGTGACGGGAGGCGACGAGTGCATCGCAGACCCAATGAAGACTTTAATCTTGATTGTGTCGAAGCTGTTGTTTAAGATGAAGGGGTTTCTGTGATGTTTTGCGAATCTTTTTCGAACCAAGAAATGGGCCCTCTCGCTTCAGTGACGATGAATTTGAACCAGCATGCGTACACCCGCATTGTGAATGACGAAGTGATACTCTTTGCCCTACATAGCAAGGAGCAACGTCACATTGCCACTCCTGTCTTCCAAGACGACAATTGCTGTGTGCACATGGCTAAAACTGTGTCTGAGTGGCACGACGAACAATCAGCAACACTGTCTCACCTCGACTGGCCAGCCAAATCACCAGATTTAAATCCTATTGAAAATATGTTGGATCATTTGCAACAGAAGGAGTAAAACGCTGGAATAGACACCCACACGTACTCTAGCGGAACTTCGGGACTAATTGACACACGAGTGGCTGCAAATCGATGTTCAATACATCCACAACCTCGTGGAGTCTCTGCCACACACGATTCATGCTGTTATCAAAGCAAGAGGCGCAGTCACCTGTTAATAGGTAGATTCTGACAGGAGGGACTAATTTTTTGTCCGGTGTGCTAATTAATAGGTAGTTTCGGACGTTGTGGTATTCTGGGCGAAATACGATTTCAGGCTCCTGGTTGTTAAAAGGTTAAACTTTCTAAATGTTCGTGTATTTTAAGTTTAAGAAAAAAACAAATTATTCAAGGTATCAGTGATGTAAATTAATATATATACACATATGGATTCCGCATGTATAGGTAGCAATATTTTGAAAAAGTGTAGTTTGCGTTCTCAATTCACAATGAAAGGAATTCTACTGAGACTCGAACCAAAATGTTTAGAGCAAAACGAGATAGCTAAACGTTAACATTTTCAAATACTAAGATTAGCTTAATACCTTTCTTCAACAGCAATTTTGAATGTTCAAAATAATAGCTGTTCATTCTCTTATTTTCCTTTCTTTTAATTTTTTTTAACCAAAATCATTATTCCTCATTATTAACTGAAGTTAGGGAAACCACGAAAATTAGCGACCTTCTTTGATGGAAAGAAAATTTTAGTGAAGCTTTTTAATGTAGAGGCTATCATATGTTCAAAAGTACTCATTTTTCTCACACGCTAACTCATTTTTGTGTATAAGAAATGAAAATATTGCGTCTATTCACTTATTTCCTCGCACCAGTACATACACTGCCGGACAATTGCTAAGGACGGATGACGATAGCAACGATAGCAACCATAAAATGGAAGGCAGGAAAATGTGGAAATTAGCATAAGTGCGGGATACAGTAAGACGTGTTGTGCGCATGCAAATCTTGGATTGCCGAACTTGTTCGTGACGTCATAGCGCTGATAAGAGATATAAAGGATTTGAAGCGTATTGACCGTTGTTGTTCAAACGCAAAGTTGAAAGGGAAAGAATCAATTGACGAACTTGCAGTTTTCAGTATGTCTTCCCGACATCACCTAGATGATTTTACGCGTGGCCGTATTATTGGCAAGATTGAAGAAAGGCGAAAAATAACAGATGTTGCCAGGGAGTTCGACGTCAGCCACAGTGTTGTTTCAAGGCTTTGGAAATCATTTCAAACAAATGGAGAGTGTAGCAAACGTCACGGGGGAGGTCGTGTTCGCAGTACGACACCTGCAGAAGATCGGTACATAGTGCTATCAACAAAAAGACACCGGCGCAGCACAGCTAGTGAGGTAGCAAATCAGTTTATGGCTGCTACTGGCAAGCGGATCTCCCGAAAAACTGTCGCCAGACGCTTCCATGAAGGAGGACTATACGCCCACCGTCCTGTTGTGTGCATCCCATTGTCCAGACGTCACAGTACCGCCCGTTTGCAATGGTGCCATCAACATCGCAATTGGACTGATAACGACTGGTCTGCTGTCCTCTCCTCAGATGAGAGTAGATACAGTCTATCGTCTGATTGTCGACGACAACTGATCTGGCGTGATAGTGGTACTGCATGTTGTCCACCAAACATAAAGGAAAGGGCCCGATATCCGACATGTTGTGTCATGGTATGGGCTGGCATCATGATCACTGGACGTACGTCCCTCTATGTGCTTCCAACTGGGACTATGACTGGCCAACGATACATTAATGATGTTCTGCTACCTCATGTTCGCATGTTCCGTGGTGCTGTCGGTGATAGATTCATTTTCATGGACGACAAGGCAACATGTCATCGAACAGTCGCTGTCCAGGAGTGTCTTGAGAGCGAGGATATTCAACGCCTCGTACGGCCAGCACGTTCTCCAGATCTGAATCCCATTTAAAATGTGTGGGATGCTTTGGGGAGGAGTCTTGCTGGTCGCCAATGCCCTACAATAAACAAGGACACCCTCATCCGTGCACTGACAGAGGAATGGGATAAATTACCCCAACAACTGCTTGATAATGTTGTGCAAAGCATGACACGACGTGTGGAATCTTGCATCGTCCTCCATGGTGGCCATATCCCGTATTGACATCTTACGCCGGAACGCCTGCGGACGGTAATTGCATTTTTCACGTTTACGTATTCTGCACAAAATGGCCTGTTTGTCCCTTGAACACGTTCCAAAGCCTTCTGGATTTCAGAGCACAATAAATTGTCTTTCTTGTAATGTCCTGGCATTCTGACATTATTTTATTTCACTTGGAATCCAACCACCTTTAGTTTTTTATGCGCTACATAGCCGTTTATGATCCGTCCTTAGCAATTGTCCAGCAGTGTATTATCAAACGTCCCTTGCTTATGTCCAAAAAGTATCAAAAGCCCATCTTCACTGAGTTAAGTTACAATACGTTCTATGTAACAATGTACATATTTTGTCACAAATGCATCCACTTCAACGCTTTATTAAATGAATGTTTAAGGATTTCTCTGATTTCCGATACATCCGTGATGCTGCTATTTATGCTGTAGACAGATTGAGACATGTTAACTGTTTTCTGAAGAGTGATGTCCCTATGTAAGCAAGATTTTTAAAAATGCTTTTGTTATTTCTTTAAGATTGCCAAATATCGAAGAAGCTTTAGGAGCTGATCATGTAATTGTGACCTTGAAGGACACTGTGACAATAATGGATTCTACTGTAACGTGGGTCGATATCGCTTGGATTCAGAGTATATCAAAACTTCCTACAATTCTGAAAGGTATACTAACAGGTAAGACATAATTAAATCCTGATTCGTCCAAAACATACAAAAAATGCCGAAACTGGTCATCTTCAGAAAATTATTTTCCAAAAATCCCATTATTTCTTCCAAGAACCGATTCTCCTAAGCATTCCACTAATAAAAATGATTAGTGCAGCACAATAAACACTCTATGTCCTCATAATCCACCTTGATGAATGTACAAAATTAGGAGCGTATAACGTAACACTTTTTTTAACGTTATACGAGATTCGTGGTTATGTTAAATTTCCAAATGTCCAGCTGAATAGATGTTAAACTAAGAGTAAATGCGATGCACTAATTTTAACGGATAGCTCACTTTAAATTAAGGCTTTATGGCCAGACGAAAACATATACAGACATCGAAATCACTTACGTAACTTTTTATTGGTCCAACAACTTTAAAACGAAATCCCAAACATATCACGGCGAGGTACACAAACAACTTCACAACGTAGTTATTAGGCAGACGGTATTCAAAATATAACTTCACATACATTAATTAGCTGTTGTACAATCAAACTCAGCAACGATCTAACATCTCCACCCATAAACAACTGCATCGCCAAATATATCTTTTCTCCGTCTTATTAACATGCATACGTTACTTGCGTACTGACCTCAGGGATGTTGCCGAACTTCATTCATGTGAGAGAGAAGATATTACGTATGTTTGGAAAGTGCAAAAGAGAACAAACCCAAATTTACATAGGAAAATGAACTAGAAATGAAAGTTAAAATAGAATATACGTCACACGCGTTTAGAACTCCAAACTCGAGCTTGACTAAACAGTCTTGAATTTACTAAGAGGTGTTAGGAATCAGTGTATTGTGAAAACCCAGCTTAGTCTAATGTACATTAAATTAAACATAAGATACTTCCTAACCTGAGCTGTCATTAATATAAACACACAGAACTTTAAAATTGAATTTTAACTCAAATTCTTTGAGAACCTTTCTAAGCTTGAGCACTCCGCAACACTGTCTTGGATTAATATAACATTGTCTCCAACCTCAGTTCCCATCAAAACCTTTCATTAACGTACAGTATCTTCAATTTTTTATAGCACTTAAGTGCATCTTGGAATCGTTGCTCTTCGATTAACTAGTTGTATGGCTGCTCTAGCAGTTTCAATAACCAGGAATCATTATTTTTGTATTAATATCCATCACACAACATTTAGTAACATATGGTTTAACTTAAGAGCACTGCTGCATTGGAATAAAGCACTCACATACCCAGTCCTATTTGACGAACAGTATTTTCGGTATTCAGTAATATTTTACCAGGTCTAGCTCAAAATGGTGAAACGGATTTTTTGGTGCTTAAGTGGTGCTTGGGTTAATTAACTTAGAAGGAAGAAGAGAAAACCATTAATTCGGCAAACGATCAGCGAGCTCTTAGCGTTGTCAAGCCCTCCGAAGACAATGTCCAAAATCTGGTGTTTTGTTGTGGGCTGAAGCTGCGAAAAGTGGCTACCTAGATTATGTAAAGATCCAGAGGTTTGGTGTGATAAACACCTTTGTTGTCCTACAAACGTGTAGCAGTGGTCCTTATTTTTGCAGATGTGAAAAGTCATTAAAATTGTTTAGCGAGGATGGTTAACAGGATTTAAATGCGATTTTAGAAAGCAACAGGCAGGATGATAAATCAAACGTGTGAGCTAAACCTCAAACAGTAGCCACACAAGAGGTAACAGGCGTGGACTCCGGACGTATAATATGCGGCTTTCACACCATGCGCGCTTAGGAACTTTCGACAGAGAAAAGATAAAACCTGACAAGTGAAAGATTACAGAGCCCAGGGCAACAGAAAATTGTCAAGAAACAAAAAAATCTGTCAGTCTGGCATAATTGAGGAAGAATAAAATGGCACGCGAGAATGGCTTGATGGGAGTTAGTAGAAATCCAGCCGCCGAAACTCTGTACTCGTGTCTACAGCAGAACGACCACAGAGGTACATTTCGAAGTCGACGAGTGTTCCTTCGGAGCGGCCTCAGTGGCTTAGTGTTCTAAGCGTTGGCTTCTGACCATTCGTCCGACGTGGGTGCCAGCCCCGGTGAGGAATGGGTGTTGTGTTTGTCTTACGGTCCGGTTCTCTCCCCTTCCTAGAACCAGTGGCCCTAAATTAGGGACGGGCGACTGCTTATAGCCCATCGAGTTGCTCATGGTGGTCGTTAAACCCCGATAAACAAATCGTAACGTTTTGCCATATATAGGTGGCCCCCGGTGCCATTGTTCAACAGGACAATGCCTGGCCACATTTGGCGTGAAATGTCTTACTGCTCTTTGATAACAGATATGTGGTTCGTCTACCTTGGTCAGGGTGTTGAATGATTTGTCAAACACTGGACAAAAGTGGAATATAGTCGTGCGACGCGTCGCCCAGCAAGTTCCGCCACCACTTACACAAGATGAACTTTGGGTACGCATCTTGAAGGAACAGAATGGCCTTTCATAATATGACATTTAGGACCTCCGCTAGTCGATGTCACGCCGTATACAAGCCGTTATGCCTGCTCATGTTTGATACACAAGATATGGAGGATTGTGTGTTCCACATGACTTACAACTCAGTACTTCTGAGCATTTACGTCTAGTATCATAAATAATGGACCCTATGAATCTCTATTCGATGTTTCTTGCCTTTTTGGTTGCATTTTCAACAGACAGAAGCCTATTTGGACACATGCTGCTGACAAACTTTATATGCAACAGCAAATCGTATACCCTTTTAACGTCGTCTATGTTTGTATCGTGTTACACTTACATCTTCAATCAACGTGAACAGTTTCGTAATTCAATTAGCATTAAATAAAAATTTACCTTATATCATGTTCAAAACTGTACAAGCGTAAATATCGGAAAACAGACCTGGATGAAATTCTGCCGTCATTGACTATATGAGGGAGCATGCAGAGCGTAGCTGATCCTTTCTACACTCAAATAACTGTCCCATTGTTTCGTCGCAGGTACAATCAAACTGCAATGTATGCACAATATTAAGACATGTCTTGTTATTAAACTGTTTCGGATTATTTCACCGTTCTCTTTATCTTATGCCCAAGAATAGCAAATACTTCAGCGCACTATCCCTCAACAGTTCTAGTATGGGACTTTCAAGCCTGTGTATAACATTTCTTACATTCAAATAAGGATGACATGATTTTGTGTTTAACACTAGTATCAGTATCACACCAGTATCAGCATTATTTCTGAGTTATCAAAGGAAAGTAAACATTGGGCCAAAATTTGGTCATAAAAATGTAAATTTATTATCCACCCGAAAATTATTATCCAGGCTTAAAATTTCATTAACGAACGACAAATGGGAAAACAAATGAGATCAGCACATAAAAAAGTTTGTTTTTTAGAATTGCGTATCCTTCTTTTAATTTAGATCGCTTCTAAAATGACATCTCGTTCATTAAGCAGTTTAATGTTAATACGCTGGACAAAATTAATTGTTTATTTTAACACACTTTGCAATAAATGTGGTTATTTTAATTACAGGTGAAGATGTCCGTCTAGCTGTACAACACAGAGTTTCAGCCGTATGGGTTTCAAATCATGGGGGCCGACATTTTGATGGAACGTTTGCCACTGGAAGTAACGTAATATCCTATCAAATGTTTAATATTATTAGAAAACTCGAAAATTTATGTTGCATGATGCCAATAAGTGCAGTGAAGTTCAAATCCAATCTCACTGACATGACAATTTACCATGAAAAATTAACAATAGTAGTGTACAGTATTTAAATGTTTATTCTAAACATATATGGAGTAATTACGTAGATTGTCCACGTTCTTATAGTAAAGCTTTTGCTTTGGTAATTACGAAAACGTTTACCTCAACAAGCGTAGGAAACTAAAAAAATTACGCATTTTAAAGATTTAAACTTATTCATAAATTTTGTAACCTATATACCCAATAATTTCACATAACTTAATAAAATTTAATATATGATATTAAGGAACTTCTTAAAGTTTTCCTGTGCAGTAGGATGGAAATTTCATTATAATAATTAAAATCAACCCTCATTTCACCAGCCCATTCATTGAAAACCGACCACATTTTAAGTGGTGGTTGCCATTCCACTTTATGTGAACTTCGATGTTGGTCTCGGTCTGAGGCTCTGTTACTCTTTCTTCCAGTAAGAGTCGTGAACCCGGAAATTAGGAATGAGTGGTTCTCCCTATTTTATAGCGATTGATTTCCACAGGATGGACGGTTCCATTTATATACGATTTCCTTATAGTTTTAACTACATGCAGTAACATACATGGCACTTAAGAGCAGTTATTTTCACAGATAAGTCCATATTCAGTTGACAGATTGATTTTTGAATACCGTTCATTTGAAAGGAAAATTCAACTCGGTATTATCTGCCTAGAATTAAGGGCAATGATCTGTTTGAATGAGGTCCTTTCCCAGTGTGGTAACCATCAACATAACTTCGAGGCTTTAACATACTTCACATAGAATCGTTAACACCCAGACATATCTATATCAAATTCATAAAAATTATGTCTGCTCATTTGCAGGTTCAGTCGGTTCGAGTTTTTTATTACGTTGTCTGAGCCGCTGGTGAGTCCCATAGAAAGCATGGCTGAAGCCTTTGTAGAGAGAAATGATTCTGTCCTTTTCCTGCAACCAGTAACCTTAAAACAGAGACAGAACTCTGGTTCCACTGAGGGACACTGCAATCTGCACATGATGGTCGTTAAATATAGGAACAAAAAAAAAGCCGTGATGATGTTCATTATATGATGACAGACAGAAATGAGGCCAAACGGAAAACGCAACAAAACTATTGCGACCTGAAAGATTCTAAAGTAAGAAAATAGAGCTATGGAAAGAAAAAATCTTTGAAAACACAAAAAATACATATTTGCAAAGAATGGTAATCCACTCTTCAAGTAAATAAACTCAGTGTCGTATGCCAGGACAAATTTCTGTTCACGTTTTTTTCGTAAACATGAGGTTTTATACTGTTTTTTTTTCTGACCTATATATATATTTTTTTAATTTCGGTGTTTGTTCCTACCTTATTTATTAGTGAGAGGTGAATTTTCCTTATCTCCCTCTAATAAAATTGTGAGAGACGACGAGATATTCTCAGACCCCACTTAACGTCCTTGTTAAAGTTATTACCTTTTCCTCATTAATGCATGTTAATATTTGTTAGCTCGTCAGTACCGATAATTTTCACCTAAGTGTTAAATATTGTGAGTTTCCGCTATTTTTTAACGAATTTTATATAAGTGTAAAGCATAGATACACCGAGTTGACAAAATCACGGAATCCCTACATAATAACGGGAAGGCATACATCTCGCTGAGAAAAAAGGTAGTCACACGACGAGACATTGAGTCCACTAGGTCAAGAAAGCGTTACACAGGTATCTGCGCCAATGCTTGCTTCACCTCTGTCCATAACTCCTTCCAGTTCCTGGATGAAGGATCCAAAGTTCGAACGCAGCTTTCCACAGCGTCTTAAGATTTTCCACAGGGTTCGTGTCCATTGAAAAGGGAGGGCATGGCAGAATGGAAATTCTGTGGAATGCGCTTCTAACTACGTTCTGGTCAACTCGGTTCCATGTGGAGACATACTCTCCCGCTGGAAGAGTCCATTGCCCTGTGAAATCATGGTGATCATTAAACAGTGCAGGTGGTCTGCAATTCTGCAAATCTAGCCTGGACCGTCCAGAGATGGATGTATTAGTACCA
This sequence comes from Macrothele yani, assembly GCA_039090855.1. Lineage (NCBI taxonomy): Eukaryota > Metazoa > Arthropoda > Arachnida > Araneae > Macrothelidae > Macrothele > Macrothele yani. The sequence continues at coordinate 47,631,885 of CM077023.1, forward strand.
AAGCTTCTAGCAGCGTGTGCCAGTTGAATATGCCCCAGGCCATAACACAGCTTCCACCAGCCTGGACAGTCCCTTGTTGACATGGCTGGTCCATCGCATCCTGCCACTTTCACCAGATCCGCACACTCCCGTCTGCGTAAAATTAGAGGAAGCGCGACTCTCAGGATCTGGGAAACCGTCTCTCGTGGTCTGTGGAATGATCCAGCGACGATGTTCTTTCACCCAGTTGAGGTGTACATTCTTGCGATTAGTAGTTCGAAAGGGGACTTTGCTGGGTTGGCTGCTCCCATAGCCTATTGTGGCTAATTATTGCCTGATTGCCTTGGTGGAGCCGTTTTTGCACGTTCCAAGTTGGAGTCGGCGGTGATTTGTGCCATTGTCTCTCTGGTTGTTTGAGACTATGAGAGGCAGATCGGCGGCAAAGTTCACCAAAAATAGTTATCCGTCCGCAACGCTGTCCTCGATTCAATGTTATTCCTAAAATGACGTAATGGCGATACTCTCCTGATCCAGTGGAATGCGAATACTGCAAGTGCTGTACCATCTCTGCAGTACAGTGACAAATGATTTGGGAAATCAGTGTCATGCGTTGCTCAGACACTTTTAGTTCGCGACGTTTATCTGTGGGGGCATCGAAGTACCGTCTCTGTGAATGCAGTGACATCCTCTTAGCTATATACCAGCTAAGCGGTGGATATGTCCACAAGCAAGAGGTATGGCATCATCTCGTCGCCCAGAAGCCAGATATCGCATTTCTGTCCATCTGTATATATGACAAGCTGAATTTAAATGAATTTAAAACAGCCGCACATTGATTTTTCGGTGCAAATTCCCCCGTTTAAAAATGAACTTTTTCTTTTATTTTGAAAAATGAGTGACTGAAAATGTTTCTCGTTTTTTTCAGATAGATGCTCTGTCAGAAGTAGTTTCTGCAGTGGATGGTAAAGTTGAGGTTTATCTAGACGGAGGCATTCGTTGGGGATCAGACGTACTCAAGGCCTTGGCCCTAGGAGCACGGGCTGTTTTTATTGGTCGGCCCATACTTTGGGGGCTGGCACATAGCGTAATTCAATTTTTCTATCATTCTTTCTGCGTAACCGAATTCATATTTCTAGACTCCGAAGTAAAATTGCATGTCATCTTAAATACACACATTGGAAGTGTCAAGCGCACGATTTATTTTATATTAAAGCTTTTTTTATGGAGAAATTTTTAATTTCTTTCTTCACTTTTGAATGGCCATAAATTTTGTATTTAGGACTGGGTCTTACAAATTTTAGTGAGAATATTTAACGTGAATTACGGTCTCTATGTTTACCACAAGGAGTTTGGTCCGGGCCTTTATTCTCGAGTTATTAGCAGCTGCTTTAAAATAAATCAAGTTCGTTCATTTTTCTGAAAATTGTTGCTTTTAGTGCAAGAATTAATAAACAAGTCTCCTTTTTTTCATAAACGACAATTAGAAATTACGGTGAAACTTAGGAATGGGAGTGAAACTTGAATGTCCTTCATTTGAATGGTGTATTCACGACGAGAGAACATTCTTTTATGAACGGTAAATGACCTCGAAGCTTCTTGCCTTTCCGGAATTTGCCATTTCTGGCCTTGAACACGAAAGGTCTATTCGGGATGAGCGGAGATTCATTCGAGAAAAGTGAATAGATTACAACTAATCTCTCGCACTTTCGGGCAGTTTGCCTATTTCCTTCCTACTCGTAAAGAAAGCATAGTTTACTCTGTGATAGTTGAGTGACAAACCGAAGTGGTTAAACTGACGACCATTCATTTGAGTGATCATTCGTGAATGAATTTACTGTATGAATGATGAATAAACTAGAAAAAGAGAATCGTCTGGTCTGTGCTTCTCTAAAAAATAATAGTTCATACTATCTGAATAAACACATGATGCTGAAAACTGCATTTTTATTTTTCCAATAAATAGAAAGGGAGGGATAGCAGTAATAACGAAACGAAATTCAATTAAAATAGCATCCCAAAGGCTGATCACAGCTTGTCACTTAATTATGGCTATTAATTTTAAGTTCTAGCTTTCTGTGTGATAAAATTTGGGATTTGTGCTCAGGATTTATCATAAAATCCTTTCTGCGAATCTGTAAATAATATTTTCCGGTATTTGAATCCTCTTTCCTACGGTTTTTAAAACATTAATTTTGTTACATAATGCCTCTTCAGTAGCTACCAGTGCTCTCGGCAAATACACATGCTTCCAATGATCAGAATTAAATTATTTCTTTATCAAAAAATATGTATAAATTATTATAATGAAAGTAATAGACGGATTTGAGTACACGACATTTTGAGACGGATTTGAGTACACATCATCACCCAGATTCTTAATATATGGGTTAAATTCAATGTGTTTTCTTTACAGCGCCTTTTACTGAAACAGAGTTTTGGTCATTGCTGAAAAAAACGTGAGTGACGAAGTGTCGCAACAAAGAAAGAATCAACAATCCCTTTAGAAAACAGGAGACAAAAGACCAAAGAGGACATTGAGGGACAAAAGTACGTCGAACAAAGATAATCTAAGGTACAAAAGCAGATGTTGTGAATGAGTGATGATCGCCAGAAAAGGATTAAGAAAGCAGTACTTAGATTGTAAGAAATGACAGTAGTTAACAAGTTAACTAATTGCCCTAAACATGAAAAACATTTGGATTCTAAACATAAAGTACATTTTGATCTAGTTTCGAGAAATCATTGCAACTTCTTTTTTTTTAATTTTTTCATTACTTTCGAACAAATTTAGGGCATACTTTATTCAAGAAATGCAACAAATATCCATAAAGTAGAATTACTTTAACGGCTGATCTACGTCTTTATTCTATGAAAGCAAAGAAAGCAGATGGCAAGTAAAAGCATACAGAAACTCAGAGGATACCTGCAGTATGTCTCTGATTATTATGACGCTGCATAATGCAAGCCGAAGTAAAGCATAAACAGCCCCAAAAGACAGAAGGAAAAATACGTTTACGTAAAATTGCGGCACCCGGAAGTGTCCCGCTGAAATGAGATATCGGTGTTCCTCCTAATCATGACACCGTCCAGTAAGCCTGCTAAGTCCATGTAAAATGTTTCCCGAGTGGACTATCGCGTGAAATCGTAAAATAAAATGCCAAAAACTTTAAAACTTTTCGATAACTTCAACTTTTCCTCGAAAAATAGAGGAAACTTCATCAGGAAATTGGCAATATTTCAGTAATCTCCATGAGGTATGTAATAATTCATTATTTTTTTCTTTTGGCGATTTCGCATTTAAAGTTATGTTTAGCACTACTGAGCCTTTGTTCTTCCATATGCTTAAATCGCCGCCTCAGAGATGGCGACAGGGACGCGAGCCCAATACCCACAAGAGGAAAAGAACAGTACTCAGAATATTCTTCCCGAATCCATGTGACCTGCCGACTTAAAAATATACGGACTTTAACAATATATAAGATACGGATCTTAAAGATGTATAGGACGCAGACACACCGTTTTTAAATGCACTGCTCAAAACAACTAGGGGATATCGTAGTTTTGTATGAAAACTGTGAGTGACGGAAAACTTCGGAGGTTGGAATATGAACTACAGACATAGTACAACGCTATATGAGAAGAAAAATATGGCCCAAACAATTAGTAATTTAAATTTAATAATTTTTGGAGAGACGAACTTAAAAAATGTATGTTTATGAACATATCATAGAAATGAAAATAAAGGTAAATCTTTTGCCGGAAAATAGGATTTAACAGGGGGTATGGTTTCCCCTAACAGAAAGCAATGTTGCACACCTGTGAGGCATGGAGTCAATCAGAGCATTAATTAGGGATTTGGGAATTTCATCCCACTCTTACAGAAGAGCACTTTCCAATTGCTGGACTGTTTGTGGAGGAGTTAATCGAGCAGCAACCCTTCTCCCCAGAACGTCCTAGACATGCTCGATGGGGTTCATGTCTGCGGAACATGCTGGAATGTCCATTCGGATGATTCCCTCGTTAAAAAGGAAGTCGTTCACACATCGAGCCTGATGTAGCTTGAAATTTTCATCCACGAAAATGAATTAATCTCTGATTGCTGCAGCATAAGGGAAGACTAAGGCTCTAAGGATCACATAGCTACACCGCTGAGCAGTAAGTGTTCCATTTCTTATGATGTATAGGTCAGTTCGACCATTGATAGAGATGCCGGCCCACACCATCACTACGCCTGCTCAAAATCGAACACTTTCTTGCACAAATAACGGGTTGTTACGAGTACCACGTTCCATCCAAATGATAACTCAGGATGTACAGCAAAGCGCAACTCGACTGACAAGAGAACATTGTCCATTCATTTCCTCTCCAATTTGCATGGTCCCGTGCCCAAAGTCTGCGGGCAGCACCGTAGCGTGCGTCCAGCATAGAGCCCAACACTGTGGAGTCGGTTCCTAACAGTTTGAGTTGAAATATTTGTGCCAGTAGCCGAACAGAGTTCGTTTAGCAGAAGAGTGGCGTTCATACTCCGGTTTCTCCTGGCAGTCAGTGTTAAAAACCGATCCTCATTTCTTGATATTGCTCTCCTACGACCTTGCCCTGGTCTTCGCCTTACATTTTCGGTATCTGAAAACCGATTCCAAAGTCTGAAAATCAATCACACTTTGAGACACTCCAATGACCTCCGCTACTTTCAATTGGGTTTGATCCGCTTCTAAGCGACCGACAGCCCTTCAGGCTACAGATTCGTGTAAATCACGTTGTTCGGGCATCACATTCATCAGTAACACACATTCAAAGCATGTGATTCGTTTTTATCCTGGACTAAACGATCGTACGATACATGTCCCTTTTCATTCGCTGACAGAAACAAGCCCTTTTTAACGTCACGCAAACATTTTGCATACTCAGGTGTTTGTAAGTGTACAAAAGTTTCCTTGTAATCACTTCCTTTCAATTTGTCTTACCACATAAACAGTTCATGTCAGTAGTTCATATCAAAACCACGATATCCCCTAATTGTTTTGAGCAGTGTATATGAGACACACAGAGGGAGCAGAAGCAACAAAAGAGGCTTCAAATTATGCATGCCTGGTGTAATTACAAAAATAGGTAAAATGATGCAGTTTGAAAAAGAACAAAAGTTGATGATATTGTGATGTACTGGAGATATTTCTAGAAGAACTAGCCACCGACAAAAAACTGAAATATTTTGATATAGATCATGTGAAGTAAAGTAACCACTGAGCCAGCTTATTCAGACAGCAACACCATCCATGCAACATATAGGATTCGAACTGAAGCCAATCAGAGGCAAATGATGAGCACCCAACGCGTGGGACTACTTCGCCATTGTAAATTCCACATTATAGAAATGTAAGTTCCTTCGTGCCGCCGATATATCACACGTCCATGAGTACGTTTTTGAAACCATTGAAATATTTCACACCACGATGCGTTCATCGAGAAGTAGAATCATTTCGTTCTCCACAATAAGACAATGGTTGGTATAAAAATACTCGTTGCCGTTCCAGTGGCACAGTGGCCAAAGCCCTGGAGTCGTACTGCTCGTCATGGAGTGGACTGGTTTATGGGTCCAGTGTAGATATGTATGTTGTTTTTATCCTACGGACCGGGCTCTCACTCTTTCCTGAAAACCATGACCCCCAATTAGGGTTGGGTACTCTCTTAGAATTGCTGTTCCACATTTTTAAGATCGTTATTTAGATAACATGATGAAGATCGAATGCAACTTTTAGACTTCCATAGTGTATTTCTATTATTTTAAGTGACATTTAAACGAAACTATTACGAAGCGTTTGTCATTATATTTCAAACAAATTCTAGGGTGAAGAAGGAGTACGGAAAGTTCTGGAGATTTTGAGAAGTGAATTAGACGGAACCATGGCTCTTTCTGGCCAAATTAATTATGTACTATACGGAATATTTTAAAATGCTATCTGGAAACCAAATGATAAGAAAATTCGAAAGTTTCTTTTCTTCAACTTATTTTCAGCATTGTCAGAAAAATGGAAACACTGTGCTTACTGCTTCGTCATTCCAAATGAGCACTAAGTTCGTCCGTTTAGTACTTGCCAGTATTGTAGATGTCCTATAGCAAATAAATTAAAATCCTTGAAAGCAGCATAAATTACAACAACAGTTGCAGACATTTCATTCTACAATACACAATACGGCCTTATCTATAAGAGTCAAGGGTTTTGTCTTTATTAATAGTCATTATCGTGCAGAGGAGAAAACCTTTGAAACTCGGTAAGGGTAGTCCGAGTCGCTGTACACAAATACATAAGTTATGACGAGGACCGTCAGTATCTCTTGCAGTCAAGAATAAGAAAATATTAAGAACCCCTAAGGGTGACCCCATAGGGGCCCCCTCCCGTTTACGGTAAATAGTGTCATTAAACGGTAATAGTAACATTTTTTCGATTTAATGGTACTATTTACCGTCAACGGGAGGGCGCCCCTATGGGGTCACCTTTCTCAGCAGTTCTATCCGAGTAGTTGTTACAAGACCTGGAAAACGAAGTCCTCACAAACGTTCATGTGAAACCTATTTCATACCTGAGATACGTGGATGACGTGTTATTCTTTTGGCAATCCACTCTTGAAAGCCTGACCGAGTTCACCACTTTCTTGTCTACAAAATACAGTTTCATAAAATTTTCTACGGAATTCGAGACCAATTATGCATTACCATCTGGAATTCTTGTTGGAAAGAAACCCTATTACAAATGAAGTAACTAACTCTGTATATAGAAAACCAACTGCAACAATATCTAGGATTCCCTACAACTCCTTCCACCCACTCAGGCAAAAACTCTCAGCCCTTCACTTAGTGTTTCACCGAGCAGTTACACATTCATCCTCAACCGATCAGAGAGACCTAGAAGTTGCAAAAATTATGGATATTGCAGCATTATATAATTATCCATCTGCCACAGTTAACTCCATAATGCGCCGTGTCTTTAATGCATTATACTCAACATTACCAAGAACGAGACCAACCACTTCATATGTTGGCAAACTACCATACATCCCTGCTGTCACAAATACCCTAAAAAACTCATGTCGACCCTTTAATATCGATTTTGGCATAAAAACGTGCAACATTCTCGCCCATATTAAAAATGGCAGGGATCAGATTCCCCTAGGTTCCAAATTTGGTGTGTATGCAATCCCACTAAAAGCTAAGAATGCTGATGTAACCGACCAGATATACATAGGTTCGAGCCGTCGCAATCTTAATTTACGTGTCTCTGAACATAAATACAATGTTAAAACATGCTCCACCTCCACCGCCTGTTCAAGACTATGCTTGAAGGGTCAACACCAACTTATCTGGGACGATGTTGCTATGTTACATGCGCCGACTACCTGTTCATCTATCTTCTTGACAGAAAGCTTATTGATACATCAACATAGGGCAGAATGTTGTAACGGCGATACTTCTATCACTATACCGTTACCATAGAAACTGCTTTGTAACTACTCCAGCGAAAGAAACAATACCGGCAACAACCCAAGTTCCAATTAAACGACATGATTATGTAATGAACATGCGCATGCCAAAACATACTGTTTCGTCAATGTGCTTATTATATATATATATATATATACACTCCCAGGGCATAACGCCACCACACCATCTGATGACGGGTCCACAGTGGACTTGAAAGTGCTCATGTTTTAATTTCGTGTATATATATTTTTAATTGTAATTTTTTAAAATCGTGTAAAGACGGCAAACTGTGTTTTTAATATTAATGTGCAATTGCTTATACATGAAAATTGTCCGGGAGTTGAGGTAAAGTTCGCGTAATCCAGGTTGGACTATATACTATTCTAGATAGATTTATACATATTTTTACAATACATATTTTCCGGACAACTGTTTGATTATCAGGCTCATCCAATTGTTTTGTCATTAAGAAAGTTTAATCTCGGAGGCTACAGAGAAGATTGTTTGAATATATTTTATTTACTTTGAGTTGTTTAATTATTCTAATAATGAATATGGGATTTTGTTTTCTACGGTCTAGTGAATGATATGTTAAACGCTCTTAAAGAGCGTTTAATATATTATAATCTGCGATTCTATGTTAAGGCAACTACGCCCAAATAAGAATACTGTGAGCAGTATCGTGGTCTGCTTTTGGCGCCAGTTATTTTCTTCGCCCAAAAGTTTCCTGCTGAGTGAATAAAACTGTGTCAGTAGCACTTTTGTGAATTATGTTGTCACTTTGATGTTTGTAACTTCTAACATATTTTATTTCATGTCATTTCAGGTTGCCAGAACATTCAAGATATCGGACGGTCTTTGGTGGAGAGCGTGCCCACTTCCAGGATATAAAAATAACTTGTTATAGATTCCCAAGGTAATCAGGCTCTCACCCACGTGTATGTGTGGTCATCTCTTGATGTGAATACAATTACCCGAGAATAGTAAACACAGAAAAGAACACTTACTGAGCTTCCGCAGGCAGTGGCATTAGTATCACAGATTGAAGATGTAACGCATGTGATATTGGTGGGAATTGCAGGCTCTAAAAAATTAACAAGAGTTTTCACTTCAAAGAAATCCAATGGAATCATTGCAACTCAGTCTAAGCATCGCATGTGTCACTTTACGATGCACGACAGGAAGGAGTCTCCTTCCGCTTCATTGGTCGGAAGAGGTTTGAATCTGGATGTGATTAAATTAATGCCATTACTATGTGAAGAGTTTCTCATATTGTTTAGGTGAAGTAGAATTATTTATAAAACACATGCACTGTCGAAAAATTAGCAACGAATTCTTAAATAAAACATATACATGAAATATGTGATTTGAAAATCGTTGTAAAAACTTAGCTATTTAATTTAATGAAGAAAGGTTACGGAACCTTGGGGAAGTTAGAATAATCCATGGAACACCGTTTCATTAGGAATTAAATTAACTGCATCACAAGTTAATCACTAAATTCAAATGTGCCACCCCAGTGGCTCAGTGGTCAAAGCTCTCTCTTCGACTTTTCGTCCCTGATGCGTACGGGCTCGAAACTAGTGAGGCATGAATGTTTTGTTTGCTTTACGGCCTTGGCTCTCTTCCTTCCCCGGAACCAGCAGATTTAAATAAAAGACGGGAGACTGCTCATAGCCTACCAAGTTACTCAGATTAGTCGTTACCCACGCCCCACAGAAACAAGGACAGTTGAAGCAATTAGAATTTAAATATGCAATTGAAACGTTAAACCTCTAAACAAATAAAATAAAATGCGATTTTAAAATATTTTGTACTGCGATATTTCGCAAGTATCATAAATTTAGGCAAATTCGGATTAGCAAAAAATTGCTTAGCTAAGGTATAGTCAGCCAAATTGCCTTTATTTCCGGTAAATGGTTTAAATTTAACGGAGATAAATATCAAAACATTGTAGTGCTTAGGGTAATTTGGTAAAATTTAACTGGCATTTCATAAGTATGATTTTCTTTAAATTTAACATTAGTTGAAGAAATTTAACAGTATTATCATAAGTTGCTGATATGCGATAAATTTATATTTCCACCTGCAAGAGCAGTATTGTTATCTTTTAAAATCCTGCAGTAATTTGTTCCTATCTAAGATTATTCATTTTTTGATTGTGGTCTTCACTCAAGCACTAAGTGAAACTGAAGAAGCTGGTCTCTCTGATTTATGGGCACGATGCGCTTAAGTGCAAGTTAGAGTCACTCATTTAGAGGACGTAAATTAACTGATACGCCATTAACTGGCGTATCAGTATATTTACGACTTGTATGTATATTTCGTAAAAAAAGCAAATATTGATTCATAGATGTGTCTGAAAAAATGAAACAGAAGTCCTTGGTGTTAAGTGCTCTGAAATAAATTTCTGCCATATTAATTTAAATAAAAGGATTCAACTGAAATGCTGAGTAAAGAAAAATGCATTATTTTTCAGAATGATTGTTCGGAAGTAATTGTTTAAAAAATAATACAACTATTTTTTTACTATAAAAATGTACATTATATAAAAAGAAGTTGAGGAAATCATGTAGGGGAGAGCCAAGTATTATGTAGCTTAAGAAAATGTTCTCCAGCTAGTATTATTAGGCGCCTACTTGGTATCTAGGTTTTTTTCTCTGATTTTATACTGAGCAAAATTTATCTTCATGCTTTTATTTATCTTTTATGTTTGTATGAAATCCAAGTGAAGCGGAAACCACTGTTATATATTTTTTCTGTGGTTTTGAATTCCCATTTTTTTTCACAATAAAGAGCTATTGAAATTTTAAGAGATAAGGGTCAGGGCCCACTCCTGAGCTTATTATGCTGGGGCCCGTAAGTTGCCGTTTGGGCATTTCTGCGCTTTCGCGATAATTTGTGATGAAACAACGGATAATGCCGTCAAAGAGCAATTAAGTATATACGTAACATATCCGTATAAGGCACTGAATGGTTTATTCATTAAAGAGAGGTTTTTGGGTTCCATTGATGTTGAAGAAACGACCGGTGGAAATTTACAGAGTGCTATAAAAGGATACCTGGAACAGATAGGTAGGAGTGCATTTAAGTAAAATGCAAAGCCAAGCATACGATGGAGCAGGTAATATGAGTGGGAAGTTTGATGGAGCCACCGAGAAGTTCAAAGAGGAAGAACCAAGAGCTCTCTATACACGCATTGTCATGCTCATCTTTTAGATTTCGCAGCAACGCGTTTTTCTGTGGAAGTTCTGAAGCCACTGGAAATGCTGTCAATGCAGTAAACACATTGAACAACATACATTGGCAAAGATTTGCAATTTTTCAAAAAAATTGTATGAAAAGTGAGGTTTTGATTTTCAGAAAACTTACCAACATGTCAAAAATACGCTGGACTGATCGTGAGCGTGCATTTTTCGCAGTGATTGAGAAATTCCCTGAGATGATAGAGACATTAGAATATCAAACGATTCATCAAACATGAAGGTGGGAAGTGAGGCACGTGGTTTACCGAAATTGATCTCAAATTTTAAGTTTATTTTTTGCTTGAAATTCTTGATCGTGTTCTCATTCTTACAGATATATGTCAAAAGAGCTCCAGAGTAAAATCATGGATATTTTGTCCTCATTTTCTTGGACTGGAGGTTTAACGATTACCGTGAGCAACTCAATGGGCTACAAGAATTCGCCTATTCCTAATTTATGGCCACCGGTTTCAGGAAAGGGAGAGAGTCAGTCACGTAAAACAAACACAACATCCATGCCTCAGCGGGATTCGACCCCAGATCCATCTTGGACTAATGGTCACAAGCCAGCGCTTAGACTACTGTGCCACCGGGGCGGCTGTCCTTATTTTCAAAAGCAGAAGCAGTAATCCACTGTTTGTCCTCTGTGAGAAATGAGGAATTTTTCAAACTTCTTTGCAATGAAACTGAAGAACTCTGCAAAAAATATAATCTCTAGAGGCTGGACATTCCGGCGCCCAGGCGCAGACTCGGCCGCCGGAATACCGGGAGGATTTCCGGTGGGCCCCCGCATTCTAGGGCGGTATCTCTTACGCCAACTCAAGAATAGAAGTATATATGTAGCCTACTTGTACTTCAATATTCTTGAAGACCAAGTTATAATAAAACGGCAAAGTGTGTCTATAAATAAATAAATACACCTACGTAGCAAATACTCTATTAAGCCAAACACTGTTTTTGGCACACATCCTTCCACTTTCTCGACTTTCAAATTTAAGCCCTATCCCCTTGGGCTGTTCTCTTTGGACAATCGCACTTGCAGTTGAATTATTACCTGCCTAATATGATGCTGGTTCTTCACGTGTCATTAAAACATCTCTTACCTGGCGAGGAGTCAACGCTACAAAATTTCTAGGGGTGTCTTATTGTATACGGTGCCAAAACATTACCAGGAGATCCTTTAACTCTTGTAAGTTACGCGGCCGAGCCTCCGGAGATCGTATTTGCTGTTCCACCGCAAACCACAGATGTTGAATTGGATTGAGTCAGAGAAATTTGGATGCCCAGGCAATATCCGGAATCTTCGTCATGTTCGGCGAATCATTTTCAAAAATTCGGGTAGTGTGATATGACACATTGTCCTTCAGAAAGAAGCCACTACTAGAAGGGAATACCGCTGCCATGAAAAGATGTGCCTGGTCTGCAATGATGTTCAGGTACCTGGTAAATGTTATAGTTTCCTGTACACGAATGACTCGAACCAGTTTTCCCAATAAGATTTTGCTCAAAGCATCACAATTCTCCCACCGGCTTGGTTTCGTCCCACAGTGCATCCTGGTGCCAACACTTCCACAGGCAAACGATGCACGCGTAATCCGCCGTCCACATGGGGCAACAGAAAACGAGATCCATCGAACAAGACGATCTTCTTCCAATAATTCGAGGCCCTGTTTTGATGCAAGCCTGCCCATTGTAGGCTCTTTCGAAGGTGAACCGAGGTTAGCATAAACACTCGCAGCGGCTTGCAGCTACGCAGCCCCATTTTCAGCATTGTTAGATGTACAGACCTAAAACAAAACAAAAAAACAAGCCACCCCCTTAACTTTCGAACCATTTGTCGCATGAAAACAAGTAAGGTACCGTTGGAAAGCATTTAAAGGAAACTATCATGTGATGTGAAGGAACATGCTAATTCAGCAAATTAACATGCTAATTAGCTTTCTATCTCCGCAATTTTCCCTATAAGAGGTGTGTTATTTTACGCGTTCTATTCCGTATATAATAAAACCCTTAAATTCCAAATTTCATACTAATCGAACAATAAATTCGTGTACAGTGAGCTACGGAAAAAAGATGCCGCAAATGTTAAACTGCAAAAGTGGTTTTTGACTTGTATCCTTTAATCGAGAACATATACAGTGATTCGGTGTTGCAACAGTAAAACACAAAGAGGCACAGATAATATGAGCCGCCATACAAGAACAGAACGGGTATATTAAGGGAATTATAAATTAGGAAATATGATAATGAAAAAAAAATGAATTATGACCATATCTGGTTAATTGTCCATTTGATGCGAAATGTTATTTAAACCGTTAAATACAAATTTTCAGCGTGATAGCATAAAACCTTTATAACGAAGTAAATTTCTCCGTCATTTTTGGTCTACGCCGGGATTCGAACCCGAGGCCGCTTATTCCGGAAGAACAAGTCGCTCTACCAACTGAGCTACGCAGACGATTATTCTGATTCCTATCTGCCTTTATATCGTGTGCGTCCTGCTGGCAGGTACGTCACACCTTGCTGAGATAAAAGCAAAAACTCAATCATACATCGATTAAGGGGCCGTGCATAAAAAAAAAATACTTTCTTCTACTTACTGCAAAACGGTTTACCCCGCAATATGAGAAACGCTTAGGAGAAGGTGTTTCTACGCGGAGTTGGCTAAAAGAAGCAGTAATAATGTTACACCCCTAAATTCAGAATTGCAACTTTTAATGATGAACATCATAAGTTAATAGTTTTGCACAAAAATAACTTAACTTACCACATAGTTCGTGCAATTACTTATTTAATTTTTTCTATTGGTTACATAGCTGACTCTTGTGCATTGTTTAATTCAAAAACACCAAAAAAACAGTACGTTCCAGAAAACGAAAGCTTCATATGTGTTTTTTGTATATTTTTTACACAAATACCTTTACAGCTTCGTTAAATTATGAAACTGTGGTCATGAAAATGAAAACTGCAAATTGCTTCCTGCGCGGGTGAACCCGTGTGTCTGATTTTTTTTTAAATTGCAGATTTGCTCTTGTGTCCATTCCATCTCGAGTTATGGTATAATACGCATGTAATTGCATATTGTTTCAATTCATTGATATATTCTATTGTAGTTATACTGCTTAACTGTCTATAATATACAAAACGGAACTGCCTGTCGCTGCAATACATAAGCCGAACCTACGTGTGTAGCTTTATCTGCTCGCAAATTGCCTCTTCGGCATTAGTCTTTTTTGACTACCTGTTAAGAAAATAACCGTAACGCATTAAGCTTACTTAGTGTAGTTTAATACGGATCTAATTGCATTTGTCTTTTCTTTTTGTTTTCTTTTTCATTTCTTCTACAAATGTAAAAAAAAAATAATAACTGGTTATACTCTGCAAAAAAAAAAAAAAAAAAAAAAAAAAAAATTGTTATATTCTGAGAATTTTGTAGTTTAAGGAAAAACGAAAACGAAAGTTCCCAAATCATGTTTCTTCAGCATGCGAATGAAATCATAAAAATACACTGTTACCTACTTTATTGGAACTCTCAATGTTTAGTCTTAAATGTGAAAAAAAACTAGTTTGACAGTCTAAAATAAACATTTTAGGTTCGCAGGGGAAATCTTAAAATTAAATTTCATACGACATAATTCTTATCTGGTGTTCGAATCTCAGACCTGCTGGCCATCTAGTCTGCGGTTGTTCCGGGGTTTTCCACAGCCTCCCTGAGCTTGGGGACGCCAATGCGTTGATGGTTCCCTGTCAAGTCGGTCCCGGATGCACTTTGTCTGTTTCTCCTCATGCTGGCAGTAGCAGAAAAATACATTTCCCAAGCCGTCTCGTCAACGTGAAAAATTAGAAAACTATCCTCCCGAATAAAGAATTGGGAAATACCTATAGCAAGAAGTGGCTATAAAAATGGTTAACAAACAGGCAAACAGACGATAAGATTCTAAATGGAAAATTCTATATGACGTTTATGAACGACAAAGTAGAACTAAAATTCCTGACGCAACGGTTTTGTGTATCAAAAGAATTAATCCTGTGATGTAATGCATCTCTGACGTCATGTCAGAATGTTTTAGATGAAATGGCGTCACACCATCAGCTGTTTAAAACTGGTTCTTGTTGCTATAACAATAACGCAAAGTGGTATACGCGTCCGCTGTGGGCGGCAAAATGGGACAAACATTCATACTTTCGAACAAAGAAAATTATGCTGTTTTAAATTGACACGTGGAATTATTATATGACAGGTGCAAATTTAAATAATGTTCCCATTAATTCGTATGTTAAGCACGATAACTATGAAAGAAAAGTGAGTTTTTGAGGTGGAAAATAACAAATCATTTGGAATAAGTCTCCCACTTTCGTAGCATTTTGCGAAAGCCATTTACAAAAATTGGCTGATAATTGCATTCCTCAAATGTTGCCAAAATGTTCCGCATGTGTTATCAAAGCTCTCTCCGCCATAAAATATTTTATGATAGAAGACACTAGTAATTTTACATAACACATTCGGGACACTTCTTGGCAAAAGAATGGAACACTGTCGTAACGCACTGCGAATGCATTTTCCAGAATTACTTTTCCGATGTGTTCCGAATGGATTGTCAATCTTTTCTAAATGTGTTCCACTGGGAACAAATTGATGTGCTATACAGGGTGTCTACAAATGAATGGAGTGGTTTCACTATTTTATTGTAGGTATACTATTTGACATATGATCACGAAACTTTACAATTACATACACTGGCAGAAAGTGAAAAAGAACACCAAGAAGGAGACGTCTGATACCAACGAAATTTATACAGCATAATAATGAAATACAGAGGATAACGTGATCAAAACATTATGGCAAAATACAGCTGTATTTGCTGGTAAACTGAAAAATAATATTTCCATGTAACATGGTTAGTACGAGGTTGAACCGCCATGAACTGCGTCACACTGTGCAATTCTGGTATGGAGCCTGTCGTACAGATGTTGGATGTAAGTTGGGGGTATTGAGTTCCAAGCATCCTCAAACTGGACACGTAAATCGGGGATGGTCGTGACTGGCCGTGGAGACCGGATAAGTCGTTGTCCCATAAAATCCCACACGTGCTCAATTGGGGACAAATCCGGTGAACGTGCAGGCCATGGAAGTTGTCTCACACCCTGAAGTGCATGTTGCTTTGCACGTGCCGTGTGTGGGCGTGCGTTATCTTGCTGGAAAACACCACGATGGACCGACCTTACAAATGGCACAACAACGGGCTGAATGATGTTGTTGATGTAGGAGGTGCTGTTTAACGTACCCGGTACAAATACTAATTGTGTGCGGGAGTGATAGCTGATCGTTCCATACACCAAGAGACCAGGTGTTGGCCCTGTGTGTCGCTGGCGGATGCAAGAAGGGTGGAAACGCTCCCCTGTGCGTCTGCGAGCACGCATATGGCCATCGGAGGCTCCCAAGCAGAATCTGCTTTCATCTCTGAACACGACAGATCGCCATTACGTTCTCCAGTGCAGACGTTGGTGACACCACTGCAGCCGTTCCTTACGGTGGGCTGGAGTCAGAGGTACACATGCCAGAGGCACACGTACACGTAGTCCTGTATCCATTGACGGTTGCGGATTGTTCGCACAGTCACCTCAGGTGCAACGGCAACTCGTATTTGCGTCGCAGTGGATATTCTGCTTTACAACGCCGCTCTTCTTATGCGTCGATCGGTCCGCTCATCAGTCAGTCTGTGACTCCCGGTTCCACGTCTTCTCGTGTGGGAATGTTCCTCGGACCATCTACGCCATCATCGTACCACCACCGATACTTCCCGTCCATTTCGCTCCGCAATACGACGATACGACCACCCGGCCTCGCGGAGTCCGACTAGACGACCTCACTCAAAGTCCGATAACTGCTGAAATCCTACACGTCTTCCGTGTCCAGGCACTGCAGCATCTTCAGGGTCTTTGCACGTGTCCGTACGCCGACGACTGATTACATTCACTTCGCCGTACTCCTTACATACCACCGACGATAATTTGTATATTATGCAGTGCTGTGGCGTAAGCGCTCACCGGTTGGTCCCGAAATTAACATCACACCTACGTAAACTCAGCCCCATTAACATATGTAAATTTCATGATCGTCCGCCAATTCCTTCTTGGTGTTCTTTTTCACTTTCCGCCAGTGTATAACAATGCACAGAGTTTTTTGGGTGGCATATTGCAGGTGCTCGATATGCGCCACTTGAGTTAATCTGCAAACATCAACTCTGTAATCAAGTTCCTCCCACACGCGTGTTAGCATGTCTCTACCAATGTGAGCAAAGGCATTGATGATGCAAGCCCGCAATTCTCGTAGATCGGATGGTAAAGGCGACACAAACACAGAGTCTTTCACATAACCCCACACGAAAATATTGCAAGAGGTTAAGCCGGGGGAGCGTGGAGGACATAACAGCAGTTGGTGATCAACATTCCCAGCACGAACAATCCATCGCTTTCGCAATCTGGCGTTCAAGAATTCACGAACATCGCGATGGAATTGGGGCGGAGAGCCATCCTGTTGGTAGATGAAGTCCACACTGTCGGTGTCCGACTGCGGCGTGACCCAATGATCCAAAATGTCCAGATACACGTGACCAGTAACAGTCTTTCGCAGAAGAAAAAGGGGCCGTAAACTTTAAATTTTGAGACCGCACGGAAAACATTGATTTTTTGAGAAGCCCGAATGTGCTCCGCAAAGGCCTGGGGGTTTTCTGTGCCCTAGATTCGCACAATGTGCCTATTCATTTTTCCACTAACAAAAAATGTTGCTTCATCACTGAAGACAAGGTTATCAGAAAACGCATAGTCTTCTTCCAGAAAACTTTGAAATCGCGAACAAAACTCAAAGCGACTCACTTTGTCATCAGGCGTCCGGGCTTGTAGAAATTGCAAGCAGTACGGCTTCTGCTTCAATCGTTTGCGTAAGATCTTCAAACGGTCGATCGTGGAATATCCAGTTCTCTACTCTCTGTGCATGTCGACTTCTGTGGGCTACGCACGAAACTTGACCGTACAAGTTCCACGGTTTCTTCAGGCAGTGATGGACGGCCCGTTGATTTTGATTTCCACAGGCATCCTGTCGCTTTAAGCTGTTCATACCATCGCCAAATAGAGTTGGCTCTGGGTGGAGTTTTCCTAAATTTTATTCCAAAGTGTCGTTGCACTGTTGTCACAGATTGACTAGCATGAAATTCGATGATAGCAAACGCTTTCTAGCAGTTTGAAGCTATCTTACCAAATATAAGACATGTACTGCCCTCTCGCGGCCGCTAGCGACGACCAAAATAAACTTTCAGCAATGCGTGTCTGGTAACACCCAACTCCAGCAGCATATCACTAATATTACAGCCACAAAAAAATCACAAAACCGCTCCCATCATTTGTAAACACCCTGCATATTCCGAAATGCCACGGACGGATAGAAAAGAAATTATTGAAATACCGCATATCTTATGCATTTGCATCATTTTAAGTGTACTAATGCCCTAATTTACTTAAATAGTGGGCTTCGGATTTGGATAAGTGAAACTTAACTTCAAACATGTTATATGTATTTTGGTGCACATAGACATTAATCGGTATCCATTCAACAGGTTAAGAGAAGCGCCAGTCCTTATATATTCCATCATCATCATTCTCAACCATTATCAATCCACTGCTGGACGAAGGTCTCCCCAAGTTTCCTCCACAACGGTCTGTCTTGTGCCAGTCTCCTCCATGTCACTCCCGCATACTTTCGAATTTCATCCACCCATCTCCCATGTGGTCTTCTTCTGGGTCTTTTCCTGTCCCTTAGAATCCAATCTAAAATTTCGGCTGTCCATCGATGGTCTGTCCTTCTGGCAGTATGTCCAGCCCATTGCCATTTCAGGGATTTAACTCTGATCATGATGTCTTCCACTCTTGTAATTTTTCGGATCCACGAGTTCCTCTTCTTATCTCTCCTGGTTACACCAAGCATACACCTCTCCATGCTTTGTTTAGTTGTCTGCAGCCTTTGTATGTCTCTTTTAGTTAAGGTCCACGTCTCTGCACCATACGTAAGCACTAGAAGGATGCACTGATCAAACACTTTTCTTTTAAGACATAATGGCATATTGCTCTTGAAAATTATGCTGTTTTTTCCAAAAGCTCTCCAGGCAAGTTTTGTACGCCGATTAATTTTTCTTCATCAATGTGACCTTCACTTGATATCTGCTGTCCAAGATAAACGTACGTGTCTGTTATCTCCAGCTTTTCTCCATCAATCGATAAATCTTCATTTCTTGTAAAAGCATTGAACATCACTTTTGTCTTCTGAAAGTTCATTTTTAATCCCACTTCTTTACTCTTGTATGCAAGTTCCTGGATCATACTCTGCAGCTCTGATGGGGTAGTTGCAAAAATGACTACGTTATCAGCAAAACGAAGGTGGGTTAAATAATCTCCATTAATCTTTATCCCTTTGTTTTCCCAGTTCAGTGATTGAAAGACATTTTCCAATGTGGCATTAAAGAGCTTCGGAGATATGGTGTCCCCTTGTCTCACTCCCTTTCCAATTTTTATGTGTGTTGTATTTTCAAACAGCCGAATCTTTGCACTTGCATTTTCATAGATGTTATGAATAATATTAATGTATGCATCTTCAATACCGCAGGATTTCAGAGCCATTGTAACTGCTGATGGTTTCACTGAATCAAAGGCTTTCCATAATCAATAAAAGCCATGCACAATGGAAGTTCATATTCCCTCGCTCTTTCAATGAGTTCTCTCAGTACGTGGATATGATCTATAGTGCTGTACCTACACCTGAATTCAGCTTGTTCTCTCTGTTGAGCCATGTCCAGTGTTACCTTCAAGCGGTGTGAAAGAACTTTAGTGAAGATTTTATAAACCACTCATAGGAGGCTAATAGGTCTGTAGTTCCTGAGATCCTCAATGTCACCCTTTTTATGTAGCAGGATCATTGTAGCGTTGTTCCAATCCTCAGGAATCTTCCCTTCATTAAGGCATCGAGTGAAAATTTGGGCGAGTACTGTTTCGATTTCTCCACTTGCTTCTTGTATGATGTCTACAGTAATTCCATCTTCTCCTGGAGCTTTTTCCCGCTTCATGTTCTTGATTGCATGAGCAACTTCTGCTGAGAGAACAGGAAGAACTCTGGTACTGGTACCTTTCATGATGTCTGGAGTACATGTATCATCCCTTTCATATAATTTGGAGTAGAAATCTTTCACTCTTGTCAAAATTTCACCTCTATTTCTTGTTACAGAACCATCTTCTTTTCTCAGTGCCATAATCTGTTTTCTTCCCTTACTGAGATGTCCCTTTGCTATCTTTAGGCTTTGGTTGTTTTCAATTGCTTTCCTCACTAGTTCACAATTGAATTTCTTTACGTCTTCAGTGATACTTTTCGTACTGTCTTGCATAGCTCTATATATTCCACTTTGGAAGTCACATCTTCTTTAGTTGTCCTCATCTCTCTTCTTTTTTGCATCAACATTTTGGTTTTTCCTGATAATTTGTTCACATGTTCTTAGACCCAGCTAATTTTGTTGCTGTTTCCATAAGAGCTTTGGTTACTTTTCTGTTAACTTCAGAAATATCCGCTTCTTCTGATGTTAGGCCTTCTAAAGCAGAGAATCTGTTCTTCAGTTCCAACTTGATGGTATTATGTTGTTTTCTAAGGTTGGTTATGTCAATACATTTTGTTTGTCTTATGAGCTTGTCACGTTCGATTTTAGTGTTGAGGTGCATCTTACATCTCACCAATCTATGGTCACTACCTGTGTTAAACTTGTTTAGCACACTGCAGTCTTCTATCAAAGAATATAAACGCTTCGCGTGAAGAAGCCCAGCTCTCGTAGAGATAATGTAAGACAGGCAACAGCAGCGCCGCCGCACCACGAGGGAGGACATGCTCTGCGGGAAAGCTAACATTCAGGCGCAAAAAGCGCAGGGGACGACGGGAAGCGAAGCTTTGATCGGCGATCGTTTCCTTGGGTCTGAGACTAAAGCAGTTCTTTTTTTCCTGAGTATCCCTCCCGTCCCTTCTTTTGGTGAAACAAATATATGCAATAGCAATTAATATTATTTTAACGAAATATTAGCAGTTTTATTCTCACTCTAAGCACCAACTTTTTCAGTCTTGATATTGAATACATAGGTACCAAAATGCCTCAAAATTAACGTCATGGGAAAATAAAATTGCTTACAATTTTTTAATTCTCTTAAATTCCGTACTGGAAGCTGTTTTAAACAAAGAAACATATTGTATTTTTGTGAAAATCAAGAAATCATACTAACTCTAAAAAATAAAATGACACGAACTTCACAACTTCACGTAAAACATGCAAAACGAAATGTAGCTGCAGCTTAACATATTAGCGAAAAAAAAAATTGTAATAAAGTGACGCATAAAACGCGCCCTGTCCGAGCGATTTAAAATAAAAAATCCACTTTTTTGGGAAGATTTTTTTTTAAGCTGCAAACAACTTTTTACTTATCAAAAATGATTTAAAACAGACTTTCAGAAATACAGCTTGAGGCTCCAATGATGTCAGGCGATTTCAATTTCATCCGGTACCCAGTTTCTATTTATTCTGCACATACACCATTAGGCTTTAGATCCCAAAGTAAAATGATGCAATAACTTACCTTGCATTTCCGATTATCTTGTGAATATTTTTCAATTATTGGTAAAGAAAAAAAGGTTAAGTCAGAAAAGAAGATCGAAAAAAAAAAAGACAATGCTCTTAAATTATTTCTAAAATAAAAAGGAATCATATTTACTATTAAATAATTTTATTACTTCATTGATCATAGATGTTACATGTGCTGCAATTTTACACACCAATAAAGAATACAGGGCGTCAACAATAAGTATCGATAATAGATACACTGCAAAATAACATTTTTCGAGAATCAGCTGGTGTTAAATTATGCATCTTTCAACACAGCTAGTAATGCAAAACCATGAAATAATTTTATGATTACTCTGACTAAACACTTGTGACACATGCACTTCTTTTTCCCGTACAAATAAAGTATACGTGGCGTCAATTATAAGTACAGATAATAGATACATCGTAAAGTGAAATGAAAAAAAAATCAGCTGCTGGTAGGTAAATTATGCATTTTCCAACACATTACTCTGACTAAACACTTGTGACACATGCACTTCTTTTCCCCATACAAATAAAGTACACATGTGTTCAATAATAAGTACACACAATACATGCACTGCAAAATGAAATTTAAAAAATCAGCTGCTGGTAGGTAAATTATGCATTTACCAACACATTACTCTGACCAAACTCTGACTAAACACTTGTGACACATGCGCTTCTTTTCGCCGTACAGATAAAGTATACATGTGTTCAATAATAAGTACACACCATACATGCACCACAAACTGAAATTTAAAAAAAAACAGCTGCTGGTAGGTAAATTATGCCTTTTCCAACACATTACTCTGACAAAACACTTGTGACACATGCACTTCTTTTTCCCGTACAAAAAAAGTACACATGGCGTCAATTATAAATACAGATAATAGATACATCGTAAAGTGAAATAAAAAAAAATCAGCTGCTGGTAGGTAAATTATGCATTTTCCAACACATTACTCTGACTAAACACTTGTGACACATGCGCTTCTTTTTCCCATACAAATAAAGTACACACAATACATGCTCCACAAACTGAAATTTAAAAAAAATCAGCTGCTGGTAGGTAAATTATGCCTTTTCCAACACATTACTCTGACTAAACACTTGTGACACATGCGCTTCTTTTTCCCATACAAATAAAGTACACACAATACATGCACCACAAACTGAAATTAAAAAAAAAATCAGCTGCTGGTAGGTAAATTATGCCTTTTCCAACACATTACTCTGACTAAACACTTGTGACACATGAGCTTCTTTCTTCCATACAAATAAAGTATACATGGCATCAATTATAAGTCATGATAATACATACATCGCAAAATGAAATAAAAAAAAAATCTGCTGCTGGTAGGTAAATTATGCCTTTTCCAACACATTACTCTGACTAAACACTTGTGACACATGAGCTTCTTTCTTCCATACAAATAAAGTATACATGTGTTCAATAATAAGTACACACAATACATGCACCACAAACTGAAATTTAAAAAAAATCAGCTGCTGGTAGGTAAATTATGCCTTTTTCAACACATTACTCTGACTAAACACTTGTGACACATGAGCTTCTTTCTTCCATACAAATAAAGTATACATGGCATCAATTATAAGTCCAGATAATACATACATCGCAAAATGAAAAAAAAAAAAAAAATCAGCTGCTGGTAGGTAAATTATGC
This sequence comes from Macrothele yani, assembly GCA_039090855.1. Classification (NCBI taxonomy): domain Eukaryota; kingdom Metazoa; phylum Arthropoda; class Arachnida; order Araneae; family Macrothelidae; genus Macrothele; species Macrothele yani. The sequence goes on from CM077023.1 coordinate 47,654,935, forward strand.
ATTTTCCAACACATTACTCTGACCAAACACTTGTGACACATGCACTTCTTTTTCCCGTACAAAAAGTACACATGGCGTCAATTATAAGTACAGATAATAGATACATCGTAAAGTGAAATAAAAAAAAAAAAATCAGCTGCTGGTAGGTAAATTATGCATTTTCCAACACATTACTCTGACTAAACACTTGTGACACATGCGCTTCTTTTTCCCATACAAATAAAGTACACACAATACGTGCACCACAAACTGAAATTTAAAAAAAATCAGCTGCTGGTAGGTAAATTATGCCTTTTCCAACACATTACTCTGACAAAACACTTGTGACACATGCACTTCTTTTCCCCATACAAATAAAGTACACATGTGTTCAATAATAAGTACACACAATACATGCACTGCAAAATGAAATTTAAAAAGAAATCAGCTGCTGGTAGGTAAATTATGCATTTACCAACACATTACTCTGACCAAACTCTGACTAAACACTTGTGACACATGCACTTCTTTTCGCCGTACAGATAAAGTATACATGTGTTCAATAATAAGTACACACCATACATGCACCACAAACTGAAATTAAAAAAAAATCAGCTGCTGGTAGGTAAATTATGCCTTTTCCAACACATTACTCTGACAAAACACTTGTGACACATGCACTTCTTTTTCCCGTACAAAAAAAGTACACATGGCGTCAATTATAAGTACAGATAATAGATACATCGTAAAGTGAAATAAAAAAAAAAATCAGCTGCTGGTAGGTAAATTATGCATTTTCCAACACATTACTCTGACTAAACACTTGTGACACATGCGCTTCTTTTTCCCATACAAATAAAGTACACACAATACATGCACCACAAACTGAAATTTAAAAAAAATCAGCTGCTGGTAGGTAAATTATGCCTTTTCCAACACATTACTCTGACTAAACACTTGTGACACATGCGCTTCTTTTTCCCATACAAATAAAGTACACACAATACATGCACCACAAACTGAAATTTAAAAAAATCAGCTGCTGGTAGGTAAATTATGCCTTTTCCAACACATTACTCTGACTAAAAACTTGTGACACATGAGCTTCTTTTTCCCATACAAAAAAAGTACACATGGCGTCAATTATAAGTACAGATAATAGATACATCGTAAAGTGAAATAAAAAAAAAATCAGCTGCTGGTAGGTAAATTATGCATTTTCCAACACATTACTCTGACTAAACACTTGTGACACATGCACTTCTTTTCCCCATACAAATAAAGTACACATGTGTTCAATAATAAGTACACACAATACATGCACTGCAAAATGAAATTTAAAAAAAAAATCAGCTGCTGGTAGGTAAATTATGCATTTACCAACACATTACTCTGACCAAACTCTGACTAAACACTTGTCACACATGCGCTTCTTTTCGCCGTACAGATAAAGTATACATGTGTTCAATAATAAGTACACACCATACATGCACCACAAACTGAAATTTAAAAAAAAATCAGCTGCTGGTAGGTAAATTATGCCTTTTCCAACACATTACTCTGACAAAACACTTGTGACACATGCACTTCTTTTCCCGTACAAAAAAAGTACACATGGCGTCAATTATAAGTACAGATAATAGATACATCGTAAAGTGAAATAAAAAAAAAATCAGCTGCTGGTAGGTAAATTATGCATTTTCCAACACATTACTCTGACCAAACACTTGTGACACATGCACTTCTTTTTCCCGTACAAAAAAAGTACACATGGCGTCAATTATAAGTACAGATAATAGATACATCGTAAAGTGAAATAAAAAAAAATCAGCTGCTGGTAGGTAAATTATGCATTTTCCAACACATTACTCTGACTAAACACTTGTGACACATGCGCTTCTTTTTCCCATACAAATAAAGTATACATGGCATCAATTATAAGTCCAGATAATACATACATCGCAAAATGAAAAAAAAAAAAAAAATCAGCTGCTGGTAGGTAAATTATGCATTTTCCAACACATTACTCTGACTAAACACTTGTGACACATGCGCTTCTTTTTCCCATAGAAATAAAGTGCACATGTGTTCAATAATAAGTACACACAATACATGCACCACAAACTGAAATTTAAAAAAAAATCAGCTGCTGGTAGGTAAATTATGCCTTTTCCAACACATTACTCTGAGTAAACACTTGTGACACATGAGCTTCTTTCTTCCATACAAATAAAGTATACATGGCATCAATTATAAGTCCAGATAATACATACATCGCAAAATGAAAAAAATAAAAAAAAATCAGCTGCTGGTAGGTAAATTATGCATTTTCCAACACATTACTCTGACTAAAAACTTGTGACACATGAGCTTCTTTTTCCCATACAAAAAAAGTACACATGGCGTCAATTATAAGTACAGATAATAGATACATCGTAAAGTGAAATAAAAAAAAAATCAGCTGCTGGTAGGTAAATTATGCATTTTCCAACACATTACTCTGACTAAAAACTTGTGACACATGAGCTTCTTTCTTCCATACAAATAAAGTATACATGGCATCAATTATAAGTCCAGATAATACATACATCGCAAAATGAAAAAAAAAAAAAAAAAAAAAAAAAATCAGCTGCTGGTAGGTAAATTATGCATTTTCCAACACATTACTCTGACCAAACACTTGTGACACATGCACCTTCTTTTTCCCGTACAAAAAAAGTACACATGGCGTCAATTATAAGTACAGATAATAGATACATCGTAAAGTGAAATAAAAAAAAAATCAGCTGCTGGTAGGTAAATTATGCATTTTCCAACACATTACTCTGACTAAACACTTGTGACACATGCGCTTCTTTTTCCCATACAAATAAAGTATACATGGCATCAATTATAAGTCCAGATAATACATACATCGCAAAATGAAAAAAAAAATCAGCTGCTGGTAGGTAAATTATGCATTTTCCAACACATTACTCTGACTAAACACTTGTGACACATGCGCTTCTTTTTCCCATAGAAATAAAGTGCACATGTGTTCAATAATAAGTACACACAATACATGCACCACAAACTGAAATTTAAAAAAATCAGCTGCTGGTAGGTAAATTATGCCTTTTCCAACACATTACTCTGAGTAAACACTTGTGACACATGAGCTTCTTTCTTCCATACAAATAAAGTATACATGGCATCAATTATAAGTCCAGATAATACATACATCACAAAATGAAATAAAAAAAAATCAGCTGCTGGTAGGTAAATTATGCATTTTCCAACACATTACTCTGACCAAACACTTGTGACACATGCACTTCTTTTTCCCGTACAAAAAAAGTACACATGGCGTCAATTATAAGTACAGATAATAGATACATCGTAAAGTGAAATTAAAAAAAAAATCAGCTGCTGGTAGGTAAATTATGCATTTTCCAACACATTACTCTGACTAAACACTTGTGACACATGTGCTTCTTTTTCCCATACAAATAAAGTATACATTTGTTCAATAATAAGTACAGACAATACATACACTGCAAATTATTAGGTGTGCAACTTAATTCTCGGCCACAGGCACGACACAACAACAAATTATAGCAAATTGAATATGTACCTAATGGGGGAAATAATCCCCATCGTGTTGGATACATTTAAGCCATTGGTCAGGAAGCTGCCGAATGCCACTGTGGAAAAAAGAGGGCTGTTTTGAGTTGATAAAGTCATCAATACTTGTGTGTACCTTTGACAGAAGTGAAGTTCGTACCGTTCAGGTGTTGTTGCTGGGAGCGAAAGAGGTGATAATCCAACGGGGTGAAGTCTGGAGAATACGCCGGGTGGAATAATCTCCCATCCCAGGTCGGTGATTATGTTTAAAGTTGTTTTCACGATGTGAGGATGTGCGTTATGCTGAAGCAACTGGACCGAACTTCTGCCCTTGCTGGTGTGTATGGCCTTTTTGCCTCCATTGCGTCACTCACACGAATGAGTTGCTGGCAATAATGCTCAGTAGTGACCGTTTTACTAGGTTTGAGCAACTCAGAGTGTAAGACACCGTGCTGATTCCACCATATGTACAGGAACAACTTCCTGGCATGGATTTTTGGTTTGGCGGTACTGGGGTAGGCTGACCTGGATGAACACACGATTTGCGCAGCTTAGGATTATCGTCGAGGATCCACTTCTCATCACAGGTCAAAATCTTGTGCAGGAAATCCTTCTTTTTGAATCTGGAGAGCAAGGACACAGCAACATCATAGCGCCAAGACTTGTTTGCAGCTGTGAGTAGGTGGGCTACCCAACGGTCCTCCTTGTGAATCCATCCAAGCTTGTGCAGGCACTTTGCAATGGCTTGCCATGTTAGTCAGAGTTCCTAAGCAAGCTCTAGTTGTGTGTGACAGGGATTTGCACCCAACAGTTGTTCCAGTTCCTCATCGTCGACTTTCTGTGGCTGTCCCGGACGTTCTACATCACGGAGATCGAAATTTCTCTGCTTAAACTGCTGGAACGACTTCTGACACATATTGTAGGACACAGCAGCCTCACCCAAAGCAGCACAGATCATTTGCTCAGCTTCTGCGGCACTATTTTCCAGCTGAAACATGAACAGGAGGTAGTGCCTCAAATGTTGCTTTCCAAACGACATTTCTTTCACCATCAACTTTTGTCCCTTCTGCCACTACAGCTGTGAGCGGTTATGGTTGCCTGGATAACTTGGATGGCGCTGCAATCAGCCATTATTGCACACAGCTATTTGCCTACTTTTTTTTTTTTTTTGATTGGAGGTTTAACGACCACCGTGAGCAACTCAATGGGCTATAAGCAGTCGCCCGTCCCTAATTTAGGGTCACTGGTTCCAGGGAAGGGAGAGAGCCAGTGCCGTAAGACAAACACAACATCCATGCCTGACCGGGATTCGAACCCGGACCCCTTACGGACGAATGATCAGAGGCCATCGCTTAGACCACTGCGCCACCGGGGCGGCTTGCCTACGTTCTACGATCGCTTGTGGTTAGGGACCGACAATTGAGTTGCACACCTAATAACATTTTTAATTTACGCATTCTTCATTTTCCAATACAGATTTCTATGCACACAGATATCTATGGGATTCAAATAAAGTATTCTGGGCAAAGACACTGAAGAAAAATATTTACTTGAAACACCACCACTTAACCCTTATGAGAAGGAACAGTCAATGACCACAGTAAATTTGATATTCTCCTGGTCAAGGCTGTTTGCAGTAAATAAAACAGTTCAATATATTTTTCTCCAAAGTGAATTAAAAATGAAATTGACTTTGTCAAAATATGATTTCATATCCAACTGTGGACTTCATGAAATATAAATTTGATGGAATGTAAACACTAAGGATCTGTATAACACCCTATTATAAAAAACCTACAAAGGATGTATCCATAACCCTAGAAATACCCTAAAATAGTTTAAGCATCTGTGGCAAGAGATTTTTTTTTTTTTTTTGGTTAGCCTGTCCCCTGTGTTATCTTTATATCTTTAAAATGACTTCTTTCTTATCTTTTGAGCTTGAAATTCAGAAATTACATAATTAAAATTTGAAATAGAATTTGTCATTTTCAAAATAATGTATTGCCAATGCAGAAAGTTTTTTTTGACAGCGTTGTTCTTAAAGATTTCAGTCTTTTCAAAAAGAAAAACAACATTCACTTGTACAGTTGCTAATTGGTAAAGTTAGAAATATTTTCAAAGTTGCCTCAACATTAGGAAATGTTCTCATATTTAGTTTACGTAAATTTTGCTAAGTGTCTATAATATTTTCAACTTTCTGTTTAATGAGCAAACACTGCTGATATCTTTCAGCAAAATCATTATAATGCTCCTTTACAAGAAGCTTCATTTGTTTCACAGTTTATCATAAAAGAAACTTTGACTACAATATTTTCATATCAAACTTTCCTTCAGGTGAATTGTGATATCAATGCATCACAGAGAGCATAGTGACATGTCACTCAAATTATCTCATGGATGGAGAGAGATATACTGGAGAAGTATCTCAATCATCAAGAATTTTTGTAATTTCTATTAGAAGAACAGAAAAAAACCACTGAAAAAAATTTGTTTTCGCTAAAAATAATTACAAAAATATTCTCCTACTTCATGTAAAAATAATTAAAAAATATTCTCCTACAAGGGGCAAGAAATCTGGGCTTGCACCCAGGCTGCAAAGGCCCTAGGTGTGCCCCTGAATAAAGATAAAGTGCTAAACATGTTTTTCAATTTTTATGACAATTTTTGCATTTTTTTCAGTGGGTTTTTTCTGTTTTTCAGATCCCTACACATTTCTTTAACTTTGTATGTAACCATCAAATGAACATAATACCCAACAAGGTATTCCCACATTTTTACCTTATGAATGCTGCAGGATAACCAATTGTGGTCTACTTCACTAAGTTTGCCAACAAATTTTTTTTTTTTTTTGTGTCTGTGGTGGCAAATCTCATGAAACTGTGAAGTAAACAGTTCACCAAGTTTACAGACAGTCTGTAACAATGCTTCAGTAGGATAAGTCAAACCTTTTTTGACATCATCGAATTCTTTGAAATGCAAGAACAATGAATTCTCAGTTAAGGTTTTGTCACCAATTAAATCAGCAGTGCAAACTTTACACAAAAATTTGCCTGCTACATTTTTGGCGACAAACCCTGCTACATATGCAGCTGAATTTGTTTCTAAGTTTGAAAATATCCTATCTGAAGCAATCAAACTGTTTAATGAACTGTCTGGATTGTCCACATCACTGTTGTTTATCAGCTCAGGGTTTTCAGACACATTTAATGTATGCATGGGAATTAAAATTGTGTCATCATCAGGCTCACAATTTGCCATTCCACAAGTGCTAATGATACTCTGTGCCATGATTAGCCTTACTCTTTGTTGAAAGTCATATGCAGTAGGATGGTCATTATTACCTCCTTTGCGTCTGACAACAGAAAAAAACTTTCCAAGGCATCTTGGTTAAACCTGCACATTAAAATGAAAGGAACATCAATTAAAAGTGTAGGGATCATATGCAGAAAGGCAGACAAAAGTAATTTTGAGGCCTAATATGCATGGAAATGAGATTTTTCTACCTTTGGTGTCAAAGGATAATGATTTCACAAATTGCAACTGTTTCTTCCAGAATTCTATGTGAGAAGAATTTTTGTAACAGCAGACAACAAAGGCCGAGTTTTATCTTTCAAAACTCGACTGTTCAAACTGTCAAAGAGATCATTGACAGATGAACAAAAGTCAGCTGTATGGGCGGCAGAAGAAGATACACGATTCACTGCAGTCAGCCAACACAAACCTGATGCCACTGACTGGCTTAGCACCTGAGTGGCAAGCTTGACATTCATGGCACTTAGCCCATCCACCTCTACGTGCCGTCTTGATAATTTAGGAACAACTCTGTGTTTCTGCTTGGAATCAAATTCATACAAGGCAACAATATGGTCCCAGGAAGCAATTTTGCTACCTGAAAACTTAACATTGTATCTCCTGAAGTTGTTCCTTACACATTTTATCAAATGTGGAACATCACATAATGTGAAGATCTTTTGACCTTCAAATATGAAAAAAGGTCTCTCCTCATTAACACCAAATTCCACACCATACAACCTTTGGTTGTTGGACCCTTGGTCACAGACAATTGCGATGGGTGTTAACCCGGAAGCAAACAATTTTCCGAGTGCTTCCAGGACTAACACCTTCAGAATTGCTGCTGGTGTGGTATCGGCTGAGAAAAAGTACCCAACAACCTGTTTCCACTTTTTGCAAAGCCCACGAACCATAATAGCAAGCACGTGTGTTGCAATACGAGGAGTATCAATAATGTGGGAACCATAATCCTCAAAACCATCTACAGAATCTTTTTTCCTATTGTACACTAAACCTTTTTTTAGCATCATTTCATCAAATGATATAATACATTTCTTGTCATGTGGTTTCAACTTGCTGGCTACTAAACGGATGGAATCCAGCACAGCAGCTGAAAATCCTGGCTCCATTGCAATACCTGATACACATTTCAAGAGAGTTTGTTTACTTGGTAAATGTAAAAAACTCTTGAGTGTGCAATATGCTTTAGGACTTGCAAGGTAGAGCTGAAGACATAAAAATTTGTCATCTAGCGACCACCTACGCCCATAGCGGGAAACACTACCAGCAGAGATTTGACATTTGATGAATTTGAATACATTTTGAGACACTAGAGGCTGAATTATTTCCAGAACACTTTTGATACTGCACTTAATGTTCTTCTTTGCATATTTTCTCTTAAGATAATAAAGCTTAGAAGATAAAGATTTAATTTTTGCCGTTTTAGGCGTTATCATTCTATGCTGAGAAAATAACTGCCTTCTTGGCATATGCACAATATCAGGAGTGTTTGGGGATACAGGAGTAGCCATAGGTACTGCTGGATCTGGGCTCCTGCTCACTGCAGAAACAGAAGCTGGCAAATCTTCAAAAATGTCGGCATTCTCTGATTCATGTTGCAGCTTTTTCATCATGGCCTCTCTCATACTTGGTAGGCTCAGGACCCCTGCCAGAACTGAAGTATTAGCTGAAAGAACACAAGAGATTAAAACCTCACATTTTCAATTATATGAAAAAACGACACTTTTTTTCTAAAACAAAAAATGTAACAATACTTGACTTGTACAGTACAACAGAAAGCATACATGAAGCATAAGTTGAAGAACCCATTCCACGAATACGCAAATAATGTAATACACCAGGGACAAGGGAACTATCTTTCACACCCCTGAATAGCTTTATAAATTGCCAAACTGAACCCCAATTCTATGGGGGGGATATCCTAAGTAGATTTCATGAACCCAGACCTAATGTCATGATGGTTTGGCCAAAAGTAAAAATCTCAGGAAATGCTACACTACAGCAAAACCACTTGAAGAAAAAGGGTCAAATAAAAACAACAAATACAGGAACAATAAAAAAAATCTATATATTAATTCTATAAGTTTTTTTTTTTACTGCGAGTCCTATTTTGAGAAAACGGCTGAATGTAAACAGAGGTGTTTGCAAGGCACATTAATTAAAGTTAAACATCTGGAATTCCGGGTATGAAAGATCACCCAAACCCGGAAATCTGGGTAAGACCCGGAACACAAGCAGCCCTGCGTAAAGATATGGTTGAGGTATCAAAATAAAGGTCTTACCATTTAGATGTGTTAGTCGAAGAGAAAAAATGAGATTGGGGGGCAACCGTTCGGGTTGTGGGGAGGCAAAGTTCCCATGTAAAGTCTATGGGAGAAGGGTGCAGTTGACATTCGGTCGCCTGCTGTAGACTCGTGTGCTGTTGAAGGCGGAAGCATGGAGGGACTGAGATAGTCCAAAGTCTTTTCTGAGCAAACCGTTGCGCGATACAATGCTAGCAGGCATTGGTATCAAAGTTCTCATCGGAACAGCGAACACTCTCGAATACCTGATTGCGTTATGCTGTTGGACTGAATGATGTATATATACAATTTAATATTCATTCAATCCAGTTTATTCACGTAGGTAAGACGTTTCCCATTATGTAAAAATGTAAATAAACATTCCGTTGACCATTGTTAGTGAAAATATTACGGGCGACTGCTTATAGCCCATTGAGTTGCTCACAGTGGTAGTTAAACCTTCAGTCAAAAAAAAAAAAAAAAAAAAAAAGAAAAAACACTAACCTAGACTATTGTCTTCACTAAAGTGGTTGAATGAATTTGTCAATCAAATAAAGTTCACATTTGTTGTTTCATATGAGTTTATTCTCTGAAAAAACAAAACAAACAACAACGTCGATTTCGACGGGTTTCGTTTAGTTGGAGGTTTATTTGTGCTACGAACATGATGATTGCTTTGCTAAGTTACCCGGATGCAGGTTTGCCTTTTCTGCACAGTGGAAAGATTAATTTTATTAGCAATTTAATCTTTGAACTAACAACACAACTTGGCTTCAGATATATGCACAAATATAAAGAAATCTCATTCAAGTTCTTTGGATATAATTTTCAGGTCTGTAAACATTGATTTAAATATTTTACTCACTGAATCATAATTTTTGAAGTAACAATGTTTACAAATTCATCGGAATCTTGTTTTTCCATACAATTTGAAGTGAAATACACAGTGCATTCAAAAAGTTCCAGGACTCCCGCTCGTAAAAACGTACAGATGGCGATATCTCTATGAAACCGGCGGAATGACGCAGCAACGACCTTCAGCCACGCGTATCATGTGATTCCAGTTATTTCTGACTACTACTGCCTTCGCAGCGTTTATTTGTGTAAAGCGTGTGTGTGAGCCGTTGTCATCGAAAAAAATGGAGCAACGAACGAACATCAAATTTTGTTTTAAATTGGGAAAATCGGCCACAGTAACGCATTTAAAATGATTAAATCTGCGTATAGTGATGATGCTGACGATGCTATGAGTCGTTCATGAGTATTTGAGTGGTTTTCGAGGTTTAAAGCTGGAAGCTTTATCTTTTTTGTTCAATTATAACTAACGCTTTCGGAAATTCTTAATTCTTTTTCGTTTGTGTGGGTGGTTAGTAATTGAATATTTTCAAAATCAGGGTATTGTTTATGTTTAACATAGTGTTGGATAAGTGCAGTTTTTTCTTCTTTTTTGTTCCAGATTTTATATGTTGATGTAAGCTTTTTATTAATCTATTTTTTTGCAGCCAATGTATATGTGGTCTTCAGAACTCTGTGAAACAATAGGAATTTCATACATGCCTGCTGATTGTAGTATATTATTGTTACTTTTTTTCTTTATAATTAAGTCACCAATATTTTGAACTAAATGTCCAAAAATAATGTTGTGTTTCTTCATTAATCTTAAAAATTTTCCACTTAGTCCTCTAATAAAAGGGAAAGAACCTGAAAATTTTAGATATTATGCATGTTTTAGGTAAAAGTATGTTAAAATAATGTGTTTTATTTAGTAATTTTTGTATCAGTTGTAATAGATGTCAAAGGTTTTTGTTGAACTTCCTGGTGTGTCCTGATATTTCTTTTTACGTCAATAAAAACAGTAAGGTTTTACCCTTAAAGAAATCAACAGTAAACATGGATTCACGCGAAAGTACATATATTAAGCCAGTTAAATGTATATGGTTCCACATGTGGTTTTTCTGGAACTTAGGTTTATCCTTAATATAATTTCTTTTCTTTTGCTTTCAGGCTCATCATTATAACTGTCGAATAACATTCGGGAAAGCTATATTTTGACATGACAGCTGCAAAACCCAAAATATGAATGGATCTCTTTCTTTCCTTTGCGTAGACCTCGTACATACCAAAGGTGGCTCTATAGATCATAGGGCCACCTTTGCAATATACTGAAATGAACAGGTAGTTTAAAACTAAATTCACATAAGAAACATAATTGAATATTATTTTAATTCCCACAATTTCACATGTCTTATTGTTAGTCTAAACTGCAAAGGAACATACCTGGATTTTTAAAAATTGTAGGAATGGCAGACTTGTGGAGGAAGTGTCTTTTTGTTGAAGCATAATCATGATCCTGGAAATGGAGGGAGCATACTTTATAATGAGAAATGTATAAAGAGTTTGGATATTTTGCTTCCACAGCCCTAACAGTTTTGGGACACGTGTTCACAGCATGCCGAAATCCAGGATGAAAATCTAAGAAAGAACAATGTATTACACACTTTGTAATCAATACATAGAAACATACCATTTCAAATGGTATTAAGTAGTGAAAAACTATAAAAAAACAAGTTCCCCTAAATATATATTGTGTCATCACACAACTGACATTTGTGTGATGACACAATATAAATTTGGTGCTTAGGACAACAAGAAATTAAACAAGAGTAATGAGCAAAATAATTTACAGCTCAAAGTGAATTCCATAAAGAAATTTTGCTGTAAATTTTAAGAAACTGCATTTTTCATATTTTTTCATTACAGTAGCACTTTGTTGCACATTGCATTAAAACATTGACAACTGACATGTGTTTGTTAAGCAACTAAATTTTTTAAACACAAGTTACCTTTTTTAAATATTACATTGCACTAGCTATGCAAAACATGCAGCTAAATGTTAACAATGCTTTATTTTAGGTAAATAACCAAATAACCTACAACTTAGATAAATGAACATAATTTAAGAATAACGAACGCAATTTTTGCCAAAAATTAAAACATTATCCTGAGAAAGTAGCAAAATAAAGGAGACTCACCTACTTGACTCTTTGGGAAAAGAGAAAAACCTGCGGTCAGGGTGAGATCTGTTTTCTGATTTGCAGATTACACAAATCACATGACGATTCTTTTTCCTCCTGAAATATAAAAAGATTTCATTTGTTATTTCTAGTATTTCATTTCAATTTAATTTTTGACATCTCTAATGAATCATAATATAATACCTTAAATAATTAAATGAAAATTGTAATTTCTACATGTAGGCATAAGCTGTAACATAGAATTTGAACTTAGCAGGCTGCACACATGTAGTAGTGTAAGCAGTGCTACCTTACTACACATGATTATGAACAAACTTTGCTTAGGGACAAGCCACACTAAAAGGATACAAATTCCACGTTCACGTCTATACAAAAAAACAACAATTGTGGATAGTTACTTGCAACTGGAATCGTAAATCACCTCTCCATTCCATAGTAGGGATAGTTGTGATTCAGTGATTAGCATTCTCCGAATTGTGACGCGCAAGATTAATAATGCCACAGAAGGTGTACCAACCACATGACCAGTGGTAATCGTGCACATGTGAAGTTTGCACATAAAATTACCTAAAGATTAATATCTCATAGTGGCTAAGCGTCATAAAAAATATATATGTTTTCTGACCAGTGAGTCGGAGGATATTGGAACAGTGTAATAACTTGAAATAGTTTCATTCTAGTTGAGCCACTGAGTCAGTTATGTAAGATCAGAGGAAGAGTTATATGTTTGCCATTTGAGTGATGTAGCAAAGGAGCCCTTGTATAAAGAAAGAAATTTTTTGTTTAAGTGGCTAGCTATTCAAAAGTATTTTAGAAAATTCTAGAAACCCTTAAAAAGGGAAATAAAATGCTTAAATTGTAACGTGCAGCCCTTAAGGCTAAGTAGTAACTTTGTCTGAAGGTGGGTACTGGAGAAAAAAATTTTCAGGTGCTTACTGTACATAGTATGTATTCAACATAAGTCGTATGGGAACCATGGATACAAATCTCTATGGCAGGTTACGATTTCCTGGCAAATTTACTTTACGTAGTTTTCTCCTTTTTTGCAGCCATAAGGCAGTTTAAGAATTTTATTTTGTAAACTGACAAGGAATATCTCTCTCATCTTTCAAGCTATAATTATAAACATAGCATGTCTGTAGTACTCTCTAATATGCTCAGATGACTCTGTGTTCAGTTGAAATACTGCGGAAGTCTAAAACTAAAAGAATAGTTGTGTGTGATATTTTTCTTTCTTTGATTGCAGGTGTAACGACCACGGCTAGCAAGCAGTTGCCTGTCTGTAATTTAGGGTAACTGGTTCCAGGGAAGAGAGATAGCCAGTGCCGTAAGACAAACATAACATCCATACCTCACCGGGATTCAAACCCGGACCCTTTCGGACGAATGATCAGAGGCTGTTGTGTGGAATAGTGTTGCCCTTCTGACTCATACGTTCAGATGACTCCCTTCTAACAGCTGAAATATTGCGTGAGGGAGTCTTAAAAGAAATAATTGTGTGGGATAGTGTTGCACCTCTGACTCTGGAGTGAGCATAACAAAAAGTTACATATGAAATCCCAATATCTTATTACCTTGTGAAAGAGGTGTTTGCTATATTATTATTACTGAATGGGTATGAAATTATGTCAACTAATGTTAAGTCCAGAAATTGAATTTTCCTAAATTGTGTTACTCTTATGCTCAGGAAGGCCAAAAAGGTCATCAAACCAGAGTTAACTTTGTATTTGTTTTTTCGTTTTTTTCAACTGCCCGCCCTGAATGTTGCGTTTGCAAATAAATAAAACTACTGAAAAATTTATTTGGCACTCATAATTTCGGAACATAGCATGTCACAGCTCTGACTGTGGCTTTGGTCTAAGGATTTGGGAACCTGGGAAAATACATATTGTATAACCATTTTGTCCTGCTATTGATCTATATTGGCAACAGAACTAATACACAGGTAAAATAAAAATTGTGTAACACATAAGTTACACATGTAACACAAGTACTTTATTAAGTACTACCAGGTGCAAGTGTGTGCAGCAACAAACAAAACCACAAACAAGAAAAAATTTAATAAGCTGTGTACACATTAAATATATTCTTTTTTTTATTGAAGGTTTAACGACCGCCGTGAGCAACTCAATGGGCTATAAGCAGTCGCCCGTCCCTAATTTAGGGTCACTGGTTCCAGGGAAGGGATAGAGCCAGTACCGTAAGACAAAAACAACATCCATGCCTCACCGGAATTCGAACCCGGACCCCGTTCGGACGAATGATCAGAGGCCATCGCCTAGACCACTGCACCACCGGGGCGGCATATACATTCTTACACTTTGCTTAGTTTCCACCACAACACCAACATGGTGATTGTAGAAAAGTACCTTAAAGTAAAAAAAAGAAAATGCCCTGCTTGATTTGGGAGGTATGAAGAGGAAGTTCTATTTCATTAAACAGCTGACACAAATTTCCAATTTTTAGTATTAACTAAAATATACTATACCTAATTTTTATTTAACCCTATTTTAGGGGTGTTTGGTTTATATGGAACCATTATAAATATTATTTCGCATTGCAGGTGCATCAGCAAGGCCACATGATCAGGGGAAATCACACACATGTGCAATTTGCACAGAAATACCTACAGATAACTACTTTATAGTAATACCCGGTTGCTTGCCACGAATTTCATATTAACAATATACCTTAAATGTCAAATGTGCTGAGGCCATTTTTGAATTTCAATGGGTTTTGTTCGTGTTACCCTGAAGTATTAAAAATTGTTTTCGTGGAATTCTCAGAAGCACATGAATGGGTTTCCACAAAACGTACACGTTAGGTATGTAACCTTAGTTATATTCTTTACTTAATGGCTGTGAATCCTAAGAAAACATGATACTGAGAATGATTCTACGTAAAGGCGGGAAAAATGATTAACCTCCATGTCAACATGCATACAATTGAACAATGTAAGGCTCAAAATGTTTCCTTTAATAACACTTAAAAAGGAATGGGAAAAAAACCCGTAATTACTCACCTAGTAGATTTATCATTTTCTTCCATCAAAGACATGCCTTGCTTGATACAGACTACCAAAATAAAATTGTAAGTCCACTTGAACAATTGCAGATCACTGAAACGACCATAGCATATATCGCAGAGCTAGAAGAGAGAATTGAAAGTCAACAAACACAAACGCGCATGCTCAGTCCAACTCAGTCTGCTCCGGCATCAGCCTGTATGTTGGCTTCTGTGCACTGCATGTTTTCCCTAAAGATACGGCTGCGCTAGTTACGTCTCGCTGAGCCTTAACTTCTTCTCGTTAGATATTCTTTGCTTCTATGACGATTTTTTGTTACACAATATATAAGAGTTGACGACTTTAATCATTGTGACAAAAAAACTTTCCAAGGTTCGGTATATCAGAGTAGAACATAAACGATATTTGCGGGTTTATTTCATTAGGTCGAACTAGTCCCTGCCCTAATTTGGACTCCGTGTCCATGTATGTACCGTGCCCGTCTCGAATGTTTACTTTTCAGCTGGTTCTCGTAATACGTGAGCAATGACAAGCAGCATACAGTATTATACGTAATTCTAGTTATATTTGATATTTACATCATCATTTTCTGTATTTGTGCCTTCCAAATATTTGAAATAAAAAGAATGATGACACCGAATTTTCTGTTGTAATGAGTACTACATCCTTTGAACCGTTTCTGACGCGAATGAAATTTTTCAAAGTTAATGCACACAGTTAGGAAATATCAACCGGATTTTTACAATCAATAAAGAAAACAGAAATAGAAACAGCTACATTTCTTCTAACACCGTCTAAAACATACGTTACAAAAATTGATAAATAGCGCACAGAAATGTTCTCATAGCAGAAGAATATATGTTTCACATCTCTATTGTTGTGAATGGCATACAGTAAAAAAAGCAATTTCTCAATAGGGTTTTTAGAAGCCAAGATGCAGCTGCAAAAAGAAATATACAAGCACCACCTAGCGACAGAACTGTGAACTACAAAACTCCTCAAATACTAACCTAAAGTGTTCCAGAAGATAAATGCCATCCGATGTTGAACGAATATTTTAAATCGCACATTTAAAAGCAGAGATATTAAGAAAAACATTGGCGTCCCCTAGCGGCGAAATTTTGCATTAATTTGGTAAGAAAATACGCTCACATAGTTTGCATATTTAGTAGTATCTGACCGAAGAAAGAAGTTTTTCAATCGGGGATTTAGTCCATCAGGTATAGTTGTAAACGAAAATGTGAACTTACGCCCTCTCGTGGCAGACTTCTACGTTAACAAAAATTTGAAATTACATGAGAAACATTTAGCAGCGGATATGCTCTCGAACAAAGACATAATTTTTAAAATAGGACACTTAGGAGTTTTTAGGAGCAGAGATATCGACAGAAATAAGATATGCATCTACGCCCCTGGCGGAAAAACTATACATTATTGTAAGAAGAGAGTATTCTGAAAATGTTTCACAAAGAGAGCGAAACGGGTCCACCAAAGAAGTTTTTCAGTCGAGTTTTCAGGAGCTCAGATTTAGTGCAAATATATCAGAAGCACAAACACACTTACGCACCCTGGTGGCCAAATTATTCTTTACCAAATATAAGAAATTATATGCAAAACACTTCCCATCAGTAGCTGTATGTGATACAGGAAGAATTTTTCAAATCCGAGTTTTAGAAGGAGAGATATCTGGGAACACGCAATTTATATTTACACCCCCTTGGGGAAAATCTATGAATTACTTAAAATTTTTGAAGTTATATGAGAACCATTTCGCATCAGAAACTATATGCAACAAGAAAGGAATTTATTCTTAGAACCAGAGCTATGAAAAAAAGTATGATATATATCAACGCTCCTTGGCGGAGAAACCATGCATTATTTTAAGAAGAAAAAATTCCGAAAACATTTATCAACGTGACTGGTACCGGTCCACGAACGAACTTTTTCAATCCAGATTTTAAAGCTCAGATTTTGCTGCAAATACATCAGCAGCAGAAATTAACACTTACGCCCGTTGCAGCCAAACTGTTCTTTACCAAAAATTATAAAATGTACGCAAAAGATTTCCCATCAGAAGCTGTATCCACTGAAGAAAGAATTTCTCAAATCGGAGTTTTAGAAGTACAGATATCGGGGGAAACGCAATTTTCTTTTACGCCACCTAGCGTATAATCTATGAGTAGTATCTGACCTAGCAGGAAATCTGTGCATTATTTAAAGAGGATAATGCTCCATATCTCTAGTGTAGCATTTGGCATACAGTAAAGAAGAAATTTCTCAAAAGTGTTTTTAGAAGCGGCGATACAGCTGCAGACTGAAGTACACAAACACCAACTACCAACAGAACTGCGAACTACAAAATTCCTCATATACTAGCCTAAAGTGTTGTACCAGGTAATTGGTATCCCGTGTTGCAATTTTTTTAAATCGCACATGTAGAAGCAGAGATATTGAGAACAACAAATTGAGAATTTACGCCACCTAGCGGTGAAATTGGGCATTATTTTGGGAAGATTATATACACACAGAGTTTGCATGGTTAGTAGTATCTGACCGAAGAAAGAATATTTTCAATCGGGTATTTAGTCCCACAGATATGGCTGTAAACGGAAACGCGTAATTACGCCCTCTGGTGGCAGACTTGTGCGTCAAGAAAATTTTCAAATTATATCGGAAACACTTCGCAGCGGAAACGCTCTCTAACAAAGAAGGCATTTTTTAAATCCGACCCTTAGAAGCAGAGATATCGACAAAAATAAAAAGTGCATCTACAACCCCTGGCGGAAAAACCATTCATTATTTTATGAAGAAAGTATTCTCAAAAGGCTTTTTGATGTGAGCGGTATGGGTCCACGAAATAATTTTTGCAATCGTGTTTTAAGGAGCACAGATTTTGGAGCTCATGTGTTGTCGTCTCATACCTGAGCAGATAGATGAAAGCACATAAGCGCACATTCCTGCATCGCGCGCAGTTCTGGTATATTTTCGGAAATTTATTTTCATGTAAAACTAATCTTAAGATCATGTATTTTGCTTTAAAGGTTGAACAAACGGAGAGTTTAACTTTTAACGTGGTTAAATTAAGATTAATTTTCAATTTGGGATAAAATAATATCCTTAGCATGCTCTGTTGAACATACAATCTAAGCAGAAAACTATTCCTCACCCCATGTGTTGGAAGACTGTTAGAAAGGATTGTGCAGGTATACACAGAAGTATCTTTAGTACTGCATATGTACAGACCTCAAAAAAAAAAAAAACAAAAAAAAAACGAGCCACATCCGTTAACTTTGGAACCATTTGCCGCAGATAGACAAGTAAGGTACCGTTGGAAAGCACTCAAAGAGAACTATCGCGCGACGCTAATAAAATGCTAATTAAGCTAATTAACATGTTAAATAGCTCACTATCTCCAAATTTTTCCATATAAGGGGTATGTTATTTTATGCGCATTCCATTTAACACATGGAAAACCCTTAAATTTTAAATATCGTCCAAATCGGATAATTAATAGTGAAGATATTTGCAAATAAAGTTAGAGGGGCATCCATATATCTCCATTTGGGAAACACACCTGGAATGTTTTTTTCCCTGTAAGGACAGTGGTAATGCTGGAAAGTTAGCGTCGTGCCCGAACCTCAGACAAATTGAATGCAGAGTGCAGAGCAAAGGCCCTGACAGGGATTTGTACGGTAACTTGGGCCATCCAGGAACAGATATTTTTACTCTTGCCGTTTTCTTTACAACAACTTCATTTATTCGTGCTAATGACTTGAATTAATATTAGAATAAACGGTGTGAATTTTTCTAATAACGAAAAACGCGAATCTGTGCAAGCTGAAAATTGTTTTGAATTTTCTTGTTTCCGATCCTTACACTTTCTCGAGGCGCTGTGCATTCGCGTATTACTGAATCGTTGTCTCATAAAAGAAAATTGAAGCACAACCACGAAATCCGATTATTTACGCTTTCCAGCCGTAGGTTAAAGAAATGTATATGCTCCAGCTTCGTCCGTCTGTCTGCCTGACAGCACGATAACTCACGTAAAAATGGTTCGATTTCGATGAAATTTTAGTATGTGGTAGGGGACAACTGAGGACGAACTCTGTAGAAAACGGACGAAATGGGATCAAAGGTCAGAACATAGGAGCGGGATCCATTCTATCGCCTTTATGCATCATAACTTAAGTAAAAATGCTTCGATTCCGACAAAACTTTATCATGTTGTTAAGGAGGTATACTGAACCGGTTCTGTTGAATATCATTGAAATGGGGTCTAAGGTCAGGGCACAAGAGCGCAATTTATTCCACAACCATTATGTCAACAACTTGATTAATAACTTGAGTAATGATTTCTGGAGCCGCCCCAGTGGCGCAGTAGTCCAAGCTACGGCTTCTGATTATTCGTACGAGGTGGTCCAACGCCCCCTAAAACAAGGCCCAAACACCTCCTGCTCTCTGACATTACTACAGGAAGACCTGTTAAATCTGACGAACGACCGTAACAATAGTTAGCGTCTGTGATCTTGTGTGGTTATTGTAGCGTTGCTCCATGAGGTTGTTCGTTGTTCTTGCAGCTGACTGATTCATATTATTCCACTCTTTGTTATTTATTTCACGGTGTTAAAAAGCTATTTTTAGTTCTAATATGCCTATACATTGTTGTGTACCAAATTGCCGTAGCAATTACGACACATGTCCTAAAGCGTCAGTGTTTAAATTTCCCGGAAATGAAGAATTATGCTCCAAATGGATTCGTGCAATTCCTCGAGATTTCCAGCCTACAGGAGCTTCAAGGGTATGTATGTTTTATTATCTTTTTTATTATAGTACAGTTTCTTTGCCATTTTATATTTAGTGTGAAATATAGTCCAGTTGAGAGAACGATCTTTAACCTTAGTAATGTACAGCAATAAAGTGTTTATCTGAAAATGTTTGAACCGGCATTAAATCGCGCAGTATATAATGAATACCAATCTGTAAACTGGGTTGTAATGTACTGTTAATAAAGTTAATTGTGCTTTTGTTAATTATAGGGCTGTACATGTTTCTATACACCAGAATTACTGAATTTCAAAATGATTCATTCCTTAAAATATGCTAAAAACTCTAGTTTTTATACATTATTTTGGTGCATAATTTTTTTTATTCCTTCAAAAAGAATAAAAAATGTGAAAACCATGAAATGTTTTCAGTATATGGAAATGACCTTAAAGTTCGCTTAATCAAACCAAAAATCCTTTTCTAAATTTAAAAAGAAACTTTTTGTCACGAATTAGTTTTCTAACTGTTAATGTTAGATTTTTTGAAGGACATACATGAAATAAATCTAGAGCAATTGGTAAAAATCCTCCAAATACGTGGCATCAGTGAATAAACAAATGCATCGCTCTTTCCACGTTTTAGCAACACACAGCAACCGATAAAGTGTTATTTGGCCACTGCTGGTGAAACGAATCCAAAATCTCTCGGCTGGATATCGAAGGATCTGGGATTTCTCGATTGCTGTGTATTGCTAAAACGTGAAAAGAGCGATGTCTTTGTTTATTTATAGAAATTGGATTGGTACTTTTTTTTCCACCAACATTGTGTTAAAACTAAAATTTATTATTTTTAAACTTCAATTCCCTGAGGTAATGCTGCTATTTATGGCCCACTGTTGTTACAAAAATGAGAACACTTCGAACTATTAAACTGACGGTGCAAAAATATTTCTTAACTAAAGATAAAAAACTTTTTTCATCTAACATATTCAGAAATTTTTTTTTATTAACTTAAATACCTTAGACAGTATGTGTTGTAACTTTGCAGTGGTTGTAAGAATAAAGTTTTTGTGAATGTGAAAGTTAAATAAAATTGAAAATTATAAATGTGTCAAACAAAAACTAAAACATATATCGATATCATGTTTGACTTGTTGTCGGTATTATATTGGAAAAAAATATAACTTTAAATTCCATTTTACATATAATTTAAAGATTTCAATATTTTACTAACTAACATTATAATGTAGTCAGTCAGTTATTTAATCATTACGGAACACTATAAAATTAAAATAAAGCGTTTGGCACTAATAAAATAAAAAAAATTGAATCCATTTATGTTTTTTCATCTTCATCTTTTTGTATTTCCTGTACTATCGTTTTACACTACTTTCCCATTTCTTCATAATTTGAAAAGTTATTTTGTTTAGTCTAAAAAAATTTTTTAATTTGAAATACCTTTATCATGAACCTCTTACTAAGTATATGTAGAGTGTTCTAAGGTGATTTTTAAATAAATTGTGTACTTCCTGTTGCAAGCGGAAACTCTTGTGCAAGCTCTCACCCTCTCAGTTGGGTGTCTGATCTGTGTGGAAGGAAGTGAAAATGGCATTTTTACAGAATCCTTACTTGAAGTTAAAGAAAATAAAGACGTTAAAACAAAGTATCTGTTATACATCTTAGTTTACTAAAAGAATGAATGAATGAGTTTCCGCATGGAAAAATAAGGTAAAAGATTAATAGATTCCTTAACAGTCCCTCATGCGTCAGCCTTTTTTGTTTGAGTCGGACACGGGGCTATAAATTAAAGAAACAGAAAAAAATAATATTTTTTTGCTAAATAAATAGAACAAGATCTGTAAACTCAATGCACCGAGGTCATCAAAATACCTTAAAATCGAGTTGCTAAACAAACCCCCTAAGTTCCATTGCATTTGTCTTTGACTAATAGAATAAACGTATTGTATCACTTGCCCTCGAAACCGACATCCACCCTCCACCCCCTAAAATATTAATAAATAAGAAAAACTTATAACACTGATTTTGCAGATCTTGTTCTATATACTCAATATAAACACCTTTTTTTACCATCGCAAATATCTGTTTCAAATAGTTGGAAAGAACATAGTTTCAACTGTTATAGTTTCGTAAGAATCTAAGTACGGGAGATCACCGTCGCGTTAGATAGCATCAGTCCACTAGGTAGGGCGGTCACGTCAAGGTCTTCCGGTGATGTCGTCAAGAACTGGTGCTGCTTGCTTGTTTCAGGGGGCGTTGCTACAGCGGACAAGAAAACCACTTGTCCGCTGTGGCAACGCCCCCTTGCTTTGTTGTTATAGTAACAAGAACCGATTTGCCGCCCCGGTGGCGCAGTGGTCTAAGCGATGGCCTCTGATCATTCGTCCAAAAGGGGTCCGGGTTCGAATCCCGGTGAGGCATGGATGTTGTGTTTGTCTTACGGCACTGGTTCTCTCCCTTCCCTGGAACCAGTGACCCTAAATTAGGGACGGGCGACTGCTTATAGCCCATTGAGTTGCTCATGGTGGTCGTTAAACCTCCAATCAAAAAAAAAAGAACCGATTTTCAACATCTGCTGGTGTGACGCCATTTCATCTAAATCATCCTGACTTGACGTCAGAGAAGCATTACGTCACACGATTAACGTCCCATAACCAACTCTTTTGAAATAAGAAAGCGTTACGTCAGGTACTTTAGTTCTACTTTGTCGATCATAAACGTCATATAGAATTTTTCATTTAGAATCCTATCGTCTGTTCGCCTGTCTGTTAACCCTTTTTATAGCCAATTCTGGCAATAGGTATCTCTCAATTCTTTATTCGGGAAGGTAATTGTCTAATTTCCCACGTTGACCAGACGGCTTGAGAAATAAATTTTTCGGCTACTGATAAGAAACAAACGAAGTGCATCCGTGACCGACTTGACAGGAAACTATTTACGAATTGTCGTACCCAAGCCCAGCGAGGCTGTGGAAAACCTCGGAAAAACCGCTGACTAGATGGCCGGCAGGTCGAGATTCGGACACCGACCAGAATTCTGTCGTATGAAATTTAATTTTAAGATTTCCCTTGCGAACCTAAATGTTTATTTTAGATTGTCAAACCAGTTTCTTTTCTCATTTAAGTCTAAAAATTGAGAGTTCTAATAAAGTAGGTAACAGTGTATTTTTCTTATTTCATGCGCATGCTGAAGTAACATGATTTGGGAACTTTCTTTTTCCCTTTTTTCTTAAACTACAGAATTCTCAGAATATAACTATTCTTTCTGATCGCGGAGTATAACCATTTATTATTTTATTTATATTTATAGAAGAAATGAAAACGAAAGCAAAAAGAAAAGAAAAATGCAATTAGATCCGTATTAAAGTACACTAAGTAAGCTTAATGCTCCAAACCCTATTAGGTACGATTATTTTCTTAACTGGTAGTCGAAAACCACTAATGCCGAAGGGAAAACTTGCGTGCAGATCAAAGCTACACACGTAGATTCGGCTTCTGCATTGCAGCGAAAGGCAGTTCCGCTTTGTATATTACAGACAATTTAAGCAATATAACTACAATGGAATATATCAATGAATCCAAACGATATGCAATTACATGCGTATTATACCATAATTCGAGACGGAATGGACACAACAGGAAATCTGCAATATAAAAAATATCAAACACACGGGTTCACTCGTGCAGGGAACAATTTGGAATTTTCATTTTCATGACCACAGTTTCATAATTTAACGAAGCTGTAAAGGTATTTTGTAAAAATATACAGAAGACACATACAAAGCTTTCGTTTTGTGGAACGTACTGTTTTTTTGCGTTTTTCAGTTAAACAATATACAAGAGTAACCAATAGGTAAAAATTATGTAACCAATAGGTAAAAATTATGTAACCAATAGGTAAAAATTATGTAACCAATAGGAAAAAATTAAATATGTAATTGCACGAACTATGTCGTAAGTTAAATTATTTTTTCTGCAAAACTATTAACTTATTATGTTCATCATTAAAAGTTGCAATTCTGAATTTAAGGGTATAACATCATTACTGCTTCCTTCAACCAACTTCACGTAGAAACACTTTCTTCTAAACGTTTCTCAGTTTTGAGGGGTAAACCGTTTTACAGTAAGAAGAGGAAAATATGTTTTTTATGCACGGCCCCTTAATCGACGTGTGCTTTAGTTTTCGCTTATATCTTAGCAAAACATTTTATGCAACCACATTGAAAATTTGAATTTAAGCGTTTAGCAATATTTGGCATTCAATGAACTACTAACCAGATATGGTCATATTTCTTTTTTTTTCATGATCATATATCATAATTTATAATTCCCTTAATATACCCGTTCTGATCTTGTATAGCAGTTCATATTATCTGGGCCTCTTTGTGTTTTACTGTTGCAACACGGAATCACTGTATCTGTTCCTGATTAAATGATACAAGTCAAAAACCACTTTTCCAGTTTAACATTAGCGGCATCTTTTTTCTGTAGCTCTTTGTGCACGTATTTATCGGTCGATTCGCATGAAATTTGGAATTTAAGGGTTTTATTATGTACTGAATAGAATGCGCGTAAAATAACATACCTCTTATATGGAAAATTTCGGAGATAGATAGCTAATAAACATGTTAATTAGCTTAATTAGCATGTTTCTTCATATCACATAATAGTTCCCTTCAAGTGCTTTCCAACGGTACCTTACTTGTTTGCATGCGACAAACAGTTCGAAAGTTAAGGGTGGTGGCTCGTTTTTTTTTTTAAAGTCTGTTCATTTCTTGTACTTTGCCGCCCCGGTGGCGCAGTGGTCTAAGCGATGGCCACTGATCATTCGTCCGAAAGGGGTCCGGGTTCGAATCCCGGTGAGGCATGGATGTTGTGTTTGTCTTACGGCACTGGCTGTTTCCCTTCCCTGGAACCAGTGACCCTAAATTAGGGACGGGCGACTGCTTATAGCCCATTGAGTTGCTCACGGTGTTCGTTAAACCTCCAATCAAAAAAAAAAAATTTCATGTACTTTTCCGTTTGATAATAAAAAATAACAACTGCTGAAAAAATATGTTTGAAAAATAAATAAATACATAAATGTGAGCTTTTCATTAACGACAACTGACTTCGTCGTTTACATATATAATGTAGGGTAGTTTTTTTATTTGATAGGAAGACTTCAAGACATTAGTGCATCATTCAAAGAAACGGGGATTTTTAAAGAACAATTAACAAACAGCGAGATCTTTGTTGGTTGATGCATTACTTCCGAACACCTTCCATCCTATGCGGGAGATGCCCTATATTTAAATCGTCTAAACTATTGATGCTATAGATAAAATGCATTGAAATAAATAATTATAAGAAATTTTTCAAATAAATTATTGAAAGACGTCATGTATATTTTTAACAATTTATATTCTGGATGAGATGATGTTTTGAAAATTCAACTCAGGTAAGGTCGTAATGGAAGTTTACATCCAGTTTACTTTACATTTTTACGTACATTTTTTCATCAGAACGTTGGAGCTCATAAAACTTTCATTGCTGAAATAGGAGTCATATCATATTGGTTAATGAGAGACGCGTAGCAGCATTCAGCTTAAAACTACATTGCTGTGATATCTCTCTACAGCAGGTTCTAATGCAGATTTCCTTTATACAACAAGGTGATTTTGCCATCCAATTTCACTTACTGTGTAAAAAATGTTTCACTTTTAACCTTATTAAGGCTGTCATTGTTTCATATTCTGTTTACCCAAAGTAATACATTAATCCCCATTTAAAGACATATCTGGCATAAGTATATATATGTACATCAAACGGAAGTCATCGCTTTTGTGTGTGCATTAAATACATGCACTTTCTAAAAATATTATAAATTAAACCAGAGATCGGCGCTCTTTCCACGTTTATAAGTGAGTCACGGAAATATTCTCATTGCCCGCCACCGGACATCGAACCCAGGGTCTTTCAGTTACTCACCGGATATGCTTCCACTGCACCACAGCGGTCTCGAATTCCTCCAGACTCACATGCAGTTGTATGTGAGTGTTGGTACATGCGGATGGTAGGATACGAGTACGGCGCAAACCACATGAAGCGATGGATCCTTCTCGCCAGCAGGGTACTCTTCTAGCTGGTGCGGGTGGCATTCTCGTCTGGGGACTGTTTACGTGGACTGAAATGGGACTCCTGGTATGTGTGACATCGTCCCTCACAGGTCAACGTTACCAGGATATCCTGGACGACGATTTTGTCCCGTTTGTGCGTCTTCAACATCCCAGTGGGGACCTCATCCTGCAACAGGACAATGCACCGTGCCATCGCTCCCGAATTGTATCCGAATGGTTGGAAGAACACTCCACCGACGTGACCTCGCTTTCTTGGCCAGCTAGGTCACCTGGACCTCAATTCCATCGAGCACATCTGGGATGCCATCGAGAGAGATGTTCGAGGCTCTGACCCCCATCTATCAAATCTTCATGAACTGTGGGAGCTTGTTCAGGGGTCGTGGATCCATATGGCTTCCCAACGCTTCCGGTATTTTGTCGAGTCCATGCCGAGGCGAATCGCCGCCGTCATCAGGGCGAAAGGTGGTGCTACACGTTACTAGACAAGTATCTCTAATTCAATTGCTCTTCAGTGTATGGAAATATCTGGGGAAAAGGATGTTACATTTTATATTATCCATTAAACATTAACGTTAAACATGCGTTACAGTAAATAGAAACAATAATTACTGAGGACTAATATTTCGCCCTTAGCCTGTAAACAAGATTTTTATTACTTAATGCTAACAGACGTTTTTTATCTGTCTCTGTGACCTGTTAAATGTTACAGCCCCGTTATGAATCAAAACAATCATAAATTAGGAAGAAAAGTTCTAATATATATGTACGTGGTCAATAAGTACTCTGCGGTAACTCTGTGCAAATATATAGGATTGCATGGAATCAAATGTACAGACCATGTGCAAAAAGAACAGGGTCATAGCCTGTGAGATAGCGACGAGGTATAAATACTGCTAATTAAAAACATTTCCTCATTCTAATCTTTACTTTGAAAATAGTGTGGTTCTTGTTTCTGGTGTGTCATCGTGCTCTGTCCCACAAGTAGCGATGACGTTCGATAAAAAGATGATACACATATTTGAAAGTTTGTAATTTGATATAATATGTGAAAAAATTCAGTTTCACAACGCATTTTAAGGACTTTTACGACGAAACGTACCTGCAAGCAGGAGGATGTAAATAAACACTACAGCGACACCATACACGCATCCGCCAAAACCAAGGTCTTGGGCATTTTTGCGGCGACCGGTTTATGGGCGGAATACTATAAAAGGAAACGGTCCCCTTCCCTTTTCTAGAAGCACGAATATTATCTGTAAACGTTTTCTTACGCATAAAAGAAGCAGATGCGAAAGAACCAAGTAATTCTAAGCCTGTAATCAGAAAAAATGGGGCATAGATTTATAACTCTTTTCTGCGTCCTAGCACTGCAAAAAGCAACTCTTTCACAAATTTCGAAGATGACAATCCAATTTTTGGTGTAAATGTGACATCTTCGAAATTTGTATTATATGGTGTAATCCCGTATTTATTTCATGGCAACTCTTCACTTTCAATGGTACTCAAGGAAAGTGGATCCATGGTTGATGCCGCCGCATCGTTTTCTTATTTCATCCTCGTATTTGCGGATAAGTTTCACAATTACAAATGAAATGCAGTTTCAACATTTTAAACAACCAAAACTATTTAAGATATTGACACTCACGTTACACATTTTTGTAGGGGGAACCCTTGAAGTTTGTGCAACAACTTACGATTTATGTGTGTACCCTTAGCACACGGCATATATCGACGCGTTAGTCGAATTCTTTGTGAAACACGCGTGAACATATCTTCTTCAACTCCAGCAAAAACTCTTGTGATACGTTGTTTTAGATCAGCAGAATCAACAGGAAATGGAGGGAAGAACACCTTGTCTTTGATATATCCCCATAAAATAGTCATACGGTGTTAAATCCGGACTTCGTGGTGGCCAACATGTGAGTGATATGTTGTACCTGTTGAGCGGCGGCTAATCCAACGCTCTGGAAGATTTTCATCGACGTAATTGTTAACTTCCCGATGCCAGTGGGATGGTGCTCCATCCTGCTGGAAAATGAATTTGCCACTGTCTACTTTGTGCATTTGAGGCATCAACCAAATAATTAGCATATCAAGATAAGAACTTCCCGTTACAGGGTTTTCTTGGAAAAAGAAGGGGCCACACACTGTTTTACATGATATAGAACAAAACACATTAATCTTTAGGGAATCCTCACAGCCGCCCCGGTGGCGCAGTGGTCTAAGCGATGGCCTCTGATCATTCGTCCGAACAGGGTCCGGGTTCGAATCCCGGTGAGGCATGGATGTTGTGTTTGTCTTACGGCACTGGCTCTCTCCCTTCCCTGGAACCAGTGACCCTAAATTAGGGACGGGCGACTGCTTATAGCCCATTGAGTTGCTCACGGTGGTCGTTAAACCTCCAATAAAAAAAAAAAAAAAAAAAAAAAAAAGAATCCCTCACATGATCCACTGTTACTCTGAAATTTTCAGTCCCCCATATGCGAATGTTATGCTTGTTAACTTTCCCACTTATGTGGAATGTCGATTCGTCGCTGAATATTATACGCTAATTAAAACCATCATCTTTAAAACACTCCGGCATTTCTGTACATATAACCTACATATATATTATTCTACATATTACCAAAATAATGTTTTAACTCGTATATTTAATGAAGAAATAACATTCCTTTATCCACAGAGCTTTCAAAGAGTAGAACTCCATCAGGATAAGGTTACCAGACATACATCCAAACCGGCCTCTCTATTTCTTTACAAAATGAAAAAAGAGACGGGTATATCAAGTCTATGCATTTTGCTTACATTCCTTTAAAGTCCACTGATGTGTCACTAATGGACTATTTTGTCATCGGACTGCTAAAACGAGCGCATTCTAAACGCAAACCTAAAACAATGATTTTGGACTATGGAAAGCAGTGGAAAGGAGTGAATAATACCATTATCATTTTCACTTAGACTTTGCAATAATTGCCGTTTGTAGAGAGTGATTTTTTGCCTCTTTCTAAAAATTTTCCAAACAGTCGGTTGTGCAATTTGTAATTCTCGATGCGATATCGTTGTGAATTTCGTTGGGCTGCATTGGTAAATGACACGAATACGCTGCAGTTATTCATGAGATATACGTGGTTTCCCTGTACTTTTACCGTTACACAAATATACTGTTGTTTAAAATTTCTTGTGCCAGTCGCAGACGGATCGTCTATGTGGCAGTGATTTCTTGAAACATTTTCTGAAACGACGTTCCACAACAGTAACCGAATTCGTTTTGCTTATTACCGGCACACAGAACACCTATTCCACAGCATTTGCGGCGATCTTGCCTGACTGGTGATGATGGTGAAAACGTAGAATATTTTAGTGACTATATAATAAAATCGTTACTGTTGGTGATAGAACGGTGCGTCGTTAGTGTCAATATCACATAAGGCTTTATAAAAGGTCAAAACTGTCTATTTCATTTGTAATAACCCTGTATTTAAAATGCGTTTTAATACTGAGACATTTCCCACATTTTATATGAAACTTGAATACTTTCAAATATATACAGTATATACACTGAAGTGCCTGAAAAACTGGTACACCAGTCTAATACTTGGTAAGTCCCCCGGGATAGCGCACGACTGCAGAAATACGACGGGGCATGGACTAAACTAGCTTCTGGAAATGTGCTGTAGGCAATACACACCATACTTCGTGCAGAGCGTTCCACAATTCGTGTGTATTCCGAGGTCTCGGATTCCTGTGTTGGATAGCGCGCTGTGGCGTCCCGACACTTGTGTGGAGGTGCATTGTCTTGTTTGAACAGGCTCCAACCCATCAGCATGAATGCAGTGACATGAACGGGTGTACCTCGTCAGAAAGGACGCGCACATAGCGTTGGCCGGTCACAGACTTTTGTAGATGTACCAGGGGTCCCAGTGAAGTCCAGATATACACACCCCATACCCTTACAGACCCCCCCCCCACTAGCCGGTACAGTTCCCTGTTGACAGGCGGGATCCATGGCTTCATGGGGTTTGCGCCACACACGAATCCTTCCATCTGCTCGATACGGTTGGAAATGCGACTTGTTAGACCAGACTACTTGTTTCCAGTCATCAAGTGTCCAGTGGAGGTGTTGCCGTGCTCAAGCGAGGCACATAGCTTTGTGTCGTGCATCCATCAAGGTGACTCGAGTTGGGCGTCGGATTCCAAAGCCCATATCTTGCAGGGCACGTTGCACAGTCCGCACGCTGATGCTTGTTGAGGCTCCAGCATTGAATTCCGATGATACCTGCGAGAGTGTTGCACGCCTATCGCGTGAAACGATTCTTGACAGCCGACGATGGTCACGTCCACCCAATGTATTTTTACGGCCACACTGGTATCGTACGTTGGAGGTTTTGTCGGAATTATTGTCGTCACGGTACATCCTTGCAATGGTTACCCGTGAAAATCCGAACTTCGTTTCTACCTCCGAAATACTATGGCCCATCTCACGAGCGCCAACTATGACACAGCGTTGAAAATCGCTTAAATCGTTATTACTTGTCATTCTCATGGCGAAAACAGCTCTGGCAGCTGGCAAGGATGTCTGTCGCTTTATATACATACTGGTGGATGCAACCGAGTACGCGCATAGGGGACGTTGCTATGTATTTTGCATAAGCTCGTCTGTACCAGTGGTTTTGACACTTCAGTGTACATACAGGGTGATTCCTAAAGTCCTAAGTCACCTCAATAACTTGGGAACAAAGACAGCTAGAGCTATGAAAGTAAGATGTGGTATAATAAAACAACCATGCGCTATTGGATGAGAGTGACTGCAGCGCCCCTAGTGGCAAAATGCGAAAGTTAGCTCTCCTATCTCGGAAACCATGAAAGATACGGGAAAGGGATCTATTAGAAACTTGTAGAGCATCAACGAATTAGTAGAAAATGACATATGATAGAAACGGCTGGGGTAAGTAGAAGGCTGGAACCGTGAGGGCAACACAAGGTTTATTATACTCAGGCATGAATACAAATGGAGAACATTGGTCGTATTTAATGCAACATCGGTACTTACATAACTTTGCATTTAACGTAAATAGGGTTCAACATGGCCACCATCTGCTGCAATACACATTTTAATGCGAGACAGAACTTCCCGTTGTACGTTCGCCAGCATAACAGGTGTCACGCTCTCACACGCAGCGACGGTACGCAGTTGGAGATCGTGGAGACTCGTCGGTTCCATCCTGTACACGTGATCCTTTAGGTAACCCCAAAGGAAGAAATCCATGGGAGTTAGATTCGGAGATGGTGGAGGCCACGCTACGGGACCACCATAACCGATGATCTGTTGCCCGAAAGCGTCGAATAGGAAGTGCTGTACCGCTGTTGGTTGATGTGCCGGAGCGCCGTTATGCTGAATCCATAATGACCGTCATCTTGCAGAGACAGATCCTCTAACCACTCAGGTAATGTGTTTGTAACAGCTGCATGTATCTTCGTCGATTTAATGCGCCCTCATAGAACACATGCTCAACAAGTCAGTCCTTCCAGATGCCACACCAGACATTGATCGACCAGCGCACCTGATGCCTCATTTCCGGTGTAAAAATGGATTCTGAACTGCCCAGTAATGGGTGTTTTGTTTGTTCAACACCCTGGCACGTGTGAACTGCGCTTCGTCGGTCCAAAGGGTGTTTGATAGAAAGGCCGCATTTTCTTCTACGGTGTTCATTACAAAATTGCACCAATCTAGACGTCGTTGGTAATCCCCTGGCATCAGTATGAACAGCGGTACTGTACGGTAAGGGTGGGCACAATGCTGATACAAAATGTTCCACTCACAGGATTGTGAAAAGCCACATGCCATACTGACTTCCCCTCGTACTGGCGTGTGGGTTTACCAAACCGTATGCCAGAACATCGACTAGCTGCACATCACGTTTCGGGACGACCCACCGGAATGGGTATTCCAGTGGGTCGGCCCGAACGGGGACGCGCTGCAATACTGCCTTCTCTCGTAGTCGTCGAACCGTGCGACTGATGGTCAACGCTGTCGGCGATGGATGAGTCGGAAATCGTAAGCCATACTGGCGTGACGCTTCCTTCGCGTTGCGTCCGAATTCTCCATATAGCAGTACCATCTCGCAATATTGCTCATTCGAATTGCCTGCCATGTTCTTTACCCGATACTCACGTTACGAATGACATAGCTCCTGACCGACGATCCTTCATACATTGCCGCACTGCGCCTTATACGGCAGGTAAGGCTTTATGTCACACCAGAATTGCATACGACACTCGCAGGCGTGCGGTCGCATGCGTCATACATTTCTCTCTGCTAGACTGTTAGACTGTTACCTCGACAACGACACGAACCGGCTTCGCACAAGTTCGCGTTTCCAGCCTTCTACTTACCTCAACCGTTTCTACTATATGTCATTTCCTATTAATTCGTTGATGCTCTACAAGTTTCTAATTGATCTCTTTCCCGTATCTTTCATGGTTTCCGAGATAAGAGTGCTAACTTCCACATTTGCCGCTAAATGCGCTGCAGTCACTCTCATCCGATAGCGCATGGTTGTTTTACTATACCATACCTTACTTCCATAGCTCTAAACGTCTTTGTTCCCAATTTATTGAAATGACTTAGGACTTTAGGAATCACCCTGTATATATCGCTTTTATCGAAACTGCACTCCAAGCAATTTAAGACGTTAAACCACACACCGTTACAGTATACGTCGCCTTACCTTGTTAATCTTCAAGCTCTTCTCTTGAAGTCTTCATACACAAAACTTCGTGTGTTCCTGGTTCCTGTGGAATGTGACCTAGAATCTCAGTTGAGTCGTCTATGTGTTCGTTTTAATGATATTCAACCTATTCCTTCGTTTGCCAAAATATACATATACTACGAAAGATTGAAGTTAAACACGTGCCTTTGGAATAGCCGTGCCTTTTGAAATATTGTCTTACGACATGATATATTCTTAGTTTTTCGAATTGAAGAGAGATGTTCCTTTTCTTCAATTATGTTTGTGGCCAATATAACACGAATTCGTTACCTATAAATTGTTTTTTTAGAAACATGCAACATTCTATAGCAGTGGCTACGCCAGCAGCTCAAAACTGGGTGGGCTGTTATGGGGGCTAATCATGATAAGAGGGGCGCACAAATTTTGGCAAAAAGTACGTTCATGTGCATTTTACCCGACGCTGGCAATGTTAATCTATGTATGTAGTATGGGAACCGTGGATACGAATCTCTATATGGAAGTTACTATTTCGTCGTAATTTCTTTTTCATAAAGCTGTTTATGAATTTTAGTTTATAACCTGACAAGGAGTATCTCTCTCTCTCTCTCTCTCTATCTGGTTGTTTTAAACTATAATTGCAAAAATGGTGTGTTTCTACTACGCTCTTAGAAATTCGTTCAAAGGACTCCCTTCATTCTCATGAGTACACAACCAGTAAATTTAACAAAAAATTAATTTTTTATAAAAAAAAATAGGGAATTCGAGAAATTCACGTATTATCACATCCAAGTTCCCAATAACCTTAGATGGATGCACCTGCTTTATGGTGCAGCTGCTTAAATATTTTGGAGAGGAAAGGAAGTAAAGAGTGTGCTCAAAGAAAAATTGGATGGGCTGAAGACCACCCCAGCCCAGCGGTAGCATCGCGCCTGCTCTATAGCCGATCGTAACAATTTTAGGTTTTGCTTTGCTAAACAATGCGGTAAAAATGTAGTTTAGCGTCCTAAATCATTTGGCTAAAATTTCGAAAAAAATTATATACAAATTGTAGAGTACTTAACTTGATAGCAAATGGTGAAAAAATTTCATCTTTATAATTAATTTAAACGACTTTTACAGTAACACTTAACTGCAAGTAGGACGATGTTAACAAACGCTGCCTCAGGCCTCACACAGGGTTGAAGGGACGACGTCACGCTTGCAATTCAAGGGAGGAATACTACAAGAGGAACCGGCTACGTTCTTGCCAGGAACGTGTTCCATTTTGTAATGCTAGGCTATGGAAAATAACTCTTAATTTCTGTCTCAATTTTTAACATCATAAGCTGAAAATTGCTTGGTTCTTTCGCATATGGTCCCTTGATGCGGAATAAAAACTATACAGATGCCTTTCTCGCTTCTAGAAAAGCGTTAAAGCAGAGATCGCGTACTCTCCAACGGAGGCAGGATGGCATCTCCGAAAGTGACAGCTTTGGTTCTGGTGCTCACGGCGTTGTTCACAGCTCAGTTTAAAAAATAGAAAGAAAACCTTCGAAAAGCTAATTGGTAATTTTCTATGTGAGTAGCTGTTCGTCGCTTTCCGTTTGAGAGAAAGCGATCTCTACTTTAACGCTTTTCTGGAATTGAGAAAGGCATCTGCATGGTTTCTGTTCCTCATCAAGGAATCGAAAGAACCAAGCGATTCTCAGATTGTGATGTTAAAAACTGATACACAAATGAAGAGCTATTTTCTGTGGCGTAGCACTACAAAATAGAAGGCCGTCCTAGTAAGAACGTACACTGTTCCTTCTTGTAGTACTCCGCCCGCGAACAGCCTGCCGGAGATGACATTCGTTTTCATAGGAGCTAAGGTTGAGGTCCTCGCCGCAGCGTTTGTTGACATCGTCGTACTTCTAGATACGTTTTACTGTAAAAATTGCTAAAATGCATTATAAAGACGAAATGTTTTCACCATTTGCTATCAAATTACATACTTTAAAATATGTATATCCTTTTTTCTTTGAAATTCTCCATTTCTGAAAATTCTTTTCCAGTGTATATTATTTAGAAATCATAAGTTGTTGTGTAAAAAGAAATGGCTCACTTCGCTGTTAAATATAGTTTTTTAAGTGCCCTCCAGAGACTGAAGGTCAGAATCTTGGAATAATCGAAAAAATATTCTGAAGGTTCTCTTTCAGTTCGTTCAAATAAGCTTGTCAGATATGTTACTTCTAAAATTTCTCGAAAAGGACGCTACAGAACACGAACATCTTTAACTGGGTGTGATTTATAAATAATATTTTAATCAGAGCAAGAAATCCGTTTTTTGTACTAATGATATTGAACGTAAATGCAAAGTGAATGTTCTTAAAAAGCTAATTCTTTGTTTAGGCTGCGTTTTCATCAATGCTGGCACTCTTGTACTTCATGAGGATGTTCACAGATGTATTTCTGGCTGTTTCTTGAAAACACATGAACCTTTTGATTCTCGTACCTTGATATTTAAAATACCTAGAGTGATACAAACTTTATATATTTCAGATCTTTCGATAATTTTATTCGCTCGGTAAGACTTCTCTTCATGTTTCTCGAAGATGATATAAACACGGGAAGGAATTTAAAGCATGTAGGTTTTGCTGCTAAATAGATTATTATGCACAAATGTATTAACTTGTCTTTCAGTATTGCAACTTTCCAATTTTTTGTTCTCGTTCTGGGCTGTCATGAATCTTGTCGGCTCATGCAACCCTGCGCTATATAACCTTCTCTCCCCATCCCAGTGCTTAGAATCGACTGCTGTAAAACTGTTAGCGCCTGTCTAAAATTTTTTGTTTGATAATTAGTCCTGTCTGATGTTTCGCCGTCACTTGGAAGATATTCTAAAGATTTTCCTTCAGGAATGCCTTACAGACGAATCTGCGCTGCCTAAATTGCTGCGCCTTGTGCCATATGACTTTAACACGGAGCGTAAACACGCTTGACGAACAGCTTATTAGAATTCCATTTAAAATTTCCGTTTGGCAACTGTTACTCCCTTCGGTTGTGGCGCTATGTAATGACTGACAAATAAAATATTTAGTTATATAGCATTTGTACCCTTCAATGCCGCTTGATTCTGCTCACTGAAATAACAAAATTCCACTGTTTCTGTTCACCACCTTGCCCTCAGCCCGCTTGTGTGGAGCGGTCTTAGGTCCATCCGCCTAAGAAATAGAGAACGCCATTGGCTGCAGACAGCACTCTCGCCGTCTTTAGGATACTCTTTTTCCCCTCTAATCATACCCTTTGGAATCATTCCTAATACTTATCAATGGATCCCGTTCACCTTGCGTTGCATTATGAAAAATATGTTCGGTGGCTGCGGACAAGCAATGGTTTGTTTACATCCGTTTTTCTATTGTTTAACAAGGGTGCATTGAAGGGGTTCAGGAAAATCGCGAATTTTCATATATTTCTTAACGACATCCCAAACTTTTGCTTATTGTATGGTACCTCTAACAAATCCTGTCACATGATACGTATACAAGAAGCGATAACTTTTAATTAGTTTCCTCTGAAAAGCCCGAAACTGTTACAGGAATGGCTAAAATGAAACCTGATGATTTCCAATTTCGATTATTATGGGACTATGAGGAATCGAAGGGAGTTAAGACTTCCTAGTGTTTCTTCGAATTTTAATTTCCGAAAACATGAGAGAAGGAGAAATCTGATTGCATATTCGAATCAGTTACTTGCAAATTAAGTTCTGCGTTCGTTTCCCGAGTACAGAACATAACTGTACTCGCATTTTTTCATTTAATATTCCACATTCATTTTATTTTAAAGTGTTAGGTGTGCAACTTAATTCTCGACCCCTAACCGCAAGCGATCATAGAACGTCGGCAAATGCAAATAGCTGTGTGCGATAATGGCTGATTACAGCACCATCCAACAGCTTTCCAGGCAACCGTAACCGCTCACAGCTGTACTGACAGAAGGGACGAAAGTTAACGGTGAAAGCAATGTCGTTCGAGAAGCAATATTTGAGGCACTGCCTCCTGTTCACGTTTCAGCTGAACAAAAGTGCCGTCGAAGCTCAGCAAATCATTTGTGATGCTATGGGTGAGGCTGCTGTGTCCTACAGTATGTGTAAGAAGTGGTTCCAGTGGTTTAAGAAGGGAAATGTTGATCTCCGTGATGCAGAGCGTCCGGGACAGCCACAGAAAGTTGGCGATGAGGAACTGGATCAGCCTACCACCAGTACCGCCAAACCGAATATCCATGCCAGGAAGTTGTTGTTGTGCATATGGTGGGATCAGCGCGGTGTCGTACACTGTGAGTTGCTTAAACCTGGTGAAACAGTCAATGCTGAGCGTTATTGTCAGCAACTCATTTGTGTGAGTGCTGCAATGGAGGCGAAAAGGCCATACGCCGGCAAGGGTAGAAGGTCGGTCCTGTTGCTTCAGGATAACGGGCGTCCTCACACCGCGAAAACGACTTTAAACACGATCTCCGACCTGTGATGGGAGATTTTGTCCTACCCGGCGTATTCTCCAGACTTCGCCCCGTCGGATTATCACCTCTTTCGTTCCCTGCAACATCACCTGAGTGATACACACTTGAATTCTGTCGAGGAGGTCCACGCAAGCATTGATGATTTTTTTATCAACTCAAAACAGCCCTCTTTTTTCCGCGGTGGCATTCAGCAGCTCCTGGCCGGTGGCTCAAATATATCCAACACGACGGGGATTATTTCCCTGATTAGGTACGTATTTGATTTGCTATAATTTGCTGTCAACGTGTCGTGCCTGTGGCCGAGAATTAAGTTGCACACCTAATAGATTGCACAGCATGAGACAGTGGGAATTTTTTTTAATCCCAGTAATTTCCATATCAAGTAATTATCTGGGCTTCTAAATATTTTGTTTTTGCTGAAAAAAACTTTCCCTGACTTATTTTTAAAATGTTTCGCTAACGTTTGTCAATAAGAATGTGAAAATTTAATTTATCGTGCATGAGAAATACTGCATCAAAGATTTTACTATGAGTAACGGCGATGTTGTCCTGCATCTCTTTGAAATAAACATCGAATTCAAAATTGTCTTCGTGTACTTTTGCCCTTTTGATTTGTTCTTTTAAGAAATGCATTTCTCTTTCTTCGTCCTGCAGTTCTACTAATTCGTTGGCATGCTCCAAGACGTTAAATTTCAAAACTTTTGCCCACAATTAGGGGTAATCTCGTAGCGACGGCATTGAATCAGCAGGCATTTTGTTTCGGAACAATCCACTTCTGACGCCACATAAATAAGGTTCATTAAGCCAAGTTGTTTCCAATTACCGAAGAAGTCTCAGTTTTTCAAATTTAAGCGCGTTTGGGTTTTTCAAATTTAAGCACATTTGGGTTTTTCAAATTTAAGCGATTTGGGTTTTTCAAATTTAAGCGCATTTGGGGTTTTCAAATTTAAGCGCATTTGGGGTTTTCAAATTTAAGCGCATTTCATGAGGATTTTCAAGGAATTCTGAAATACGAGTGCACAAGAAAGACTTCTAAACGTTCCATTACTACTAGTGGTTCACCTTCATAGAATATCAAGGTGTGACAGCTGCGAATGCCCTTTCCAATGTAGTACTAGCAACGTTCTACAAACAGGAATAATGTTAAGGATTATCTTAAGAATTTTTTTACAATCCTAAAATGCTTGTACGTTAAAAGACTTTGAAATGTTCAGTCACATTTCGGAACATGAACAAAAACTGAATTCGCTTAAGACACCGACGTATGCAGCAGCACATGCAGTTTCGAACTGTATGATGAGGACCTACGGTAAATAGTTTTATGCGTAAGCATAACAAGCTGGACCAAGGAGAACAATAACCTCTCCATTATTCCTTCAAATGAACGCATTATCTAAAAAAAGTACTCGAGAAGAAAGTCAAAATTTGCTGCACAGTTAATCTCGAAAATATGAGAACTAAATTCTGTGAAATGTTATACGTAAAGATTTGGTAATTTTGCTCCCCTGCCTCCACCCAAAGAATATTAAAAACCTCGCTTATTATGATACGTATTTTCTAGCCTTTTTGAAGTAATTTGAAAACATGGTACTTGTTTTCACGGTAGGGAAAAAGTGCGACGTACGCTTTTTAAGCATGGAATTTAACGCAAATTGGTGGAAAACTTTACTATTTTAAAGGATTAGGAAATAATTTCACCGAAGTATTTACCTGTGAGTACGACGCTGTTGAAGAGTAGCTGCGGCGACGGCGCGAAGGTGTAGTCCGTTGAAAGGATGCTTTGTTGACAAGCAGAAGTAACGGGCGGAAGAATACAAGAGAAACCGGTTGCGCAGTGGCAAGGCATCTGTGCATGTTGTACCGATACGCTACGCGCATGAAATAGGTACGCATTACGCACCATTGTTTTTGTTGTGTCCTTAAGAGTAATTTTCAGCTAGGATGACTAAGGAATTGCCAAATATAGTTGTATCTGGGAAATGTGTGCGAAACGTGAATTCATGCATGTATGATGCAAAAAGTCCTCTTCGGGTGTCAAACTGGCATCTTCCCTGGAACCAGTGACCCTAAATTAGGGACGGGCGACTGCTTATAGCCCATTGAGTTGCTCACGGTGGTCGTTAAACCTCCAATAAAGAAAAAAACTGGCGTCTCAGCTTCATTTTCAGCTGCATCCACAAATTTTCCACATTCTGGGTGTGAATTTCTGGATCGCCCGGCTTCACAAAATTTTCACTTTGGATGAAATACCATAACTCAAATTCTCTATTTCTGCATAATCCGCCCAACCATCAAAAATAGTGTGAGATCTAGGTAGGATGTGCTGTAGAATTAAGCGTTGTGGTGTTCGGGCTTCGCGATTACGAACCCCAGCAAGAAGCACTTTCCTGAGTGTCTTTCTATGCCACCGAAAACACAGTGTCTTCTCTTATAACGACCTCTGTTGTATTTCCTGAGGAGAAATAAGTCTCGTCTATTTGAACCATTATGGGCTGACCATTGGCAGCAAAAACTCCCTGGGGTTCAATGTTGCGGCGAAGGTATTTGTCGCATTCTTCAAGACAGAAATTGCATCAATCCACGATAGACTTTTTTCCAAGCACAACTTCGTGGTGAATGAGTTTTTCTGAATAATCCTTGCTCCAGCAGTAGGCCATGACTGCGATTTTTTTCCAAGACAAATGGCAGCGTCCGGGAAACGATGAATATCTCATGCTTTTTGTAAACTGGCATTTACTACATTTCCATCACTTCTCGTTTATTCCTTGTGAATATCAAACTATTCTACATAGCTGACCACAGCGTGAACAAATGCATGTATTTTTAGCAGCCCTCGGCGCGCCAGCATTTCATTGCTATCTCGATAGTGTTGGTGGCTCTTTCCAAAGTTGTTAGCCTCCACACTTCGTTACGGACAGCACGAAATGTTAAAATTTCATTCTCTAGCACAATACGACATGAAGCTCTCGGCCTCCCTGCCATACTTCAAAATGTAAATGGATCCAACTTTTATAATCTGCAAATTATCCGTATCAGGACGACAAAAGTTCATCTACGAACAAGGCGTTATTAGCAGAAGCAATAGTGTAGTGGGAGAACAAATGAGCAACACATGTACACCGTTCAAACCAGAACCAAAACTTTCGTTACAACTAGAACCAAAACTTTTTATTTAGCACTCCTGCCTAACATGAAGAAAGTCATATTCGTACATTTCATTTCGATTAACGACATGATGTACCAAAGAACGAAATCATTCTTAGCATGTTTTTCTAAAACAGTGAGAAAACGTTTAAGAACTATTTCCTGTGGCGTATCAGTAAAACACGCATCGCTCTCTTGCCAAGAACACACCCCGTTGCAGTTGCAGTCTTCCGCGCGTTCATTGCGAGCTCCTGCGGACCTTCCCTCCAACGGACCTCCCCTCCAACGGACCAAAGCTTCACGTCGCCGCCGCGGCGTTGTGTTAAGTCTCCTGCGGCTACTCTTCGACAGCGCCGTACACTCAGGTAAATACTTCGGTAAAACTCTTTCCTAATCTTTTAAAACAATAAAATTTTGCACCATTTGTCATTAAATTCCATGCTTAAAAAAGTGTACGTCGCACTTCTCCCATACCGTGAAATGTTTCCGACGAAATAATTTAGGACGCTAAACTACACATTTGCCAACCAAACGTCTAGCACAGGTTTTCGACGCATTGCAACGTGAACGATCGTTCCAAGTGCTGAAAATGTTTTAAAACCCGTTTTCAAATCCTGGTTTTCCC
The DNA here is from genome assembly GCA_039090855.1 of Macrothele yani. Lineage (NCBI taxonomy): Eukaryota > Metazoa > Arthropoda > Arachnida > Araneae > Macrothelidae > Macrothele > Macrothele yani. The sequence goes on from CM077023.1 coordinate 47,696,043, forward strand.
AGTTCGGTATTGATATAACTCTGCTGCGACATTTCACAACAGAGAACTAGAATAAGTAAACACTTCAAAAAAAAAATTTGAGTAGAACATTCTTAAAAATATAATTTTTTTTTTTCGAATATAATGCTGATAACTTTATTCCTTAAATGTATTCTATGGAAATTGCGTATAAATACAAAACATCTGAGAAGTGCTTCAAAATAACATTTGAAATGGTAATTTAAAGTAATTATTATAAAAATATCGGGATTTATTTTCTGTTGTGTGTTATGTTATAATCATATTTGAGAAAATGTGTAAGCTAACATCCGATAACCTACAAGTGTTATCAAGCTAGATAACTGTTTGGACAAATCACAAACGCTCTCCATAAGGTGTTTCATGCTTTATTACCGTTAAGATGCGATAAATTTAGTTGTAACGAGCACTCCGGTATTGCCATGAAAGGTAAATTTCAGGTCATCAAATTTTCAGTTTGAACGAAACATTTAACTAGCTTCGCGTCTCAGAAGCAAATTAATTTTTTGTGCTCTCCCATGATAATCTACACGTAATTTTTTGGTTTTCTATACAAGAATTTCCAAATATAACAACTGCTTCTGTAATTAATTTGTTAAAATATAAGACATGCAGGATAGCTTTGAAGTTGTTGTTGTTAAGTTCTTGTGACGATTTCTCCGCGTATGATTTTAAAATTATCTATGTCCATTAATTATCCAAGGTCACTTATCGTAAAGGTTATTTTTAGTTTAGGAGGCACAGGATTCGTGAGATGGATACCTGTTGAAGTCCGATCATCTGGCATATAATGCTAAAGTTAAACTCCAAGTGCCTTGAATTCAATATTACTGAAATATCTCTTTATACAATGGCCGTTCCATAAAATCTGAGAGCAATTCTTTTTTGAGTAGGCAACAGTGCGAAGGATCAAAATAACCAGGCAGACGACTAACTGAACTGAAGATATATCTATGGTAACAGTACTAGCCGTGGCAGACGATTTTGGTTTTGTTATTACGCAGTTCTTTAAGGTACGTCTGCATTTCGCCATACAGCTATGGATGTGAGTGATTCAGAGTTAAAAAGTGAAATGCGTTGTACGATAAAAATTTGCTATCATTTGGGTAAAACGGCCCCAAAAACAGTTGATTTAATGAAAAAAGCTTACAAAGATAAATGTTTAGGTGAGAGAACGATTTTTAGATGGCACCATGATTTCAAAAAAGGGCGTTTGTCAAAAGAACTCGTTCCTAAGCCTGGTCAACCTGAAAGTGTTGTTACGTAGCGTATTGGTAACACTGTTTGAGCAATCCTGCAAGAAGATCGACGAATGACGTGCATAGCGTTGAATAGACTAGATTACTTACAAAATAAACTCATAGCGGTATCAAATAATATTTCGAAAACGTCGGTATTCCGCATTCTACGCGACAAATTACTGCTGCATCGTGTGGGTTCCAGATGGGTATCTCATCACCTTACGAGAGAACAATTGTTAGCCATAGTTCAGGTGTGTCATGAGTCGAAACAAATGATTCCAAAGGACCCAAACTTTCTAAACACAGTAATAACGGTCGATGAAGCATGGGTCTACATGTTCGACCCCTTCACGAATCTCGCAACGAGTGTCTGGAAACACACTGACTTGCCTCCTTCAAAACAAATCCGCCAAACCAAATCAGCTTGAAAGGTGATAATGATTATTTTCTTTGATCATAAAGGTGTAGTCTACCAGCATGCCGTTCCTCGGAAAATTATTGTCAATGTTGAGTATTACATTTCAGTCTTGAAGCGTCTGCGACGATACATATCGATTAAGCAATCGGAACTGGTGGACAAGTGGACCCCACACCATGATAACGCCCGCTCACATGTGGCTGCTTGTGTTCAACAGTTTCTTACGAAATGCAACATTGAAATCATGCCACAGCCTGCCTACAGTCCTGACCTCGCCTCGTGCGATTTCTGGTTGTTTCCCACAATGAAGGAGAAGTTTCGTGGTGCAACACTCAACACATGTTTTGACGTTATCCAATCTGTGCAAGGGTCGCTGAAGCCAAAAATGTATTCAGGTATCTTTTCGGGGTGCTTAGCCCCCGAAAATCTATGAATCCCCCCCCCTAGGTTTTTGGGCGGTCTCCCATTATATTTAGTCTAATTGTGTTCGTTTATAATTGAATATTTAGAGAAATTAATTTAAAAAATTAAGAAAATTAGAGAAAATATATTAATAATAAAAAAAAATCCACATGGACTTCAATCTGAAATTTCTATCATCCTTTAGCAAAACATTAAACAACCCTTGCTGAAGGGGCAATTAATTCGGACTACCGCAATAAAAACCTAATTCCACACAGCAGAGATGTTTGCACTGCAATACCTCATCATATTTTGGAAGCTGGTATTCAGTTTTATTTCTGTGTTCTGGATACATACGTTTAAGCCTCAGTGCAGCTAACATGACGTTAGTGTTTCCAATACAGCAAAACATTGTAACAATAGCAAATTATTAAAATTTGTTCATATAATAAGGTCTTTTTTTCTGGGCGGTGGTGGTTTACACTCTGTGACAATAAAAAAAACGAGTCACCTCAAGCTGCTATCGAAACAGTTAGTTAGTTTTGGGTTTTTTTTTACTACTATTTGCTATTCTAAATTACCTAAAGGGGCTGAAACCAAATGGCAGGGGAATAGCTTACACCATACGTTTTCAGATAACTCTGTAATGATTCCTTAATAATCAGAAACACGCTTGTAGTGAGGCGAGGACATTTTTACCATTCCTAATGTCTTGGGGAAATATTTTCCAGCACAGCCTTACCTTTACTAAAGTCATCAATACTTTACACCACCCCTGGTGAAATCCATAGTCCATTACTGAATTAAATGTATAACATTTTTAATCACTTGTATGTGCAAATTTCTTGGAATCTGTTTTTGCTTTATAAGAGCATAAGAAAATTTTTATACTCTATTCAATTTTTTTATATATATTAATATATTGTATATAAAATTTGTAGTTGTAATTTCGTCAGTTGTTTTATTTCGAGTTTATTCTCCTTACAATTCACATAAACATAAATTACGTGTTTATGTATTTTGTTCCCGTTTCCAAAATTTAACACTGTTACTTCAAATGCATTTAAATTCCATCGATGCGAAATTTTGTTTCCTTTAAATTCCTACGACTACTGCTGTCATTCCACGCTATGAAATTTGAGAAAAAGAAGAATGGCCATAAGAAAATATTTTTCACTCTTGGGTGATCGCTTTTGGCTTGATTGATCTTCTTTTGGCCTGACTGATCTTGAAATAAAAGGCGATTCTTTATTTCGTATATTTTAGTGAAAGCAGTTCATATAATTCGTAAAATTTAAATTCTTATTAACAGCCCTTCAGAAACCGGGTTAGCGGAGTCGATGCGTATAGCTAATGATAATTAACAGAGGTGCGATTTTTGCCTGTTATACACTTCTGCTTCGCTTATTTTAATCTTCTTTGGAAGATGTTTAGGACCTTTCATTTCTCCCTTATATTTCGAAACCGAGGATTTATTGGAGCCGCCTAGGCATGTGGTACCGTTACTGCTTGCAATCTTGTGTTAACGCACGAACCCATGTCAAGAATCTGATATCTCGTGGGATTCGTTTCCTGAGTTACTAAACAATTCACTTCCCAAATTTTCAAGCTTCTGTGTCGCCTTTTGATTCACTTCCCAAATTTTCTAATATCGCGTCTAAGAAGAAATATAGTGACACATACAATTATAAATTTACATTTATGAAATATTTCTCTACAAGGTGAGGAAATACTAAAATAAAATATTGCTCTAGCTTAACACTCAAGATTTGAAATGAGTTCTTCAATTCTGAGAACAGTGGCCATATTTGAAGTTAGATAGCAATAATGCTGGAATTACTTCTTTGCTTTTGCAAACTGTTCCATAGAAATGCAGGCTGTACTTCTAGCCATGGCCTGTTCTACCGTTACCTTCGAGATTCTTGAAGGCCTACCAACTCGTGGCGTCCATTTAAGTGACGTCACACCTCATCGATCTACTGTCCGTGCTGTCGCTACGCCTAACTGTGTGACTTGTGTTTTTATGGTTGTCCATGCTTGCGTGATTTGTTTCAACTAACATTTTGATTATAGTTTTTTATATACCAATAATTCAGTGAGTTAGGTATTTGATTAAGCCACATCCGTGTTGTGTTCCCGGCTGCCGTGGAAATTATAAAAACGGGCCCAACGCCAAAGTTCGAGTTTATGGATTTCCAAAAGACGAAGATCTGTGTGCCAATTGGATTCGTGCCATTAAAAGGGATAACTTCACTGCTACGCCACATAGTAAGGTATGTACTTAGAACATTTTTTTAATCTAATTTTTCTATTTCTGTGAAATATTCAGTGATATGCTATATGTATAAAATCTACTTCTAATACAAAGTGCTTCCATTCATTACTGTATGCATGTGGTAGCTTCAGAATGAATTAACATTTATATTTCACTATCGCTTGAATATGCTTCAATAAATGCAGCTAACACTGAACGTAGTATTCTTTAATCTCAATCATTAAAATTTACTGGATGGTAACTCGTAGCTAAGTATTATTGGAAATTCGTAGCTAAGTGTCATTTATGTAGTATATTCTAAATTAGTACCTTTGCCGCTCAGTAATAACTGAATTTGTATTTAGTAACTGCACTGTAATTTATTATATTCACACACATTTTACTGGAGAAAATATTGTTTCAAGTATTAGGGTCACCTCAGAGTAGCATGCATCCAGACATTCAGATGAGTTGCTGTCTAGGCATATGAATATGCAGAGGTACACACAGTATACACTATCCCAAATATATACCTTTATAGAGGTACCAACTGCAGCCTCTAATCGGATAGTAACACGAAGCCAAGAGGTGAAAAAAACTACTAGTCTTTCAGAGAATGGACACCCTAAGTTAATGACTTGTAGTTTAATAGTAAAATTGTTGCGCAGCGGACACTCACTGAAATTTATAACACTGACACGCTGCTACAGAAGTCTCTTTCAAGTATGAAACAATACGGGTGAATTTCCGCCAGTGTAGAGATCTGCGCCCTCTCCCACATATTACAAGGCTTGAAAAACATCTGCGAAGTTACATGCCCGGCTGGGCATGTGTAGAAATTACTTACTTTCCCAGATAGTAAAAGCTAGATGCCCATGAAAATTTATTTTTAAGGTAAAAAATCAACACTTTTTTTTTTTTAAATAAAGAAACGAGCCTTGTTTTCGTGTTTTGCATTTCCATTTTAAGGGTCTGTATTCAAAATATTCAATGCACTAAAGCGTGTATTAAGTTTTAAGAAGATGTTAAGGTTGAAATTGGCATGATGATGAAATTGGTTTTTTGAGAAATTTGGTGATTCTGCCATGTTCCTTTCATTAAAATTTTTGCCCTTTGTCACTAAACACTGGAGGCTGGTTCCATCAGAAGCTTGTATCCCGTAGCTGACTATATACAACATCTGGAGCGAGACCACAGGTTTAGCCAGGGTGGATCCTTGTGTACGAACCCCTTTTGAGGGGGATTGAGTACGAATTTTGGTAAATGTGTAGATTAATGTCCTAAATTATTTTCATCAGAAAAATATTATTTCCTGGAAAAAGTGTGACTTACAGATTTTATATTATGGAAATCAATTGCAAATGGTGCACAATTTTCATGTTTTAATTGTCTCCTTTCCAAGAAATCTGTGCACTGTATAAGAAAGATGCACAAAATGAGAGCTTTTCTGCAGTATACCTCTGATGACACTATAAATTTCAGAAACAGTTTTAAAAGGGGGTCAACGATTATTATTTGCTGCGAAATCACGTCTTCCCTTAATCACTTGCACTATGTTTCTATGGATGATACTTCTCGACGTACCCTTTGCATGCCACCAGCAGTCAAAAATTGTCGCCATCGTACAATTCACATTGTGCTGGGCACGTCCGTTGTTAAAGCAGGGATGGAGCAGGCGTTTCTTATCAGAAGGGGGAAGGGTGCTTGGAATCGCGCTCCCTCGAGTTCCAAAAGTTCCCTACTTTCACTCAAATAGCACACAGTTTTTACATTCTCATACCTCCGTTATAAGAAAATATTATGATCGTTCAAAAACAGTACATTCAGTTTTTGGCATAATTTTACTAAAAATGTTAAACTACGTAGATATTCAAGAACCAAGCAAGTCGTAAAAGTTATGAGAACACAGACAACACAACACTCAGCGGAAATGCAGAATGAAAAATGAACTAGCACAGAACAAATGAGCATCATATAGTGAACCGTTAACAATGGGAAGAAGCTTTCACTTCATTGCGTTAGCTAGTGTGGATATACAAAACCTCATGAACTTATTCGACTATTTATTTACATTAACATCACCCGCACATGTAGGGGAAACATTAAACTAACTTGGAAGAACACAGTCATGACTAGTAAAATAGCATTATTGTGGTGCCACTGGTTATTCATCAGTATGCAAAAAAAATCCTACCATCTGCAAGAAGATATATCATATAACCTTTTTGCCAGTGGTGAATTTGAACCATGTCTTCCTGCTCCGGAGCAGTTGTTCTCCATTTAAAAGAAAAAATTCAATATTAAAAGATTTTTTTATAACAAAATGCATGTTTTCCTATTTCTAACAGTCACTTCAAAACCAACCAATCATTATAGTAAACATTTTGTCCTTTTTCTTTTTTAAAGCCAAATTCAATTTTAAAATCGGTACTTAATCTGTCCATAGTGGAATCTGCCATTTCCATGACTCATAAAATTGTTATCATGGCAAAGTGTACAACGCAGTATCGATTTTTGACGTTTGATATCACTTAAAACATGTTTTCTCAATCCATAGTAACATTTTTTTAGTGTATTAAGAGCTGAGTAAAAATATTTTATTTTGTTTAAATCAAAATTAATGTTCCAAAAACACTACTGCGTGCTTTCGTTCCCTGTTGAGTCACGTTTCTTTGGCACAAGGTGCAAAACAAACGTGACGCAACAGGGAATGAAAGACAGCAATAAAAAGCTAAAGTTCCCATTTGAACTTCAATTCGTTTCTTAACAAAATTAATTATTGCTCTTTTTTGTCTGTTGATGAGCACGAAGTGACTAATAAATGGAAAATCATATATTTCCGGAAAAACTTAATAAAATGCGAGCTGCTGATGTGGGTTTGCGACGTCAGAGTTCCAGCTGAAACTCAGATGTCCATTGTCATTACTTCCTGCCCAAACTTCAGTATGGAAAACAACCGCGTCACCTTTCTCGAAGAATAAATCTATAAATAGATTGCACCCAGTTATTAACTGAGCATAGAATTGTCTTTCCCCACGTGCAAGTTGGATGATAGAAAATGATCTTGCTAATTCATAGGAGGGTTTTGAAAAATGCAAATAAGTTTTTTAGTATTTAAAAAATAATTTGACCGCCAGACCGTTGTGAGAGGCAAATTTTCGAGCTTGGCGAGTAAAGCAACGTTATCTACCGGCCATTTGTTTTATTCAGTCGCCACACGGCTAGAGGTAACCACTAATTTTTATATCTTTTCTTGAAACCAGGGCCTTAAATTAAGGACTGGCGACTGCTTATAGCCCTTTGAGTTGCTCATGGTGTAACGTATACTCTAGATTCAGTTTCCTTTTGATTTTACTATCTCTTGTTATTTTATTTTCCTATGCAAATTATTTTCTCACTTAACGAGATGTTATTTCTCCCGCTGAATGATATGTGGCAATGAGTGTAAGTCATGACGTGGTGGTATGCAGTATAAATAGGCGCGCTCAACGATACCAAAGGAGAAACTTCTTTTTATGTGTAGAAGAGAGCTTCGTTTTGTGTAAGGAAGCTTTGTTTTATGTGGGAGCTTCGTTTCATGTGATTAGGTTCTTCTTCATTATTGTGATGCGATTCTACGAAAGTTCGGATATTGAGTAGTAGTGTGATCTGTGGAGTGTGTGTGAGTTGGATAATACCAGGAGTTCGCTAATAAAAGGTTTTTAAGTAAGTACGTTTTTCTCAGTTCATAGTACTGTCAGACCTCTGTCTGGACGTTAGGTCTTTTTCATTAAGTGTCTCCATTAACAACCAGCATAAAACTTTATTCATTATAATTACTACACATAACTACCAGATAAAAAAAATTATTCATTATAATTGGTGCCCGCACATTTCTCGAACACGAGGTGTTGACAATTAGCTACCTATGTCTTCATTACCTGAGATAACTTCACTATTTCACCCTAAATCAAGTTTCGGGGGTGGTGGTGTTGTTTTCGACAATTTGCAAGAAGCCTGTCGGTCTAACTTTGATGTTAATGATTTACAAGTACCCAGGCATTCCTCAACATTTCGTCATTCACCAGCTTCCTATCACTCTGAGTCGCGGGTCGTACCTGAGGTATTTCAATCCTCTCACAGAAGCAAAATGCTTGCACATTTCGTGCCGCATGAAGGAACAATTACTTTCAATGGTTTGGAGGGGTCCTTGAAATTTTTCGAGGATTTGGAAGATCATTTCGACTTATACAATATTCCTCAAGATTGCAAGGTGCAAATAGCAGGCACTTGCTTGAAAGATACCGCTAAGACCTGGTATCGGCAGTGGAGAGTATCGAACCCGGATTCTCATTATGAGAATTTCCCAGCGAAATTTTGGAAGTCTTTCCTTCGACCTCAGTCGAGCTGGCCTTGCACAACAACTTTTTTCTCGTAAGCAAGGACCCAACGATAGCCCTGTTGCGTTTGCTTTAGAAACAACACGCTTGTATAACTTATGGGATCCACATGCCAGTCATGTCGACATGTTGGACACCCTATTGCAACAGCTCGATCCATTTCTACAGGATTTTCTTGAGGTCCGACATCCTGCTACAATTCATGAATGCCTTCGCCTCATACGAACGTATGAGGAGCGACACGGCAAACATGGTCCAACTCACCATGCTCGGGTACCCCGGGAGGCTTATTACGAAAATCCTCAGCAGCGTAATAGGCCTAATGACTTTCAACGCGAGCGTACACAGGTGCACTTCCAAGCATCATACGTCCCACCGCATAGAAGAGTGGTACACCAACCGCTAGTTTCTAATCAATTTTCTGGGTACAGTACAAATGCACAGTATGCTCGACCCCGTTCCAATCCGCAGAATTCGGAACGTTTTTATGCTAAGGGCAATGATGATTTTTCTGCCCGTGCTGAGGGAAGAAGTAATAGCAGTGGAAATTTCAACAGACATGCGGAGTTCCCACAGCAGTTTTCACGAAGTTTTCCTAAGCGTGAAAACTTTCCCGATACCCGGCAGGGCCGAGGTTTCAGACCGCATGATAATACAACCAGGAATCCTTTAAACTTCCAAAGGAAGTAGACCAAGGAGTCGGTACTTCTTCCTGATACCAAGCATTCTGACCCTAACATAGTATTATTGACTGTCCAAACTCCTCAGTTGCCTGATGTGTTATTGACAATTGAAGATATTATTGGCGAGACAAAGTTCGACACTGGTTCTGAAATATCAGCCCTAAATACGAGGTTTTGCACTGAAAGTTTTCCTGCAATCCACGTCCAGCCTGCGACGCAGTATTTGCGAGGTGCAAATAACGAAATATTCAGTATCACAGGAACTGTCACATTTTCTCTAGGGCTGGGAAAGGCTCGTTTTACGCATTCTTTCCTGCTCATAGATGACCTACCTGTTAAATGTCTAATAGGCATGGACTTTATCAATACTTTTCAAGTTACCCTGAATTTCATACAACATGTTATTTCCTTTCCGGAACCTGTCGAAGTGATTCCTAAAGATCCTATAGACATAACGAATTTGTTACTGAGTAACCAACTGAATGAGAGGCAACGAAACCAGCTTTCTCTACTGTTGCATGAAAGACCTGGTTTATTTTCCTAACAACCTGGTTTCACACAGGTGGTTTATCACGTCATTGACACTGATGGTTCGAAACCGATAGCGACAAAACCTTACCCTTGTGCTCCCCATAAAAAACAGGAAATGCAACGTCAAATTTCCGAGATGATTAAACAGGGCATAATACGGGAATCAACAAGCGCCTGGGCCGCACCTGCTTTTCTTGTTCCAAAGAAACAACCCAACGAATTTCGTTTCGTGACATATTTCCGCAAGCTAAACCAAGTCACGAAAGTGAGCAATTATCCACTACCTGTCATGTCGCATATTTTGCATGACCTGTCGTCAACTAAATGGATGTCAACCTTGGATTTGGCGAGTGGATATTGGCAGGTGGCGGTACATCCAGACTCCGTCGATAAAACAGGCTTTGCCACTCCTTTTGGGGCTTATGAATACCTGCGTATGCCCTTTGGACTAGCTTCTGCACCTGCTACTTTCCAAAAGCTTATGGATACGGTTCTCAGACCTGTTCTAGGTCCCCATGTGCATGTATATTTGGAGGACATTATTATTACATTCGGGACTTTTGACGAGCACCTTTCTCTGCTCAAACAGGTGCTCCAACTCATATACAATGCTGGCTTGACGTTAAAACCTAGTAAATGCCAGATAGCGAGAGACGAGATTGTATATCTGGGGTTGAAAATCACTCCCTACGGCTTATTTACGGATGATGAAAAAATTAGGCCTATTGTTGACTTTCCTCGGCCAAAAACAGCCAAAGAACTATTACGCTTTCTGGGAATGACCGGATGGTATTAGCAGTTCGTCCCTGCTTATGCTACAATCTGTGAGCCATTGTATGCTTTGAAACGTAAATACAAGAAGTTTGTTTGGACACCTGAGGCTAACGCTGCATTCGAAACACTGAAGTCTGCATTGACTCAGCCTCCGGTGTTGGCTTTCCCGGATCATACTAAGGAATTTGATATTTACACTGACGCATCCGGAGTTGGTCTTGGTTGCGTTTTGTCACAAGCTGGGCATCCAATAGCTTTTGCGTCCCGTAATTTAGCCAAAGCTGAACGCAATTATTCAGCTACGGAACGCGAATGTCTTGCTGTAGTGTATGCTCTTGACAAATTTCAATGTTATCTCAACGAATTGACAGTAAATATAATTACGGATCATTCTGCCCTTCAGTATTTGAATTTTGCTAAGCACCTCTCTCAAAGACTTATGAAGTGGTCTCTTAAGTTACAGGCGAGCAATATCAAAATTTCGTACCAGCCAGGTCATAAGAATCAATTACCGGATGCATTGTCTCGCGTCCCGATTAATGTGGTTCCCATAGAAACTACTCCTGGATGTCAGCCTTTACTTTTAATAGCTGATATAACATCCAGAGAGCAGATCATGGCAGAATTAGTAAATGATCCAGATTTTGGGGATATCTATAATTTTTGCTTGCGGGTTCGCCACTACAAAGTGACCCTTCTCTGGCTGGGAGGTCACAGCATTTTGAAGTCATAGAGGGTCTTCTTTACTATACGAAATCTAGGACTACTAGGGCAGAGTTTCGCCCATGTATTCCGCGAACCCTTAGAATGGCCCTTTTAAACGAATTTCATGACAAACCTATTGCAGGCCATTTAGGTATTCGCAAGACCCGTTGTAAATTGCCGGATGTTGCCTATTGGCCTGGCATGTACCAAAGTGTGCTCGCATACATTCAATCATGTTACTTGTGTCAGATTTATAATTACCGTAATGTAAGACCGGCCGGTCACTTGAAATCTAGTTCAAGTTCTCATGTTTTTGACATTATTTCAATAGATTTATTGGGACCTTATCCTTTATCTGTTAAAAACAAAGCTCGTTACGTTTTAGTATTAACTGATAATGTCTCTAAATGGATCGAAGTTTTTCCCATTAAAGCCGCTACGGCGGAAGTTATTTGTAATGTATTAATTAATGAAGTATTCTCTAGATATGGTGCACCTAATAAAGTAGTTTCGGATAATGGTCCCCAATTTATTTCTGACATTTTTGAAAGAATGTGTGCGAGACTACACATAAAGCATAAATTCATTTCCCCATATCATCCCCAGAGTAATCCTGCGGAACGAGTAAACCGCACGCTAGTGAAAATGATTGCTACATTTGTCGTGGATCATCATGAACGATGGGATGAACATCTGGAGCTTTTTTCGTTCGCCCTCCGCTCGTCTGTTCACGAATCTACTAAATTTACTCCCGCAGAACTTTTTTGGGGTCGAAAAATTAAGACCCCTTTTGAAAATTTAACGGGGATTATCGACAAACTAAACCAGCGACTAACTCCGCAATCAGTACGAATCATGGCAGAGAAAGCTCGTGTTGTAATGCTAGGAGCACAAGCGGCTCAAGCAAGATATTATAATACTAGGCGTAGGGAACCAGATCTTGTCGTTGGAGATCTCACTCTCGTGGAAACGCACTTCCAGTCTTCTGTTTCTCATACTTTAGTGAAGAAATTTGCACCCAGCTACGAAGGTCCATATCGGGTGGCAAATGTGTTTGAAAATAACATTGTTCTTGAAAAACCTGACAATCAATTTCAATACGTACACGTTGCTCAGTGTCGCAAGTATCATGAACGAAATATCGATTTTCTAATCAACTCTACTCAACCTTCTGTTCCACAGACTCAAGAGTCTATATCTCACAATCAACCTCCAGAAATTTTGGACGAACCGACAAACCTTTTTGAAGAATCTCCAGTGATTTTTTCTTCACCCTCCCCTCCTCAAGACTGGCTTCCAAAAACGCAACCTGATTCTACCATAAGACGACGGCTCGAATCAAGTTCTTCAAATTCTAGTATCGTTCCTTTCCCTCCAACCATTGCCAAGACTATTGTTGTACCATTCCCTAATAACTCTGCACCAACACAAGCTCCTCCTTCCTTGAATACCTCGTCAGAGAAGTATTCCTACAGGCAGAAATAAACATCGCCCTGCACGACCACTAACTTACAGCAGCGACTCAGAGTCATCAAATATTTCTGATTTATCAGATATCGACAATAGTTTGACGATTCCTAAACGTCAGACACAAATTCCAAACCGTCCAGCAACACCAAAAGCTGGTCGAAAACGCAACTTGTCTCCTCAATCTGCTTCGCCGCAACAGCGACGAAGGCAGAGATCCTTGCATCCGCCCGGGTTTCGCCCCTGGAACTTATGCTCAGGGCAAACAGGGCCGATGCCTGCTTCTACTCTCGTGCCCAGAGGTAGAAAGCGAAAACAAGCGATGTGGCCGGAGTCACGTCCCTTAAAAAGAATGCTGGAAGGACAACACGGGCCCCAGCACAAAGGGACGACATATCAAAAGCCTGGGAGAGCCCGTTCCTGTCAGCCGCAGGAATTTCCTGACCGACGGACTTCAGCCGTTCCTGACCGTTCCTGTCAGCCGCAGGGATTTCCTGACCGACAGACTTCAGCCGTTCCTGTCAGCCGCAGAGATTTCTTGACCGACAGACTACAGATGTTCCAGATCCATTCAAGTCCCTGAAAAGATCGACGCCACCTGAATTTACCAGTCCGATTAGGCCTGGAAAACGTTATCGTACTAGAGTTTTTTATGCGTCCTCGAGATAAGTAAGTTCTCGGGGACAGGTTCTTTTCTCATTCTGTTGTTTTCCCTGCACGACCAGTTGGCGTGTCAGAATTTTTTTTCTTGTGGGCCTATGCATTCCTTTTTGTGTATATATGTGTTTTTTTATATATATTTCTTCTATGTCCGTCTACTAATCCAAATTTTTTTTATATATATATATATGTGCTTAGGGGTAAAATAGTGAAAATTGTTACTCTTAGGCAGCTACAGGCAATCTTCGCTGCTGATACAGTTGGTTTGTAATCAACGATAATATGAGGACGTAATTTGAAATCAAAAAAGTGATTCCTGCTAGGCAGAATAAAATTAAGGTATGCCGATGCAGGTTTGTTCTGTTCAAGTATAAAAAGTGTTTCCTGCTTCACAGACAATTGCTGCGGACACAGGTTTCCTGATTTTGTCATGCCAAGTTTGATGTTGTACATACTGCTGCCGCCAAACAACAACAAAAAAGAGGTCGATATACGTCAGTCAGCGAAGTGTAAGACTACACTCAAAATTTGATAGGTTTTCGGAAAAAAAAATTAAGGGGGAGATGATGTAACGTATACTCTAGATTCAGTTTCCTTTTGAATTTACTATCTCTTGTTATTTTATTTTCCTATGCAAATTATTTTCTTACTTAACGAGATGTTATTTCTCCCGCTGAATGATATGTGGCAATGAGTGTAAGTCATGACGTGGTGGTATGCAATATAAATAAGCGCGCTCAACGATACCAAAGGAGAGATCAGTTTGGATTTTTCTTGCGAAGCGAGCGGACGTGTTTCTGAGCGCTGTTTGAGAATTTTCCAACTTTGCGGAAGTTGTTATTTTAAGTGTATTTTGCTGTGCTTTTCTTGTTATCGTTACAGGTCACTACTCTCTGAGGTCATCTTGCCGAAGGATTCGTCTGCTGTTTTGGAACTACGGGACCATTTTTACTTGGAGTCGTTGCGCCTTTTTCCTTGCTGCTGACGAAGGGTCGACATTCCTAAGGACAATGAGAACCGTTTGAGAGTAGATGGTAACAAGGATGGAAAATTCTCTGAACTTCAAAACGCTGCCGCCGGACTTTTCTTCAACAGTATCTTCAGAAAATCACCGCAGAAGCAAGAAAAAAATCAAAAAATCTCCAATGCTACTAAACTTGGGTATCCCCCTACTCTTCAATTTCCTGCAGAAAAAACTGCAAAAAATAAGCACGAAAGTAGCACTCACAAAATTTCCTCTTCAATAAATCCAACACCATTTACAGTTGTCAAGGCAAAAAATTTCCCAAAAAGCTCCGTAAGTAATTTCAATAAATTAAATAAAACTCCCTCATCAAAAAAGCCCGTGGTTGGTGAGTTAAATGCAGATGCTGTAGGAAAAATTCCTAGTAAAGCCGCATCTGGATTGAACTCACTGATTACGGAAATAAATGCGCTCATTCGCCGTGGTGACGGGGGTTCCCCCACAAATAAACCACCGAGTTCGAGCGCATTAATTTCACCAAAGCACAACTCACCCTCGTGTTCTCCGCACCAAAGCACTTCTAAATCTCCTCAAGGAAAATTAAATCTCCCTGCTGCTAAAAGAATTTCCACATCCGTTCCATCTACTCTCTTAAATTTCCCGAACACTTCAAATTTCCTGCAAAATAATAATTCCAGAAAGCAAACCCTCGCGGTTTCGCCTTTTCAAAATAGCTCCCCCTGCAGTCCGCATTCGACGTGTAGTTTCGCTTCACAAAATCTGTATATAAAGAATACAGGAGCGACCACATCAGATTCATTATTCATACAGTTGCTGCTTGGATTCCGAACGGGACGGTCGCACGTTGTGTGGTCTCCCGCCAGTTGTCTGTCTCTGCAACTTCTACCTCTTCGGAAGATTTCTTTCGTCGCATCTTAGATAGTTTCTGGGTTACCAGTCTATTGTAATCAGTCCGGTTAGGAGATCTTTTAGTAGCTAAGCTTTTTTCAAAGCTCTATTAAAATTTTTCCGAATCCACTTCTCTTCGTATTGCTGTTGGTTGGTTGGTTGGTTGGTTGGTGGATTTTAGTGGCGCAAGGGCCAGGTTTGGCCAAAGAGCGCCAGACAAAGAACGACCAGTCACAGATTTTGAAAAGCGTGGAAAATGAGTAAGAGCAGACAGGCTTGGGAAAAGTTGAAAAAGAGTATGATGAAAGCAGGGAAGACAAGGTAGTTAATCAGATTTATAAAAAAAATTACTAACGGAGAAGGACGAACAGTCACTCTCCTCCCCCCACACTCCTCTGCAATGCTGGCAGAGGGCGGGGACGAACTGTCACTTTCCTCCCCCCCATGTTCCTCTGCAATGCTGGTTGAGGCTGGGGACGAACTGTCACTCTCCTCCCCCCCATGGTCCTCTATAATGTCGGTTGAGGGTGGGGACCTCGCAGAGGCCGAGACAGTTTGATGGACACTGCACACCTTTGCGGATTGAGGGCCGGGTCTTCCGCACGTGCAGGCTGTCTGCTGGGAACCGGAAGAGGCGGGCGTCTTCAAAAGAGAAGGCGCAGACTCAGCTGGTCGAATAAGCTGGAGCTCGGTGAAATCCACCTGTGTCGCTTGTTCAACTGTAGATCGCTTGGCAAGTGCGGCGAGAGCTACAGGGCGCGGAACAAAGGGCTGCACGGGTTGTGGCAGAGACTTAACAACTGCGGCAAAACTACGCTGTCGGGTGTTGGGAATACCCAACTTGGCTTTGGCAGCAGGGTACGAGAGGCCTTCCAGGGTCTTGAGGCGCTGGATCGCCATCTCGTCCTTCCATTTCATACAGTTGCGGGAGTAAGCTGCATGGGCCTCACCGCAGTTAACACAGCAGGCCGCAGAAGTGCAACCGTCCCCGTCATGTTCACCGGAGCCACAATTAGCGCAACGAGCGGAACTCTTACAGAATCGTTGTGAATGCCCGTACCTCTGGCACCTGAAACAGCGCAGAGGACTGGGAATGTACGGGCGAACTGCACAGACCAAGTAGCTTGCTTTGATTTCTGTCGGAACTTTCGGGGAGTCAAAAGTCAAGATTACATTTTTAGATTTAAGCAAAGAGCCATCACGCCGGAACATCATACGACGTGCAGCAAGAACACCCTGATCGGCAAGTTCAGTCACCAATTCATCCTCACTGCATGGCAAGAGATCAAACTCCGAAATAACACCCCGAGAGGTGTTAAGAAACGGGTGAGGTGTTACTTTGACAGGAATGCCTTGAAGACTAGAAAGGCGCAGAAAAGTGTTACTCTGAGAAACACTGCAAGTTTGGACAAGCAGGTCCCCAGAGCGAAGCTTCCTCACAGACTTCAAGGGGCCAACCGCAGCGTCCAAAGCTTTAGAAATGAAAAATGGAGATCTGGTGGACAGTCTCTCATTCGGAGCGATGGATTCGACAAGTAAGTGTGTAGCATGCGTAGTCACAGCAATCGAGGGGAGACGACGCTTCGGAGCGACTGGTACAGCTGCCGAAGAAGAGGTTGTACATTCTTGGTCCAGGTCAGAGTCTAAAGAACGTTTAAGGTTTCGAGACTTGGTAGGTTGAGAAGATGAAGGAGTGTCGTTGGCAACCATCATTGTCTCAGGTGACTTAAATTTGGAGCGTTTGTTTTTGGGTTTACCCATGGAAAAAAAGAAGGAAGATTCGTCTGCAGACTACTCCACCCACCACCGAGCCCTACAAGGGAGAACTGGAGGTCTGCAAGCCAAGAAAATGACGCTGGACACAGTTCTGGAGCTTATACGTTGCAGATATAGTCCGTTGGCTGTGATCACACGCACTCGGCGGACACTTCGGCCTCCTGGTACCGTCATGCCAACGCCTTTGGCATGATCCCACAGCCCCCGGGCTCACCCTGCCGTGCTATACGACAAAAAAGCCGCTAAAGCCCTGTACACAACTTGGTACAAGACTTCTGACTAGAGGTGGGTTAGTCTCTAGCCTCCCGTTTACAGCGAAGCCGGGGTCGAAGAGGAGTGTTGGTACACAGGAGGCACTTAACCGGTCTCCTGCGACCTCAGCCGCCAGACATCCCATTTCCGCCTCACGGGTCTCCGCACGCGGCAAACATGCAGGTAGGTCTAGCACCCAAACCAGCTAAAAGGAAAAAAAGAAATCCAAAGAAGACAAATCCTGGCAGGGAACCTAAACGGAATCTCAGCAACCTACGAACTGAGCGGTTAATATAAATCAGTTAGTGGTGGAGGGTAACAAAACCACAAGACCGGGGTGTTAGTACATAACGTGGTAGCGATTAGGTAGAGAACACAACACGGGCAACTAGCCAGTGGAGAAAATAAATAAAAACAAAAAAGCGAGACACAAGACCAGCTCGGGATCGTGGGGCCGCGACACCCCAACAGCTGGATGAACAGCCGTCCCTGCAAACACCAAAATAAAAAACAAGCGGTGGCATGACATCAGATGTTGACCAGTCACAAGGTCAGCTCGGGCCGTGGGGGCGCCGCTCCCCAAATAACTGGAAAACCAGTTATCCCCGTGCGGGGTTCGTATTGCTGTTAGCACACCGTTGAAAATTTCGTTACGCAAAAGGATTGCCGACGCTGAAGATGCAGGAATAGAATCTGATGCTGAACAAGAAGTTCGCCGTTTCATCCCCCTATAACTGGAATCTGCAGCACAACTGAGGAAGTAAATGGTCTTAGAAGATCCAGGAGGATAAGGTGTTTACCTCCTGAGTTGAACACCAGTGTTCAAAAAAAGACCAGAAAAAGTAAGAAGGTAAGTATGAGGTCTTTGGAACCTCAGTTGTCGGGTGGAGACACCGACGGATTCCCCTCTGGGGATGGTTTTTTTATGAAAAAGAAAAATAGATCAGATAATCCTGCGGGACCTGACTATTTTAAATTGTCGGGTGGAGATACCGACGGATTCCCCTCCGGGGATGGTTTTTTTAGAAAAAAAAAATAGATCAGATAATCCTGCGGGACCTGACTATTTTAAATTGTCGGGTGGAGATACCGACGGATTCCCCTCTGGGGATGGTTTTTATATGAAAAAAAAAATAGATCAGATAATCCTGCGGGACCTGACTATTTTAAATTGTCGGGTGGAGATACCGACGGATTCCCCTCTGGGGATGGTTTTACTGAAAAAAATAGATCAGATAATCCTACGGGACCTGACTATATAAAAAGACCTGACAGTGCTGCGGCATCAGGCTATTCCTGTGAGATTTTCGCAAAAATAGTGTGAATTTGCGTCAGTCTACGGAAAAAAAAGGCCCTTTTGGGGGCCGACTGAAAATTTTTCCAAAAAGGAATTGGCCATTTCTACACTGCAGGAAAATGAAACGCAGTTAGAAAAGACTGAAACACAAATTCACAAGAGTAAAGCTGAGCTTTACGACAAAAAAATTGAAACACAAAAAAGTTTCAATAAAAGTGAGGAAAAAAGAAAGGTTCGTAATGAACAGCCTCACGCACTGCAAGAAAGCAGTGACAGCTTCAAAATACAGGAAGCAAAAAAAGACACAGAATTATTAAAAACGGACTCAAATAAATATCTCCGTAATATTAATTTATTACACAGAGAAAAAAAAAAGTTGTCCTTAAAAGCAATGTACAGAATTCTGTGCTAAAAGAAAGAATTGAAAAACATCGCAAAAATTTCCAAAACACAAATGTCACAGAGAAATTGCTTGCTGATGTTGACAAATATCTAGGCGAGAAGGAAAAACAGAAAAAAAAAAGGCCCTTTTAAGGGCATGGGACAAAATTCTGTGCTAAAAGAAAAAAATAAAAAACATCGCAAAAAAAAATTCCAAAACACAAAAGTGATAGAGAAATTGATTGTTGATGTTGAAAAAATTTTAAATGAAAATGCTACGCAAAAGCAAAAAAAACTGGTTACTCCAACCGTGGAAAAACCAAAATATTTCGCTGGCAGGCTTAGCAAAGAAATTAAAGATGCAGAAAAAAATAACTGTAATGAAGAGGCACAATTGCAGTATGCTAATAACAACGATGAAGAAATGCATCGGTTAGATGCTGTTACTAGTGCCCAAGATAGTATTACTGTTAGCAGCATAGCCGTAGATAAAAAAAAAAACGGCCCGTTTAGGAGCCGTTCTTTTTCTGAGGATGAAGGTCTAATAACGGAAACTAATGGCCTTAACATTCTAATTTGGAATGCGCAGGGTATCAAAAGACAACACAGAGAATTTTTAGCTTACCTAAAGTACAAAAAAATTGACGTTGCGTTAATTAATGAATCATGGCTAAGCGAAAAAAATTCAATTCAAGATACCCAACTACAAGGTTTATAGAAAAGACAAAGCCACCAAAAGCGGCGGAATTTTGATTGCGGTTGTAGATAGATTAGAGCAAAGTGAAACACCTTGCAACACTGAAGATGGTCAAGAAGCCCACTCAGTTATAATTAAAACCAAAAATAACCCGATCAAGCTTACGGCCTTTTATAATCATCCGTCACATACGGTTACCAGTGAAGCTCTAGACAAGCTCTTTGAAGAAGACATCCCCACCATAGTAGCAGGGGATTTTAATAGCAAGCGCCGCTATTGGTACTGTCCTAGAGCTAATAAAAGTGGGAACAATATTTTCAGATATCTCTTAAATAAAAATATTGATCTGGGGGCTCCTTCCGAGCCCACCAGAACAGCGTTAAGAGGAACTAGTAATGTGCTAGACTTTGCGCTATTCAAAAATAATAGATATTATTATGAAATCTATACTGCAGCAGCGCTCTCATCTGATCATAACCCCGTTCACCTACAGCTTTTTACTGACAAAACTGTAATGGTAACACCCAAAATGGTCACGAACCTAAAGCAATTCACTGAAAAAATTAAATTAGTATCACCTCCAGAAATCGGAGATTGCAATAGCAAAGAAGAAATTGACAATGCTATTGAAACCTTTAACCTTGCCATTAAAAAGGTTATGGAGGCTTGCCAAACTCCTGCTAAAGAAAAAAGAAACCCGTATTTCTTACCCAAAGAAATATTGGATCTTATTAAGGAGAAAAATAGGTACCGCAGTAAATGGCAAAGAACCAGAAATAAAAGTTTTTATGACCTTTACTGCACCCTTAACAGGCAAATCAAAAGAGATATCAGAAAGTTTGAAAACGGTTCATGGGGTCAATTATTAGAGGAAGCACATATTGACTACTCTGAAAATTCGAATAAAAAAATAAAATGACCCTGTGGAACCTTACTTCAAGTTTGCAAAATAAAAATATCAGATTACTCCCACCTCTCCAGAAAGCAGATGGGACGGTTGTTAGAACCGATGAAGAAAAAGCAGAAAATTTTGCAAACTCACTAGAAAAACAGTTTAAAATAAATGATATCCCCGACACTGATGTAGCCACTAAAATGAAAAAGGCCCTGAATACTTATTTTAGACACGCGGAGGATGTAGAAAATTCTAGAGTCATCGCCCAAAGTGCACAACTCTATGAAGAATTTACTAGTAAAAAAAAACCTGTATTAACATCCCCAATTAAAAGTAAACAGAAAGGCTCTTCTAAAAAAAATAGAAGCACAAGGCATAGAAAACAGCAGCCAAAAGTAGAAAATGCTACGGCCTCTTTTACGTCCGATAGACAAGTTAAAGGTGCTACGACCTCTCGCGGGTCCGGAACGCCAGAAACTGAAAAGATAAGAAATAAAAAAGCCCTTTTAGGGGCCAAAAAAAAAATTTTGTTTCTCCTGACTTTGAAAAACCACTACCCATCAGTGAAAGAGAAGTTAGGTTTCACATCAATAACCTTAAAAATAAAAAGGCACCGGGGAAATATGGCATTAATAATAAAATTATGAAAACATTACCGGAAGGGTATGTGCAAACCCTTACTAAAATATACAATTGTGCCATTAAATTAAATTATTTCCCGGATGATTGGAAGACAGCAGAGGTAATTTTATTACCCAAGCCAGGTAAAAACCTGGCAATTCCTGAAAATCACAGACCGATTTCGTTGCTCCCAATCATGGGAAAAATCTTTGAAAAAATTATACTTGTTAGAATGCAACAGTTCTGTGAAGAATACCCAGTTATTCCATTTATTCAAGGAGGTTTTCGTGACAAACACTCCACGGTGCACCAGCTCTCGAGAGTTACTGAAAAATGTGCAGAAGGAATAATGAATAAAAAGCACACAGCGGCTATTTTCCTGGATGTAGCTAAGGCTTTTGATAAATGTCCACACGAGGCAATTATCTACAAACTAATAGCACATGACTTCCCACCGTGGATTATTCATATAATCAAATCCTATCTTAGAAACAGAACATTTTGTGCAAAAATTAATGGGAAGATATCTTCAAAAAAAATAATTGAAGCCGGTGTTCCACAAGGCAGTGTACTTGCTCCTACGCTATACTCTATTTTTACTTCAGATTTTCCGAATTTTAACAATAGGAATCTGACTACAGCACTTTATGCTGACGACACTGCACTGGCCTATACTTCCATGAATAAAAATCAAGCAACATTTATGTTGCAATACTATGTGGAAAAACTGGAGAATTACTTCCTAGACTGGAAAATTAAAATTAATACTGACAAGACACAAGCAATTCTGTTCTCCCGTAAAACATACAATTACAATCCTGACTATGAAATTGAATTGTATGGTAAAAAAATACCTTGGGTAAAGGATGTCAAATATTTAGGCCTCATTATGGATCATAATCTGAATTGGAACAAGCATATTAAAGAAACCCTGGCTAAAGCACTTAAATTAAGAGGATGTCTCCAACCCATAATTAAAAAAAAGGCTTAGCAAAAAAAATAAAACCTTGTTATGGAAAGCATGCTTCAGCCCGGTGATTACCTATGGCTGTCCTATCTGGGGTAACTGCAGAAAGCAGCAAAAAAATAATATTACCTCGTTTCAAAATAAAACTCTTCGTATGATGGTAGGACTAGATGGAAAAACATCCAATAATGCTATCCGTAGTATGCTTAATATCAGCTCTATACATTATACTATGTATGATCTAGCGCAAAGGTATTACGAGAAAGCTAAGAAACATCCCAATCCTCTTGTCAAAGAGGCCCTTAATTATGTTGTCAATGATACTGACAAATTTAAAAGACCGAAGGCTATTTTAAATAAAATTCCTGAAAAGAATCCAGTTCACAGTTATACTTCCAAAAAAACAAAAAATAACTGGGACTAAATTGAAATTATTCCTCACACGTAGGACGAAAGCAAAAAATTGAATAGCAATTTCGGGTAAAAAAAAAAAAAAAAAAAGGCTCTTTTAGGGGCCGAGCAAAATGTTGCATAAAGACATCTTTTTACGCACTAATTCTGAAAAAAAAATAAATAATAATAATATTTAAACAAAACAGGACTATTTTTTTCCGCAGTTGCACATAAGTGTGCAACAAGCAGGCAAGTAGCGAAGGAAAAAAAATGATGAATGATTGGCCCATAAACTAACGGCTTCCTAAATAAGGAATAAAAAAAAAAAAACCCTGGTTGTGGCTTTTTTTTTTAAATTCTCGGTTGTTTACTCAAAATGAGTATCTTGAACCTCGATCGGTGTAATATTGTGATCACACCACCTCAGCTATGGTTACTCTGACATGCCCACATGTGAAGAAACCATGTTAAATGAAAAATGAGGAAAAAAAAAAAAAAAAAAAAAAGGCTCTTTTAAGGGCCGTACTCTGTTTCTCAAACATGTGATCACACCACCTCAGCTATGGTTACTCTGACATGCCTGTCAAGAAACAACAAAAGTAAACCTGTGAAAAAATCCTGTAAACCAATGGGGAAAAATCTTTTTCTCATTGGCTGGCGAGAAACACTGTGCAAACGGCTGGTCTTGTCTTACCCGGTGTTCAAGACGATTTTTCTCTGGGAAAGATGTTCTGTGTGTGATGTTTTATTTTTCAGGTTCCCCTTTCCCGTGTCCTTTCCTTCCTTTCCCCCTGTACTCTGTGGCACAGGTGTACCGGGCATTTTTCTGCGGAGAGAAATATCACTTGAAATGGCTTGTTGTTACAGGTAAGTATGTAGGGCAGCTTACAACTTCACTTCTTAACGGGTAACCGTCTACTCCCTCTCCTCTAATATTTCCATACTTTTCTTTCGTACTATCCTATCAGGGAAATCTGTTCCCAAATATCTAATATTCCTCTTTTTCACCTGACAAAAGGCGCAGAGCGCTGTGGGTTCGGGTCTCTCAACCTTAGATAGGAAATCTCTCTCTCCACATCAGATTCATCGTTGCCCTTTGGATTCCGTGCAGGAAGGTCGCACATCGTGTGAGCTCCTGCGAGTGAATTTTTAGTGCAAGCTTTTCGTCGTCGTCGGCCGTTCGTCTTGTTCTGCGATTAGATAGTTTCTGGGTTACCAGTCTATCCGAATCAGTCCGGTTAGGGGATCTTTTAGTTGTTAAGCTTTTTTCAAAGCTCAATTAAAATTTTCTCGAATCCACTTCTCTTCGTTTCAGCTTCAAGCCCATCGAAAAAAATTAAGAGAATTTCAAGTTCTGATGTTGTAGAGCAAAAGCCTGACGCCAAGAAAAGCGATGCCGTTTCCCGTTCCACATCTACTTTCACGGGAAATCCGGAGTCAACTGAAAAGCCAGATCCAAGAAGATCTAGAAGAATTAAGAACCTTCCGCCGGAACTTTGTCATAGTATCCAAAAAAGAACAAGAAGAAGATTGGTAGGTAAAAAAATTTCTTATTCTGTGCCTCAGAAAAATCTAGGCACGTCATCTGACAAAAAATTTGTCGATGACTCTTGTATGTCTGTGCCAATTCCAGACATAATATCTGAGAAAATATCAGATATGAAAAAAACACCGGTGAGATGCCCGGGCGATGGGATTTCTGAAAAAATTACAAATATCATTAAAACACCGAAGAGATGCTCGGGCGATGGGATATCTGATAAAATCTCAGATATCATTAAAACACCGGAGAGATGCCCGGGCGATGGGATAATTGTAAAATTTTCAGATTTCAATAAAACACCGGTGGGATGCCCGGGCGATGGAATATCTGAGAAAATACCAGATATGATTTATGAAAAAGTCCGAGAAAATTCCGGACAACCTTACCCAAGAGGAAGGTTTTATAGAAAACAGACCTGAGACAGCTTCGGCGTCAGGCTTTTGCAATGAAAAAAAAAAAAAAAAAAGGCCCTTTTTTGGGGCCGAGTACTTTTTCAATAAAGTTACTGTGCAAATACAAAACACAAAAAGGGTTGAAATAAAAGAACAACCTCAGTCATCTTATGAGCATAAGTTAAGCTCAAAAATAAAGAATGCTGTAAATGACACAGAATTAATGAAAAATGACACAAATAAATACCTGCGTAATATTAATTTATTACACAGAGAAAAAAAAGAGTTGTCCCTAAAAGCAATGTACAGAACTCTGTGCTAAAAGAAAGGATTGAAAAACATCGCAAAAATTTCCAAAACACAAATGTGACAGAGAAATTGATTGCCGATGTTGACAAATATCTAGGCGAGAAAAAAAAAAAAAGGCCCTTTTACAGAATTCTGTGCCCCAAGAAAAAATAAAAAAATATCGCAAAAAAAAAATTCCAAAAACACAAAAGTGATAGAGAAATTAATTGTTGATGTTGATAAAAATATAGATGAAAATGCTACGCATAAGCAAAAAAAACTGGTTACTCCAACCGTGGAAAAACCAAAATATTTCGCTGGCAGGCTTAGCAAAGAAATTAAAGAGGCAGAAAAAAATAACTGTAATGAAGAGGCTCAATTGCAGTATGCTAATAACAACGATGAAGAAAAAAACAACGGCATATTTAGGGGCCGTTCATTTTCCTCTTTCTCTGAGGAAGGGGGAAAAAACAACGGCATATTTAAGGGCCGTTCATTTTCCTCCTTCTCTGAGGAAGGGGGAAAAAAAACAACGGCATATTTAGGGGCCGTTCATTTTCATTTTCCTCCTTCTCTGAGGAAGGGGGAAAAAAACAACGGCATATTTAGGGGCCGTTCATTCTCATCTTCCTCCTTCTCTGAGGAAAGGGGGAAAAAAAACAACGGCATTTTTAGGGGCCGTTCATTCTCATTTTCCTCCTTCTCTGAGGAAAGGGGGAAAAAAACAACGGCATTTTTAGGGGCCGTTCATTTTCATTTTCCTCCTTCTCTGAAGAAGAAAAACGCCCTCTTAGTGAAACCTTTCCCTCATTCTCTGAGGAAGAAAGCAAATTTGACCTATTAATTAAAAAAGTTAAAGGAATGTCCACGAGTGAGAAACTTACGGAAAAAAAAATAAATGGAGAAACCGATAAAAAACAAAAAAATGGTGAATGGACCATCAATCAAATAGCAGAATTAGCTGCCAAACTGGTCAAAAGCAAGGAAGCAATCAATTGTAATTCTGACCAAGTTATCGAAATTAACAGCAATATAAATAAAATTGAAACAGTAAAAAATGATGAAAAAAAAAAAACCGAAGATGAATTTTTTTTCCTCTGAAACAAATGGACTTAACATATTAATTTGGAATGCGCAAGGCATCAAAAGGCAGCATAGAGAATTCTTAGCCTACCTAAAATACAAAAAAATTGACGTTGCGCTAATTAATGAATCCTGGCTAATGGACAGAATTAAATTCAAAATTCCCAACTACAAGGTTTACAGAAAAGACAAAACCTCCCAAAGTGGGGGAATTTTGATTGCAGTGAAAGGTAAACTAGAGCAAAGTGAAGCGATATGCAACACAGAGGATGGCATGGAAGCGCACTCGGTTATAATTCAAACAAAAAATAACCCGATTAAATTTACGGCACTATACAATCATCCCAAACACACTATTACCAGGGAAGCTCTAGATAAGCTTTTCGAGGAAAATATTCCTACGGTCATTGCGGGAGATTTTAATAGTAAACACCGCTATTGGCACTGCCCAAGAGCTAATAAAAGTGGGAACAATATTTTCAGATATCTTTTAAACCAAAACATTGACTTGGGGGCGCCTTCTGAACCCACACGAACGGCGCTCAGAGGAACTAGCAATATACTAAATTTTGCACTCCTGAAGAATAATAAATATTACTTTGAAATTTATACTGAGGCGGCACTCTCCTCTGACCACAATCCAGTTCACCTCCAGCTTTATACTGACAAAACTGTGAAGGTAGCACCCAAAATGGTCACTAACTTCAAGCAATTTGAAGGGAAAATTAAACTGGTGCCACCCCCAGTAATTGGAGACTGTAATAGCAAAGAAGAAACTGACACAGCTATTAAACTCTTTAACCTCGCCATTAAAAAAATTATGGAAGAATGTCAAACTCCTGCTAAAGAGAAAAAAAATCCGTACTATTTACCCAAAGAAATTTTGGAACTTATAAAAGAAAAAAATAGGTACCGAAGCAAGTGGCAAAGAACAAGAAATAAAACGTTCTATGACCTTTATTGCTGCATAAATAGACAAATTAAAAGAGAAATCAGAAAATTCGAGAATGGGTCATGGGGTCAAGTATTAGAGGAGGCTCATATTGACTACTCTGAAAATTCGGATAAAAAAAACAAAATGACTCTATGGAATCTTACGTCGAGCTTGCAAAATAAAAATGTCAAATTACTCCCACCCCTTCAAAAAGAAGATGGGACGGTAGTTAGAACTGACGAAGAAAAAGCAGAAATTTTTGCAAACTCACTAGAAAAACAGTTTAAAATAAATGACATCCCTGACACTGATGTAGCCATTAAAATGAAAAAGGCCCTGAATACTTATTTTAGACACGCGGAGGATGTAGAAAATTCTAGAGTCATCGCCCAAAGTGCACAACTCTATGAAGAATTTACTAGTAAAAAAAGACCTGTATTAACATCCCCAATTAAAAGCAAAGAGAAAATCTCTTTTAAAAAAATAGAAGCACAAGGCATAGAAAACAGCAGCCAAAAAGTAGAAAATGCTACGGTCTCCTTTACGTCCGATAGACAAGTTAAAGGTGCTACGACCTCTCGCGGGTCCGGAACGCCAGAAACTGAAAAGATCAGAAATAAAAAAAGGCCTTTTAAGGGCCAAAAAAAATTTTTGTTCCTCCTGACTTTGAAAAACCACTACCCATCAGTGAAAGGGAAGTTAAGTTTCATATTAACAATCTTAAAAATAAAAAGGCACCAGGCAATGATGGCATAAATAATAAAATTATGAAAACATTACCGGAAGAGTATGTGCAAACCCTTACTAAAATATACAATTGTGCCATTAAATTAAATTATTTCCCTGATATTTGGAAGACAGCAGAGGTAATACTATTACCCAAGCCAGGCAAAAACCCGGCAATTCCTGAAAATCACAGACCGATTTCGTTGCTCCCAACCATGGGAAAAATCTTTGAAAAAATAATTCTTATTAGAATGCAACAATTCTGTGAGGAATTCCCAGTAATTCCATTTACTCAAGGAGGTTTTAGAGATAAACACTCCACGGTGCACCAACTCTCTAGAATAACTGAAAAATGTGCTGAAGGAATTATAAAAAAAGAACACACAGCAGCCATATTTCTGGATGTGGCAAAAGCATTCGATAAATGCCCACATGAGGCAATTATCTACAAGCTAATAGCACATGATTTCCCACCCTGGATTATACATATAATCAAATCATACCTCACTAACAGAACATTCTGTGTAAAAATCAATGGGAAAAAATCGTTAAAAAATCGAAGCTGGTGTACCTCAAGGCAGTGTACTCGCACCAACGCTGTATTCTATCTTTACGTCAGACTTTCCCAACTATAATAACAGGAATCTGACTACAGCTCTCTATGCTGATGACACTGCACTCGCTTATACTTCCAAAAATAAAAATCAAGCAACTTTCATGTTGCAACATTATGTTGAAAAACTTGAGAAATATTTCTTAGATTGGAAAATTAAAATCAATACCGAAAAAACTCAAGCAATTCTATTTTCTAGGATTAAATGCAATCACAATCCAGACTTTGAAATAGAAATGTATAAAAAAAATACCTTGGGTAAATGATGTTAAATACTTAGGACTTTTCATGGACCACAACCTAAACTGGAACAAGCATATTAAAGAAACTGTGTCCAAATCTCTTAAGATCAGAGGAAGTCTCCAGCCAATAATAAAAAATAAAAAAGCTTAGCAGGAAAAAACAAAACTTTGATATGGAAAGCCTGTATCAGCCCTGTTATTACTTATGCCTGTCCTATCTGGGGTAACTGCAACAAACAGCAGAAAAATAAGATTACCTCATTTCAAAATAAAACCCTACGATATATGGTTGGACTTGATGGAAGAACTTCAAACCATGCTATCCGAAGCATGCTAAATATTAACTCCATCCATTACACGATGTATGACTTAGCTTATAGATACTATGAAAAAGCTAAGATTCATCCTAATCCTCTAGTCAGAGCGGCTATTAACTATACTATGAAATGAAACTGACAGTTATAAAAGGCCAAAAACTATCTTGAATAAAGTTCCAGAAATGAACCCAATTCACAGCTACCCTAGCAAAAAAAAAATAACAATAATTGGGACTAGAGTTTAGAGGGTGAAGAAACCTTGTTAAATAAAAAAATGTGAATAAAAAAAAAAAAAAAAAAAAGGCTCTTTTAAGGGCCTTACTCTGATTGCAAATTTACTTCACACATGTGAATTAATCTCGTTAAATAAAAAAAAAAAAAAGGGGGGTGGGATCCTCTAAGAGCCGTACTCTGTTTTGAAAACATACTTCACCCATGTGAAGAAACCTAGTTAAATTAAAATGAGAAAAAAAAAAAAAAAAAAAAGGGCTTTTTTAAGGACCGAGCAAAATGTTGCATAAAAGATTTATCTTTTTTGTACTAAATATATCTGCCCTTAAAAAAAACAAAAAAAAACAAACAAGGTATTGTTGGTCTTGCCTTTTATGTTAAAATTTGTTGTTGTTTTTCCTTGATTAAAAAAACAAAACAAAACAAAAAAAAAAAAAAAAAAAGGCCCTTTTTAAGAGCCGAGCAAAATGTTGCATCTGAAACCTCGATCGGTGTAACTTTGTGATCACACCACCTCAGCTATGGTTAATCTGACATGCCTGTCAAGAATCAACAAAAGTAAACCAGTGAAAAAATTCTGTAAACCAATGGGGAAAAATCTTTTCTCTCATTGGCTGGCGAGCAACACTGAGCAAATGGCCAGTTTTGTCTTACCCGGAGTTCAAAGACGATTCTTCTCTGGGAAAGATGTTCTGTGTGTGATGATTTTTTTTTCCAGGTTCCCCTCTCCCGTGTCCTTTCCTTCCTTTCTAGATGTACCGGGCATTTTTCTGCGGAGAGAAATAGCACTTGAAATGGCTTGTTGTTACAGGTAAGTATGTAGGGCAGCTTACAACTTCACTTCTTAACGGGTAACCGTCTACTCCCTCTCCTCTAATATTTCCATACTTTTCTTTCGTACTATTCTATCAGGGAAATCTGTTCCCAAACATCTAATATTTCTCTTTTTCACCTGACAAAAGGCGCAGAGCGCTGAGTGTTCGGGTCTCTCAACCTCAGATAGGAAATATCTCTCTCCACATCAGATTGAGCCGCGGATGGCTAAGTGGTTAGTGTTTCAGACTGTCGATGCTGGGTCCCCAGGTCCAAGCCTGGGCTGATCTTTCAGAGATGGTGTGATTTACTAGCAATCGCTGAATATCCGCCGTGCATCGGACGAGCACGTAAAGTGACGGCCCCCAGGCTGGACCCACTGGTAAAATGGGTATCCTTTCCTATGTCCCCCCTGAAATTCTCTCACCCATCTATGTGCAATATCGTACTTGTACGGTGGCGCCATCTACTGTACTCTAATCTCACTACAAACTGTTCTGTCAAAGTCGCTAGACTTGCTCTCATTCCTTCCGTTTCTGTGTCCTGCCCAAAAGGCGATCTCGCTGTAGGTGGCTGGGACCTAAACTCTACTTCCTGTGGACGGAAGTCCTACATAAAAATGACAAATCCTGCATCCTCACTGTGTCTGACTGAATATAATATAATATAAGCCACATCAGATTGAGCCGCGGATGGCTTAGTGGTTAGTGTTTCAGGCTATCGATGCTGGGTCCCCAGGTTCAAGCCTGGTCTGATCCATCAGAGATGGCGTGATTTACTAACAATCGCTGAATATCGGACGAGCACGTAAAGTGACGGCCCCCAGGCTGGACCCACTGGTAAAATGGGTATCCTTTCCTATGTCCCCCTGAAATTCTCTCACCCATCTATGTGCAATATCGTACTTGTACGGTGGCGCCATCTACTGTACTCTAATCTCACTACAAACTGTTCTGTCAAAAGTCGCTAGACTTGCTCTCATTGTTTCTGTGTCCTGCCCAAAAGGCGATCTCGCTGTAGGTGGCTGGGACCTAAACTCTACTTCCTGTGGACGGAAGTCCTACATAAAAATGACAAATCCTGCATCCTCACTGTGTCTGACCACGTCAGATCATTTTTTGAACAGCTCTCCCTGCAGTCCGCACATACAGTGTCCTTCTGCTTCAACCCAGTTGAACAAAAGTGAGGCAGGCACGGAGAGTAGCAAGGAGGCAAGGACTGTCAAAGGAAGAAAACGGTCATCTAAATTCATTTTCTTTGCAAAACTATTGCCTTTCCTTCGTCCGCCCGCTGAGTTATAAAAAGAGGAGTCTTGTTTCATTTCTCGACAAACTTTTTTTAAAATGCCTCCGCAGCCGAGTGGCAAAGCCGTGGTTCCTTCCTGACTCTGAGTGCCTTGGATTTATGTGATTCATCGGTCGTCTCGTCGGTGGATTTATGTGATTCTTCGGTCGTCTCGTCGTTCAACTCTGAGTGCCTTGGATTTATGTGATTCTTCGGTCGTCTCGTCGGTGGTAAGTGTTTTCTTTTTTGATATTCTCGATATTTTTTGGATTGGTATTCCATGCTTCTTGGAATGAAATTCTTGTGTTTTTCATTCTAGGAAGTTATGGCTCTTTCTAGGCAGAGACTGCGGGATGATGCAGTTATTGTTTTTCACGAGGGTTTAAGCGAGGTTGAGGTCACCAAAGCTTTATGGGAATATGTTGGATCACCAACTGAAGGGATTTTTAAGGTAATCCAGAGAATCACAAATAGAAAGATTGACCTTGTCTTAAAAAACAAGGAATTAGTGAGTGAGCTCATTGGAGCTCAATTAAGAGTTAAGGGTAAAAATATCAGAGTAGAGAAAGCAGGCAGAGATATTAAATATATCTTTGTAAAATATTTACATTATGGAGTATCTAATGAAGAGGTTAGGGACGAATTCGAAGAATTTGGAAAAGTTTTGAATGTTAAGTATGAGGTCAGAAGAGACAAAGAAGCCCATATGAGGGGAGCTTTGTCAGGAACTCGTACTGTAGTTCTTGACATGAATAAGCCAGTACCAAACTTTTTGACAATACAAGGGGTTCGTTGCATGAACGTGTATAACGGTCAAAAAAAGGTCTGTAGGAAATGCAATAAACCAGGACACATGGCCTATGAATGCAATGATTACACGTGTCAAAATTGTTACAGTGGGGATCATTTAATAGAATCCTGTAATGAGCCATGTGGGGCCTGCGGGTCTGCTGAACACTACAGAGGCAACTGTTCTAGGAGAAGCTACTCACAGGCCACAAAAACCACTACGGAGCCATCTGAGGAGGAGCTAATGGAGGCTGCTCATGCCACAGAAGAACAAAAGGAGCCGGAAAGTAACCCTGAGTCAGAAATAGTGGAACAGAACAGAGAACAACCTATTAGTGAAGTAGAAACTGCTGGTTTAAATAGGCCACAAATAGTGGAACAGATTAGGGAAGAATCCATTAGTGAAGTACAAACTGCTGGTGGAAATAGAGCAAAAAGACCCCTATCCGAGGACGAGAACTCAAGTGATGTAGAAGGAACAAGAAAGAAGGGGGCAGGGGAACTTTACCTGCCATGCAATTGTTGGCTATCAGCAGTACCGTTGAAAGCGAGACAGTCGCAATGGAATTTACTGTTGAAGAGGAGCACAGATCTGAGGAAGAAGAATTGAAAGGGGAAAAAAAGTGAAGATAGCGAGATTGAAATAATCGAAGAAGGCCCAAGCTTCCGTGTGGAATCGGTACGCAGTATCACAGAAGCAAACACCGAAAACAACATGGATACAGATTGGGGAAGTTCAATGGTTAAGGAAGAATCCGATGATTCGACCATATATGCACCAGGAAACTCGGGGCAGCCTGGGATTGTGATTCGAAAGGACGCAGCAGATCTTCAGACTTCCCGTTTTTTTACAACAGGCGACTCCACGAGCGAAGATGAGGATTGCCAGACAGGGAAGGAAGAGTACCTGAAAAAAACATTAAGTGAAAACAACGGGAAAGAAAAACAACATAAGGAAAAGAAAGATGAAGAACAAATCAACTAAAGAAAAGAACAAATCAGCTAAAGAAAAAACCAAATCAGCTGAAGAAAAGGTCCAAGAACATAACATCACACCTCAAGAAAAAGCTACCAAGGACCTTATGAAATTGAAAGAAGTGGCTTTTCGGGGCATAGACCATGTTAAGGCTACAAGCAAAGGGCAAGTCTTCAAATAGGAAAAAACAGTGCTCGTTTTTACTCCCTTGGATACAGAAGAAAAAGTTCTCTGTTAGGCGTAACTTTCTACCTTGTTTCCCATACAAAATATGAAATACGGGCCGGGAAAAGAAATTCGCCATTTGTTTTGGGGCATTGTTCTGATTTTCAGTTTGAGTTTAAACGAGGAACCGAGGGGAGGGGACGACCAAGCCCAAGACAAGCCGATTAGCATTGGGGTGGATTTGGGGATTCACAGGACTTACGGGATTAAGGAACAGGAAACTATGAAGAATAAATTTCTTTTTGCTTCATGCAATATTTTTGGCTTGGTCCGGCGTCCCAAGCAAGATTGGCTAAAGGGGTATATCAGAAATAACCATATTGACTTCATGCTTATCCAGGAAACGCATTTTAAGGATATCAAGAATATACATGCCTTTAAAAAGGCCACAGGACTCGGAATCAGGTTCTCTTTGGGGATTAACGGGTACAAGGGAGTTGCTATTGTTTACAACCGAAAGTATGATAAGTGGGTTGGAAGACCCGAATGTGATGAGGAGGGAAGGGTAGTGGCAGTTAAAGTTAAATTCCCGGGTAAGTGGATTCGGGTCATTAGCGTGTACGCGCCGAACGATCCCGCGGAAAGGAAGGTTTTCTTTACCAAGTTAACGCACTTTATTGGCCGGGGTGGTGACAATGTCATTATGGGGGGAGACTTTAACACTGTTATGGACCCTCACCTAGATAGAACGACGCATACGTCACATGGGGCATTATGTTCTAGAAATTTTAGAGACGCCATGGAAAACATGGGTATGATAGATGTTTGGAGGGAACGGAACCCGACTGTCCCCGGATACACGTGGTACAGAGGTATCTGTGCGACTAGAATTGATTATGTGTTCACAGAGAATTTACTAGATATTAATAGATTAGTTATTGAGGACCCAAACAGTACCGCGCACTTCATTACAGATCATAGGATCTTGAAGTGGGGAGTTAGTTTCCAGAATGTAATTCAGAAAAGAGAGAGGCAATGGCGGTTAGACAATGCCCTACTAAAAGAAGCCGAGGTGAAACAAAGATTTGAAGAAATTCTTCGGGATAGTAGAGGTCAAAGTGAGCAACAATGGGGTAGGTGGTGGGAGAATACGAAAAGCAGGCTTGCTGAAGAAGGAAAGAGTAGCAGTAGAAAAAAGAATTTTAAAGAGTTAGGATATCATAATTTTTTAAATAATGTTTGGAGGGCCCTATGTAAAGGGGAGGAAGAGGATGGCATTGACAACTCAGGCCCTAAGAAGGAAATTAAAAATTTGCTGAATGAGTTTTATAAAAAAGTGGGGCAGGAGGATAGATTCGATGCGTTTCAGAAAGAGTTAGAAGAGGAGAGTGAGATTACTCAAGTCTTCAGGAAAATGCAAGTCAATAGACAAAGGGATATTCTTAGAGAGTTAAGTTATAGTGACGGTATCTGTAGCCATAGGGACGAGATCCTTGAGAGGGTAGCGGGGCATTTTGAGAATTTTTATATGAAGGATAACATAAGTGAGTACGATATTGAAAACTGGATTGGGGAAGTTCCGGTGATAGGGGAAGATATTAGGGAAGACATAAACCAACCGTTCACCGTTAGCGAGGTTTATCGGGCGATTAGTAAATTAAAGAATGGGAAAGCACCGGGAGTGGATGGCCTCACTGCAGAATTCTATAAAGAATACTGCAGTATGCTGGCCCCGATTTTGAGTATTGTATTTAACGAAATCATCGGGGAAGAGAGGTTGGTTAGCTCAATGAGACAGTGTAGAATAACACTAATCAGTAAAAAGCCGGGTAGTGTTAATAGGGACATTTCGGGGTGGCGTCCCATCACTATGTCTACTTTAGATTATAAAATTTTGGCCTCTGTTATCAATGAAAGAATCACTAGAGGAATCAAGGATCTAATTGGGGAAGAACAGACTTGTAGCATTAGGGGACGGAATATATATCAGAATTTGTACTCTATCCGGGACATTATTAGATATACAGAAAAAAAGGGGAGTAAGTTAGCCTTGATTGCTTTGGACCAAGACAAGGCGTTTGATAGGGTCTCGCATAGGGTTATTTACAAAGTCATGAAGAAGTATGGGATAGGGAATTTTTTGCTAAGAGCAATTGAAACATTGTATAGTAATATGGAAGGGAGTATAAATATAGCGGGTTCAGTCTCCAGGCATTTCGAAATTAAGAAGGGGGGTTCGACAAGGGTGCCCCTTTTCCCCGCTACTTTTTGTTATGATCTTGGAGACTTTGCTAAGAAAAATTAGGAATCATGGGCAGGTTGAGGGCTTCAGAATCCCGGGGATTAGGAATGGTAGGATTAAATACCAAGCGTATGCTGATGATATCACACTCTTTATGCCCGACGAGGGTAGTGTGCGGCATTTCATGGCTATTATTGATGAATACTGTAGGTGCACGGGGGCGAGGGTAAACAATGAAAAGTCGCAGGTCATGGTATGGGGCAGATGGGATCTGAGAGTTTTTGGAAACTTTACAATCACTGACGGCCCGATTAAAATTCTGGGATTATACTTTGATCATAAAGGGGTGCATGAAAGGACTTGGAAAGAAATACAAAGAAAACTAGAAGAGGAAAAGGAATTTTGGAAAACTATCAAGCTGTCTAGGGTCAACAGGGGACGAATTACTAATGCCATTTTTGTGAGTAAAATCGCCTTTGCAGGTTTGGTTGACATTCCTACAAAGAAGTGGATCGCAAAGTATAATGCAATAATTCATAAATTTATTTGGTGTGGGCATGCCGGGGAAGAAGTGAGTCGTAATAGGCTTACTCGGCCAAGAGCAGAGGGGGCTTCGCCATTAAGGCCATAGAGGATTGGTTACTTGCTGGGAATTTCTTTAAAACCAGGGAATTTTTAATGTCAAACCATCCGGGGGGAGATCTAATTGCATATTTTACTAGTACAAGAATTAAGGATTATAATGTGCAATACGAGTACAGGGGTCCACAAGCCGAGATTCCGGATGCTAGATACCGGGTAAAGGATAAGGTTCTAAGTGCCCTAAACAAAAATACAAGTCCAACTCCGCTTAACTGGCAGTCACTCTACGAGCTTATGATTGAGGCTCCACAGATAAAACCACTAGAATTTAATACAAGTCCTACCTTCTGTAAAAGGAAAGGGTGGGAGAATATCTTTTCAACAATGTGTACTCCCAATGAGAAAGATTTTCTTTGGCGCCTTGCACATGATGTGTTACCTCTAAGACAGAAAATGGTTAGATGGGGAATAGTTAGGGACGGCAAATGTGTAATCTGTCGGGTATACCTAGAGGATAGAACTCACTTGTTTTTTAACTGCGTATTCGCAAAAAGGGTTTGGCGGGAAATCGCTGGGTGGATAGGAAAACCGGGAATTAGTTGCGAACAGGTTATGTTCCATTCACCGATGGAACAAAGGGGTAAAAGGGTCTATAATATATTGCTTACTGTAACTAAATTTAAGATCTGGAAGGTTAGAAATAACGCAATTTATGGGAATGATTTTGTTAGAGGGCAGCAAACTGTAATTACCACAGTTTGGAAGATTAAATGTGAAATAAGGGATCGGGTTTTTGCTGACTCCAGGAAACTTACAGTGGGAGAATTTAGAAGTAAGTGGCTCTGTTGGCCGAAGATAGTGACAGGGACAAGGGATAACTATTTTTTCCATTGGAATTGAGTTATAATGAAATAAATGGGCACTGCATCATCCCCTTGCGGTTATCACGTTCCATTAAACTTCTCTAGGCCTTTTGTGTGTTGACGGAGTTTCTCCGAATTTTCCAGGACTCGCTTGAGCTTTGTCTCAACCGAGTTTACTTTAAACTTTGTTTTGTTTTACTTTTGCAGTCGTTTGTTTCGTTTTAGCAGTTGGAAACTTGGGCTGACACCCCAGGTAAAGCTAGGCGAAATTTATCCCTTTAGGAGGAATTAACTTAATCCCCGGATTAAAGAATTGCATTGTGTCCTTTTGAGTTGGGTGGTTTCACCGCCACTCCTTCGCCTCCTAATCCTTTTCAAGCATTAACCTCCAGACTACAATAGCCTTATCGGATTAACTACAAGGGCCCTAAAACCTATACTGAAAAATCAACTTTAATCCATTTCATTATCCCAGTCCATTCGGTCAAAAATGTTCAGAATCTATTGTCTAAAAATCGCGCTTTGGTGTTTGTGTTTTGGGGCTGTAAGGGGTTCCCCGCTCCGGCATTACGAATCTTTTTATCTAGTTCTAAAAGAGAAAATTCCAATCAGGTATAAATGCTCTCATGAATCTCTGTGCCTTGCCTGCTTTCTTTTGCTCCGTTCTATTTTAAATTTGGATTTTTCTTTCGTTCTCTCTTTCTTCACTGGATTAGTTCTACTGTGTTTTGGTTTCTCAGATTTTCAATTCCGGTTGGGTTGTTGTCCTGCCTGGGGCTGACTTTTCCTTCCCATTATGCTTGGACTGTTCCATGGGTGTGGGGGGACCCCGGAAAGGACTCCAGTTTAAATTTGGTGCTCTATCTCTTCTTTGCCCCGATATCCGCTCGCGGGGACTCGGGTGAGAGAATCCTTTTTTATTCTTGTTGTGTTGTTTGGATCGAAATCAACCCTCGGCGCGGCCTTGAAAAAAAAATGTTTTTAAGGCAGCAATGTGGGCGTCATCACCTCTTGGGGCGCGGTGTGTAGTTGTTCGCTTGTGCCCCTTGAGGTTAAGGGGTGCGTGGTATGGTATGGTATGGCGTGCTTACCACCACCTTGACTGGGCATGCCACCCTCGATGTCGACAAAGCTAAGAAAAGAATAAGCTCCACACCCACTGAATATACTTCAGTTTTAAGTCATGTTGCAACCGTTATTATTCCTATTTCCACAACTCCCAGTAAAACTTCTATTTATTTCCCGCAACAAACAACTAAACCTCTGACTGCGAACGCAGTTCCTACCTGCGCCTCGCCATCTCCCTCCAGTTTCCCTAATCAAACTTTTCAAATTTCTTCATTCTCACAAAATATCCCCGCACAAATTTCTCAGCCTATTTCGCATTTTGCTGGGCCTCTCCAATCGCCCATAATTTCACCCACAATTTCTACAATTAATTTCCAAGCCGTGACTGACATGACAGCCATGATTCCTGCTAACACTCAATTAATTTCCACAAACGCTTCATGCTCGTCAATTGCTACAAAAAACAATTTCTCTATGCTACCTACAAATCTCCCTTTAATTTCATCCACAAATCACCAGCCTAACTTAATTTCCAATGTACAAAACCCTGCGTTTTCGCAATCCAAAAATAGCTCTCCCTGCAGTCCGCAACTTTCAGTACATTTCAACAAAACCAAAATGGGAAAGGTTCATCATTTCAGATAAAATTTCACCTAATAAAAAAGAAAATAAAAGCTCCACACATGCACAACTCACTGTAGTTCCCACTCAGGATACAGCAGTCAAACTGCCAGCAAATACAATTGCAAACTTAGCAACTATTGATTCTCCTCATCAAACTAAACCTGAACCTTTCCACCTTCTCCAAGAAATTCTCCACCCAAGTCCAGGGGTAACTACCCCAACACCAATTTCACAGAAATTAGCTTCTGCTATTTTTACAAAAAATTTCACCCGAAACTCCCTGAACATTATTATTTGGAACGCAAACATTATCCGTAATAAAAAGCTCGAATTTATCGAACTATTAAACGAAGAAAAAATTGACGTCGCACTTATCACAGAAACATCTCTCAAACCAAATATAAATTTCTCCGTTCCTAACTACAAAGTGTACAGAAATGACAGAGTTATCAAAAGAAAAGGCGGTGTTCTTATTTTAGTCAATGATAAAATAAAACACTACGAATTTCCCATAAAAAATAAATTAAATTTCCTTGAAGCAATCGCCGTGGTACTAGAACTCCAGGATGGCTCAAAAAAGAAAATTGTTTGCACCTACAACCCACATTCCAAAAATAATATTTCCAACGACTTGAACGCAATACTATCAGACAAATTTCCCACCATTATTGGAGGCGATTTCAACGCCACCCATCCCACCTGGAATTGCAGACGCACTAATAAAACTGGTAAACTACTAGCAGACTTTGCACTGCGACAAGACATAGAAATAATTTCCCCTACTGAACCCACCAGATTCTCAACAACTGGTACGGCTAATGTACTAGACTTCGCTCTATTTAAAGATATAAATGCTCCGTACGAAATTAACGTCAAACATAAATTAAACTCTGATCATCTCCCAGTGCTACTAAAAATCTACGAAGGCATCAGGCTCCACCCCCCTCAGTGGGTTATTAATTGGGAGCTCCTCGCCAAAAATTTCCTTGAATTTCCAACCCCTTCCATAAAGGAATGCAACGATACAGTACAACTAGAAGCGGAAATTAATAAATTCCAAGAGCACATTAATAAAATCATCAAGCACTCACAATTTCCCAAAAAACCTTTCAAAAATCATTATGCGCTGCCAAAATGGATTAAAAATAAAATCACTGAAAGAAACCGTGCCTGCAGGAAGTGGCGGCGCACCAAATTAATTCCAGACAGAAACCATTATTATTTCCTAAACAGAAAAATCACCCACTATATTCGAAACCACTACAACTCCGTCTGGAATAAAGCTCTCAGTTCCCTGCCTGAAAATCCCAACGTAAATGACACCACCAATGTATGGGATTTTGCAAGAAGAGTCAAAGGTTCCAACAAATATATTCCCCCGATTCGTAAACCGGACAACTCAATTGCATACGACGACGAAGAAAAAGCTGAAATCTTCGCAGACTCTCTTGCAAATCAATTCTCTGTTACAAATTTCCCAGGTACTAAAAATCACGATGAAATGATCGAAAAAACAATCCAAAAATATTTCCGTGAACAGGAGAGCTCTCCCTGCAGTCCGCAAGTATCCTGGCCGTTGACTTCAGCCACGAATGAGAAAACCAAAACATCTACGGAAGCCCCAGTGGTCACTACTGCTGAAATTCACGCTATTATCAGGAAACTTAAGCCAAAAAAAGCTCCTGGAAGAGATGGTATTACCAATAGAATTGTCAAAATGCTCCCTGCCGCATATATTGAAATCATCGCTAAAATTATCCAAGCGGCAATAGATCTCCGCTATTTTCCTGATACCTGGAAAATAGCAGATATTATCCTACTACCTAAACCAGGTAACGATCCAACCATACCAGCAAATCACAGACCAATTTCACTGCTCCCATCTCTCAGCAAAATAATGGAAAGGATCGTATTAAAACACCTACAAAAAATCTGCAAAGATCTCCAAATCATCCCAAATTTCCAGTTCGGTTTCAGACCGGAACATTCACCTAATCACCAAGTTTCCAGAGTAGCCGAAATAAGCTACAAAAATTTCAATCTCAAAAAATCCACAGGTGCAATTTTTCTGGATATTAGCAAAGCTTTCGACCGAGTCTGGATCGCAGGCTTAATTTACAAATTAATTAAGTTCAATTTCCCCCCTGGCTCATCCATCTCATCTCTTCATTTCTCACCAACAGAAAATTCTCTGTTAAACTAAATAGAGCCAATTCAAGCAGAAGAAACATTTGCGCAGGGGTACCGCAGGGTTCGGTACTTGGACCAACACTCTATCTCATTTTCACTGCAGATATTCCAGCGCAAATTGGCATCGAATTAGCCCTTTTTGCTGACGACACAGCAATTATGTGCTCCTCTACGAATATTCATCTCATAGCCAAAAAACTCCAGAAATTTATTGATATGCTTGAAATCTACTATGCCAGATGGAAAATCTCCGTAAATGCAACAAAAACTCAAGGAATTATTTTCTCAAGAAGCAATTTCCGTCATCCCCAACAAATTAAGCTCTATGGCGAAACAGTTCCGTGGAATTCTAAAGTCAAATACCTCGGAATTATTTTTGATAAGCGGCTCTTCTGGGGACCCCACGTCCAATATGCCATAAAAAAGGCCGTCATTCTAAAAAAATCCCTGAGATGCCTTATCTACAGAAGCTCAAAACTCTCCCTCAAGAACAAAATCATGTTATGGAAAATGTGTTTCATCCCACTGCTCCTCTACGGATCAAATATCTGGGGTATTTGCAGCGAATCTCACCTGAAAAAATTACAACAATTTCAAAATAAAATGCTCCGTCAATTATCAAATGCTCACCCCAGGGAAAGAACGGTGAACATCAGAAATAAACTGCAAATACCATCCATCAAGGAAATCATTGGCACTCATGCAGAGAAATATTACGAAAAAATAAAATCTCACCCGAACCCCACCCTACAAGTTGTAAACGAATATTCTACTGAATTTGTACAACGCTACAAACGACCCAGATTCATGCTCAATATGCTCCCAAGACTTCCACCGAAGCCCAGGAAACAGATCAGAAAAAAATCACACGAATAAAAAAATAAAATCTCCCACCAAAAATGATTTAAAACCGCCATGAGCGGAGAGAAATTTCACCGCCACCCACTCCCCCGCTCAAATAGCTCTCCCTGCGGTCCGCACTGAACGTGTCCTTTTGCTTCACGTAATTTCACCAAAACTAAAGGTGCATCAGCTGCGGAAATCTCCCAAGAACTGAATCTCTAATCTTTCTACTTTTCACTCTTTCCCGCAAATAGAACGGGAAGTATGAAAGGTACAGCAAAAGACGTGAAAGGTTCCAATTTTATTTAATTTCATTATCTCCTCAAATTTCCGGGACATTATCTCCACTTTATACAAAAAAATTTTATCTCCACTTCCAACGAAGTGTCCCTTGTTTGGCCCTTAAAAGGATTAACTCCTTAGCTCTAATTTCCACAACTACTCAAGCAGTTCATCCCACTATCGCAATTTTCGTAAAAAAAAAAAAAAAAAAAAAAAAAAGAGAAGAACCAAATAGGTAAGTAAAATCTCGAAAACTACTGCCAAGAGTAAAAAATCTCACTATTTCCCTTATGCTTTCTCCATTACAAATCCCTTGTACACCACCAATTTCTCACGCCAGCTCCCCTGGAATTACCAAATCATCAGGAATTACCACAAAACGGAATTACCATGCACCGACAGAACCAGCATCCATCGTACTTCTACCGCTACGACGAGAATTCCTTGGATTATCCCTTGGCTCCGCCCCTTCTCACCAGCCAGACTAACCCCCGCTTCCTTGTTAGTGCCAGGAGTTGTTATTTTTTCTCTTAACTGTTAAAAGTGCAATCCTCTCGCGCTCACTTTTAGCAGTATAAATCTACAACTCTATTTTCCTATTCCTCCTTAAACCTTTCCAATCAGGGGACACTACCACAAATCTATCTATTTCTTCTTCGCTCCATACAACTGAATGTGAATTGGACCTAAACCTTAAGTAATACTACTACTACCAAAGGAGAAGCTTCGTTTTATGTGTAGAAGAGAGCTTCGTTTTGTGTGAAGAGAGCTTCGTTTTGTGTAAGGAAGCTTTGTTTTATGTGGGAGCTTCGTTTCATGTGATTAGGTTCTTCTTCACTATTGTGATGCGATTCTACAAAAGTTCGGATATTGAGTAGTAGTGTGATCTGTGGAGTGTGTGTGTTGGATAATACCAGGAGTTCGCTAATAAAAGGTTTTTAAGTAAGTACGTTTTTCTCAGTTCATAGTACTGTCAGACCTCTGTCTGGACGTTAGGTCTTTTTCATTAAGTGTCTCCGTTAACAACCAGCATAAAACTTTATTCATTATAATTACTACACATAACTACCAGATAAAAAGAGTTATTCATTATAATGGTGTTCGTTAAACCCACAAACGGGGTGTGTGTGTGGGCGTTAAACCCACAAACGGGGTGTGTGTGTGGGGTTTGCAATTTCCACAGGATCACGTTATCCGTAAGGTTTGCGGGTGTTGTATTCTCGAGCAAGACAATTACATGGGTGCACTTTAACAGGTAGTTAACACACACACACACTTTTTAACAGGTAGTTAACACACACACAGACACATTTTCAGTACATACACCAAGTGATCACTGAATTGTGCTTACCTATCTAATACTTTACAGCAGTGGCGGCTCTTATATCTACTGTCTTCAATGAAAATCACTATATCAGGACTGACCTATTTTTTTTTATATTAGATCAATTCTTCTTTCTTTCAAAGCTGCAAAGTTTTCGATTATGTTGTCATAGAATGGTTGTTTCTTCGTAAGCATCAATAAAATATCTTTCTGAATAGAAATATTTGCCAAAGAAGCAAGTCTATCTTGAGAAATAGTGTTCCTTGAGTAAGTTTGTATTCTTTTAAGGCAAGGAAAACTTCTTTCCACTGACACACTTGTAGATGGAATGGTTAAAATGAGGGCAAAAAATTTATAAACTTCTGTAAAAATGCCTTTATCTTCATGAAGCACTCGAAGAAGATCTTGAGTCGATATATTCCTTAATTTTTCATTGGCATATACAAGACTCAGTTAATTTTTAAGGCGCTGGATTTTAGTAAATATTTTTCGGTAAAAATATAGATTTTCAAAAGCGCGAGAGAGAAAGCTTGAATTAAATTGTTCGAATTTGGTTGTGTCAGCAAGACAAACAAATTGAAGTTTTTCACAGTTTTGAAACCTTATATATATTTTCATAAGAATGTGGTCTAAAATTTCAAAATACAATTGTTTATAATTTTGAAAAATTGTTTCTTGTGTAAAAGCAGCATATTCCCATTTAGATCTGCTTATTTCTGTGATTTTGCTAGTTTTTCCAGCGTTTCAAATACTTCTAAAATTTCTCGAGTTTTTTAGTTTGAGTTACACAGTAGTTTAGGTCTAGTGATTTTTTCCGCAAAATTTTTAGTAATAGATCGGTGGGGCCAAACATTTCATTACATATTATTGCCAAAATTGTAAATTCAAAAGTGTTCATATCGTTTAAAAATCCCTTGGCAAGTTGAATTTATTTTTGTCTGATTGTTCACTATTTGTCAGAAATTCGAATACTTCCTTCAATTTATCCCAATTTTCAACAATTACACTTACTAACTTCGACGTGGAGGACCAACGAGTTTCTGCTATGGTTGGTATGCGTATTGCGTTTGTAGATGTGAGTGTATAAGATCGCTTCACTAGTGGTGACACGGCTAACTGGGATCATCAACTATTGATGTTACTGCTCAAGGTTCCATCACTCCTTATCCGCCAACGTAAGGTAGTGTTTCATATTTCTACCACCGTGGCGCTGAACGCCGACACCTAACGATTCTTGTCGGGAAAATTTCCAACTGGAATTTCATGGGTGCGGAATCTCGTCCATTAGTTTCGTAGGGTCTTGTTTGGAATATTTTGACATGTAAATAAACAAGCGTTAGATGAGTAGTCATTTGATTTATCTTGCTATTAAATTTCTTCAGCTGTTAAAAAACTACTAATTCGTAATTTTACAAAAGAGCTAGCCTAATATTCCATGGGATGGAGTAAAGAAATGCATAGATGAGATAAACTAATTTGTAATTACCACAACAGTAACGAACTCTCGCAGAAGATTGTTTTTAATTTTATTACATTAAAATATTTATTAAGCAACCAAATTTTCATAGTTTAAAAGGTGTTAATTGCAGAGTCCGTATACCTTTAAAAAACC
Source organism: Macrothele yani (assembly GCA_039090855.1). Taxonomy (NCBI): domain Eukaryota; kingdom Metazoa; phylum Arthropoda; class Arachnida; order Araneae; family Macrothelidae; genus Macrothele; species Macrothele yani. The sequence goes on from CM077023.1 coordinate 47,740,753, forward strand.
ATTAAAACTGTATTTCCGGAAATATGGAACTGAATATACAAAACATCTGCAGAGAATTACTAGAATTACTGTTCATATACAATTCAAATTCTGACATTGGCTTCTCATTGAAAAAAATGGTGACGGGGAAACACTGGCAATTTACTTGAATCTCATACACAGAATTTTAAAGAAAAAAGTGTATAACATATTGTTTAGGAACCTATAAATCTTTTATCTAATTTTTCCATTTAAACACACATTCATACATCCTTTTAGTAAATTAAGACACTTTGTGGATACTTTTATTATTATTAGTATTATTATTATAATTATTATTATTTATTATTATTAGAGTATCCTTTAAAAATTGTCATTTTCTCATAATTCCAGACAGAGCAGATACCCGACTGAGAGGGTGGGAGCCTGCACAAGAGTTTCCGCTTGTTACAGGAAATATACACTTTACACTGACGGAAAAAATCCCAACACCACGAAAAAATAGTTGTAGAGGAATGAAATGGCGGCAATACATTTGTATAGGTAACATATTTAATCGATTAAGGTTTCAAGATCACAGCTTAATGTAAGCGCGAGAAGAGTCATTTTAAATGTGAAATGCTGGTACATTAATAACCGGTGTAACCGCCAGAATGTTGAATGCAAGCACGCAAACGCTCATGCATTGTGTCGTACAGGTGCTGGATGTCAGTTTGTGGGATGGAGTTCCATGCCTGCTGCACTTGGTCGGTCAATACAGGGACGGTTAATGCTGGTTGGGGGTGACGCTGGAGTCGTCGTCCAATGATATCCCATACGTGCTCGATTGGTGAAAGATCTGGTTATCTAGCAGGCCACGGCAACATGTCGACACTCTGTAGAGCATGTTGGGTTACAACAGCGGTATGCGGGCGAGCGTTATCCTGTTGGAAAACACCCCTGGAATGCTGTGCATGAATGGCAGCACAACAGGTTGAATCACCAGACCGACGAACAACTGTGCCGTCAGGGTGCGTGGGATAACCACGAGAGTGCTCCTGCTGTCATAGGAAATTGCTCCCCAGACCATAACTCCTGGTGTAGGTCCAGTGTGTCTGGGCCGCAGACAGGTTGGTTGCAGCCGCTCGCCTGGCCTCCTTCTAACCAACACACGGCCATCACTGGCACCCAGGCAGAACCGGCTTTCATCAGAAAACACAACACATCTCCACTCCGTCCTCCAATGAGCTTTAGCTTGACACCACTGACGTCGCAAACGGCAGTGGTTTGGAGTAAGTGGAATGCACGCTACAGGGCGTCTGGCTCAGAGCTGTCCTTCAAGTAACCGATTTGTAACAGTTCGTTGTGTCACTGTTGTGGCAACTGCAGCTCGAATTGCTGCTGCAGACGCAGTACGATGCGCCACGGCCATACGCCATACACGGTGGTCTTACCTCTCAGTAGTGCCACGTGGCCGGCCGGAACCCGGTCTTCTTGAGGCAGTACCTTCCCTTGACCACCGCTGCCAACAATCATGCACAGTGGCTACATTCCTGCCAAGTCGTTCTGCAATATTTCGGAAAGAAAATCCACCTTCTCGTAGCCCTATTACGCGACCTCGTTCAAACTCCGTGAGCTGTTGATAATGGCTTCTTCGGCTTCTTAAAGGCATTCTTGACTAATATCAACACACTACGTCGAATCTCAACGATAACTAATGCTCACGAACGTTACAGCGCGTATTTACAGCAAACCTGCTTTGCATGTTCCGAGGGAGCTACTAGCGCCACACGTATGCGCCAAGCGCGACATTTTTTTTTTTTTTTTTTTTTTTTTTTTTATTGGAGGTTTAACAACCACCGTGAGCAGCTCAATGGGCTATAAGCAGTCTCCCATCCCTAATTTAGGGTCACTGGTTCCAGGGAAGGGAGAGAGCCAGTGCCGTAAGACAAACACAACATCCATGCCTCACCGGGATTCGAACCCAGACCCCGTTCGGACGAATGATCAGAGACCATCGCTTAGACCACTGCGCCACCGGGGCGGCCGCGAAATTTGCATTGACGTCATCTTTCAGATGTACTCTCACCGCCTACCAACTGTCATTTATCTAACACAACCCCTTCTTGGTGTTGGGATTTTTTTCCGTCAGTGTATTTAGAAATCACCTTTTTGAACACTCTACATATACTTAGTAAGAGGTTCTTGTTAAAGGCATTTCAGATAAAAAAAATGGCAAAAATTAGAGTAAACAAAGAACTTTTTTTAAAAACATCAAATAATAGGAAAATTGTGTTACACAATAGTACAGGAAATACTTAAGATCAGATGGATAAACACCAATGGATACAGTTTTTCTTTAATTATATTATTACAAATTAATTTATTTTTTATGTACGATATTCCATTATGGTTAGATATTTCAGTGAATACATTATAGTATTATTCAGTAAATTATTGAAATCTAAAGATATGGTCAAAATTGATTTTAAAATTATATTTTTATGTTTCCAACAGAATACTGACACCATAACGGGAACAAAAATTATATGTGTTTAAGAGTTTAGTTTACTAATTTATACTTTTCAGTTTTAATATATTTCACATTTTACCATTAATATTTTAAATGCTTTATTCTATTATTTTATTTAGTATTTTTGTTCCTTTTTTATATATTACTGGTGCAAATACTTTCCATTTATTAAAAGTTTTGTGAGCTCTAAATGTTCTAGTTTCAAACTCCAGTACTCTTCTGATATCACAATTAAGAGCTAGTTTAATCTGCTCCGTATTTTTTGATTTTTGTTCGTAAGATAAGGCATTTCGATTTTTCCATATATTACGTTTTTGATATTGCTATTAAATAATGAATTTTTAGGTTTTTAGATACACAGGAGTCTAGAGGTACATGGTGCAAAATGGTGTACAGTAAATTTATGCCTATAATTTAAGTATTGTTGTAAACACTTCCAGATCTATTTTTCAAATATGCAATCTACAAATAAATATTGAAGAGTTTCTTCTGAGCCACAGTAGTTAGAGTTAGGATTAGATATTAGTTTCATTCGATACAACCATTTTCTTGTCGGGATAACATTGTGCGAAATTTTAGAAAGTAGATCTCTAATATGAGTGCTTAGTTTTATTTTTGATTACAGTGTCCAATTAATATGTACCATATCAGATTGCAGTGTATCCACGCCCAAGGCTGTTACAGATAATATCACACTAGCATTCTCTTCCTCCTCCGGAGTCTCTGTAATTTTAACGATTGGAAAACTTATACTTTAACAGCCTAAAATTATATTACTAGTGAAACAAGTCTGGCATGGCAGGAATTCAGAATGTCTCAGAAAAACCTTTTTAGGGATTTTTTTCCCTGGAAATTTCCCATGAAGACATTTTTTTCTCAAAATGTGAAATAAATCGAGCACTTTTGTCGTTAAATATGAGAAAATAAAGTTTTATCGGAATTTCAAAATATAGAAACGTAAACAATAATTTTCCTGAAGCAAGTATTTTCTCGAAATACAGCACTGACTACACAAAAACTCTAATTTATACTCGATATTTAATTAATAAACGACTTACCTATCTTTCAAAATCCAAACCAGAAAAATCACAATCACAAAGTTTCCAAATCATGTGGCGAAGCCACACGATAAAACATAGAGAAAAAGCATTCAAAGTATGGCAATCTGATAAAAAATGTAATCAGAAATAATCGAATTGAAACGAAATTGCAATAGGAAACGTCGCCCAAACAATGTGTGTGATCGAACCGATAAGCCTAACTGGAACGCCAACTCGGCAATCTCGCAAATCCAAACTTTCTGAACCAGAAACTCTCCCCTGGGTCAAAGGTCATTGTTCTGGTTTTTTTTTTTATTCAATCAAGAAAACTTTTGCAATTTGAGTACGATATAAGCTATAAAATAAATTGTGCACTTTATTTTGTGTTCATGCAGTTGCTTAAGACTCAATTTACCTCGCTATAATGCACGTTTAAACAGGACGGCACATAAAAATCTAATTACGATCAGCCAAAAAAAAAAAAAAACAACAACATTAACTGGGGTCGGAGTTTGCACCCTCAAGTGACGGAAAGTGGCATTTTTCTTGTACGCGAATCGCCGTAGAGATCGCCGAAGTGACAGAGCCTTGAGCAGTAACAGTTATAGTTGATAATCCTAGTTAGCCGTGGTGGTGAAAACACGAAGGAATTCCACTGAGGCTTGCATAAAATATACACTTTGAAATTTTAGAAAAACTCTGCTGTAATACAAGGTTCAAGCGATGTGCTAAGCAATGAACAAAAACAGCTTGAGAAGCTTTATCCTTGATTTTTTTTCTGGAGAACATTCAAGTGTCCAGACATTACACTTGCCCCATCGTAACATTGTCCTATTAATTTGTGTTGGTAATCGAATTGTTCCAAAATTTTCTCTAGCATTTTGTATAAAGCTTCTGACGTTCGATCTCCACTTACGTTGTGGAAACCCAAAAATTCCTCAGCTAATGCACCTTCCGAATCAACAAATCTTAGTACACTGCTGGACAATTGCTAAGGACGGATCATAAACGGCTATATAGCGCATAAAAAAGTAAGTGTGGTTGGATGCCAAGTGAAATAAAATAATGTCAGAATGCCAGGACATTACAAGAAAGACAATTTATTGTGCTCTGAAATCCAGAAGGCTTTGGAACGTGTTCAAGGGACAAACAGGCCATTTTGTGCAGAATACGTAAAGTGAAAAAAATGCAATTACCGTCCGCAGGCGTTCCGGCGAAAAGATGTCAATACGGGATATGGCCACCATGGAGGGCGATGCAAGATTCCACACGTTGTGTCATGCTTTGCACAACATTATCAAGCAGCTGTTGGGGTAATTTATCCCATTCCTCTGTCAGTGCACGGATAAGGGTGCCCTTGTTTATTGGAGGGCATTGGCGACCAGCAAGACTCCTCCCCAAAGCATCCCACACGTTTTCAATGGTATTCAGATCTGGAGAACGTGCTGGCCATACGAGGCGTTGAATATCCTCGCTCTCAAGACACTCCTGGACAGCGACTGTTCGATGACATGTTGCGTTGTCGTCCATGAAAATGAATCTGTCACTGACAGCACCACGGAACATGCGAACATGAGGTAGCAGAACATCATTAATGTATCGTTGGCCAGTCATAGTCCCAGTTGGAAGCACATAGAGGGACGAGCGGCCATGGATCTTGATGCCAGCCCATACCATGACACTACATGTCGGATATCGGTCCCTTTCCTGTATGTTTGCTGGACAACATGCAGTACCACTATCACGCCAGATCAGTTGTCGTCGACAATCAGACGATAGACTGTATCTACTCTCATCTGAGAAGAGGACAGCAGACCAGTCGTTATCAGTCCAATTGCGATGTTGATGGCACCATTGCAAACGGGCGGTACGGTGACGGCTGGACAATGGGATGCACACAACAGGACGGCGGGCGTATAAGTCCTCCTTCATCCAAACGTCTGGTGGCAGTTTTTCGGGAGATCTGCTTGCCAGTAGCAGCCATAAACTGATTTGCTACCTCACTAGCTGTGCTGCGCCGGTGTCTTTTTGTTGATAGCACTATGTACCGATCTTCTGCAGGTGTCTTACTGATGCGAACACGACCTCCCCGTGACGTTTGCTACACTCTCCATTTGTTTGAAATTATTTCCAAAGCCTTGAAACAACACTGTGGCTGACGTTGAACTCCCTGGCAACATCTGTTATTTTTCGCCCTTCATCAATCTTGCCAATAATACGGCCACGCGTAAAATCATCTAGGTGATGTCGGGAAGACATACTGAAAATTGCAAGTTCGTCAATTGATTCTTTCCCTTTCAACTTTGCGTTTGAATAACAACGGTCAATACGCATCAAATCCTTTATATCTCTTATCAGCGCTATGACGTCATGAACAAGTTCGGCAAACCAAAATTTGCATACGCACAACACGTCTTACTGTATCCTGCACTTATGCTAATTCCCACATTTTCCTGCCTTCCATTTTATGGTTGCTATCGTTGCTATTGTCATCCGTCCTTAGCAATTGTCCGGCAGTGTATTAAAGAGCACTGAGAAATCTGATTTATGTCTGTGGTGTTATCCGCTTGAATAGAAAAGCATTGAACTTCATTTATTTCATTTTTAACATGATCGTTTATATATTCAGAAATACATTCAATTAATTCATTTTGAATTGTTTTTGAGTAACCTGTGAAGACATTTTTTTTATCTTTTCGTATTGATTTTGAATTTCTAAAGGACTTCTTGATATCAACAATGAAAGTAATTCTTTGAAATTTCCACGATTTATCGAGTCCATGCTTTCGTCATGGCCACGAAATGCTAGATCTTGTTTGCTCAAATATAATACTGCATCAATCACTGTCTGCAGGAAAAGTCTATTTAAACGAACGCTTTCGTTGAAATGCATTTTCAAAAGCCTAGCATTCTCCCTCAGGACATCGACAATGGTGTTTTGATTTTTTTCAAAATTCCTTAGCATTAACTCGCATTTCAGGTATTCGCCAGCAATCACCATGTTTATGAAGCGAACGTGTTATATTTAATAAATCTGAGAATCCGTCTTTATTCCACGCCGAATGTTTATTACTAAAACGTAAGCAAAGCCAACAAATAATTTTTTTTAACACAGAAGTACTACAAAGTCATTTATATTCAGTAAACGAATAATTTTTAAATTAATATTGTAAGATTTACCGCTCTTCTTGATTTCTTTTTTGGCATCAATTGTCAGTGAATCCGTCGGTCGTCCTTGAAGTAAAATGTCTCTTTTATTTTCATCTTTCCACCGATTAAATGGAGTTTGTAATAAATTACAAACAATGTCGTTCACAGGATACATACTTTAATTAAAACTGCCACTAACTGTTAAACTGTACATGAAACTACGGTAACAGCTAAACTGTTTGACAAATAATCAGAAAGCACGAAAAAACAAATCCCTTTCGGAAAGCATGTACCACAAAACCGCAAGGAAAAAGCCCTACTGGATTCCAAGATACTGTGGGTCCCGTTTCACTGTGATCTCCTTCGAAAGTCACGACTGCAGATGCAGATCCTCGACGCCAAAGCTAAAACACTTCTCTTGCGCGCCAGATAGGGGAGGTTGACGTCACGGTTACCATAGCAACTCGGTCGAAAGCTGCAGACTTCCAAGGGTTTCATTTCAGCTCTTCATGTGCACTGTTTTGCGTATGAGAACTTGTATTGAATGCGCTATGTGAATTGATATCTAATCAAAATTTTGAGTATTTTGTAACACAATAAATGCAAAAAAGAATATATTAAACAAATTACTGAATAAAACTTTATTTTAAGTAAAATAGGTGAAGAGGCACTTCACCTACTTCACCTGAAAAGCCGCCACTGCTTTACAGGCCCTCCTCTGCCCTCAGAACAGCATATATCCAAGGCAGGTACGGAGGTGATTGCTTTATCCTGGCATACAACGCCTGATATGCTGTTCCATAGTGTCCCACAAGTGCTCTAGCGGATCGATATTGATCTAGCGGATCGATATTGGGCGAGTTCAGGGGCCAAGTGATATGCTGTGAGTCCGAACGGTGTTCCTTGAATCAGTCTTGCACAATTTTGAACCTGTGGCTCAGACCATTGTCATCTAGGAAGACACAGTCACCATTAGAGACATAGTTCCTGCCAAGTGAACATGTCCCACACCATACCATTGGCTAGTCTGATAAATACTTCTATTTTCCCATCGCGCTTAGAATTTTATTACCTGCTGCTACACTTACACCTTATATATGCTCAGTCAGTCGACTGATTGTGCCCTCTCAGAAATCACGAGGTCAACGCGCCGAATCCACTTTTGCTAGGGGTAATCAGAATTCAGTGATTATTTGGTGTATATTGGTAAGTTTCCAAAGACTTATTAGTCAGTTTTTCTTTTCCACAGATTCCGTGTGCTTTGTTTATGGGGAAAACTTTTCTCATATATCCCAGAGTTTTTTTTTTATTATTATTATTGATTTTTAATTTCTATTATGCCACATTGGTTTAGTATTGATGGCAGCAGGCTACTTGGCTAGAACTTATATCAGGACTTTTTTTACATTACGCCTACTTCAGTTTTTCTTTTTCACAGATTCTGCGTGCTTTGTTTATGGGGAAAACTTTTCTCATATATCCCAGAGGTTTTTTTTTATTATTATTATTGATTTTTAATTTCTATTATGCCACATTGGTTTAGTATTGATGGCAGCAGGCTACTTGGCTAGAACTTATATCAGGACTTTTTTTACATTACGCCTACTTGGCTAGAACTTATATCAGGACTTTTTACATTACGCCTACTTCGATTTAGGCTTAGTGTCCACCCACAAGAACAGGAAACCTCGCTTAGCAATTCGCCACCACATAAAACTAGCATGAGATAATTTGAAGCAAAGAATCGATGGCTTATGAGTTATGATCATTCATATTAGAAAGGGTCTGGGTTCAAATGCCGGTGAAGCATGGATGTTGTGTTTGTCTTGCGGCACTCGCTCTCTCCCTTGCCGCCCCGGTGGCGCAGTGGTCTAAGGCGCTGGCCTCTGATCATTCGTCCGTCTGGGGTCCGGGTTCGAATCCCGGTGAGGCATGGATGTTGTGTTTGTCTTACGGCACTGGTTCTCTCCCTTCCCTGGACCCAGTGACCCTAAATTAGGGACGGGCGACTGCTTATAGCCCATTGAGTTGCTCACGGTGGTCGTTAAACCTCCAATCAACCAACCAACCAACCAAGCTCTCTCCCTTCCCTGGAACCAGTGGCCCTAAATTAGGGACAGGCGACTGCTTATAGCAACTGTTTAGTTTATGAAAACTTCAATGGATTTTTTGGTAAAAAAAACCATGGACCATCGTTTTTATCTTGGTATTTTATAATCTGTGTTTTTATCAGTGTTGACTGCACCCAATATGTATCTGCAAAGTGTAAAAATATAAATGGATGAATAATATTTTGCTGGAAGTCTGGGAACCGTCATTTCTGTGGTAATTAATCATGGTTCAATGGTCATATGTACTGCAAATTGTTTACTTTTCACTCCATAAGCTAGAATAGCTGAATGGATTTTTAGAAAGCCAGCCTACTTTTGAAGATTAGATTTGATGTTGGAGACTTAATTTCCATTTTCTTTTTAAATAAAGGCTGTGCGTATCTTTAAAATTAAGAGCACATCCATTTTACTCGTAATCCTAAATCACTAATGACCGATTGTAGATTTCAAATAGTACCCAGCTTTAGCAAATTATTTAATTTAAATGTGAGAAATTATTTCAAATGGTGCAAATATTTTAGTTAGAATATTTCCTTTTACATATAGGTTTGCGAATTACACTTTTGTGAAAGTGACTTCAAATACAGTTCCACCGCTTTTGACGAGAAGAGTGGGAGGACAGTAACTGTGGATTTGAAGGTACCCAAACTAATTCCAGGACGTGTGCCATCCAAACTTCCTAATTTACCATCCTATTTGAGTGGCACCCCATGTGTTACACGTGAAGAGCCAGAAAGTAGAAAACAACGCCTTGAAGAACAGGGACTGAAAACAGCTCTCGAGGAAAGCATTACAGAAAAAGAGGACTATGATAAAAAAAACATACATTTTGTTCTGTTGTTGATTTGCAATCAAAGGTAAAATTTATTGACACCACTTCATGGTCTTTTTTTTGTAAAAACGACAAGGTAATGGTTATGCATATTTCAGCTGATCCTGCTCCAAGTGTAAAATGTTCTGTTGTTATAAATTCAGAGCTTATGATTAGGGCATTTGTTAAAGATGTGGAGTTACCAAACTTGGTTAAATATTCATTTCCATGTAAAGTAACTCATACTGATATTCTAAATGACATTTTAAAACATTTAATGCAGCAGTGTGAGTCACCTACAAGTGGTAATAATTTACGAAATGCAGTTGATCAGATATGCATAGTTTTAAAGAATCTCTGTGAGAATAATGTAGGTTCTGAAAATCACCTCAAGTTTATTGAGGAACAACTGGTTTTGTTGGGTCGAGACAAACATGGGTCCAGATATTCACCAGATTTCATGATTTTTTTCTTCCCTTTTTTGTAGCATGGCACCTCATGCATATAATTTTGTTCGGGAGAGTGGTAGCATTAGGCTGCCACATCCCAGTACTATTCGACATTGTTTGCCAGCAGTTTAGTGTGAAAACTGAAGCTGAAAAAATTGATTCAAATTTTCTATCTTATATTCAAAGAAAATTATCATTTTTAAATGATGTTGATAAAAAGATAATAATAATGCTGGACGAAATTCATTGTAAACAATATTTGGATTTCAAAGGTTGTAACATTTGTGGTCTGTGATTTAATTCCGAAAGCATGGCAGCAAGTGCCCATGTCTTCATGATTAAAAGTTTACTTTCAAAGTACAAAGATGTTGTTCATGTACTGCCTGCCAAAACCATGACTGCCGAAACACTTTTTGATGTTTTAAAGAAAATAATCATTGGTTTAAAAAATATAGATTTTACTATGATTTGTGTTGTCACTGATAACAATTCCATCAATCGTAAGTGTATGTCATTATCAGTCCCCCTAAAATCCAAATTGTTTATCCTCATCCAATTGATAAATCCAGACCATTATTTTTTATTGTTGATACAGTTCACTTATTAAAATGTATATGTAATAACTGGCTAAACCAGAAAAATGGGGGAAATGTATGTATTATCCTGAATTTGAAGATGAAATTGCATCATTTCAAACAGCATCTTTGTCAACACTCCAGGAATTGCATAAAATTGAAGCCAACTCGGTAACAAAATATGGGTATAACTTATCATATAAAGCTCTTAATACCAGCAATCTCGAAAGACAAAATGTAAAATTAGTTCTCCAAATATTTCATGATTTTGTAATAAAAGGTCTGCTAGAAATAGGAGAAAAAAAGAAATTGTGTGAGTACCAAGGTACATCATGTTACATTGGAATAATTTTAACTTGGTGGCAAATTGTCAATGTGAAGTCACCTTATAAAGGTATCCGTCTGAATAATAAATACCAAGCTCCTTTAACGTCTTCAGAATCTGATGAAAATAATGTGTTTCTTAATAAATTTTTGGAGTGGTTGGATAGGTGGGAGAGGATGTGTTGCACAATTGGTATGCTAACGAAAGAAACCCACACTACATTAAAATTAAGTACACATTCATTACTTGAAATTGCTTCATATTGTATTACAGAACTAAAATTTAAGTATGTACTTCCTGGAAAGTTCCAGACTGATGATTTGGAAAGTAGGTTTGGTCTTTATAGGCAATTGGCTGGAAGCCAGTACAATATAAGTGCTCTGCAATTGTTTGAATGCGAAAGCAAGTTGACAGTCCAATCACTGTTGAAACTTCAAACTATGTCACGTGGGGAAATTGAAATAACTGATTTAAATTTTAAGGATGACTTTCAGAAAGTTAATTTGAAATTGACTTGCAATTTGAAATTTGATGTTTCTGTTCTTTCTTCTGATATATCTGATTGTAATGATTATATTCCAGTCATTGCATACATAGCAGGGTATTGTGCATTTTCAGTATTAAAGTGTTTGAAGTGTGATTTTTGCAAACTGTTATTGATAGACAAAGACATAGAATTAGATGCAAGGTTTAATTTCCTTCAAAAATTAGACAGAGGTAGTCTTAGCTGTCCTACTGATGTTGTAATTAATATTGTTTTGTATAATTACATTATTTTTAAAAAACTATGTTGTAAATATGAGGAGTTTTTGGAAATGTCTAATCAAAGAAATGTATTAATGTTGATCACAAGTAATGCTCGTGATCAGGCAGAGTTGTTCGACAATAGCATTTGTTGCTCTGGTCATTATATTGAAAAAACACACAAAATAATTCTTTGGGCTTCCACAAATGTGTTTTTAAATAATTATTGTAAGGTTAAAAATGACAAATAAATACAGTATGCTGCAGCTATTAAAAAATAGTTTTGATGACAAAAAAAGAAAATTAGCAACTTTGACAAAGTAATTATTAACCAGGGGTCGATATAGCATTTGACACCCATTGGACGGTAGATTCACAAAAATATTTTTATCTCAAACGGCATGTTTACAAAAATATTTTGGACTGTAATGATATCTTCACAAAATATTTTGAATAAAATTTAATTTTAATAAAAATATTTTATAAGTGGCATGAAAATTGTCGTTGTGCCCCCCCCATCACCCCGGAGAATTCAGGCTCATCATTTTGCTGTGAAACCATAGTTGGTGTACATTAATTTTTTTCTACCTACCCGGCCAGGCAACTAGATTTTTTATTCACATGCCCAGGCCAGACCAATCTTTTTGTTGACCATTGCATCTGGGCAATGGCATCTTGCAAGTCCTGATCTGATAATGATTCTATCTATGAATTCATACCACTGAAAACTTCTGTGTACTTTTGAGAGTTTTTGGCAAAATTGCTACAAACAGAAAAATAGGCAAATTCCACAAAAATAGGCAAAATTTCACAAAAGTAGACAGAATTTCACAAAAATAGGCAAAATTTCACAAAAGTGGACAGAATTTCACAAAAATGGGTATCAATTTTTAAAAACCTGGATCAACCCCTGTTAATGTTACCCTCAAAGTAGTGAAGGGTAGTTCAATGAAATTTAAAGCAGAAGTAGGACATTTTTGTAATAGGTTCATGTTATATATTTTCGAAGTTTAAAATCTTTCCTGAAAGAAAATTTACTTTTGTATGGTATCTAATGCATCTGTAATAAAAGGTTCAGCTAAATCAGTTGATGTGTACATAAGAAGAATTTTGATTTGTCATAAGCCACTATAGATCTTAAGTGTAGTTCTTGTTTTTGAACTTTTAACAACAGTACAAAGTGAATCGGTGTTGTAGTATGGTTAGAACAGTTTTTACTAGTTTGAAAGCAAATGTACCTATGTACTATAACCACAACATGAATAAAAAAAGTTTTTAAGGCATCTTCCAAATGCCAAAACTTATGTTCCAAACACTGACACATAATGCAAAAGTTTCACTCAGTGTACAACCCCTGGCAAATATTATGGAATTGGTGCCACATGAACATGGAGGTGCATAGTAGGGAGCACGTAGAAACGACACAAAGGAAGAATGCAAAACGAAAACATAGTTTAATGAAAGCTGCACAACTGAGCTACAGACAGCAGGACTCAGATATATGTATGCACTGTATCTGTTGGAAATACATGATGTGTAGCAACATGTGTGGAAAATAATTGTAGACTCTCCAACATAGCAGGAAAAATTATGGCAATACAGTGCGTTCCGAATATACAAATAAGTGTGGGGATAAAGAGGGGTGGCAGTATTACTCTCTTGTTGCAGTACCAGCATGGCTCCTAGGAGGGAGTTATCAATGGTAACAAGGGACAGAATTATGAAGAGTCTTCAAGAAGGATATCGACAAGTCATCGCAAAAAGGTTGGTTGTTCGTAGTTGAACAAGGAGGCCTATTCACCGGTTCTCCGAACCAAACTTTGACATGCCATTCGTGAAAACATCCCGAACTGTCAGTTGTAACATGGTTTCTCCATCACAACGCCAGGCCCCATACAGCTCATAAATGTATGAAGTTCCGGGGTGAGTATTTTCAGAAAGTTAAATGGCAGGATGGTTCAGAACACGACATTTAAGGTAACTGTTCTATCCTGTCCATGAATTAAATTATCACTCCTACTATGCGCATCCGTATTCATGTGGCGGTGATTCCATAATTTGGGCCAGGGGTTGTATAATATGTGTAATGAGTTGTAATGAGTATAGAGAGAGCATAAAATTCTGATTAATGTTAACTCTACCAGCTACTTGTGATATGACATATGCAGACATGCCAAGTGCTCCACTTTGAGCGGAGTTTCTCCGTTTTCGACAGCTAAATCCGCGTGCTCCACTCAAGGCTTAAAAACTCCGGTCGTTAGAAGTTTTTATTTTGGTCTTTAGAAATTTTTAATCTTTTTTTGTTATTAATCTTATTTATTCGGTGTTTTTAAAAGCTTAAATTGAAAATTCTTCCAAGTGTATTAAAGTACGCTTTTCATCTTTTTTCACTTTCTTTAAATGCCGTTTTTCTGAGTGTGTTTGTAACTACGGAAGAATGGGATGTTTCGCTCTTCTTCCTCATAGGCTGTAGGAGAGTTGGCCCTGCCTTGGCTGCTGAAGAACGCGGTGCAGGGCGGGAAGCAAAGCTGATGACGGAAGTTTCTGCTTTCGGCAGTGGAGTATTGGAGCTTGCGCTGGACATAGTTGTTTGCTGTTTTCATTGTAGTTATTTAGAACAAGGTGGATTTATTTAATCTTATTGTGAGATATGTAGAAACGACCGCATAGTCAACGCTTTTCAGATGCTTACGAGAAACAATGGCCCGTTTTAAAGCGTTCCAAAAAATCCGAAACGCACGCTTACTGTTCCGTTTGTGACATTAATTTCACTATCGCACTTGGTGGTATAAGCGACTGCAAACGCCATGTCACATGCCGCCGACATTTAGACAATGCAAAAGTAAAGGCATCTAATCAAACCCTTACATCTTCGTTTGTTTCCATTTCGGAAGATGTCCGTGTAATTCGTGCGGAAACATCACAGCTTTTATTATAGAGCATAATTTACCCATCTCTGTGGCAGACCATGTCAGGGCTTTGTTTATTAAGTTGTTCCGGGATTCGGACGTCGCCAAAAAATACGGATGTGCGCGGACGAAAACAACAGCTATTATTAACAGTATGGCTGATGGTATTGCCCATGGAAATGATAGAAATTTTAAAAACTTCAAAATTTAGTTTAGCAACCGATGCTAGCAACACTAATTCTGCAAAGAAAATATTTCCTGTTGTTGTTTCATATTTAGATACAACAGTGGTGAAAATTATTCCCAGATTATTAAGCTTACCTAAGTTGGATGGTGATGCAACAGGAGAAAATATGTTTAAGTTACTGGATACTGAACTGGGGAAAAAATCAATACCGTGGCACAATTGTATCACATTCTCATCAGATAATGCATCTTCTATGGTAGGAAAATATAAAGGTGTCACAAAGTTTCTCAAGGAAAAAAATCCAAATATGGTAATTCATGGTTGCACCAGCCATCTATTGCATTTAGCTGCCAAAAAGGGAGCTAAGGAGCTGAAAATTGATGTTGAAGATTTTTTGGTAGACGTATACTATTTTTTGCATAAAAGCACCAAGCGTATTGAAGTATTTAAGATGTGCCAAAAAGTTTGTAATCTTGAAAGTCACCAAATTATTAAATATGTGTGTACCAGATGGCTTTCATTGGATCAAGTTATTAATCGTTTTCTTGAGCAGTGGGAGTCCTTGGAAACATATTTTGGGGAGAAAAATATGACTACGCAAGGTTCTGAGAAATACTTTTCTATTCAGAAGAGAATTGGGTCTCCTGAGACAAAGTTGTACCTCCTCTTTCTACAGCAAGCTTTGCCACTTTTTTGCAAGACAAATATCCTACTGCAAAATGAATCCCCAATTGTTCATCGACTACATCGTGAACTAAATTCTCTACTTAGTGAACTTATGGCACGATTCATTAAACCATCTGCTGTTGTACAGGCTGAGAAAGGTATTGACCATATCAATTTCTGATAGGAAAAATCAAAAGTCAGATGAGGAACTTGTCATTGGAAGTAAAATTCGGCAGTACCTGAATAGCAGCAATTTGTCTAAAAATGAAGTAATTTTTTTCTATCGGTCTGTGAGATTATATTATCAGAAATGCTGTGAGTTACATGCTTAAAAAATTTCAGTTGAATGATCCGATTCTGCTGCATGCTGAAGTGGCTGATTTAAGGCTTAGAACAAGCAGTAAATTTTGTTCTGTTAACTATTTTGTTGACCTCTTTGATGATTTCTCTGATGAAGAAAAGAAATCTGTTAGAAGTTGAGTTTGCACGTTTCCAAGTAGATAAGTTAAACAGTGACATTGTAAACTGTGAGCAAACTCATCAAGTGTGGTCGTTAATTAAAGATTTAAAAGATCACAATAGTGTCTTAAAGTACAGTCTTACCATTACTAATGCACAGAATACTCCTGATACCACACAGCAATGCTGCTTGCGAACGAGTGTTCAGCACTGTTCGCAAGAATCATAACGATTTCCGTTCTAATTTGTCTGTGCACACATTGCAATCCCTACTTGTGGAAAAATCAAGAATGGCTGCCCATAATCTGAGTTGCCACCAGCATAACTTTACGACTGAAGTGTTGATGAAAGCTAAAAAAGCAACAGCATTGGTTCTAAAAAAGGACCAGTAAACAACAATATATATATATATATATATATTTCTTTGCAGATGAATTCATTGTATTTACATTTTTATCACAGCTCCAATTTTAGTGAATTATGAACATTAATTTAACAGAATTAGACCTTGATGAGGAAAAACAGTTGAAATATTTTTTGTATAAACATGTATATATATATATATATACAGAAAGAGAGAGAGAGAGAGAGAGAGAGAGAGAGAGACGTGTGTGTCAACATTTTGCTAATAGACTACTGTACAAGATTTTTGTTGCGGTAGCTGGATGAAAAGAACAAGCAGAATTTTTATGTTTCAAAGAAGCAGAGGTGCTTCAAAGCAATGTTTATCTGGTAAATATAATTATTGAGTATTTTATTTTGTATTTTCTTATATAATTTGCATTGTTTTTGTAAAAACAGCCAATTGTCCACAAAAAAATACCCCGCCGAGTGCTCGACTCTGCTCCTGACAGCCCCTTTCGAAAGTTGGCAACTCTGCATATGGTGTATTACGTAAGTTATTCTTTTTGTGCTGTTAATTACTATGTTAACAGAATCATTTTAAGTTTCTCAAATCAATTTTGTATTGAGAACATTATTTACAATAAAAATTTCAGATTTCTTAACGCACGCAAGGCAATGAGCCTACCGTCATTCATCCATAATATTATGTGGTAATTAATACTTTGTTTGCTACATAGATAATGGTGTGCTTATGCTTTTCTTCGTGTCAAATGTAATTGCATAAATGGCGCATTTTTGGCATACAGTAAAATGAATAAATTGGTTACAGTAAATAGTGTGATGGATTTCGTTTATTGCAGCCTGCTTTACCTTCACTATTTACATAGCTGCTATTAAAGTATATATTTGTATAACTTAGCAAACCACACTCATTAATCATTTCGGAAATTTTAGTGTTCTGTCCTGGTTTAAATAAATTAGTTTAGGATATATATGAGAGAGAGTGGTAGTGATGGAAAACTAAGTTTTGACAAGTTACATATGTGTGTATCTTATACTTTTTCCCCCCACAGTGATGCTTTTTACTTAAAAATTGTTAAAAATACCTCGATAATACACCACTTTCTATACTCCAACCAAATTTTCCCTTTTTAATTCATGCAATGCCGTCGACAGTAAAAACGTCGACAGTGGACCGTTGAACAGTGGAAACAGGTTCTACGGAGCGACGAATCAAGGTTCACCCTCTACTGTTCGGAGGGCAGGGTCTGGGTTTGGCGTCTGCCTGGGGAATGCCTCTTGCCGGAATGTATTGTGCCAACTGGGAAGTTCGGCGGCGGTGGAATTATGCTATGGGGATGTTTCTCCTGGTATGGCACGGGACCCTTGGTCGCAATTCGTGGTAGACTCAACGCCGAGACCTACTGCACCATTTTGGATGACCATGCGCTTCCTACGTTGGGGCAGTTTTACGGGGTGGACCCATGTTACTTTCAGGATGACAATGTCACCTGTCATGTTGCGAAGTCCACCATGGCTTGGTATGGTGACAACGGGGTTAATCGAATGGACTGGCCTGCGCAGAGCCAGGACCTTAATCCTATCGAGCACCTCTAGGACGAGTTGGAGCGTCGACTTCCTTCACCGATTTTGGACGGTGCCCCCACCGTTCAAAAATTGGTAAAGGAACTGACCTGTCTTCTCCAAGCAAGGTGGAAGAAAATACTGCTAGCCGTCGTACAACTCCTGGTTGAGAGTATGTCCCAGAGGGCCGCAGCTGTAACGCCGCTCGTGGAGGCTCCACCAACTATTGAAGGTGAATAAACTTAGTTTTCCTTTGCTATTACAAGTGTCCAATTACTTGTTGGTAGGTAGTGTAGCTTGTTTAAATTAAATTAAAGAGGTGTTTTTGTGCGTTTTCAAGAGCCATACTTTTTAGCGTTTGCAAAGTTTCGTTCTCCGTTTCCTTGGCATTCGGGAAGTTGACGGTCATAGGGTTTGTTTTTTTCTAAAATCATATTTCTACGTACTTTAATGTCTCCTGTTGCGTAATTTTTTTCTTTTTTACTTCCATATAATTTCATTTCAGGCTGATGAAGGGAAGTAGTAAGGCAAAAAACAAAAACAAAACCTCTTGCCTTGTTTCTCACTTTAATTTCAAAATGTTTTGGGATTGATTTATATCAATGAAAATGCTCCCACCACAGTTTAGCAAATTCACTAAATTTTTTTTAAAAATTGCAGTCAATTCACAACAAAAGTGATTTCAAACAAAAATCCTATGTGGGCACTAGTTTTACAAACAAATGAAATGGGACAACCATGATGATTTCTCTTTCTCCCCCTCTCTCTATGCAGTTTTGAAATCACTTTGAGTTTTGTTTATGTGAGACCTATATAAGCAGTTTTGTTTGTGGTGAAACCTTATTATTTATTAATCCAGGATTTATTTCTGACTAAAATAAAATGTTAATCTTCCTCTTTTTCCTCTTCAAGGAAAACCTACTTTGAATATTGCGACTAAATACTAATTTATACAGTTTTCAAAATCACAAATTTGCTCATTTTTAAAAACTTTACTTTGGCGCGGTACAGAATAATACATTTTATAAAAAAATATTAATATTTAGATTTCCCTTTATTTTGCAGACAGTTTTTAGCTTTTCCTTCCTGTGTTGCAGACTCCTGAAAAAGATTCTGCTTGAGGGTATGTCAATAGGTATCAGGCATCCAGAACTTGTGCCTGCATCACATAAAGTTTTGTGTCGGTAAACTAATTATTGAAATCTAGAAAGAAAAACAGATTAGATAAATATGGGATTCACATTATTGGATTGGTGTAAGCACATTGACTACAATAAAAAATTTTATTCATTCCTAAAGAAATGTTAGACAAAAATTTTGTGGCTTTTATAATATGGTGCTTAGAGTAGTTAATAAATGCTGAGAGATTAATTATTTTTGCATATTCCTATGTGGGAAAAGTTCAATCTTTTTCTGCCATCACCATTTTCATGCTCGGGGCTACTTTAAAAGAAATAATTTTTCTTTTAATATATATATATATATACACATATAGTTTTCACTACAATTAGTTCAGATATTTTTATAACAGTTAAAAACAATGATGTAGTCTTCGAAAACATTCTCCCACGATCGTTCATTCCTGTTACTAAAGTTATTGACTGAAAAACAGAAAAACCTATGGAATCCGTAGATTGATTTTCAGATTTAAACAAACGGGAGCTGCAACAACGTAATAATTTTATTTCTCATTCTTTCAATAAAAAGAATATGTTTAGCATTTGCAGTGATATGTCACATTTGTGATGTAATTTTTCACTGTAATACCGTAATTCTAAAACAACGATTGTGACCATAGGAAAAATGCTCTGATTCCGAAACCTTCTACCACGATCGTTCATTCCTGTTACTAAAGTTATTAACTGAAAAAAAGAAAAAAAAACAACTTGCGGAATCCGCAGATTGATTTTGATATTTAACAAACGGAGGCTGCAACTTCCTAATCATTTTTATTTCTCATTCATTTAATAAAAAGAATAAGAAATAAAGCGATATGTCACATTGTGGTTCAAATTTGCACTGTAATACCAAAATTCTAAAACAACGATCGTGACCATCAGAAAAATTCTCCGACTCAGAAACATTCTCCCACGATCGTTTATTCCTGTTACTAAAGTTATTGACTGAAAAAAGAAACATACAGAATCCGCAGATTGATTTTGAGATTTAAAAGATGGGTGCTACACCTTCGTAACAATTTTTATTTCTCATTCTTTTTAATAAAAGACTACGTTAAGCATTTGCAGCGATGTCACATTTGTGATGCAATTTTTCACTGTAATACTGAAATTCTAAAACAACGATCGTGACCATCGGAAATATGCTCCGATGCGCCCAGGCTCTCTCTCTCATGAGATGCAAAGATCCACCGCCGGTGACGTCACAAACCTGTGCGAGGGCCTTCAAGAATCTCGAAGGTAACGGTTGCCACCATTATGTTTGTGGTGCGTGTGTTTTATAGCGGGAACCCATAAATTGTTTTGGCGTTTATTTTACTCTGCTTGCATGATTTATTTTGCTATTTAGTTGCCTTTTATTTACTATTTATAGTTGGCTTTTTGATGAAATTCTTAGAGATGAGGACACGTGCGTTTCGTGGTGTGAATGGCATAAATTGCTTCCGAAGTCAAGATGTTCCAAGTTCCAATACGTCGTCGAAGTCGTGACGTCTCGGAATGTTGACTGAGCATAAACAAACGTTGTTTACATCTTAGTTAACATTAGTTTCTTCGTTGGCCGCTGTCGGTAGTCCCGTACAATTGATTTTTGAAGGTGAAATTGGATATAATAGATATGGTGTTATGTTTTGCAGCATACTGTAATCACCAGACTGAAAAATCAGTGTTCTTTTTATAGATTTCCTAAAAACAAACAAACATGCCCTATGGACTAAAATGTCAAGGTAAGGATTTGTGGACTGACTGGTGATCTTGTGAACAAGCATATTTTTTGTAGTCTGTAAAATATGAATTTGGAGCACACATCCCGCTCTTTTTTTTTTTTTTTTTTGTCTGTTATCGCTTTCAGAACATTAGGTTTTGCCTTGAGGCTGTTATATCAAGTTCTGTACCGATTTACGGGTGAACTCAACTCGGGCGAAGTTTTTATAACATGTGATGCTTTTGGGAGATTTTACGTACCCTATACAATAATATAAATATCACTAATAGGTGTTAAACTACATATATTGGCACAGTTAAAGAGCATCCATAAAATGTACACTTTGCAATGTAAGCATGTAAATGGGCAAGAAATGGGCAATAACATTGCAATACATCCCTTGGCATTTGATACCCAGTGGTCCACTGGCCATTGGCCAGTAAAACTTACGCCGGACCACTGAACTACTGATTTTACTGGCCCAGATGGCCAGTAAATATTTTTCTAATTTGATACAAGTTAAAAAATTAACTTCTGTTTCTTTTACCTTGCTGTATGGTTTTCTGTTTAGACAGAAAACTAGTGATAGGTTCATGAAATGCTGTTGGATAACAGTTTTTTTTTTGTCCTTCACAATTTGTAAAGAGCGGAAGAAACAACAAATACAGAAAAAAGTTCTCCAGGCCTTGTCTTGTCTTGCAACAGCTGTTTTTTTGTTACTCCGTCCGTATCATTCGTAATGAGCAGAAGTAAGCAAAATAAATACCCTGATCTTTCTTGGATTCACCCACCCTAGTGAATGCAGCAGATACTGACACCAGACACAACCTGACTTTTGTTTCTGCCCAAGAAAACACTAGCGGAGGAGGTCAGTTGGATGTGTGAAGGTAATTTTTGCAAGAGCAATTTACTTGAAATTGTGTTCAGTGGGGGAATGAAACTAACTTTATGGGAAAGTAGAGCAATAAGACTAAAATAAGGAGGAGGTTGCAATACCCTAAACAATAAAACATATAAAAAAGTCTGCTAATGTATGTGAATTTTTGTACCCTTGGAGTCTCGTTGTTCCGTTCTCACTTAAAAACAGATTAGGAATGCAGTCTTATTCTGCTATATCACTAATCCATTGGAATGATATTCTGGAAACATTTTTTTCCCTGTGAATTGCACTTTCAAAGTAGACGTTAAAAAAAATTGGGAGGTAATTATATCGAAGAGATGCGTTACTTTATACATATATTGTGAATGTCTAAGCGATGGCTTCTGATCATTTGTGCAAGATGGGTCTGGGTTCGAATCCCGTTGTGGCATGCATATTGTGTTTGCCTTACGGCACTGGCTCTCTTCCTTCTCTGGAGTCAGTGGCCCTGAATTAGGGATGGGTGACTGCTTATAGCCCAGTGAGTTTCTCACGGTTGTCGTTAAACTTCCAATCCAAAGAAGAAGAAAAAAGTATATATATATGTTGAAGTTTTGTGTAGGTTTTTTTTATGGACCAGTGGTTTGCGAATTCTAGTGGTTGCTGGGTCAGTAGAAGATTTATTTCTAATTCTAACACTGTCCCTTTTTACTGAATACATATTTGAATACAGTTTTGCAGAAGCTAATTGATTTGGCAGGGGAACTGTTCATTTTTTTTTCTTTTTTTGCAGGAGAGAGAGGGCAGTTGGTTTGTTGGATTTAATGGTGCAAAGACTAGCACAGGGGCTAAAATGAGCGTAACAGAAGGTTTAAATAAATAGCAAAAGTGTCAGGGGTGGAACCAGAAGTTTACTGTGGGTGGGAGGGGGTTCAGGTATAAAAAGGGGGAGAAGACATTATGGAAGGTTTTTTAGATATGCATTATACATATTGGAGGTGACGCTCCTACCTGGCGTTCCTTTGCGAGGTCTTTAAAACACTCGCTTGCTCCAAGAATGTTAAATACCTGAATGAGAGCAAGCAATAGTGAAAAATCACAATTGTTTCAGTGCGATCGTTTGAGTGTTTCCCGAAGAAATGAACTTTGTATTTTTTGAATTCGTCAAACTACGTCTGAATGAAATCCTATAAAATAAAGCCCAAGACCACGGTGTATGATAGTCAGGTGATTCAACTCCCCATAGAGTTAAGTTAGAAAATGGATCGTTAATGTCATAGCTCACCAGGGGGCGTGCAGGAGCTGTAGGCCGATTTGTTACCCTAATCATCATAGGAATACATAGCGTTTATGATTTCATCAGTGCTAAATCTGTGTTTATCACAAGTATTTTTTATTAATTTCATTGTGTAGTTGTGTGGTATTGAAATTTTAAAAACAAAGTTTCTCTACAGAAATTAAAGCATGTCAACTCCTTTTCATTCAGAAGGAGACTAAAATTTATAGTGCATATTTATAGTTATTAGAAGGAGACTAAAATTTATAGTGCTGTGTTTCGGCTAGGATGAGTTCAATTCTTACGTTTTTGATATGGGGCAAAAGTGTTTAGTATCAAACAGATTATTCGACAGGTAAAGAATGTGTACCAAATTTTAGAGCTTCAACAGATGAAAAACAATCACTGATTTGTCTTTCGATATCAACAGAACTCTGACAGTGTAAGTCAAGTTTGGTGTAAGTTGTTTACGTTATACATGCATGCCGCCATTTTTAGCACGTCTTTTGTAAAAAAAAGATCGTGCTTATGTTACTGGTTTGTCCGTCCGAACATCTGTACCCACGATATCTCTTCAACTATTAGTCCGATTTGAAAAATCATTTTTGCATTGGGAAGCTTGAAATATGCGAATGATGATCCTTCATTTCGTTTTTTTTTTTACGATGTACAATTTCGCCGGTAGAGAGCGTAAATGCAGATGTCGAATTCAAAAATATGTTTTATTCCACATATTTGCTTCTAAACATCCGATTGAAAAAATTATTTTATCTTTCGATTCCATTTATGTCAAAGAGTATTTTAGATATAGATACTTTTTCAAATTACGCATAGATTTTCCGCTAGAGGCGTAAAAGTAAATTACATTTTTTCCGATAACTCTTCTTCTAAAACTCAGATTTGAAAAATTTCTTCAGCGGATACACCTTCTAATGTAAATCTTTTGCATATAATTTCAATTTTTTGATAAAGAATACTTTAGCCACCAGGGGGCCTAAGTGTTAATTTTTGCTTCTGATGTATTTGCCATAAAATCTGAGCTTCTAAAATATCGAATGAAAAAATTCTTTTGTGGACTGATGCCACTCACATCGATAAACCTTTTCAGAATATTTTCTTCTTAAAATATTTCACAGTTTCTCTGCCAGGGGGTGTACATGCATATATTATTTGTGCCAATATCTCTACTTCTAGGCGTCCGATTTGAAAAATTCATTCTTTCTTGGATAGTGTTTTCAGTGTGACATGTTTTTCATATAATTTCAAAATTTTCTAGTAATTCATAGACTTTCTGCTAGGGGCGTAGAGGTAAATTGTGTTTCCCCCTATATCTCTGCTTCTAAATCTCAGATTTGAAAAATTCTTTCTGCACCGGATACAGCTTCTGATGGGAAATCGTTTGCACATAATTTCTAATTTTTGTAAAAAAAAAATGGTTTGGCCACCAGGGGACATAAATCTTAATTTCTGCTTCTGATGTACATTTGCCGCAAAATATGAGCTTCTAAATTCTCGATTGAAGAAAACGTCGTTTGTAGACCGATACTGCTCATGTCAACAAACCTTTTAAAACATTTTCTTCTTGAAATAATGCATGGTTTCTACGCCAGGGAGCATAGATGTATATCTTATTTTTGCCAATATCTCTACTTCTAGGAGTCCGATTTGAAAAATTCTTTCTTTGTTGGATAGTGTTTCCAGTGTGACATGTTTTTCATATAATTTCAAAATTTTTAAGTAATTCATAGACTTTCTGCTAGGGGCGTAAAGGTAACTTGCTTTCCCCCTATATCTCTCTCTGCTTCTAAATCTCCGATTTGAAAAATTCTTTCTGCACTGATGGGAAAATCCTTTGCACACAATTTCTAATTTTTGTAAAAAATGGTTTGGCCACCAGGTGGCGTAAGTCTTCATTTCCGCTTCTGATGTATTTGCAGCAAAATATGAGCTTCTAAAATCTCGATTGAAAAAAAGTCGTTTGTTGACCGATAATACTCATGTCGGCAAACCTTTTAGAAACATTTTCTTCTTGAAATAATGCATGGTTTCTACGCCAGGAGGCTTAGATGTATATCTTATTTTTGTCAATATCTGTACTTCTAAGAGTCTGATTTGAAAAATTCCTTCTTTGTTGGATAGTGTTTCCGATGCGAAATGTTTTTCCTATAATTTCAAAATTTTCAAGTAAATCATAGACTTTTTCGGAGCACAAAGGTAAATTTTGTTTTCTGCGTTATTTCTGCTCCTAAAACTCTGATTTGAAACATTCTTCCTATATCGCATACAAGACCTGATGAAAATAATTTTTCACATGATTTCTAATGCTTGGTAAGGAATGGTTTGGCCACCAGGGGGCATAAGTGTTAATTTCTGCTTCTAATGTATTTGTAGGCTCCTGAAAACTTGACTTAATTTTTTTCTTCTTGGGCCGATACCACTGATATGGATAAACCTTTTGAGAATACTTTCTTCCTAAAATAATATATGGTTTTCACACCAGGGGACGTAAAGTCGCATTTTATTTTTGTCGATATCTCTGTTTCTAAGAGTCCGATTTGAAAAATTCTTTCTGTGGTGGAGAGCGTTCCGGTGCGAAATGTTTCTCATATAAATTCATGTTTTTCTTAATGCACAAGTCGGCAACCAGAGGGTTTAAGCTCCCGATTCCGTTTACAGCAATATCTGAGGGATTAAAAACCCATTTGAAAAACTTCTTTCTTCCGTCAGATACTATTGTTTTCCATACCGGTTCCATTGACTTTGAATAGCGTTGATAAATTTAATTTGCGTCAGAATGGTTTCAAAAGACGTGCTTATTACACCCGAAAATTTGGCGTCATCTTTCTTGTTTTTATGTATAATTGTCGGCCCGCATGAAACAACAGCAATCGCGTATAGATAAAAAAAATATAAAAAAGCAGACAAACTATTTTATGATGTAAAAAAACTATTGAACATCGCCTTAAACTTGCTGTTCTACGTATGAAAAAAGATGTTGTCCAACATAAAGGTGTGGAAACATGAAATACAATATGCGTGCATATTAATCGATATGATTATCAAACATAAATATGCATATATGTATATTGCTATAGTTGGTGAAATCCCACCTGGTAGACACAAAAGTGTGTGTTTACGAAGCTTTCAGGTTTTGTTTTTTCAGTTCCAAGCAAATAGCATTCTTAAACCATGGATACTTCTGTCTCTTCCTCCCATAAGAAAACATAGGTTGTGTCATCCTTGGCCCACACGCTGGTCGTGCCATCTGTTGACAAGTGACATTAACGGGCGATTTTTATTTTTAGAGTCGTACCACCTGACTATCGTACGTGGTGCCCAAGACCTTATTTTCGGAGTTGGTTAATTTAATAAAAAAAATGTTTAGTGGTCTCCACAAGACATTCTCATACATTAAAATAAATACATTCCTGATTTCAGCCAAAATATAATGAACACACGGTTTAGTCATAAAATCGCTAAATATAAAACATGGTAAGCGGAATCCCCCCTCCCTCCCCCTTCCTCTTTTTTTTTTTTTTCGCAAATGTTAGGTAATAGTGCCAAAGACATGCATATGTTCCAATGGGTCTTGTTCACCGGTGCGTAAAAGCTTTCTCTGTGACTGACTAGAATTGCATGCATACAAAACTTTGAATCCCAATGTGCATGCATATAAAACTTTGAGGTACTTCCTCTTTTTATCACCATGTACTGTGTTTTCCGTACAGGTTGCGTTTGTTAGTGAACGAGGCTGACCTCATCCACTTTCTTTTAATTTTTGTGTATATTTATTATATATTTTAAAACAAGAAAAGGTTTTTATATCCTTGTAAAACTTTGAAATTCTGTTTCTCCTTAAAACTAAGTACTTTGTATGTTGTTCACTTTTAACAAAACTAGGATAGAGTTCCAAGTGCTGATTCAAGGCTATGCAGCTGTCACTTTAAAGATGGGAAGACAGAAAATGACCCTACAATTTTTAGTTATACAAGACGAAAGCAGTTTGATTTTCCAAATCCTGAGCTGAAAAAATTAGTAAGTAGCCATACCATACGTATCATAGTAATAATTCCATGATATGTGTGTGCGTCTTTCCAGACCCTTCAGAAGCCCCCTTGTGACCTAAAAGGCTGAAACTTTGCACTTCAACATGACAAGAAATTGTGAAGGGCCGAGATAGTTTTAGTCAGTGATCGGAAGTAGTGCTGCTACTGTAGCACATTTTTTTTATTTGTATGTAGCACCGCTACAAATTAAAAAAAATGTAGCAGTAGCACGCTGCAAAATCCAGTAGCCTGTAGCCAAAATTATGCTGCAAATTGCGGCTTTTAAAAAAAGCGAAAAATAATTCCTCAAATCACGTGATATTTCCAAATTTTCTGAAGCATTATTGGTTGGTACAGGAGCTGAGTGTGTCGTACCTATAATTACATGCCTGACATTGTCAAGCCAGCAAAACAAAATACTAGTTAAACATTTTTAGCACGTCTTTTGCAAAAAACAGAACATGCTTTTATAGTATCACTTTTGTCCCTCCAAAGTGATACTATAAGCAAGGAGGCTCTTTTGATGAAAGGTGCATGGAGTTTTCATTAATAATATGTAATCATTTGAAATTTTAATGAAAGGATATGAAAACCAAATAGAACCCTCCCTCCCCCATAAAACCCAAAAAAAGCCCCATCATAAAACCCAATAAAACCCACCCGGGTTGGTTTTTTTTTAACAGCCCAGGTTTTTTTCAACCCTGACAGCTTTCTTGCCTATTTTGCTTCCAGGAGGCATTTGAAAAATTATTTTTCCTTAGCATAGCATTTGCTATGGAGAATACTTTTTTTGCATTTTATCACCTTTTTCATTATGCAGAATTATTATCTTTCCATCTATATTTCTTTTTCTTACTGTTCGCTTTGAAAATCCCGTACTGTCTGATATCTTCCTTCTCTGTAAGAAACTTTTTCTGCAGAATTTGTCAATTTTCGTGACACATTTTCATCCACAAGTAAGAGTAAGTAGCTTTTACTATTTCGGGATGTTTTATTGATTGTTGAAATCTGGTTGATTTTCCTTTTTTCTTACCAGTTCCATTCACTTTGAATTACCCTCAAAATTTTTAACGTTTGAAAGGAATGAAATGACTTGTTTGGATACTGTTAGCAAGTTACTTTGTTTGGATACTGTTAACAATTTTACTAAATTTTTATTTAGTAAACTTGCTAACAGTATCCAAACAAAGTAATGCATGTTATGTGAATAAACCTTAATCATCACACATTTTTGTATTGCTTATTTTTAGGAAAGAGCCATGCAGAAAATTTGGAATGTACTTCATCTTGTCTTCCACTGACAGAGTCCAATGTAGTTTTAGCTATAGAGATGGACTATTTGAAAAAAAAATAGAAGAACTGGAGAGCGTATTCTAGAAAAATTAGCTATATTTCCAATTTTCGCACATTAGGAAAAATAATAACCATATTTTGATGTATACTGGCTTACCAAATGCCGAAATTTTTGATCAGTTGTTGAATTACATAAAAAGATTTGAATTCAATTACTATTACAATTGGAATGTAAAATTTAACTCTGGAGGATCAGCTTTTTATTACACTGCAAAAACTAAGGCAAAACTACACATTTATTGATTTGACAATAAGGTATTCTGTATCTGAAACAACAATTAGAAATGTTTTTACACTTTGGTACATGTATTACACGAATCTTTATTTCAGTTTATCCATTTGGATAAAAACAAGCTGCCTTCTTTGCTTAAAATTCAGCAGTCATCACCTGTTGTTGAAGATTTCCCCAGTTGCAGGTTTTTAATTGACTGCACCGAAATCTACATTGAAACTCCGCGAAACAATATGGAAGCCCAAAGACAAACATACTCAAATTACAAAAACGACAAACGTTTAAAGCTCTTCTAGCTATCACACCAAGTGGCATAATATGTTTTGCAAGTGACCTTTACCCTGACTCATGTTCTGACAGGTGTTAATATTTGAAAAATCAGGTCTGAATGATTTATTAAAACCAGGAGATTTAATCATTGCTGACAAAGGATTTTTAATTCGGGATTTGCTGCCAAAAGGAGTTACCCTAAATATTCCTCCCTTTTTACTTAACCCACAGTTTACAAAACAAGAAGCTAAATACACAACACAAATTGCACGTGCTCGTATACATGTAGAAAGAGCCATACAATGCATTAAGAGCTTTAAAATACTTAATAACATATCCCATAACTTTAGATCCTTTTCCACCAAAATATTTCAAGTTTGTGCTACAATAGTGAACTTTTAGACTCCCATAATTGATTGTGATGATTGATTCACCAAGTGTTCATGAACACACTCATGTATAAAAATATAATGTGCAATCTTTTTACAAGCATTTTATGTGGCTACAATAAAATATTTGTTTTGATGTAATTCTATATTTATTTTTCTCTGTGTGAAAATGTTTTTTTTAACTCATCCTAGCCGAAAGTTTTTTTTTTTTTTTTTTTTTTGGTCACTAACAAGTAGTTTAATTTTACTTATATGAATTCCAAAGACCTTTAAGATAAATCGACAGGAAGTTCCCTTGTAAATGAGTGGCAGTAGCAGGGTAGCAATTGAACCATGAGCCTTGTATTTATTCCTAAAAAAATATCCCATAGCTGCTGTTAAATTTATGAAACTATTAGGTTGTCGGAAAAGTCATGACGTATTTTGGCACCCGATGGCGGTTTTGGAAAGTACTAGAGGCATGTGCAGCTCTGTTATCGCTATGGAATTCGACAGGTGCCAGTTCTAGCTGCAGTCTAAAAAGAATAGTGAGTGATTTGGTTGATTTGCAGAGATTTGACTTCAAGTTAAAGATGAAAGACCAAACTGTGCATTTTCGCCATATTTTACTGTTTTACTTCCGTAAAGGGAAGAACGCGCGTCAAGCTTGTGAAAAGTTGCGTAAAGTGTAAAGTGATAATGTTTTACAAGAACGTCAGTGCCAGCGGTGGTTCGCAAAATTCCGTGCTGGTGATTTTGACCCCAACGATGCTTCTCGGTCCGGGAGGCCCACCGAGGTTGATGACGACCAAATCAATGCATTGATTGAGTCAAATCCATGTTACACGACATGAGAGATTGCAGACACATTGCAAATCCATCGTTCAAGCGTTCACGACCACCTGAAGAAGCTGGGATACGTAAGCAAGCTCGATGTGTGGGTTCCTCATGAACTCAAAGAAGCTCAATTGACGGCGCGTATAAACATCTGCAATATGCTCGTTAAACGTGAGGAAAACTATCCTTTTTTGAAGCGACTGATAACTGGTGACGAAAAGTGGATTGTGTACAACAATGTGCTGCGCAAACGGTCTTGGTTTCGACGTGCTGCTTCGCCTCAAACAACATCCAAAGCAGACATTCATCAGCGGAAGGTTCTGGTTTCAGTGTGGTGGAATTTCAAAGGTGTTGTGTTTTTCGGGCTCCTACCACGGAACCAAACAATCCATTCGAATGTGTACTGTCGGCAATTGGACAGTTTGAACGAATCCATCATCCAGATAAGTCCAGAGCTCGTTCATCGTAAAGGTGTTGTGTTCCATCACGACAACGCGAGACTTCACGCAAGTTTGATCATCCGCCAAAAATTATTGGAGCTTGGGTGGGAGGTGTTGCCACATCTAGCGTACTCCCCTGACCTTGCGCCGTCAGATTCCACTTGTTTCGCTCTCTTCAACAGTCCTTGCATGGTATAACGTTCAATTCAGATGAGGCTGTAAATCAGCACCTTGTACAGTTTTTCGCCACGAAAGGCAGGTCCTTCTATGAACGAGGCATTCTGAAGCTCACTGAAAGATGGCAAAAGGTTATCGAACAAAACGGGCATTATATCATTGATTGATCTTTCTTCTTTCCATCAATAAATTACCTTTGCAAAACATGTCTAAAATGCGTCATGACTTTTCCGACAACCCAATACTATACATTTTTAGTATGAAACAAATTATCTCTGTTTAGGAAACTTAACATAAAGTAACTTGATCCAAGAAAATTATTCCAGAAATATATTCTCTTGGCACAGTAACACTGTAAGCTGCTTTTCAAGGTGGAAACAGTGCACTAAAATGAGACATGGATACACTCAAATTATGTATGTATATACTACAAAAAGACAGTAGGAAGTTTAGTGAATATAAATGATGCGGTTTGAGTATTTGATGCATCACTTCTGTAACATTTAGCCAGCAACTAGATTTGACAGAGCATACTGAGATACATACAGCCCAGAACTTCAAATGTTACCATAGTTAAGTGCCAATATTCCGGTCTATGTAACAATAAAGGTCTTTGATTAATTCCTACCTACATGGTTCGTATGCTTCTTGAAAAGTACTTTTAAAAGTTTAATACTCCGTAAATAGTACTTGAACAAAAATTTCTTTCTTTTGTTTTCTGAGTAATGTGAAAGAGCATGTGTAAAATAATTGTTTATGCTAAAACGTTGTGTAGATTTCTGTGCAGTTCCGATAAAAACACCTAGCTGATCAAATAGCGCAGAACTTGCGTTCAACTCAGAGAAGCACGTGGACAGCTGGTACCTTGGCTATGGCATCAGCATGGTTAGTAGATGACAAGGTTATGCTCATCCTGCACTTCCGGTAATTGCTTTGTGACGTCACTGTCCAAATCGCCATCATAAGACTGCCTAATCGCCACAATTTTGCCTGCACCATACCAGCATGTCAGAATTATTATTCATAAACCAGCTGGAATAATCTTCATAAATTCTACCAGATTTTTCAATGCATATGTAATGTTTTGGGATGTAAGGTCAGGTGATGCGTAACATCACATCCTCTCCTTGACAAATGTCAACCCCGCCTTCTCGTGGTGCATCCTGTTCCCACTAAAGGGGCTCTGACGACCGCCAATAGCGGTATAACTATACCATCGGGATTAGAGGAAATGCTATCCCACACTCACCAACCCGCTTGGGCAGCGTGGTGAGTTATGGACAAACCCCTCCAAAATGACTCTACAACTTAAATCTTGGCCCTTAGTCTCCGGCAGCTGGAATGTACGTGGCCAAGGCAGCGTCCAGTGCGACATGAAGGCAGAGGTTGCTAAGAATCCCCGGAGGACCGGACTAGGCTGCCATCTGATGCTGACCTTGGCTACGTATAATGGACGCTCCCTATCTTCTGATTCAAAGCTTCTTGAATTGGAAGAAGAACTACAAAGGATCAAGTGGGACATTGTCGGGCTAAGTGAGGTAAAGAGAAAAGGAGTAGATCTCATTGAACTGAAAAGTGAAGGATAAAGTTGTAGAAGTTGAAAGTTCCTCTGACATAGCTGCACGACGTGTTATCCAACTCTCGAGAAGGTACAAGGTTCAGATTATTCAAACTTATGCACCCACCACAAGTCATCCTGAAGAAGAAATTGAAGAATTTTATGAGGAAATTCGTCATCTAAATAATAAAGGTAAGCAGCACTTGAAGATAATTATGGGAGATTTCAATGCAAAAATAGGGCAACGGCAACAGAATGAAACTTCAGTAGGCAAATTCGGTCACGGCAACAGGGACCAGCGTGGAAATACTCTCGTTGAGTTTGCAGAGGCAGAAGGGTTTTTCATCTTGAACTCCTTTTTCAAGAAAAAGGCGCACAGGAAATGGACATGGAGACATCCAAATGGGATGACAAGTGAAATTGATTTTATTATGTGTAACAAAAATTCATCATAAAAGACTGCAGTGTGCTAAACAAGTTCAACACAGGGAGTGAACATAGATTGGTAAGATGTAAGATGCACCTCAACACTAAACTTGAACGTGGCAAGTTCATAAGACAAACAAGATGTATTGACAAAACCAACCTTAAAAAACACCATAATACCTTCAAGTTGGAACTGAAGAACAGATTCTCTGCTTTAGAAGGCCTAACATCGGAAGAAGTGGATATTTCTGAAGTTAACAGAAAAGTAACCAAAGCTCTTATGGTAACAGCAACAAAATTAGCTGGGTCTAAGAACAAGTTGCAGGTGAACAAATTATCAGGAAAAACCAAAAAGTTGATGCAAAAAGGAAGAGAGATGAGGACAACTAAAGAAGATGTGACATCCAAAGTGGAATATATAGAGTTATGCAAGACAGTGCGAAAAAGTATCACTGAAGACATAAGGAAATTCAACTGTGAACTAGTGAGGAAAGCAATTGAAAACAACCAAAGCCTAAAGATAGCAAAGGGACATCTCAGTAAGGGAAGAAAACAAATTATGGCACTGAGAAAAGAAGATGGTTCTGTAGCAAGGAATAGTGGCGAAATTTTGACAAGAGTGAAAGATTTCTACTCCAAATTATATGAAAGGGATGATACATGTACTCCAGACATCATGAAAGGTACCAGTACCAGAGTTCTTCCAGTCCTCCCAGCAGAAGTTGCACATGCAATAAAGAACATGAAACTGGGGAAAGCTCCAGGAGAAGATGGAATTACTGTAGACATCATACAAGAAGCAAGTGGAGAAATCGAAACAGTACTCGCCCAAATTTTCACTCGATGCCTTAATGAAGGGAAGATTCCTGAGGATTGAAACAAAGCTACAATGATCCTGCTACATAAAAAAGGTGACATTGAGGATCTCCGGATCTACAGACCTATCAGCCTCCTATCAGTGGTTTATAAAATCTTCACTAAAGTTCTTTCACACCGCTTGAAGGTGACTCTGGACATGGCTCAACAGAGAGAACAAGCTGGATTCAGGAGAGGCTACAGCACAATAGATCATATCCACGTACTGAGAGAACTAATTGAAAGAGCGAGGGAATATGAACTTCCATTGTGCATGGCTTTTATCGATTATGAAAAAGCCTTTGATTCGGTGAAAACATCAGCAGTTGCAATGGCTCTGAAATCCTGCGGTATTGAAGATGCATACATTAATATTATTAATAACATCTATGAAAATGCAAGTGCAAAGATTCGGCTGTTTGAAAATACAACACACGTAAAAATTGGAAAAGGAGTGAGACAAGGTGACACCATATCTCTGAAGCTCTTTAATGCCACATTGGAAAATGTCTTTCAATCACTGAACTGGGAAAACAAAGGGATAAAGATTAATGGAGATTATCTAACCCACCTTCATTTTGCTGATGATATAGTCATTTTTGCAACTACCTCATCAGAGCTACAGAGTATGATCCAGGAACTTGCTGAGAAGAGTAAAGAAGTGGGATTAAAAATGAACTTTCAGAAGACAAAAGTGATGTTCAATGCTTTTACGAGAAATGAAGATTTATCGATTGATGGAGAAAAGCTGGAGATAACAGACACGTACGTTTATATTGGACAGCAGATATCAAGTGAGGGTAACATTGATGAAGAAATTAATCGGCGTACAAAACTTGCCTGGAGAGCTTTTGGAAGAAACAGCATAATTTTCAAGAGCAATATGCCATAATGTCTTAAAAGAAAAGTGTTTGATCAATGCATCCTTCGAGTGCTTACGTATGGTGCAGAGACGTGGACCTTAACTAAAAGAGACATACAAAGGCTGCAGACAACTAAAAAAAGCATGGAGAGGTGCATACTTGGTGTAACCAGGAGAGATAAGAAGAGGAACTTGTGGATCAGAAAAATGACAAGAGTGGAAGACATCATGGTCAGAGTTAAATCCCTGAAAGGGCAATGGGCTGGACATACTGCCAGAAGGACAGACCATCGATGGACAGCCGAAATTTTAGATTGGATTCCAAGGGACAGGAAAAGACCCAGGAGAAGACCACATGGGCGATGGGTGGATGAAATTCGAAAGTATACGGGAGTGACATGGAGGAGACTGGCACAAGACAGACCGTTGTGGAGGGAACTTGGGGAGACCTTCGTCCAGCAGTGGATCGATAATGGTTGACAATGATGATGATGATGAAGAATTAATGTTTTTAAATTTTAATTTAAAAAATTTGGGGAATGTTGCTGAGATGATTTTTCTTTACCTTATAAAGAAATTCGGCTGTACTACCGAATCAGAATGCTTTCAAGTTGTTCCAAATTTACCATGTATCGTTTCACTTTGTTTACATACAACCTGATCAGACCCAACGTGAAAGAAAGTAGTTCACGATAATATTCTGATTTTCCTTTACTATTTTCATCAAAAAAATCTTATTGTAATGGAAATAATTATAGGCTTTTATTTTTTCATGGAAAACAATAATACATTTATTTTCATATCACAGATTTATGCATCGTAGACTTCCAGAACAAAAGTTGGAAATAGCTTTGTTTAAGAAATATGCTGTCTCCAGATAAAAAAAATGGTACTGTTATTTGTTATATTTCCTTCATAAAATGTATTTACAAATAAAAATAGTCAATAAGGTGTCTATTATAACACAATTCTAAAAAGAAAAGTGTAAAATTTATCATGAGCTACTTTGTTTCAGGTTGTATGTAAACATAATGGAATGATACACAGGAACTACTTGAAAGCGTTCTGCTTCGGTAGTACACCCAGAAATTCTTTAGTATCTGACAATAATATGTTCTGCTGTGCAGTTTCCCTTCTACATTTATATAAAAGCAGCAAAAATTCTACCTGCAACTAAATTAACATTTAAAAAGTATAACCGTTTTCCTGCCCTTTACAAACCTAATAAAAATGTGTGGGTGCTATTTTTGAAATCTCCGTTAAAATATTCACATGACTGAATTTCTTCTGTATTTAATGCAAATGTGATTTTGCATGAGCTTTTATTATATGTTTGAGTTATAAAAATTGTTGACAAGACATCCTCCTCCATAGCTACAGTTCGGATTTACAATTCACATGTTAGGACCAGTGGCGGCTCGTGCTTCTGAGAGTGTACGTGCTGCGACTTACCGATATACATGCACTCTGTGACAACCCACCCCCTCCCCCTACCGCTTTCACTGAAGACCTTAAGCCCCCGCAAATTCAAAATTCAACAATGCCATTCGTTTGTGCTACGTTAGTGCTGCTTTGTGCCGCAAACCATGTCGTTTGTGCTAGCATAGTTTTTGAGATATTCAAAATATAAATTGGGGGGCTGGGGAAATGGTCAGCCCCCCACCCCGGCAAATTCAAAATTTAACAATGTCATTCGTTTGTGCTACCCTTGTGCTGGTTTGTTTGTGCCGCAAACCGTGTCGTTTGTACTAGCATAGTTTTTGAGATATTAAAAATATAAATTGGGGAGGGGCTGGGGAAATTTGTGAGGCCCCCACCCCGGCAAATTCAAAATCCAACAGTGCCATTTGTTTGTGCTACGTTTGTGCTGGTTTGTGCCGCAAACGTGTCGTTTGTGCTAACTTAGTTTTTGAGATATTAAAAATATAATTTGGGGGGAGGGGTGCTCAGCCCCCACGCCGGCAAATTCAAAATTCAACAGTGCCATTCGTTTGTCTTACGTTTGTGCTTGTTTGTGCCGCAAACCGTGTCGTTTGTGCTAGCATAGTTTTTGAGCTACTTAAAATATAATTTTGGTTGGCTGGGAAATGCTCAGCCCTCCACTCCCGCAAATTCAGAATTCAACAGTGTCATTCCTTTTTGCTACGTTTGTGCTGGTTTGTGCCACAAACCGTGTCGTTTGTGCTAGATTAGTTTCGAGATATTAAGTACTTAAATTTTGTTGTCAACCATTTCCTCAGCCCCGCCCTCCCCCACCCCACTCGCAAATTCAAAATTTAGCATAGCCATTCGTTTGTGCTGGTTTGTGCCGGAAACCCTGTCGTTTGTGTTAGCTTAGCTTCCGAGTTATTAAATACCCAAATTTCGGTGTGGACCATTTCCCCAGCCTGTTTTGAATATAACATAAATTTGGCGGGTTGGGGGAATGCCCCCCCTCCCACAAATTCAAAATTCAACACAGCCATTCGTTTGTGCTGGTTTGTGCCACAAAACGTGTCGTTTGTGGTAGCTTAGTCTTCGAGATATTTCTGCGAACAAGCCTTTCTTTAATAACAAACAGATCATGATTCTACAGTGAGCACGAGGTCATAAATGATGCACTGTGGATCAATGGCATTAGATCATCTGGAGTGACGAAAGAATTTGATTCATAACAAAAAGGAGGACATTTGTACGTATGACGCTGACAACATGATCCGAACCCTACTGTACCTACATTCAAACAGTAAAGCATCCTACTGCCGTTATGATGTGGGGTTGCATCTCAGCTCATGGAGTGGGTAGACTGCGTAACATTAAAGGTAACATGAATGCTGCCCATTATATACAAGTACTGGAGAGAGACAATGCTTCCTTCATCTGTTAACACGTTTCCAAATAGGGATAGGCCGCCCCGTGGCGCAGTGGTCTAAGCGATGGCCTCTGATCATTCGTCCGAAAGGGGTCCGGGTTCGAATCCCGGTGAGGCATGGATGTTGTGTTTGTCTTACGGCACTGGCTCTCTCCCTTCCCTGGAACCAGTGACCCTAAATTAGGGACGGGCGACTGCTTATAGCCCATTGAGTTGCTCACGGTGGTCGTTAAACCTCCAATAAAAAAAAAAAAAAAAATAGGGATATCATCTTTCAGGACGACAACGTGCCCTGCCATCGGACACGAGTAGTGGACAGGTGGTTGGTTTCTAAATCTGGCGGGAGGTTGCAATGTCCTACACAATAGCCGAATCTTAATCCGATCGAATAATCTGGATGAAACTAAAACAGGTGAGTGCGAGAAATCCTACAAATTAAGTAAAGTTACTTGAAGCTATGATTTCATGTTGGTATCATCTAACATCAAAGGATGAACTTGAACACCTTTTGAGTAGTATGCCCAGGAGATGAGTCTTAGCAATTAAAAACAAAGGCAACCCCAATACTTATTAGACAATTTTATGTATGTGTACATACAAACAATTGTCGTATAATAATTATGCATAAAAATTATGGATACATTATGTATGTGTACATACAGAGAAGTATGTCTTGAAACATATTTGACATTCATTGACTAAATGAACAAGTTTAACGAGTTCTATTTTTTTTATTTCTCGTAACTTAAACAGTTTGTACTTAACCAGAAAAAAAAAGAAGTTTGTGTTAGCTTTATAATTTCTTTCTGTCTTCTTTCTTTTTTTTTTTTTTAACGACCACCGTGAGCAACTCAATGGGCTATAAGCAGTCGCCCGTCCCTAATTTAGGGTCACTGGTTCCAGGGAAGGGAGAGAGCCAGTGCCGTAAGACAAACACAACATCCATCTTTCTGTCTTCGAACCCAGACCCCTTTCAGACGAATGATCAGAGGCCATCGCTTAGACCACTGCGCCACCGGGGCGGCCTCATCCACTTCATGTACAACAATGCAGATATGTTAGATCTGTAAAACGTTTTGAATTCCTTACGAAATTATTTTTAAAATGATGTGCAGCCGTCGGTGGCGCAGTGGTCTAAGCGATAGCTTCTGATCATTCGTCCGAAAGGGGTCTGGGTTTGAATCCCGTCAGGAATGGATTTTGTGTTTGTCTTACGGCACTGGCTCTCTCCCTTCCCTGGAACCAGTTACCCTAAATTAGGAATGGGCAACTGCTTATAGCTTATTCAGTTGCTCACGGTGGTCGTTAAACCTTCAATCAAAAAAAAAAAGAGGTGTTGCAATACTTTTGCTCCAAGTTGTATGATCGTGACTTTCGTTTATATTGTTATGACTTGGCCCTCATTATTTTGAATATAATGGGCGTAGCTAATCAGGCCGATTAATTAGTTGATTAATTAATTCCCGGGAGCTGATTGGGTTTTTTGAACAAAGGAAAGAGAAGTCCCCCAAAATGAAGCAGAGACCACCCAAGATGCTTTGTCATTGCTTGTTGGCTCTGAAGGCGATGAAAACAGTCGTAATTCAGCCGATGGTGTCTAGTTCCTAGACTAACCAAAGGGTCGGGGACGTTCCTTCGAAGCAGCCTGCTGAGATAACGATTGACAAATTCAATGCATCCCCACATCATATCGTAATGGTGTGAAAATTGGGCCCCTGATTAATTACTTAGCTTAGAGGGCGAAACAGAAATAATTCAGAAAAAAAATTGGATAAATTACGAAAATTGTCGTGGATAATTCAGAGAATAATTATGGGCATAATTAAGATTTAAATGGGAAAGAATTAAGAGTTAGTGAGTGAAAGCACAAAGAGGGGGAAAAGAAGAGATAAGGTTAGAAGGGATTAGAAGTCGTTCGCCCCCCCCCCACCCTCCCTCCCTTGTTCTCAAACGCTCTTTGTGTACCACGCACGTCCCGAGCGAGGGTTCACAATGATGAAAGGCCAGACGAACAGCAAGGAATTGCGGGTGAGAGATAAACAAACCCATAATTTGTCGCATACCATGAGACATAGGCTTCAGAATCTGACTGTTAGAACGGCAACTTACGATAATGGTGGGTGAAGAGGTCATCCGAGAAGAACAGTTTTAGCATAGAATCTGTCCTGAATGAGATTCCACTCAGCCAGTTGACATAAACCAGGCGCGAAGAAGGTTCTCAGAAACGCAAACCAAGCCCACACAAAGCAAGAGTTCCAATCGCATTCGAAATTTCGAACGATGAGGTCTTACCGGACATCCTCCCGGGGCTGTCAATTTGATGAAAAAGTTGCTTGTTAATCCCGAAAATGTGAATATCTCTGTATTTAAACCAAGTCCATGAAACTAATTCTGTGAGGTACATTTAATCGAAGAGTTGTTGGTCAGTCTTCGTAAAAGATTGTACAAAAATGCTGAAGGTGTCAGTAGTAGATACATTTCTACTACTTGAGTTGTTATTGAAATTTAGAGACAGCATTGTAGATTGTAATGGAGTTATTCAGCCTGCATCTAGTGATATTTGGGGAAAACTGTGCGGACTTTTAGATCACAAGTACTCCAAAAAATATTTGTATACTATTGTAAAGTTAAATAGATTTGGAAGTTGGAATATTCTCGGGCTGACTATAAAACAGTCTGTTGCTGAAGAAATAGCTCCTACGAATGATCCTGCTGAAGAAATAGCTCCTACGAATGATCCTGCTGTAGAAATAGCTCCTACGAATGAATCTGCTGAAGGGGAATCGGAATATTCTTCAAACGATGAAGAAGCCCCTCTCGGAAACAACAGTTCATGTAAAAGTTTGCAATTTACCATAACCATTACCTCAGAAGAGTGGCATATTATATGTCCGAAGGAAGTTGTGTACAAGTGCCAGGATAGATCTTATCCTGCAAGAACATCACGTGCTTACCAAATACTTAGCCCAAATGTATGGTCATACATCGTAAATGATCATTTTTCCGAAATAACGCTCGCGCCTTGTACTTTGTCTTTCAAACGAGCTAAAGTATTTAAGCATTCGGATAATTTTGTCAAAATCTCGGGTGAAT
The DNA here is from genome assembly GCA_039090855.1 of Macrothele yani. Lineage (NCBI taxonomy): Eukaryota > Metazoa > Arthropoda > Arachnida > Araneae > Macrothelidae > Macrothele > Macrothele yani. The sequence continues at coordinate 47,780,982 of CM077023.1, forward strand.
GTGTGGAATGCAAGTCAAAATTAACTGGTAGCATCGATGCAGCCCCATCTGAAGTAACGAGTGCTGTATTTCATTGTACATATCAAGGACATTTTAAGAGCTGTCGGTCGGTCCGCCGACGAAGAATTACTGGCCCAATCAGAAGTTTAATCTCCCGCACGTTAATAGAAAAAAATGTTTCTCCTGACTTATTTCGGAGAATGGAAGCACAAAAATGTATGACGTTTGGTGACTTGGAGCCAAAAAGTTTACCGTCTGCAAACGCACTTCGAGTTATGAAGTGTAAGGAAATAAATAGAGGAAGAGAACAGGAAAATCCTATTTTAAGCATTAACGAAATGAAGTACAACATTGAATATCAAAGGAGTTGTAAAGGCCATTGGACAAGATCCATTTTTGTTTACTATTGCATGCCGTCGCAACTTCACGTATACCGCTGTTTCTGCTGTGATGCTAAATGCTCTAAAATTTTCTTAGATGCTACTGGCGGCATTATAAGACGTTTGGTCAGACCTTACGAAAACAAATCGGCTCATATATTTCTTTACGAAATTACAATTAATGACATAACAAGTGGAATGCAATATTCCGTGTGCAATATGATCTCGGAGAAGCATGACAGCAATAGCATTTATCATTGGCTTGCTGAATGGAAGTAAGACGGTACTCCTTCGCCAAAGGAAGTTGTAAGTGACCATTCAGTGGCACTTCTTTCGACAATTGTAAGAGCCTTCACACAGTTCTCAAGCTTGTGGGATTATTTGCGTTCTTGCTCGTCCCTTCTTTTAGGACATAGAAAGGTCCCCATTCCAAACTCCTTCATTCGCTGTGATGTGGATCACACAATTAACCTCATTGCATCCTGGAAAGTTCTATTCGGGCAGAACAATCGAACGCGTCAGCTATACATTCGCAGCCTCGCACAAATAGTGCAGTCAACAGATATGACAGATGTCAAAGATTTATTCCGTGCAATATTCACCGTCGCTCTAAGCGAAACGGAAGGAACAGATGTTCACACTGGAGATGTAACTTCCTGTGAAATTGAAAAGAGTAAACTGAAACGCCGAATAGCGACAGGTCATTCTGAAACTGACGAATATGCAAGTGATAACAGGAATACAAGACGTTATGAAGAAAATGAATCTTTTGAACTAGGAACACATAATGAATTTTACACGTGGATTCAAAATTTATTTGAAGAAGTGAAAAAAGAAATTGCTGGTCAAGAAGGGGACCATGATAACTTGCAATACTTGCCCGACATAGTCGATTACTGTTCGCGATTAGCAAAAACTTGCCACTTTGGTCTGCTGTTATGGTACCGATATTCTGCTACGGGAAAATTACAGCAAGCAGTGCTCCAGTGGAAAGTAGTTTCAATGATCTGAAACACCGAGTGCTTTGTGGAAAAAAGATCCCATTGAGAGCCGACGATTTTCTAAAGTTGCATATAAAATCCTTAGAGGGCACCATGAATTTGGTTGCATCCGAAAAAAGAAAGCAAATTTTACCTAGCGCTGAAGCAGACATTACCGCTTCTGCTGAAACTGATGAAGTATCTCAACAGTATAGTGCAATAAGGCAGCATGATGATGCGATGCCAAATACCTCAGTTTCCAGTGAGACTCATATTTCAACAAAGTGCGTTGCTTGTTCAAGAGGAGACTTCCCGAGTGGTGCACATACGTGTGTAGTATGCCACATTCCTGTCCACATCATTTTTGAATGCTCCCTTCCTATTTCTTATAACTCCGAAGAAGGTTACGGAGTAAAGCGCATATGCTTTAAGTGTGCCGCCAAAGACAAAGAAAGAAGACACAGCCTGCAATTTAATGCTCAAGGGAACTGGAGAGGCCTTTCTTTGCCTCTTAAAAAAAGGGCAAGACATTCCTATCTAGAGCCACAGCCTGAGGTTTTGAAATGGGATTTATCTAGAAAATCAAATGCAAAACCTTTAGCTATCTTAAAAAACGGAAATAGAAATCTAGATTTGAAAGCAATCAAAGCTGGGAGCGCACTTTTCATATTATCAAATACATGCGCTTTTGATTCTTTCGTACAGGTTTTGGCTTGTGCAATGTGTGACAGCGCACAATACGAAACATTTCTCAAATCAATGACTGATTGCGAATTATTAGAAATTGTAAAAAATATAGCCAATTCTCGAATTACTTCGAAAACGTATCAGAAACGAGCTTCATTGCTCTTGGAGTTCTGTGAGATCGTTGATCTACCTAGTGGCCTAAAAGATATTTCTGCTGAATGCACAGCGAAAAAATAGTCGAAAACCTATTTCGACTGCATCCATCTGTAATAGAAAACACAAATTGTTCAGAAGAGAAGTGCTCTTCAAACAAGCAAGTTAATAGGACAGTGGTATTGTTTGCAATAAAAGGTGCCTCGTGTTTGAGTTGTATGGAAGACGATTTAGTCAAAAACTTCGGCAACACGGAGCGGATATGTGATCAGAAAAATCCTGAAGGATCTTTGTGTCCAGGAATCCAGAGGAAGAACTGCAAACTTTCTAACAATCACATTATCGTAGAGCTGCTAAACAGTTCCATTGGAAGGGAATATAAAAGTGACTTAAGTATACCTCTATTAGAAATTCCACGAACACTCTGTTTGGATCAGAGAACATTTTACCTCAGGAGTGCAATAGCATTTTCTGGAGGCCATAAAACGAAAAATGTCGTAGGACATTATGTGGCTGTGTGCATAAGGGCAGACGGCTACTGGGAAATATACAATGATCTGGTAGACAAGAAAGTAAGTTGCTCTGGAAATGCGAAAATGAAATGCCAGCTGCTAATATATACGATTTAACACTATATTATATCTATTGTATATGTACTTAAAAGCATAAAAATGAACTTACCAAAACACATTTTTGAAGATGAAAATCTGATTTTTGATGTAAATGTGACAAGGATAGTAAGTCAGATAATATCCGAAAACTTGAAAATTCCATCGTCCTGGAGCGGGACTCGAATCCGGGTCTACCAGATAGCGCCCGGGTATGCTAACCACTACACCACCCAGAACGACCAAGTCTCAAGTTTCCGATTAATTTGAATATAACCATCACAGGATTCGCTAGTCGAAGCAAACCGGCATTTATGTTTAGCGAATCTGGAGGTTAAGAACAATATCCCGTGATTGCCCGGAAGAGCAGATAAATCATGAAATAAATACGGGATTACACCATATAATACAAATTTTTGAAGATGACAATCCGATTTTTGGTGTAAATGTGACAAGGATGGTAAGTCAGATAATATCCGAAAACTTGAAATTTCATCGTCCTGGAGCGGGACTCGAAACCGCGTCTCCCAGATAGCACTCGGGTGTGCTAACCACTACACCACCCAGAACGACCAAGTCTCAAGTTTCCTAGTAATTTGAGACTTGTCACATATACACCAAAAATTGGAATGTCATCTTCAAAAATTTGTATTATATGGTGTAATCCCGTATTTATTTCATGATTTATCTGCTCCTCCTGGCAATCACGGGATATTATTCTTAACCTCCATATTTGCTAAACATGAATGCCGGTTGCTTCGACTGGCGCCCGTTACGGGTCCGGCTTTGAATCCTGGTGAGACATGGATGTCGTGTTTGTCTTACGGTACTGTCGCTTTCTTTTCTCTGGAGACAGTGTCCCAAAATTGGGAACGGGGGACTGCTTTATAGCCCAATGAGTTGCTCACGGTAGTCGTAAAAGCTACTAGGAAAGAAGAACTACCGAAGCATCAACACTAACAGGCTGTGCCAAATGGTCTTCCAAACACAGCATTATATCAGCACTAACCCTTGAACGCAGTCAGTTTCATGTCAATGTTGAATCTCAGAACAGTTGATTAGATAGAGAAGGCCTACACAGAAAATGTGTATCCTTGAAGATGTTACCCTTTATTTCGTGAATTTAGTAACTCATATTTGGCATCACATTACCATGGTTCGTAATTTGGTGTATTGGCTATATCTTTTTGGTCAAGACACCAAACTACATAGTTTCATAAGCATTAAAATTAATAAGAATGAAAAAAATGAGCATTCCAAATTTTCACAGAAAATTTAGAATTATATTTTATACAAACCATTGAATTTATATTTTTATACTAACCATTGAATTTATATTTTTATACTACCCATTTTCTGCTGAGAACGTATTATGTTAATACAGTTAGATGCACTGTAAATAAAATTCTATTAATCAAAAGCGATTTGTTTCTTTTTCATGTCATTTCCAATGTATGCCTTTTGCGTTGTAATTGAAAATATTGTACAAATCGTCGCACATTGCAGTTTGAAATTAGATGTTTATTTATACATATCTTTCGTTTGGTACAATCACCCAAACTGTAAATAATTTTTTTGAAATTGAATATGATTTTCTTATTTTTCATGTAATTTGCAACGTATGTCATTTGTGTTACAAGTAAAAATATCATATAAATTACCGCACTTACAGTGTTGTGATGAAATCTGTTTTTGTTTTTTTTATCTCACTATTAAATTTTGATTTCTTGATATTAAAGTTTAACTCAATTTATAATAAAACAGATTGAGCATTTAAATTTTCTTACGTTTTGTATTTTTTGTATTATATTTTCTGCTAAGAATAAGAAATTTGAAGTTCATTTTAAATGTATGTGTTATTTGATATTGACAGCCAGACTGTAAATGAAATTTAAATAGTTAAATAGAATTTCCATATTTTTATCACATTTGCAAAGTATGCCGTTTGCGTCGTAACAAAATTTATAAAAAAATATCACATTTCAGTGTTGCGATGGAATGTGTGATTTTAATCTCTTGTTTTCACATTCAAAAGTTTAATGTTCTCAATGAAGTTTTGTTCCGTACGTTTTTAAACAGACAGAGTATTTGAATTTTCTTTATGTATTAAAGTGTCATTCCTTAATACTGTATCAAAATGTGCAATTGCAGTGCTATGATTTATAGAACGAGTAAAAAGACATATTACCGTTTCTTAGGACACGATATATAGTCACTGAAAATAATGTACAGAGCAACTGGAACCCATCCCTTATTATTAAAGCAATCTGAGCATTTCAACTTCTCTAAAATGTTTTGTGTTTTTATAGTGTTACATTTTCCGCTGAGGACGAGAACATTGAAGTTTCTTTTAAGTAATAGTGTTGTTTGGTACAGTCGTCTACATTGAAAATAAAACTTTAATAGTTCAATACAAATTTCTTTGTTTATCTTTTCGTGTAATTCGCAATGCATGTCTTTTGTGTTGGCGTTTAAAATGCCATATAAATCATCACAATTTGTAGTGTTGTGCATAAATCTGGGTGTTCTATATCTCACTATCACATCGAAAGTTTGATGTCTTGATATTAAAGTGTCATTCCTTATGTATTAAAAGAAAATTCAGCATTAGAATTTTGTCCTAATGTTTTGTATTTGTGAGACAGATATTTTTATTTCCAACAAAAAAGCATTTCTCTTTTCAAAGAGCAGCTTCCAGCAATTTTGGTCCACACTGAAAACAATGTAATGCCTGACACAAGTGGAGGACTGATCCAGAGCAACACAAAATCTTAGGATACTAAGTAATTCATAATATCGATTTAAGCTAATGCAAGCAGGGATGAGCAAAGTTCCGGGGGAGGCAGGACCCCCCCAATCCAATTTTATATTTGAAAAATTAATATCAATCACATGAACAAAGTTAAGAAAACGTTTTGCTGTGAGAAATCGTACTGCTACGTGTGGCACGTTTATTTTTTTAGTAAAAATAATTCACTATATAATTCATTGGAAAACAACTTTAAATCAGAATAATTTTCGTTTTGTTCAGTAACGGATACCGCGAGCAAAGACTAACATTTTTTTTTCTAATTTCTTTTACAATTTTGAAAATTTCAGCATTCATGATATGCATCGCCAGCACTACGACAACGGGCCAATATGAAGGAAAAACACGATGGACTTCAAAATACATAATTTTTTGATCTAAAACTCTTGTACATTTTATGTACTTTGAGCGGCTGATACTTTAAATGTGGTCGTAAATAACGACGAAAAATATCCCTAGAAATTGTGAACATTTTCAGAATTATTCAAGAAATATATGCTTTTTTCTGAATTACGTTGGCAAATTTTAACGAAGCATTCAACCGTGCTGTGAAACAAGGTGAGAAAACATTACCGATGCAATAAGAGTAAGGGAGATCAGTGGCGTGCAGGGGGTGTTAACCCCCCACCAAGTTTTGGAACCTTTCGAAATATCAAAAACGCGATTTTAAAAGGCAAAGTTTTGTTAGTATTTCAGATTGTTTTTATGTCTCATGGAAGCAACTGAACGTGTTTTTTCCATGAAGACAAGGAAACTGCAAGGAGTCAAAGACTAGAACGTCCCATTGCAATGAAAAGCCAATGCATGGGTAAACAAAGTTTCTGTGGCGACGAGACATTGCCACATTTAAGTTCTTTGACTTATTCCAGATTACTCTAAAGCCCGCTGTAAAGCAAGGAGTTTTGATACAAATACTAACAATCACATCAAAGCAAAACCTACGCTATAACATAAACACAGAAACCCCAGAAGACTACTACAGGATTTTAATTTATGTACCATTTTTAGACATGTTAATATAGTGCTTTTGAAAATAGATTTCTCGCACACAAATCAGTCTTATCAGGATTCAAGTCACTTTTCTTAACTTGTTTTCTGCATAGATAAATTGCACAATATAAGTGGCCAACCATTATGTGGTGATAAGAATATTATTAATTTCCAGCAATATTTATTTGAATATTTTTGCGGGGATGTTGGATACATTTCAAAAATGCACTCATAACGCATTTAGGTGTATGAAAAAAATTTCGTAACCTCCTAGAAAAAACTTATGGGGACGCCACTAAGAAGGACTGGGGTACAATTTAGATGTAATCCACGATGTATTATTTTTGAGATTTAACGAATCTTTTAGAGACCGTGATACATGAAATTTAACAAATCTGCCTTAGAAAAAATAAAAAAACAAGAAAACGTACACGTTTATTTGTTCCAGAAAAATTTGGTACACTCTTTCTTCAAAAATGAATGTTATTAGCAAATTAATGCTCAATTGTGTTGTAGTTATACCAACCATAACAGAAATATTAAAACAAGTAAATGGCTGTTTAAAAGAATGTAGAGCATGTGGGAGTTTTAAAAGCATGTTAGCTGAAGATAAAACAATTGCAGAGGAAATAGACTGCGAAACAGAATTTCCAACTGTTGAGTTGGTTAGACCACGTAAGAAAAAAAGCAATTTTTTGGTACCAAAATACGGATGAGATATTGATCTATCAAAGAGAAACAAACAAATAAAAAACTGTCAAATTTGTGATACAACGATAAGAACGGTTCGAACACCTGAACACGCACAACGAGACTTTTCAATTTTTTAAATGGCCTTTATTCTTCACTGACACTAAGCAGTGATATGAAAATAAAATATCACACGGACTTACAAATAAAATTGTCAGGGTTTGCAAAAAAAGAATATAATTGCTCAAGAATTTCAGTTAGTGTGACTAAATTGAAAAATTCTTTGGACTTACGTTAAGCATCGCATGAACCCATGAAGTGCTTTAGAATACATATTTTCAAATGACTGATCAATGTTTTCCAAACAATTCAGTAGCTTTAATAATATTTTGTTGCCTTTAGCAAAATACGGTGGGAGGAGGGAAAGGGGAGCATAAGTGTCTCATTTTAAGTTAAACGAAATTCTTTTTCGATTTGTGGATTCTTACACTGCCTAAAAATAAACATCTTTCTTTTTCTTACTGTTAAGCTTGAAATACAAAAGATCTTCAAAATTTCAATGCCTCCTTTTCCATTCCATGGAATTAACAGCGGTAATAAGGTGCAAAAAACCCTCTTTTCAAAGTTTTACTGTCTGTAACACTGGATTGCGAGAAAAGATCGTTATCCAAGCTTAAAATCATAAAACGTTACTTTCGATTACATATGAAACAGGAACGGCTTCCAAATATAGGTATCGTTAGTATTGAAAACAAAATTGCTACATACTTAGACAATATGGACATAGTTAAAAAATTTGTAACAGGGGAAAAAAAAGCTACAAAAGTTAATTTTAGCTAAAACTACGCATGTTTGAGTGCATTCTTGAAGCTTCAGCTTTAGTTTATAGGAAAAAATATTTTTATTTAATACGAAAACCACTTATTTCGAATATTGCTTTTAGTTTTATACAACTTATTTGTATATATGAGAGAGTCTTTAACTTTTCGAACCCTATGTGAGATTTTGGGTTCGAATAGTTAGAGATGCCGTCATGTTCACTGTTATATATTATGACGAAGTAATTTTCTCCAACATCTTTGTCCACGCCGACGTCGATTCCGGGTCCCCTCACTCCGGAGTACGTCGCTCTCCCAACTGAGCTCGCGGACATATGCTTTCGCTGCTACCTGCCTTTATCTCATGTGCGCCCTGCGGTGCAGGCACGTCACAATATACACAGTCGAGTCGCATTATTGTGACCACCTACTACTGTTGACGTCAACAGCGCGTAGCCAATGACAGAAAACACGTGTCGTGAGCTGGTTTGGAGGGTATATAAGGTGTGCTGTAGGCATTCTGAAAATATATAACCTATTGCTGTCATGGATAAAAGGAGCGATTTATCACATTTACTAAATGGGATGATTATCGTCCTTTCGGCCAAGCATGGCAGTATTTCTGAAAAAGCGCAGTTTGTGAACTGTTCGCGTGCTGCTTCGGTTAAAGTGTATCGTGGTTGGAGACAGCACCATTGCGAATAAACGAAGTGGAAACTGCGGAGCACCACGTGCCATTGGTGTGATAGGTGAACGTAGGCTTCGAAGGTGAGTTAGGGCCGATCGACAAGCTACAGTGGAGCAACTCACTAGCCGAATGAACCACGGGGCTACCGAAAGTGGGTCTAAAACTACAGTTCAGCGAACCCTGCTGCGTTTAGGGCTCCGATGTAGACGGATGGTCACTGCAATTATGCTAACGAAGGTCCATCGGCAGAAAAGGCTTACATTTGCACGGCAGTATCGGAATTGGACCTCTTCTGATTGGCAAAGAGTTGCCTTCTCCGATGAGTCACGTTTTCGCCTACATCGAACGAATGGATGTTTGCATATAAGGCGGGAAACATCGGAGAACAAACACTCTTCAACCTCTGCTGGAAGAACCTATGCTGGTGGGTGCAGCGTTATGGTCTGAGGAATGTTTTCCTGGCATTCTCTGGATCCATTCATATTTTTGGAAGGCATCATCATTTCATACTACCGAATTCGTTATGAATCCGTACTTGCAGACCACGTACACCCATACATGCTGATTGTCTTCCCTGGGGCAGATGGGATCTTCCCGAATGAAAATGCGACGTGTCACGAAGCTAGAAATGTCCGCGAGTGGTTGAAAGACAAAGCACTTCCCTGGCCCCCTAATTTCTCAGACTTAAAACCAATTGAGTATCTGTGAGACTACCTCGATCGTGTTGTTCGCTCTATGGATCCTCCACCACGTACCCTCCATCAGCTGTCAGATGCACTGCAGTCAGCATGGCTCCACATACCAGTGAACACCTTTTTCTTTCTTTTTTGACTGAAGGTTTAACGACCACCGTGAGCCACTCAATGGGCTATAAGCAGTCGCCCGTCCCTAACTTAGGGTCACTGGTTCCATAGAAGGTAGAGAGCCAGTGCCGTAAGACAAACACAATATTCATGCCTCACCGGGATTCGAACCCGGAACGGCCGCCCAGGTGGCGCAGTGGTCTAAGCGATGGCTTCTGATCACTCGTCCGGAAGGGGTCCGGGTTCAAGGAAAACGGTCTCCAAGAAAGAAATAATTTTTCAAATCGGACTCTTAGAAACTTAGCTACGGACAAAAATGAGCTATGCATCTACGACCCTAAGCGGAAACAACATGCATTATTTTAAGAAGAATGTATTCTCGAAAGGTTTTTCGATGTGAGCGGCTTTGGTCAACGAAAGTAATTTTGCAAACGAGTTTTCAGGAGCTCAGATTTTGCTGCAAATGCATTAGAAACAAAAATACATACTTACGCCGCCTTGTGGCCAAACAGTTTTTCACCAAATATTAGAAATTATATGCAAAATATTTCTGAACAGGAGCTATATCTGACACGGAAAGAATTTTTCAAATCGGAGTTTTAGGAGCAGTATATCGGGAAAAACGTAATATATCATTACGCCCCCTAGCGGAAAGTCTATGAATTACTTGGAAATTTTGAAATTTTATGAAAAACATTTCCCACCGGAAACTCTATCAAATAAAGAATGAAATTTTTAAATTGGACTCATAGAAGCAGAAATTTGACAAAAATAAGATATGCATCTACGCCCCTGGCGCAGAAACCATACATTATTTTAAGAAGGAAATATTCCTAAAAGGTTTATCGACATAAATGGTATCGGTCCACGAAAGAAAATTTTCAATCGAGTTTTTAGAAATTCAGAGTTTGCTACAAATGCATCAGAAGCCGAAATTAACACTTGTGCCCTTTGTTAGTCAAACCATTTTTACCAGAAATCAGAAATATATGCAAACGATGTTCCATCATACCCGCTGCAGAAATAATTTTTTAAATCCCAATTTCAGGAGCAAAGATATCGGAAAAAAATGCAATTTACCTTTACGCCTTTCTTTGTAAATCTATAAACAACTTGAAAAAATGACTATACCTAAAAAAGTACTAGACATAAATGGAATCGAAAGATAAAAGAAATTTTTCAATCGGATGTTTAGAAGCAAATATATTGAATAAAATGTATTTCGAATTCTGCATCATCTGCGTTTACGCCCTCTAGTGGCTAAATTGTGTATCATATGAGAAAACGAAATGAAGAATCATCATTCGCACATTTCAAGCTTCCCAATGCAAAAATAATTTTTGAAATCTGATTAGTAGTTGAAGAGATATGGTGTCAACAGACGGACGGACGGGCGGACAAACCGATAACGTAAGCACGATCTGTTTGACAAAAGACTCGCTAAAAATTAAAAAATTATCTCGTACAAGGGGCGGCAAATCTGGGCTTGCACTTGGACGGCAAATGCCCTTTGCGCGGCCCTGACTGCATGATACATTACTTTGCTATGATTGATCAAACAGAAAAATTCGCATGAAGACGGTTATGGCAATTTTTTTTAATTTACTAAACAAACTATCAGTACGAAATCCAGTTGCTAGAAGCCCTACTATTCTGCGCATAGTAACAAAAAAACATTAGCATAAGTAGAGACAACTTCACCGCCCCAGTGGTGCAGTCGTCTATGCTTTGGCTTGGGATCTTTTGCCTAAGACATGCGGGGGTTCGAATAATGGTGAAGCATGAAAGCTGTGTTTGTCTTACAACAGTGGTTCTCTCTCTTACCTGGAAAAAAGTTGCCCTAAATTAGGAACACACAACTGCTCCATTGGTTTGCTCACGGTGGTCGACGAAAAAAAACAGTACTGTTTGTGACAACTGTAAAACAGCCGCCACGGTAGCGCAGTGGCCTAAGCGCTGGCTTATAATCATTCGTCCCTGATGGGTCCGGGTTCAAATCCCGTGAGGCATGGATGTTGTGTTTGTCTAACGGCGCTGGCTGTCTCCCTTCCCTGGAGCCAGAGGCCCTAAATTAGGGAAGGGCGACTGATTATAACCAAATTAACTACTCATGGTGATCGCTAAACCATCAATAAAAAAAAACATCTAAAATATCTGTGGTCAATTGTTTTTTTTATTGAAGGTTTAACGACCACTGTTAGCAACTCGATAGGCTGTAAGTAGTCACCCCCCCCCCCCGACTTTACGGCTACTCGTTCGAGAAAGGGAGAGAGCCATTGCAGTGAGACAAGCACACCCAATCCATGGCCCAGCCGGGATTCGAACCCAGCCCCATGTGGAAGTAATGGTTAGAAGCGAGCGCATCGCATAGATCAATAATCCACTGGAGCGGGCATAGGTGTTAATTGCCTAGAGATCTGTCGGAAATAATGTCACTGTTACTTTGTCACCGTTACTGAAAACATACTGTCACCATTACGACGAACAGTGACAAAAATTAAAGTAATACTTCCAAATTCACTGATAAGAATACCCCCGTTAGACGTGACCCAGCAATGCTTGGAGTCGAAAATCACTGTTACGTCATAGTTTCGGATACCATGTCACTTTATCTAAAGAATTTGCCATATTTTCTGTTGAAATATGATAGAGGTCGCTAGTGATGCCCGCTTTCTTTCAGCCTCCCCTTTCCCCCGCATAAGGCATTTGTTTTGGATTTCGTTGTGCGTTTGCTCCTAAACAAAGAATTCGAAGCGATCGGATTGTAACAGGGATTTTGCCACTATTATAAATTAGACAGCGATCCGCAGTTCCATGCTTCTTTCCAATTCCGTTACAGCTGTTAATCGGTGATTTTGACACCGTCTGAAGTGACTGTTACTTTCATGCAACTGTCACCGTTGACACTATGAAAGGAAAATCACTGTTAAACCCACCTCTACAACTGACTATGATTACTACTATCCATTATCGATAATCCTGAACTTTACCTGTACATTTGGCCCTCATTCATCAAACAATATGCTGCTTCACTAATTCACCAACCGTTGTTCTTCGAATATTTGATCATTATAAACCACCGTTACTATCCTATTCGTTTTTTGCGGGTGATGGGGGTTAAGGACCACCTTTAGCAACTCGATGGCAATAAACAGTTCGTCGCCCACCTCTAATTTAACACCGCTTGTTCCAGGGAAGCGAGAGAGTTTGTCCCGTAAGAGATAAACACAACATCCAGGCCTCACCGGAATTTGAATCCAGACTCTGTTCGGACAAATGGTCATAAGCAGCAACCGCTAATCAATTAATTTATTCCACATAACTGAAAACAACATGACTGACCTCTCAGTGACGTACTAAAGAAATTAATAATTACTATATAGATATACGGTCGAGTCACATAATTGTGACCACCAGCTAATATCAAAAGTTACCGCCGTGTGCAGCGCGGACAACAGCTAGCCGGGCTAGGAGTGACTCAATAAGGTGTTGAAAAGTGTTCACAGGTATGGGAAGCCTTGCTGACTGCAGTGCATCTGACAGCTGCTGGAGGGTGCGTGGTGGAGGATCCATAGAGTGATCAACACGATCGAGGTGGTCCCACAGATGCTCAATTGGGTTTAAGTCTGGTGAATTAGGGACCAGGGAAGTAATTTGAAGTCTTCATTGTGTTCTCTCAATCAGCCCCAGGGAAGACAATCAGCATGTATTGGTGTACGTGGCCTGCAAGGATGGATTCATAAAGATTTCGGTGCACAGTGCTTATCACAGGCATGAGTGAACCCAGGGAATGCCACGAAAACATTCCCCAGACCATAACACTGCCCCACCAGCTTGAGTTCTTCCAGCAGTGGGTGCAGAGTGTTTGCTCTCCAATGTTTCTCGTCTTATACGCTAACGTCCATCTATTCAATGAAGCAGAAAACGTGACTCATCGGAGAAGGCAATCCTTTGCCAATCAGCAGAGGTCCAATTCCGATACTGACGTGCAAATATAAGCCTTTTCTGCTGAGGAACCTTCGTTAGCATAGGTGCAGTGACCATCCGTCTACATCGAAGCCCCAAACGCAGCAGGGTTCACTGAACTGTAGTTTTAGGCGCACTTACGGTAGCCCCCCTGGTTCATTCACCTAGTGAGTTGCTCTATTCTAGGGTGTCGATCGGCCCACACTCACCTTCGAAGCCAACGTTCACCTCTCACATCAATGGCTCGTGGTGCTCCGCAGTTTCCACGTCGTTTATTCTTAATGGTGCCATGTCTCCAAACACGATACACTTTAACCACTGCAGCACGCGAACAGTTCACAAACTGCGCTGCTTCAGAAATAATGTCACCCAAACTGCGCTGTTTCACGAAAACAGACTGCAGGATAGTTACAGAGATCTTTGGCACGCAGTCCGGTGATCTTCAATAGCGCGCCGCACCGCCTCATGCGGCGATACATGCTGGTTGGTTGGTTGGTTGGTTGATTTTTATGGCGCAAGGGCCATGTTTGGCCAAATAGCGCCAGACACAGAACTATCAGTGTGAGATTTTTACGATACATGCGGTCAAGCTTGGAGGTGAACAGACGCCTCTTTTTGTTCTGCGGCAGACTGGCCGACACGTGTTGGGCGGCTCTCTCCCTTTCTCGAACGAGTAGCCGTAAAGTCGGGGGGGGTGACTACTTACAGCCTATCGAGTTGCTAACAGTGGTCGTTAAACCTTCAATAAAAAAATTGACCACAGATATTTTAGATGTTTTTTTTTATTGAGGGTTTAGCGACCACCATGAGTAGTTAATTTGGTTATAATCAGTCGCCCTTCCCTAATTTAGGGCCACTAGTTCCAGGGAAGGGAGACAGACAGCGCCGTTAGACAAACAAAACATCCGTGCCTCACGGGATTTGAACCTGGACCCATCAGGGACGAATGATTATAAGCCAGCGCTTAGACCACTGCGCTACCGTGGCGGCTGTTTTACAGTTGTCACAAACAGACTGGCCCACTCATGCTCGACAAGAGGCATGTCTGGGGAGCGGGAAGGCCATGGAATTGTCTTGACATGACGTAGGCAGTCCTAGGCAACCCGAGCCGTGTGAGGGCGGGCATTATCCTGCTGGTATAGCGCACTTGGAATCCCGGCCAGGAACGGGAACACATGGAGCTGTAGGATCTCATCCACATACCGCTGGCCCGTCAATGATCCACGTACCACTACTAGAGCTGATAGGCTATCGTAGGCTATGGCTCCCCAGACAATAATACCTGCAGTGGGGGAGGTGTGGTGCTCGAAAGCGAGGTTGGGATTCGGCCGTTGACCAGGGGACCTCTACACCCGGACACGATGATCATGTGTCCCCAAAACGGAGCGGCACTCATCGCTAAACACCACACGTTGCCAATCTGTGGCGTTCCACGTCGCTCTGGTCTGGCACCACTGCAAACGGAGCCGGCGATTTTCCGGTGTTAATGGTAGCACACGCAAGGCACGCTGGGATCGCAGATTCTTTTCTGCGCGGCGTTGGGAAATGGTTCGTGGGCACACAGGAGCCGCTACATCTGCCTGTATAGTGGACCTGGTCCCCATGGGATCCGTTCGTGCCTGGCGCACAATCCGTCGATCCTCTCTGTCGGTCGTCCTGCTGGTCCGTCAAGAGAGACTCCGCCGTGTGGCAGTGCCGTTACGTGTCCGCTGCTCCTAAAATAAGTGGGATGGTAAGGTCAGAACGATCAACGTGGCGAGCTACACGGCACGCCAACCACCCTGCGGTTTTCAGCCCGATGATCAGGCCTCTCTCCAAGTCCGTACGTTGCGTAAATCGACGCATCTGGAGTCTACCCGGCATTCTTGTCACTCTGCACTCTTGCTTGCGTCGGCCGGTGTTTTTCGTTTACATGGGGCATTGACTACACGTTGGTTGCCGATTCGTTTTTGCAGCGCCACCACAGGGTGTGTGGTCATGCTCAATCGCACCAAACGTGGACCGTTTGCGTACCAGCACGTACTCTAGCTATTTGCAAAGTTTCACGGTTGTATCATGTTTTCTTCTCGGTGTGCAAATTTTATTGTCTCTGATAGTATATATTGATCAGCATGTAATGATATGATCAGCTACAAATAACTTTTATTTGCAAACACGTTAATATCGCCATAGCATGTAAGCGTGAATAAATCAACAGGTATGTTTTCAGCTCGTCTTTTGTAAAAAAGATCCTGCTTATGTTTCCGGTTTGCCCGTCCGTCTGTGGACACCCTATCTCTGCAACTATTAGTCCGATTTTTTTTTGCGTTGGAAAGCTTGAAATGTGTGAATGATGATCCTTCATTTTTTTTTCTTTACGATGCACAATTTCGCAGTGTGAGATTTTTACGATTTTTACGTAAATTAGGATGATATCGAATTCTAAATATCTTTTACTTCATATATTTGCTTCTAAACTTTCGATTGAAAATAAGGTTTTACCTTTCGATTCCATTTATGTTAAAAACTATTTTAAGTATAGCCACTTTTTACACGTTACGTATAGATTTTGCGCTACGGGCGTAAAACTAAACTTCGTTTTTCTCGATATCTCTGCTTCTAAAACTCACATTCGAAAAATTCTTTCTACAGGGATATAAATCCTGATGAGAAATCTTTTGCATGTCATTTCTGATTTTTGGTAAGAATAGTTTGGCCACCAGGGGGCCACTAATTTCTACTTCTGACGAATTTACAGCAAACTGAGCTTCTAAAATCTCGATTAAAAAAGTCGTTCGCGAACCGATACTACTCACGTAGATAAACATTTTAGGGATATTTTCTTCATAGAATAATGCATTGTTTCTCCGCCAGGGATGTAGATATATATCTTATATCATATTTTTGTCAACATACCTGCTTTTAGGAGTCCCATTTAAAAAGTTTTCTTTGTTTCATATCGTTTCTCGGTCAAAATGTTTTTCATACATTTAAAAATTTTCAAGAAATTCATAGACTTTCCGTTAGGGGTCGTTCAGGTAAACTACGTTTTTCCCTACATCTCTGCTTCAAAAACGCCGATTTCAAAAACTCTTCCTGTATCGCATACAGCTCCTCATGGGAAATGTTTTAAAAATATTATCTAATATTTGGCAAAGAATGTTTTGGCCACTAGGGGGCGTAAGGGCAAATTTCTGCTTCTGATGTATTTGCAGCAAAATCTGAGCTCCTGAAAACCTGACTGAAAAAATTATTTCGTGAACCTATACCTCTCACATCAAAACACTTTTTGAGAATACTTTCTTCTTAAAATAATGCATGGTTTTCCCGGGGGGGGGGGGGGCGTAATTTCGTATCTTATATTGGTCAATGTCTCTGCTTCTAAAAGTCCGATTTTAAATATTCTTTCTTTGTTGGAGAGCGCTTCTGCTGCTAACTGTTTCTCATATAATTTTTCCTAACACACCATTTAGCCACCAGAGGGCGTAATTTCCCGTTTCCGTTCACAGCAATATCTGCGGGATTAAATACCCCATTGAAAAACTTCTTTCTTTGGTCAGATACTACTGTTTTTCATACCGGTTCCATTGACTTAAATACCGGTTCCATTGAATAGCTTTGATACATTTCATTCGTGTCAGAACGGTTTCAAAAGACGCGCTCATTAAAACCAAAAATTGTGTCATCTTTCTTGTTTTAATCTCAATGTAAAAGGATGTAAATTTGAGCATGAATTTTCTCAATAACGCCTCTCAGTGGCTTCTAAAGAAATGTTAGACCAAACAGTAATTTTTCATCAGTGATATGTCATTAGATGCAAAATTCAATGGAAATTTCAAAAATGTCCTAGTTTTTCCTGTAGCTACTTCTATTCTTAAGATATGACATAAAATATGGGGTCTGCAAAATACATTGAAATTCATGTTAGCTGCGTATCAGTTGTTACTTCCAATCATAGACATTATTTTACCTGTTTGACTGCTTCCTAATGCTCTCCTAATCCCACTCCAGCCTTTATAAGTGTTGACGCAGAGTTACTAGATCATTTCCCGGGTACTGGCCCCCCGGTAATAAATAAGAGCGTCTTTCTCCCCCTTTCTTCCTCACTTCCGTGTCACTTTCCTACCGGGCACTCTAGCCCAAATCTCCAAGCTTCCTGTTTCTAAGGGTTGTTTAAGACCTGGGGTCAGACACTCCCTTCCAAAAATACTCTACATATGATCTGATCTGATCTACTAGATCATTGACAGCTTCCACACGAAAAGGGTTGACGCAGAACTACTAGATCATTTCCAGTTACCACACGAATGAAGCTAGACAATGCCTTAAGCAGCTAGCTCCACTACTCCACCGGAGAAGCTTCCTTATACCACGGCACAAAGCACTGCTCTACAAGACGGTCGTCAGGCCGGTGCTTACCTACGCCTCCCCATCTGGTTAGGTATTAGTATTAATCAGCGAGAAAGAATCGAGAGGGCGAAGAGCCGAGCACTTCGTATGATCACTGGGGCTCCCCTTTGGACCTCACTTCGGAACTTGAGGAACACACTTGGAATTGAGAAGGTACATGAGTTTTCCACCAGACTATCCAAGAAGTTCTTCAAGAAAGCAGAAACCCACCCTAATGAACTTATTAGGGACGCGGTTGATTACAATCCCAGCGAATTCCTTAGGTATCCCAGAACTAAGGCGATGAGTTTTGACCCCCTTGACAGAGAGAGTAAGTATGTGATCAATGGTGAGTGTTAGACAACTTCCCCACCCTTCTTTTTCAGATTGGCATGGAGATGATGAAAATTCATTGCTGCCCGGCACTTGGATTTGGTCTCGGTAAGTTTCACTCACTTCCTGGTGCGCTGGCGGCGGGTTGGAGTTGTGGTTCTCTGTGATGTTGTACGGAACTTGGTTCTCCTTCCACTTCCCTTGCCCCCTTCCCCCCGGACTGCTGTCACGGTTCACTGTTTGAAAGATATGTCACCCTGTACTTTTTACTCAATTTTCTGTTTATTTTTCCTATTGAGTTCACTTACTCAGATCTCCTGGCTTCCTATTTCTAAGGGTAGTTTTAGACCTGGGGTGAGACACTCCCTTCCTAAAACTTCTTGAAATATTGTATCGTAGCGTACTACATCATTTTTAGGGTCGCGGATGGCCTGGTGGTCAACTTTCATGTCTGCCACGGAGGAACCTCAGGTTCGATCCTGGGCAGGTACGAACGCTCGAACTACTAAATATACGCCGTGCGTATGATGGGCATGTTAAGACGTCGGACCCCGAGGGATACTGGTCCTCCGGCAATAAATAAGAGCATTTCTCTCCCCCTTTCTACCTCGCTTTTATGTCATTTTCCCATCTGGCACTCCAGCCAAAATCTCCTAGCTTCCTATTTCTAAGGGTTGTTTAAGACCTGGAGCCAGACTTCCCCTTCTGAAAATTCTCTTCACCTGATGATGATCTACGCGAGTTTTATAATAGTCGCTTCTTGTTGTTATTAGGGTAGAATTTGTGTACATTCTCAATAACGGTTAAATCTGCGAAATTGTCATCAGCGGACAGAGTAAAAGTAGTTGTTCTGCATGCAGAGGAGTATTCTTCGAGACAAATCGCTGAAAGAGTGGGCTGTAATTAATCTACAGTTATTAGGCTACTGAAGAAAGTAAAATACACTGCTGATATTAAAAATATGCGTCGCAGTGGAAGTCCCAGATTCACTACTATAACCAGGCTGGATAGTGTGCTCAGAAAGCTAAGTTTGCCAGACAGGAAGCTCAATTCACCTGAATTACTTTAAAGATGGTCTGAGCCGCCCCGGTGGCGTAGTGGTCTAAGCGATGGCCTCTAATCATTCGTCCGAAAGGGGTCCGGGTTGGAATCCCGATGAGGCATGGATGTTGTGTTTGTCATACGGCACTGGATCTCTCCCTTCCCTGGAACCAGTGACCCTAAATTAGGGACGGGCGACTGCTTATAGTCCATTGAGTTGCTCACGGTGGTCGTTAAACCTCCAATCAAAAGAAAAAAAGATGGTATGAAGGGACTGATGTTACTGTTAGTACATCTACTGGTAGGTGGAGTCTGCTTCATTATCGCTTACATGGCTGTAAAGGCAGGCGTAAACCACTGTTAACTGCAAATCAAAGACAACATAGACTGCAGTGGGCAAAATAGCATGTATCATGAACAACTAAGCCATATGAAAATGCTCTTTTCAATGATGAATCAGAATTTTGCCTTAATGGGAATCCGAGTAGTGCCTATGTAAGGAGATTCAAGCAGGAAGAATTCCTTCCAAGTTGCTTAGTGAGGCCAGTGTTAAGCATCCGGTGAAAGTCATGGTTTGGAGATGCATGTGAGAACATTGCGATGCGAACCTCCATATTGTCGATAGTACACCAAATGCCCAGAAATACATCTGGATATTAGAAAACAAGATGCTGTCATCACCTAGAAGACTTTATGGTAGCAATTTTATTTTTCAAGAGGACAATGCACCCTGTCATCGTGCAAAACTAGTGAAAAACTGGTTTCAGGAAAAAAATGCTCAGCATCTTGATTGGCCACCACACTAACCGGACTTAAACCCGATCGAAAATGTTTTGTTCAAAGTGCCGTATGAACTATCAAAAAAGAAGCCAACAACCAAAATTCATTGAATATGTAATTCAAATATGGAATCGTATTGTTCAACCCAATCTTTTACAAAACCTTGTTCACAGTATGCAATCAAGATGCAAACCTGTGATTGAAGCTAAAGTTTGGGCAACAAAATATTAGGTACACTTTATCATTTTGCTGCATTATATGTATTTCTGTATTTAAATGTCATTTCCTTCCTTATGAATTACAAAAACAATTTTTTGCTGTATACCTAAGTATTGGATAAACGATTCAATTTTTTAAATAATTTCGACTCGGTCATGTTTTTTGAAATGTATCTTAAAAACAGAAGTAGCTACAGGAAAAGCAAAAACATTTTTTTTGAAATCTCCGCTAAATTTTCCACCTAATGACATATAAATGATGAAATTGCAGTAAAAATTAGATAGTTAAAAAATAGTCAAACTTAAAAATTCACTGCCTTTGCAGGTGATGCAATACTTTTCACACCACTGAAAAAGGATTAAATTAACATTTCTGAGCTTACCCAAATAAAAAGATTTAAAACGGCCATTCAGCAGTAGTTGAAGGTTTTTCCAGGGGCAGGACGAAAGTTTTAGCTGCTTAAAGAAGTATCTGTACATTTACATATTTGCGAAGACATACTTACAAATTTTCAAAATAATCTCCATGAACATCTATACAATTTTGTGTTCCATTTTACCCAATTCGCAAAATAATCCCTAGCCCTTCAAATTATATTTTGAATATCTCAAAAACTAAGCCATCACAAACGACACGGTTCGCCTCACAAAACAACACAAACGTAGCAAAAACGAATGGCACTGTTGATTTTAAATTTGCGGGGGTGGGGGACTGAGCGTTTCCCCAACTTCCCAAAATTATATTTTGAATATCTCAAAAACTATGCTAGCACAAACGACACGGTTCGCGGCACAAAACAGCACAAACGTAGAACAAACGAACGGCACTGGTGAATTTTGAATTTCCGGGGGGGGGGGGGGGGGCTAGGCAAATGGTTCACCCCCAAATTTGGGTGTTTAATACCTCGAAAACTAAGCTAGCATAAACGTCACGGTTTGTGGCACAAACGTAGCCCAAACGAATGACACTGTTGAATTTTGAATTTGCGGGAGTGGGGGGCTGAGCATTTCCCCATCCCTACAAAATTAAATTTTAAATATCTCCAAAGCTATGCTAGCACAAACGTGGCACAAGCGAATGGCACTGTTGAATTTTTAGTGTGCAGGGGTGAGGGGCTGGGCAAATGATCCACCCCCAAATTTGGATATTTAATATCTCGAAAAATAAGCTAGCACAAACGACACGGTTTGCGACACAAACCAGCATAAACGAAGCGCAAACGAATGGCAATGTTGAATTTTGAATTTGCCGGCGTATGGGGATGACCATTTTCCCAGCTCCACTAATTTATATTTTTAATATCTCAAAAACTAAGCTAGCACAAAGGACACGGTTTGTGGCACAAACGACACAGTTTGTGACACAAACAAATGGCACTGTTGAATTTTTAATTGCCAGCGTGGGGGCTCACCATTTCCCCAGCCCCCCCAATTTATATTTTGAATATCTCAAAAACTAAGCTAGCACAAACGACACGGTTTGCGGCACAAACCAGCACAAACGTAAGACAAACGAATGGCACTGTTGAATTTTGAATTTGCCGGCGTGGGGGGGGTGACCCCCCCAAGTTATATTTTGAATATCTCAAAAACTATGCTAGCACAAACAACACGGTTTGCAGCACAAACCAGCACAAACGTAGCACAAACGAATGGCATTGTTGAATTTTGAATTTGCCGGGGTAGGGGGCTGACCATTTCCCCAGCCCCCCAATTTATATTTTGAATATCTTAAAAACTATACTAGCACAAACGACACGGTTTGCGGCACAAACCAGCACAAACGTAGCACAAACGAATGGCACTGTTGAATTTTGTTGAATTTGCCTGTGTGGGGGGCTGGCGAAATGTACCTGCGATCTTATATCGTGCTGAGAGAAATACAGTATGCTGGAAACCCTTGTGGACGGTATGACAAGAGGTGTGTGGTGTATGAGGCAGGAATGACATGCTGTTGGTGGCGTGCTGCTTGGTTTGTAGCACAAAAGACCGATCGTGTAGGACGCAGCAAAACCAAGCTGTTATTCCCGTGTGCTAACTGACACCACAGACCGAATGATGAACAGGAGCCTTGATTACGGCCCGTCTAAAAATCAGATTTTTGGCTGGCAGCATGCACTTTCAGGCTTTCAGCTGCAATAAACAATACGAATTCGAATTCAAAAAATTTTAGCCTGCTGTAGCACGTAGTCACCTGTCGCCACTGGTTAGGATGGTGATGTCACTCATTTACACTTCTGCAGTTAGTTGAACTAAATCTCAACTAGGATTGTTCCAAAGGGAACATAACAATTTAATAGACGAGTGTGATAAGGATATCAATCTCATTTTTGCAGCCAATTTTATTGACAGTACTGTTGAATTTTAAAAAACTAGATTTAAAACAGCTGCAATAACCTCCTGTGTCATCCTTTCGTGTGTTTTATTTCACCGAGTGGACATCAGAAAAACAGCATTTAATATCCTTTGGCAACCAAAACATACAGCTGTTACTTGAAAATTTTAGTTATTTTTTTACAGGAGTGGATAAAAGAACAGTTTGTCAATAATGGGTGCCATTAAAACTTAAAATATATAACATCCTTAAACACCAAACATCAGCCCTTCAGGTTATTTACAAAGGCCTAATGCAACAAAATGACCCCCAATACAACAATATACTTCACATGGTGGAATTAATGTTTTCTCTTTCTGGGAGTAATGCAATTGTTGAAAGGGACTTTTCAGCAATGAACATTCAAAAGGACATGTTACGAACTGGCCTTCAACCAGGAGCCTTAAATGCTATCATGACCATCCGCCTAAATGGGAAACCCCTCGTCACACTGAAAGTGAAGCAACTCATTACTCTTTTTTTAGATAGTTTCTCATGATTGTTTTAGAATACCTTTTTTGCTATTGTAAACAATTTAACAACATGGGGATTTGAGTGAATAAGACCACCACTGTCTTTGATAAATACCAATTCCTTGGAACTTGTGGTCTGACTTTGTATGCTGATAATACCTATACATACTGAGCATTGAATTTCAGTCGATTCTGTACATACTACATTACCAGAAATATACTTCACAATGCTCTTTGAGAATTCCTACATGTGCTTATATTCTCATACATAATCATTGTACAAATGACGTTTTCTTGAACAACTTTTTTCTGCCTTAAATTTTCACTGCTGATGTTTAAAAGATCAAACCATATGTACAATATGTTCCAACTATTGCATGCACTACTACAAAGGTACTTACTTTGTTTACACAACATATACAGAATATAATTGCCTACATAAATACTTGAAAACATCAACAAATAACCAACATGTGCCAGTTTTCATAAGTACTTTATGCTGTTGAATTTCTGAGGTACCACTGTACTTCCGTTTTCTATTTTCAGTTTTGAAATCAATATTGCCTGTAGTCTTTTTGCTATGCAAAATATCACCCACATTGTACTTACACATTCATAAAGAGCATTCTATCAAGCAACTTTCAAGCTGCCCACTCTCACTGTAATAATACAGATTGGTCACTAATCAGAGGTAAACGCACAGAACACAAGCTGGGTGAGCCTGGGCTGTGGGACAGAATACTCGATTGTTTCCTGACAGGTGTCAGCAAGCAAAAGATTTATAACAAAAAAAATCAAGCAAAAAAATTATAACACCAATTACAATTCATACTTCTGCCCTTTAAGTAACTATAAATTGACTGCTTCACCAGTATTTGCTGTCTAATGGGCATTAGCCATGGTACATGATTTTTGTCACATAAAAATAAATTGCTGGTTTCTAAGATTTTGAAATACTTGCTGTCCTGGCAGAAAAGTTGCATGTACACTCTACATATTCTAGAATATGTATGCAAATGCCATTTGCAAAACATGCTCAGTATATGTATAAAAAACAAAAAAAAAAAAAAAACACATAAGTAAAAATTGTTCACAAAAAGCCTCAAAGTTGGTAACCCACAGTTAACCTTGCAGTTTCCCATAGTAAATAGTGAACATGATTCAGTGTTCATATTGAGTATGACTGTGTTTACAAAATATAAGGAATGAAAAGTCTTTAAATAACACATATTGAAATGGTTTATCTCCTGGTTTAATCACCAGCTAAACAGATTAGATGTTTTATTTCTTGTGTTTTATTAACTGAGCATTTACAGCTCAACCTTATTTAAAAATGAAGCTTGTGAAATGTAGTTCCGCAATCCTTGTTTCTTTTATTCTTACAATTAAACGCTACACGATAAAATGGCATTTTAATGTTGGTATAATTATCTAAAATGTGCTGATAATTGTGAATATTCACAAAACTGTAGCTTTCAATTTGTAATGGAACATAACACCATCACCGAACAGCTGAAAGAAATGAGTTGACTCCTTGACACACGCAGAAGTTGTACCTCAACAAATATGGCGGGCTCTCCTCTCATTGGCTTCAGCTGTCTCAGCGCAGCGGAGAACCAATCACAGAAGCAATCTATGTATTTCTATCTCGTTGGTTTATATTAATTACTAATTCTCTCCAAAGTAGAGAATTTGTTGGCCTTGACTGTTATACAAATAAGTAAATGATAGGTTACATAAAATGCTATCCAAATTTCAGGGGTCTGTCCATCACTTAATAAAAGGTATGTGCAAATCATTGCAAAAAAAAAAGAACTGCCTTAACTGTGAGCTTATGCAATGTTATTAATGGCTGACAATTTCTAATACCAAGTCAAACCAACCCTGTCCTCAAGTTTTGATTTTGACTCCCTATGGTAGGCAAGACAGTTGTCGTACAGAGTATTTAACCAAATATTTTTGTGAATGAGAAAGCACAGGACAAGACTGATGCAGATGTGCATGTAGATGAAGAAAATATTGAGGCCCAGGCATAATTAATTTAATTAGTGCTGACACAATATTTCACCAAAGTGTTACTTCTACTAGGAAGTACTTCCATTTATTGTTGGTATTGTTGTGGCTACGTTTGCCTAAGTGGGTAATTACTATTTAGCTTTATGCAAACAACAAAATTAAGGTTAATGTTGAATTTAGGTGAAAATTAAAATTTGGGAGATGGGTGGATGCATTTTGAAACAAAAAGTAAATTCAATTAACTTAAGGCCATGATAAATGAAAATATAAATAAAATGCAACACTGATGTTTGAAAATTTCAAGTTATTATTGAAGGTTTGCATTGTTTGAATTTTCGATGAGTTGAGGCACCTGCAAATGTAAAATAAGTAATTAATGTTTACATGTGTACAAAACTTGTGAACACTAGAAAATGGATGGTATACAATGTACACGTGTAATAACTTTTGGAGGCTGTGATGATCAATTTCAGTGGTTAGGACAAAATGCATTAATTACACAAAAACAAAATTCCAGGGACGTATCCTACCTTAGGCACCTTAGGCAAGCTAAGGTGGATTAGCATGTGACCCTGCGATGAATTTCAACTGAGTCGACTAATTCTTCACTGCACAAGGTTTTGGTTTTTGAAAGGCCACTTGGCCTGCATTTATTTGTAAAACTTAACCATTTAAAAAAAAAAAAAAAAAGTATTTCAAGCAGTCGAGGAACACCCCGGTCTACAAATATGTTCTATTTGACACCATCATCTTTTCAAATTTTCAAAATGTCTTTTAACTTCAGAAACTAGGCCTTATAAAATATCAAATGATACACAGTTTAGGTGTTTCAAAAGAAAACAATTCTGCACACAAAATGTGAAATTTCTCGATTTCTGCCTAACAAGTAGTTGCATTAACATTTTAAATTAGACTGGCAGGCTGAAAACTCAACGAAGCTTATTTACAGCTTTAACAGTAATAGGTTAACAATTTGGCCTTCAGAACATGACAAATTTTAAGCACACTACTTTGTATGAGCATAATATCTCACATATTTGAAGTTCACAAATTATGCAACAAAATTTAGCTTGTACACACTTCCATGAATAAAAAAAAATTTATCCCTTTCGGGTGGTTCCAAACACATTATTTACTTGAAGGTATGATTTACGAAAACAAATACAAAGATTTGGCTTATGGAATTTTACATAAACGTGGTGGATAAGTTTTGGCAGGTGAAGTGCAATTCTTCTCCCTCTCGGCTATAAATTTATAGCTTAATGTATATATGATACAGGTTTCGTTTAACCTTTCAAACAACCCTCTCAAACCAATTTCCTTATCCATCATTAATTTTAAAATTACAATAACTGAGCACAAATTTGTAAATAACCAAAAGTTACTTCAGGAAACAATAATACACTAACCGGAAAATTTGCATTAAAATCTCATAGCACAGAACACTAGCATTAACCGATAGTAAATAACTTCTAGACCCTATACTGAACATACTGCACTTAATATCTTACTCTACTAACTCAAAAGGTATCACTAACTTGCAACATTGACAAAAGAATCAAAATTCACACCATCATCCAGAAATTCAATTATTCTTCTTAACACAAGCTTGCTCTGAATAAATACTATACCGTACAAATTAATTGGGACAAGCTATTTTATTCTCAGAACTGTAATGTGATCGCCAGTTGATGTCCAAAACCCACGTAAACCAGTTTTATCAGCTGTGAGGTGGTGTGACTGTTAGAACTTGATAGTAAGAATGTGGTTCGACCAGTTTTAAATAGGAAATAGGCACTTCAGCTTCAGTTGTGAGCTATTGTGTGTGACAGGTGGATGTTAGTTTTTGCTCTCTGTGAGTACGTGTTGCTTTTGTGTATTGAAAAATGGATATATCCCCAAGGAAGCATGCAAACATAATTTCTCTGAAGGATCACACTTCTATGACAGTGAGAGATATCGCTTCTGCAGTTGGTGTAGGCAAATCAAGTGTATCAAGACTGCTTACGCGATACAATGCATCTGGATCATCGTCTCCAAAAAGGACAGGTAAATGTGGAAGAAAACGAAAAACAACACCACGAACCGATAAATATCTAATCAGAAATAGTAAAATGAATCCAAAAAAAAAAAAAAACAAGCACCGACCTTCAAAGAAATTTATTGGCCAGTGGTTGTGATGTTAGTGATTCAACTGTACACCGTAGGCTTCTGAATGTTGGCCGAAAGGCAAGAAGACCAACGAAAAAACAATATTTGAATGCGAAAATGAATATAAAACGTTAAGCATGGGCCAAAAAATATAAATCATGGACTGCTGACGACTGGAAAAAGGTAATTTTCAGTGATGAAACTCATTTATTTGTGCAGGGTTACCAAGCAAATGTCGTTAGACGAAGCAACTGTGAATCCTTAAGACCTGAGCATGTCAAACAAATAGTAAAACACCCTCTGAAAAATGTTTTGGGGTTTTTTCACACCAAATGGCACTGGAAGCTTAGTTCCTGTTCAAGGTAAGATGAATTCAGCCAAACACATAGAAATATTACAGCGTAGGATTGTTCCATTCTTGCAAACTTTTGACGTGACATTTCAACATGACTTGGCCCCATGTCACAATTCGAAATTGGTCAAGAATTTCATGCTGGAAAATCAAATTCATTTGCTTAATAGGCCTGGAAATTCACCAGACTTAAATCCCATAGAAAACTTGTGGAATATTTTGAAGAGACGTTTAGGTAAAATGGACTGTACAACCAAAGAACGCATGATAACGAATGCTATAAAAGTGTGGTTCCACGATTATGAAGTCAAAAATATGTGCACTCAATTAGTGGAGTCAATGCCAAAACGAATTCAAGAGGTCATTTCTGCTAAAGGACGGCATACTTCATACTAATACAGGTATTTATGAGTGTATATCAAGGCATAGAATGATATAAAGGCATAGTTTTGGAAAAAAGAGTGATTTTTTACTTTGTCCCAATTAATTTGAACAGTATAGTAATACCTTACAATGCAAATAAAGGCAAACACTTATTCACAACACTCCTGAACTTGAACTCATATTTCTATGTGCTCTTACTGCTCACCAAAATTTTAAAATACACAACTATTTCTGACAGGAAATTCATAAACAACTTAATGCAAATTTTCAAAATACCACATGTAAGCCTTACCAATTTAATAGGTCCATGCAGTAAATAACTGGGGCACTGGCTAGGCAAACATCTCATTTAAATCAGACTCACTTTCTCTGAAAACCAAAATATCACTGTAAGGAAATATTATTAAGGCTGAAGGTGAGATTGGGTCGTGAATCCAATCGGCCTATGCACTGAAATGGGAGTATAAGTGTGATATATCAGCCTGTACTGTTTTCTGCCCTTACTGTTTTGGTTGGTTGGTTGATTTTTATGGTGCAAAGGCCATGTTTGGCCAAAGAGCACGAAACACATGACAATTAAACAAACAGTATTAAAACTGTTTTGGGGCCTAACTCATGAACACACCTTGCTCGGATAGCTTCCTACGGGTCTTCGGCTTACTGGGGGTGGAAGACAATCCCCCCAATTGTTTCCATTTTAACCCTTTCAGACACGAAGTATTTCCACATATGAAAAGCACCCTGCAAGAACTTTTTTTCCCCCAATTTATTTTTCCCTAAGCACACAGCTTCCAGAAAAACACCATACGAAGACTCACATTATTTCCAGGAATACCCTTATCTTGTCATTCCCTAGGCACAAAGCTTCATAGAGAAATAACACTGTTTTCCAGAAAAATACACCAACATCCTTATTTCCAGAAAAAATCCATTATGTCACTTTTTCCCAGGAACTACACCATATCACTCATTTCCCAGAAAATACTCTATATTACTCATTTCCCAGAGAAACCATTAAATTACCTTTTTCCCAGGAAAACACACTATATCGCAGAACCACTTCCAGAAAATTACACCAATCGAAGAACTATCTATTTCCAGAAATCATCACCTCCCAAAGAATTCCAACATTATACAATGGTATTATACAGGCCAACACTTTATTAAACCCTAGTCTGTGCGCATGCCTTTTTTAATGTCTCCCACTCATGAAAATCCGTTTTCCAGATCCACTGACTGATATTGGAAATTAGTCCACACTACTACAAAATGTTAAAGAATAATTTTACACCTAAATTTTCCAAAACACTCAGATCATACTAAAGCTGCCTCAAAGAAAAATTTAAACTGCATGGAACCTACACAATGCTCATAAATACAAATGCAACTTATGAAATATAAAAATCACTAAGCATGAAGAGAGTTAGATTCCACTTAAAAAGAAATTTTGGTCTGAGAGGTTGCTCTTACTCAAGCTAGCTTATGTCAAAATTATGAAGTCATATGTCAATGCCTTACACATGTAAAATTACATTTTTTTTTATAGAAGATCACATGAAAAAAACACCACAAAAATAATTTTCTTTACCACGATAACACCTAAACAGCAAAAAAATAAAAATAAGACTTGAACAAATTATTTACATGCATCCTGTATTTTAACACCAACTGAGAAAACTACAGTGGAGACTCATTATAGCAGAAACCAGGCCATGCCAAAAAAAACTATTTCAATCAAACTTCATCGCTAAGAGAACACTTATTTTTTAAACATAATTGTTTTAGCAGACCGGATATTTTTAACAAATTACCAAATTACCTTCACAGTCTGAATTTCTTTAAAGGCTCACGTTGACGTGGGTAAGAGACTAAGAGTTAGAAAAGGCATTCTAAATTTTTAGGAAAAAAAATTGCCAGGCGTGACGATCTGCAGCTAAACGCTCAAGATGTAGTCCACCATACTGTCCATAACAGCCTTGGCTTTTCTGGAAATTCCAGCGTCTGGTTGAACTGGCTCGAGTCTCTTATAGATGTAGATAGTGAAGATTCCTTACTCCTCTTCTGGAGCCTCCCTCCTTTTTTTTTTTTTTTATTTTTTTTATTATTTTTTTTTTTTTGTTCTTTGCATGCACGGCCATCTCTTGAAACCGTAAACATTTCACCGCCAGCCATGAGATGGAAATCATCATTTTAGCTGGCTA
This sequence comes from Macrothele yani, assembly GCA_039090855.1. Taxonomy (NCBI): domain Eukaryota; kingdom Metazoa; phylum Arthropoda; class Arachnida; order Araneae; family Macrothelidae; genus Macrothele; species Macrothele yani. Next base: position 47,811,245 of record CM077023.1, read on the forward strand.
ATACGAGTTACAACTCAAACATGTCCCCACGCCAGGAAAACTGTTGTCAGGACAGCACTTTCTTCTTTTCGAACAAGATTGTCGTCCACTACTTATATTTTTGTTGACTCATTGGACACTCCATTTACCGATAATGAGATACCCAGCCAGGCCAGCGTGGCTGAATTTTCCGCATTAGCTTACATCTCGGCCAACAACCAAACAAGAGCGTGCGCGCTTTTTCCAAAGAAACTAGGTGCTTGAAGCAGCTGACCCCTCATTTGCTAAAACTTCTCCATAGCAACAAAAGTCTTCACCTGCCAGATGGCTCCCTAACGAACATCTCCCATGCAAGTTCGTAACCTTTTGACCTTTCCGGCAGGGAAAATCATCGCCTTTTGCATGTCGAAGTGACCTCGTTCTAAAAATAGACTGACGCTTGCTTAAGTGAACTTTTGGTGACTTTTCTCAAAGATTTCTAAAACTGCCTAAAATGGCGAACTCTGAAATGGAAGATTTTGGGTTTTGCATAATTTACAAGAACGCTTTCCCTTCATTCCGTGATAAATAGCCAATAATTTTGTTTTCGAAAAGGGTTGATGGTAACTTCGCTCGCCTTTTTATTTATCTATCTTGTGAGAGAAAAAAGTAAATTAATCCAAAAAAAAGTTTAATTCTTATTATTTCCCCTTTTTTTTCATGAAATTTTGTTTGTCTGCTCAGGGCTGAGAAATAAAAGACACCCCTGCAATCGACGATATCTGCGGTCCTGATACACGTGACGACCGCCGCCGTTAAATATCGTGTGGGAAACAACAACGGAATCAGTCGCATGCAAGATGCCACGCAGTTCGGAGCTCTCGGATTTTGAGAAAGGTGTAATCCTCGGGTATCATAGAAATGGCCGATCCATAAGTGACATATCCAGCGAGTTGAAGTACCCAAAATCGACAGTGGCCTACGTGATTGGCAAGTGGAAGATGAGAGGTGACTGTCGTAATGTGCCCCGACCCGGCAGACCCACAAAACTGGCAGTTAGAGACCGACGGTTGCTGGCCAGAGAAATTCGGAAGAACCGCGCCAAATCGATGGGCCACATGCGCGAGGAGTTTCAACAGGCATCCGGGAGTGTTCTTTCGATGAATACCATCCGTAAGGAAGCATATCTGCTCGGTTATCATGGACGTGCTGCCGCCCACAAGCCTTTGATCACCAAGTCCAATAGCGGTGCTCGGCTAATGTGGTGCAAAGAACGTCGACAGTGGACCGTTGAACAGTGGAAACAGGTTCTCTGGAGCGAGGATTCAAGGTTCACCCTCTACCGTTCGGATGGTAAAGTCTGGGTTTGTCGTCTGCCTGGAGAACGCCTCCTGCCGGAATGTATTGTGCCAAGTGTGAAGTTCGGCGGCGGTGGAATTATGCTATGGGGGTGTTTCTCCTGGTATGGCACGGGACCCTTGGTCTCAATTCCTAGTAGACTCAACGCCGAAAACTACTGCACCATTTTGGATGACCATGCGCTTCCTACGTTGTGGCAGTTTTACGGGATGGACCCATGTTACTTTCAGGATGACAATGCCACCTGTCATGTTGCGAGGTCCACCATGGCTTGGTATGGTGACAATGGGGTTAATCGAATGGACTGGCCTGCGCAGAGCCCGGACCTTAACCCTATCGAGCCCCTCTGGGACGAGTCGGAGCGTCGACTTAAGGGGTGCCCCCACCGTCCGAAATCGGTGAAGGAACTGACCTGTATTCTCCAAGCTGAGTGGAAGAAAATACTGCTAGCTGTCGTACAACGCCTGGTTGAGAGTATGCCCCTGCGGGTCGCAGCTGTAATCGCCGCTCGTGGAGGTTCCACCAACTATTGAAGGTGAATAAACTTCGTTTTCTTTTGCTATCACAGGTGTCCAATTACTTGTTGGTAGATAGTGTATATTTGGACTGATACACTTTTGCATTTATATTGTTCCCAGTAAAAAGCAAATACCATTTCCCACCACTGATGATTTGCAAAATAACGTCGGCTTTTGAAAATGGACACTTCACTTTAACAATTACATCATCTAGCATACCGTCAGGAGAGCAACCTAACTTCCCAGATTCATGCAAATACACACCTGCTTTCTGAAGATTTACCTTTTTAACTTGTTCATAAATCTACAGGGCATCATCTTCATGGCAAATACCCCACTGAACAGATTTAATTTTTTCAATATTGTATTCACCCTTCAAGGTTTTAAGAAGGCTCGGAGTTATTTTTTGGTTTTTGACAGCCTTTAAGACCAAACCAAAACTGCTGGACGTTATCCTACCTTTTCGATAAGCTCCCCAAAGTGGGGATCTTCCTTTGGCCTTTTTTTTGTCTTACACACTTCACTTAATTTCCATTTCATCAACTTTCAGCTTTTCAATGATAAAACTAAGTTTATCATCAGCTTCATCATACTCTGGTAATCTGACAATGTCATCAAAGGTCAGGACTTTGCACACTGTAGTTGCTATTGGTTCTGAAGACAGGTACTAATGCATCACAGTAAATGGGTGAGGAACTAGAGCTGTCTTCAACCACTCTCTATCTTCTTCATTTGCTTACCCTTTGAGGGCAACATAATTGCTTTTCCCGAAAAGCTCTTATACAGATTTCGGTTTCTCTGGTTCTTTTGATTTATTCCACTGACAAGGCTTATCAGTGGAACTCACATTCTGGACAGCATATAACAGTAATGCTGCCATATGATGGCACTTGGCAATCCCTTTTGGACAGGTACAGCTGCAAGTCTTTATTTGGCCACTACTCAGGGATACCTAAAATGAAAAAGATAACATTAAGAAACCAGTTGGTATATGATGCTGACTTCAAGAGAAAAACAATAATAATAATACGTTGTCAAAGTCATGACGTCACAGAATGGCGACTGGGCATAAACATAAACACACGTTGTTTACATGCTAGCCAACGTTAGTTTTATCGTTGGCGGCTGTCGATAGTCCTGTAAAATTGATTTTTTAAGGTAAAACTGAATATAAAAGATATAGTTTTATGTTTCGCAGTGTACTGTAATCACAAGACTGTCAAAACTCAGTGTTCATTTTACAGATTTCCAGAAAACAAACGGAAACATGCCCTTTGGACTCAAATGTCAAGGTAAGCATTTGTGGACTGACTGGTATTCTTGTGAAGAAACATATTTGTTGTAGTCTGAAAAATATGAATTTGGATCAGCCCCCACCTCCCTTTTTTACGATTTCCAATCGTAGGTTGAAGAAGCGTATATGCTCCAGCTTTGTCCGTCTGTCTGCACGATAACTCGCGTAAAAATGGTTCGATTTCGATGAAATTTTTGTATGTGGTAGGGGACAACCTTATTGAAAACGGGCGAAATGGGGTTAAAGGTCAGGACATAGGAGCAGGATCTATTCCATCACTCTTATGCGTCATACCTTACATAAAAATAACTTGTACAATATTCTAGAAGATAATGCTTACCTTGGCATTCATTCCTTACTATCAATGAGACACATTTCACGACACGTTTTTCGGTCTTTGTTGATGTTATTGTCCTAATGTCCGTTGTATGAGATGTATAACTTTACTTCAACATACTTTTTTGTTTTTTTGTTTGGAGGTTTAACGACCACCGTGAGCAATTCCATGGTCTATAAGCAGTTTCCCGTCCCTAATTTAGGGTCACTGCTTCCAGGGAAGAGAGAGAGCCAGTGCCGTAAGACAAACACAACATCCATGCCTCACCGGGATTTGAACCCGGACCCCTTTCGGACGAATGATCATAGGCCATCGCTTAGACCACTGCGCCACCGGGGTGGCCAACATACTTTTCACTGGGTATACTCAGTGGATCTTCACTTTAGGATTCAAAAATATCGACTTTTACCGTTCTTTATACTCGAAATTTTCGCCCAGTCTCTGGGCATCCTCAGGAGCGTGGCGACTTTTCCACCGATGTTCGTGGTTAACTTCGCGCTAATGGAGTCCGATACTCCTCGTTCCCTTTCGTCGGAATATACTTTCTTGGATACATTTCTTTATCAAGCCCTGCTAACGCCATCTATGTTTCATCAAAGTAACTTTTTTTTTTTTTTTTGATAATTTCTTCTCCTATCTCCATTTTCTTGTCTTTTTTGTCGGTTTTTCTTTTGTTGTTCTTTATCTTGTCTTATTAGTTCCTTTCACAAGCTAGATAAAGTGCTAGGGTCGTTCTGGTTGCATACCCTTGTTTTATTTTTATAGATTAAGATTGCTTCTTCCCTCCTCATTTGCCTTTCAGAGTTTTTATTCCTTTTTAGCATTTTAATTTCATCGAATTTTGGGAAAGTCTGGTTTTTGATGCAGAATTGCACTAATGCAGTTTTTGTTTCTTTTTTTTTTTGCCAGTTAGATATGTGTTGTTTAAGCCTTTTTTTAACCTGTTTTTCGTACTACCAATGTACGATATTGGGGGTGTGTGTGCAATTGGAATTTCGTAGGATCCTGATTCTTCTAGTATTTTTTCCTCTGTTTTTTTGTTAACAGTTAGATTTTTCAAGGTGTTCACTGAACTTCCTAGTTGTAAGTCATATTTAGCACATCGCCTGTTAATTTCTTTACTAACCCCTTCCAAGTATGGGAATACCCCAATGTATTTCAATTTTTTATTCCTCACCTTCTTTTGATTGTGCATTTCTCAGCCTTCATTTCTCTTAGTCACATGATTTTTACTCTCATGTATCCATTTTTTTAATTAGCTTACTCGGGTAACCATACTCTTGTGATATTTTCGAGATAAACTCAAGCTCTTGATTTTTTAGCCTGTTGTTAGATGTGTGTGTGTGTGTGTATGCTCTCCGTATCAAGTTTACTATGCTGGTTCTTTTTTTATGTATCACTGGGTCGTGCGACGAGTATTGTATCAGTACTGGTATGTAAGTTGCTTTCCTGAACACAGAGTATTCAAAGTTATTTTTGTTTTTCTTTAGTTGAATGTCCAGGAAGGATAGGCGATTATCCTCTTCAAATTCTATAGTTAGCTCTATTGTGTTACAAATTTTGCTAAAACGATGTGCTAGATCTTGCAGCTCGGCTTTGTTGAGTTTTGACATAATAATAATGTCGTCTACATATCGAGTGTATAGTATTGGTTTTTCTGGTAGAGTTTGAATAATTTCTTTTTCGAGGTATGCCATTATCACTGCTGCGTATAATGCCGATAATGGGATTCCCATAGGGCCTCCTTGTGTTTGTTTATATATATTTCCTTCAAATTGGAAGATATTGTTTTTCTTGATGAAATATAAAGTATTCTTTAATTCTTTCAGTTGTGACATGTTTAGTTCTTTGTTGATGTTTAGTTGTTGCATAATTAATTCGATGGCTTATTGTGAAATTTGCACGTAAAAGAGAATAGTAGCATGATCAGAGCTATTTAATAGTCTGAATTAGAACTACTAATAGGAATTGTTACATAAAAATGCTTTGATTGCGACAAAACTTTATCGTGTTGTTCCGGAGGTATACTGAACTGGTTCTGTTGAATATCATCGAAATGCAGTCAAAGGCCAGGGCACAGGAGCGAGATTTATTCCACAGACATTATCCTCATAACTTGCCTAAAAGTGCTTCTATTGCAAAAAAACTTTAGTACGTTGTTCCCGAGGTATACTGAACCAATTCTTTTTAATATCATCGAAACGGAGTCAAAGGTCAGGGCACAGGAGCGAGAAAAAATACTTCTATTGTGACAAAACTTTACTATGTTGTTCCGGAGGTATACCAAACAAATCAATAGTCAGGGTAGGGAGGAGGGTTTGCCTGTGCGCGATTTCTGGTATGTTGGAAAGCGTATCACATAAAATGCATTGAATGATTTTACTAGTTTTTTTTTTTTTCTTTGGTTTGTCGTTTTTAGAACATTAGGTTTTGCCTCAAGGCTGTTATATTAAATTCCATACCAATTTACAGGTAAACTCATGCAAGTTTTTATAACATGCAATACCTTTGGAAGATTTTATGTACTCTGTACAAAAATATAAATTTCACTAATAGGTTTATATATCGACACAGTTGAAGAGCATGGTCCATAAAATGTAAACTTTGCAATGTAAGTATCTAAATGGACAGGAATTAGCAGATTTCGTTTAGGTGTAAACGACTTGTTGCAAAGGTCACATTGATGAGGTTTCTCACCAGTGTAAACCCATAGATGAGCTGATAGATGACTTTTTTGTGTAACTGACTTATTACATATTGTATATTGGTGAAGTTTCTCACCAATGTGGAAAATTATGTGACTTGTGTGTGATTGGGAAGCAATATGACTACAATTTTTGTAAGTTAAAATGCTGTAAGATAAAATTCATTTACCAAATGTGTTAAAATTAAATCATTAGGTATTTAAGTACTGTAAGGTTAAATCCAATCAGTGCCGTGATGAGGTTTCTCACCAGTGTGAATCAGCAGATGCTCCTACAAAATTACAACCTGGCCGGGCATTTTACCCATCTTTACTACAAACATGAGACTGTCCAGCCTTAAAGTTGTGGGCTTTTTGGGTGGTCAGTTTGTAACGTATACTCTAGATTCAGTTTCCTTTTGATTTTACTATCTCTTGTTATTTTATTTTCCTATGCAAATTATCTTCTTACTTAACGAGATGTTATTTCTCCCGCTGAATGATATGTGGCAATGAGTGTAAGTCATGACGTGGTGGTAGGCAGTATAAATAGGCGCGCTCAACGATACCAAGGGGTGCTTCGTGTTGTGCAAAAGAGCTTCGTTTCATGTGATTAGGTTCTTCTTCATTATTGTGATGCGATTCTACGAAAGTTCAGATATTCAGTAGTAGTGTGATCTGTGGAGTGTGTGTGTTGGATAATACCAGGAGTTCTCTAATAAAAGGTTTTTAAGTAAGTACGTTTTTCTCAGTTCATAGTACTGTCAGACCTCTGTCTGGACGTTAGGTCTTTTTCATTAAGTGTCTCCATTAACAACCAGCATAAAATTTTATTCATTATAATCACCACTCACAACTAACAGAGAAAAAGAGTTATTCATTATAATTGGCCCCCGAACATTTCTCAAACACGAGGTGTTGACAATTAGTTAACTATGTCTTCATTACCTGAGACAACTTCACTATTTCACCGTAAATCAAGTTTCGGGGGTGGTGGTGTTGTTTTCGACAATTTGCAAGAAGCCTGTGGGTCTAACTTTGATGTTAATGATTTACAAGTACCCAGGCATTCCTCACCATTTCGTCATTCACCAGCTTCCTATCACTCTGAGTCGCGGGTCGTACCTGAGGTATTTCAATCTTCTCACAGAAGCAAAATGCTTGCACATTTCGTGCCGCATGCGGGAGCAATTACTTTCAATGGTTTGGAGGGGTCTTTGAAATTTCTCGAGGATTTGGAAGATCATTTTGACTTATACAATATTCCTCAAGATTGCAAGGTGCAAATAGCAGGCACTTGCTTGAAAGATACCGCTAAGACCTGGTATCGGCAGTGGAGAGTATCGAACCCGGATTCTCAGTATGAGAATTTCCGAGCGGAATTTTTGGAAGTCTTTCCTTTCTGCCTCAGTCGAGCTGGCCTTGCACAACAACTTTTTTCTCGTAAGCAAGGACCCAACGATAGCCCTGTTGCGTTTGCTTTAGAAACAACACGCTTGTATAAATTATGGGATCCACATGCCAGTCATGTCGACATGTTGGACACCCTATTGCAACAGCTCGATCCATTTCTACAGGATTTTCTTGAGGTCCGACACCCTGCTACAATTCATGAATGCCTTCGCCTCATACGAACGTATGAGGAGCGACACGAAAAACATGGTCCAACTCACCATGCTCGGGTACCCCGGGAGGCTTATTACGAACATCCTCAGCAGCGTAATAGGCCTAATGACTTTCAACGCGAGCGTACACATGTGCACGTCCAAGCATCATACGTCCCACCGCATAGAAGAGTGGTACACCAACCGCTAGTTTCTGAACAATTTGCTGGGTACAGTACAAATGCACAGTATGCTCGACCCCGTTCCAATCCGCAGAATTCGGAACTTTTTTTGCTAAGGGCAAATGATGATTTTTCTGCCCGTGCTGAGGGAAGAAGTAATAGCAGTGGAAATTTCAACAGACATGCGGAGTTCCCGCAGCAGTTTTCACGAAGTTTTCCTAAGCGTGAAAACTTTCCCGATACCCGGCAGGGCCGAGGTTTCAGACCGCATGATAATACAACCAGGAATCCTTTAAACTTCTAAAGGAAGTAGACCAAGGGTCGGTACTGCTTCCTGATACCAAGCATTGTGACCCTAGCATAGTGTTATTGACTGTCCAAACTCCTCAGTTGCCTGATGTGTTATTGACAATTGAAGATATTATTGTCGAGACAAGGTTCGACACTGGTTCTGAAATATCAGCCCTAAATACGAGGTTTTGCACTGAAAGTTTTCCTGCAATCCACGTCCAGCCTGCGGAGCAGTATTTGCGAGGTGCAAATAACGAAATATTCAGTATCACAGGAACTGTCACATTATCTCTAGGGCTAGGAACAGCTCGTTTTACGCATTCTTTCCTGCTCATAGATGACCTACCTGTGAAATGTCTAATGGGCATGGACTTTATCAATACTTTTCAAGTTACTCTGAATTTCGTACAACATGTTATTTCTATTCCGGAACCTGTCGAAGTGATTCCTAAAGATCCTATAGACATAACGAATTTGTTACTGAGAAACCAACTGAATGAGAGGCAACGAAACCAGCTTTCTCTACTGTTGCATGAAAGACCAGGTTTATTTTCCGATCAATCTGGTTTCACACAGGTGGTTTATCACGTCATTGACACTGATGGTTCGAAACCGATAGAGACGAAACCTTACCCTTGTGCTCCCCATAAAAAACAGGAAATGCAACGTCAAATTTCCGAGATGATTAAACAGGGCGTAATAAGGGAATCAACAAGCGCCTGGGCCGCACCTGCTTTTCTTGTTCCAAAGAAACAACCCAACGAATTTCGTTTCGTGACAGATTTCCGCAATCTAAACCAAGTCACGAAAGCGATCAATTATCCACTACCTGTCATGTCGCATATTTTGCATGACCTATCGTCAACTAAATGGATGTCAACCTTGGATTTGGCGAGTGGATATTGGCAGGTGGCGGTACATCCAGACTCCGTCGATAAAACAGGCTTTGTAACTCCTTTTGGGGCTTATGAATACCTGCGTATGCCCTTTGGACTAGCCTCTGCACCTGCTACTTTCCAAAAGCTTATGGATACGGTTCTCAGACCTGTTCTGGGTCCCCATGTGCATGTATATTTGGATGACATTATTATTACATCCGAGACTTTTGACGAGCACCTTTCTCTGCTCAAACAGGTGTTCTAACTCATATACAATGCTGGCTTGACGTTAAAATCTAGTAAATGCCAGATAGGGAGGGACGAGATTGTATATCTGGGGTTGAAAATCACTCCCCACGGCTTATTTACGGATAATGAAAAAATTAGGCCTATTGTTGACTTTCCTCGGCCAAAAACAGCCAAAGAACTATCACGCTTTCTGGGAATGACCGGATGGTATCAGAAGTTCGTCCCCGCTTATGCTACAATCTGTGAGCCATTGTATGCTTTGAAACGTAAATACAAGAAGTTTGTTTGGACACCTGAGGCTAACGCAGCATTTGAAGCAATAAAATCTGCGTTGACTCTGCCTCCTGTATTAGCTTTCCCAGATCATACTAAGGAGTTTGATATTTACACTGACGCATCCGGAGTTGGTCTTGGTTGCGTTTTGTCACAAGCTGGGCATCCAATAGCTTTTGCGTCCCGTAATTTAGCCAAAGCTGAACGCAATTATTCAGCTACGGAACGCGAATGTCTTGCTGTAGTGTATGCTCTTGACAAATTTCAATGTTATCTCAATGAATTGACAGTTAATACAATTACGGATCATTCTGCCCTTCAGTATTTGAATTCTGCTAAGCACCTCTCTCAAAGACTTATGAAGTGGGCTCTTAAGTTACAGGCGAGCAATATCAAAATTTCGTACCAGCCAGGTCATAAGAATCAATTACCGGATGCTTTGTCTCGCGTCCCGATTAATGTGGTTCCCACAGAAACTACTCCTGGATGTCAGCCTTTACTTTTAATAGCTGATATAACATCCAGAGAGCATATCATGGCAGAATTAGTAAATGATCCAGATTTTGGGGATATCTATAATTTTTTGCTTGCGGGTTCGCCCCTACAAAGTGACCCTTCTCTGGCTGGGAGGTCACAGCATTTTGAAGTCATAGAGGGTCTTCTTTACTATACGAAATCTAGGACTACTAGGGCAGAGTTTCGTCCATGTATTCCGCGAACCCTTAGAATGGCCCTTTTAAACGAATTTCATGACAAACCTATTGCAGGCCATTTAGGTATTCGCAAGACCCGTTGTAAATTGCGGGATGTTGCCTATTGGCCTGGCATGTACCAAAGTGTGCTCGCATACGTTCAATCATGTCACTTGTGTTAGATTTATAATTACCGTAATATAAGACCGGCCGGTCACTTGAAATCTAGTTCAAGTTCTCATGTTTTTGACATTTTTTCAATAGATTTATTGGGACCTTATCCTTTATCTGTTAAAAACAAAGCTCGTTACGTTTTAGTATTAACTGATAATTTCTCTAAATGGGTCGAAGTTTTTCCCATTAAAGCCTCTACGGCGGAAGTTATTTGTAATGTATTAATTAATGAAGTATTCTCTAGATATGGTGCACCTAATAAAGTAGTTTCGGATAACGGTCCCCAATTTATTTCTGACATTTTTGAAAGAATGTGTGCGAGACTACACATAAAGCATAAATTCATTTCCCCATATCATCCGCAGAGTAATCCCGCGGAACGAGTAAACCGCACGCTAGTTAAAATGATTGCTACATTTGTCATGGATCATCACGAGCGGTGGGACGAACATCTTGAGCTTTTTTCGTTCGCCCTCCGCTTGTCTGCTCACGAATCTACTAAATTTACTCACGCAGAACTGTTTTTGGGTCGAAAAATTAAGACCCCTTTTGAAAATTTAACGGGGATTATCGACGAACTAAACCAGCGACCAACTCCGCAATCAGTACGAATCATGGCAGAGAAAGCTCGTGTTGCAATGATAGGAGCACAAGTGGCTCAAGCAAGATACTATAATACTAGGCGTAGGGAACCAGATCTTGTCGTTGGAGATCTCACTCTCGTGGAGACACACTTCCAGTCTTCTGTTTCTCATACTTTAGTAAAGAAATTTGCACCCAGCTATGAAGGTCCATATCGGGTGGCAAATGTGTTTGAAAATAACATTATCCTTGAAAAGCCTGACAATCAATTCCAATACGTACACGTTGCTCAGTGTCGCAAGTATCATGAACGAAATATAGATTTTATAATCAACCCTACTCAACCTTCTGTTCCACAGACTCAAGAGTCTATATCACACGATCAACCTCCAGACATTTTGGACGAACCGACAAACCTTTTTGAAGAATCTCCAGTGATTTTTTTCTTCACCCTCTCCTCCACAAGACTGGCTTCCAAAAACGCAACCTGATTCTACCATAAGACGAAGGCTCGAATCAAGTTCTTCAAATTCTAGTATCGTTCCTTTCCCTCCAACCATTGCCAAGACTATTGCTGCACCATTCCCTAAGAACTATGCAACAACACAAGCTCCTACTTCCTTGAATACCTCGTCGGAGAGTATTCCTATAGGCAGAAATAAACATCGCCCTGCACGACCATTAACGTAGAGCAGCGACTCAGAGTCATCAAATATTTCTGATTTATCAGATATCGACAATAGTTTGACGATTCCTAAACGTCAGACACAAATTCCAAACCATCCAGCAACACCAAAAGCTGGTCGAAAACGCAACTTGTCTCCTCAATCTGCTTCGCCGCAACAGCGACGAAGGCAGAGATCCTTGCATCCGCCCGGGCTTCGCCCCTGGAACTTACGCTCAGGGCAAACAGGGCCGATGCCTGCTTCTACTCTCATGCCCAGAGGTAGAAAGCGAAAACAAGCGATGTGGCCTAAGCCACGTCCCTTCAAAAGAATGCTGGAAGGACAACACGAGCCCCAGCACAAAGGGACAACATATCAAAAGCCTGGGGGAGCCCGTTCCTGTCAGCCGCAGGAATTTCCTGACCGACGGACTTCAGCCGTTCCTGACCGTTCCTGTCAGCCGCAGGGATTTCCTGACCGACGGACTTCAGCCGTTCCTGACCGTTCCTGTCAGACGCAGGGATTTCCTGACCGACCGACTTCAGCCGTTCCTGACCGTTCCTATCAGCCGCAGGGATTTCTTGACCGACAGACTACAGATGTTCCAGATCCATTCAAGTCCTTGAAAAGATCGACGCCACCTGAATTTACCAGTCCGATTAGGCCTGGAAAACGTTATCGTACTAGGGTTTTTTATGCGTCCTCGAGATAAGTAAGTTCTCGGGGACAGGTTCTTTTCTCATTCTATTGTTTTTCCTGCACGACCAGTTGGCGTGTCATAATTTTTTTTTCGTGTGGGCCTATGCATTCTTTTTGTGTATATATGTGGGGTTTTTTATATATCTTCTATGTCAGTCTACTAATCCAAATTATATATATATATATATATATATATATATATATATATATATATATATATATATATATATATATATATATATATATATATATATATATATATATATATATATATACTTAAGAGCAAAACTGAAGACTAAGGAAAAAATTTTAGAATTTAAAACGAAGGGTGCAAAATAACCTGAAAATCAAAACGCGCAACGCAGCAGTTTTGAAAATTCAGAATTCACATTCTATAAAGAAGATACCTAAGCAAAAAAATACATAAATAATTTTGACTCACACCTAATACAACATAGAAAAGGTTATGTATCTACCTGTGTGAGTAAAAGGAGAAAAGATAAAAAAATAAAATAAAACAACTGAATGTAGAAGGTGTCGAGAATACTGAGCCTTGGCTTTATCAAGGACCAGCAAAAACTCTGCATTTTCTCACTTCCACAAAGACCTAGTTGGAAATGGGTTTCTGCAAGGCCATAGATGCAAGTAACATTCCCACCTAAAATAGTTAAAAAATATATATATATAAGTCATGTCCTCCGTAGAGTAGCATGACCTAGCACTAGTTAACAATTTCGCTTGCATCCATTAACCTTCATGGCCCGACCCATGCTCTTCATCTGTTACTATTAAACAGAGAGAAGAAGATTAAAGAGAACTCAAGCTGTGAGAGTGACATAATAAATGGAAATGATTTTCAGCTATAACGAAATTCCAAGTTCGTTTGAGAGAGAATTTAAACCTGAAAAACAATGCAAAAGAAATCCAAATTTTACATTGCAATTAAAAAAAAAAAGGAAATGTTAATTTATAACGAACAGATTTTTGAAAGAAAACTTGAGTCTAAAACCCCCTACTCTACAACTTATGACAGCACGAAAACGAGAATAAGTTAAAGATAAATATTAACTAAAGAAAACTTTGTGAAAGTTATATACCTTAAACAGTTAGTTGCAATATGTACAAAGTATTTCAGCAGTGCTTTAAGTGCATAATTAATTAGTTATTAAGAACTTAACTACTTTGAAAAAGCAGCGCATAGACAGCGCATAGAAAAGGAACAGGCTTAGCCTTCTTCTGTTCCTAGGTACCTCAAAAGACGCTCAAAGTTACAAAGAGAAGTAAGAGTTAAAACCCGCAAAAATGTTAACAGACAAGCCAATGCTTAAAAGCTGAAAAGCTAAAAAACGACAGAGAAAAGGTACATAAAGTACAAACATTGAACTTATAAAACCTAGAACCCAAAAACAAGGAAGAGAGCTTACCTCTTGTGTGACAAAAACTTTTCTCCACACAAGAGGAGAACATGGCTTGTACTTTATGTACCTTTTCTCTGTCGTTTTTTAGCTTTTCAGCTTTTAAGCATTGGCTTGTCTGTTAACATTTTTGCGGGTTTTAACTCTTACTTCTCTTTGTAACTTTGAGCGTCTTTTGAGGTACCTAGGAACAGAAGAAGGCTAAGCCTGTTCCTTTTCTATGCGCTGTCTATGCGCTGCTTTTTCAAAGTAGTTAAGTTCTTAATAACTAATTAATTATGCACTTAAAGCACTGCTGAAATACTTTGTACATATTGCAACTAACTGTTTAAGGTATATAACTTTCACAAAGTTTTCTTTAGTTAATATTTATCTTTAACTTATTCTCGTTTTCGTGCTGTCATAAGTTGTAGAGTAGGGGGTTTTAGACTCAAGTTTTCTTTCAAAAATCTGTTCGTTATAAATTAACATTTCCTTTTTTTTTTAATTGCAATGTAAAATTTGGATTTCTTTTGCATTGTTTTTCAGGTTTAAATTCTCTCTCAAACGAACTTGAATTTCGTTATAGCTGAAAATCATTTCCATTTATTATGTCACTCTCACAGCTTGAGTTCTCTTTAATCTTCTTCTCTCTGTTTAATAGTAACAGATGAAGAGCATGGGTCGGGCCATGAAGGTTAATGGATGCAAGCGAAATTGTTAACTAGTGCTAGGTCATGCTTACTCTACGGAGGACATGACTTATATATATATATTTTTTAACTATTTTAGGTGGGAATGTTACTTGCATCTATGGCCTTGCAGAAACCCATTTCCAACTAGGTCTTTGTGGAAGTGAGAAAATGCAGAGTTTTTGCTGGTCCTTGATAAAGCCAAGGCTCAGTATTCTCGACACCTTCTACATTCAGTTGTTTTATTTTATTTTTTTATCTTTTCTCCTTTTACTCACACAGGTAGATACATAACCTTTTCTATGTTGTATTAGGTGTGAGTCAAAATTATTTATGTATTTTTTTGCTTAGGTATCTTCTTTATAGAATATATATATATATATATATATATATATGTGTGCTTAGGGGTAAAATAGTGAAAATTTTTACTGTTAGGCAGCTACAGGCAATCTTCGCTGCTGATACAGTTGGTTTGTAATCAACGATAATATGAGGACGTAATTTGAAATCAAAAAAGTGATTCCTGCTAGGCAGAATAAAATTAAGGTATGCCGATGCAGGTTTGTTCTGTTCAAGTATAAAAAGTGTTTCCTGCTTCACAGACAATTACTGCGGACACAGGTTTCCTGATTTTGTCATGCCAAGTTTGATGTTGTACATACTGCTGCCACCAAACAACAACAAAAAAGAGGTCGATAAACGTCAGTCAGCGAAGTGTAAGACTACACTCAAAATTCGATAGGTTTTTTAGGTTTTTCGGACAAAAAAAAAAATTAAGGGGAGATGATGTAACGTATACTCTAGATTCAGTTTCCTTTTGATTTTACTATCTCTTGTTATTTTATTTTCCTATGCAAATTATCTTCTTACTTAACGAGATGTTATTTCTCCCGCTGAATGACATGTGGCAATGAGTGTCAGTCATGACGTGGTGGTAGGCAGTATAAATAGGCGCGCTCAACGATACGAAGGGGTGCTTCGTGTTGTGTAAATGAGCTTCGTTTAATGTGATTAGGTTCTTCTTCATTATTGTGATGCGATTCTACGAAAGTTCAGATATTCAGTAGTAGTGTGATCTGTGGAGTGTGTGTGTTGGATAATACCAGGAGTTCTATAATAAAAGGTTTTTAAGTAAGTACGTTATTCTCAGTTCATAATACTGTCAGACCTCTGTTTGGACGTTAGGTCTTTTTCATTAAGTGTCTCCATTAACAACCAGCATAAAATTTTATTCATTATAATTACTACTCACAACTAACAGAGAAAAAGAGTTATTCATTATAAGTTCAAATATGATATAAAGTTGAAAGAAGTAAGATAAAATGATAAAAAAATTTATGAAACATAAGCATAAAAAGCAGACAGTACTTCGATGCTATATATCTGATCTTTCATAGAAGCATGAATTTGACCCCGTATTTCCTTGCTATGCGTTTCATAATGAAAATGACTGGATTTGAGAGGACTTCACAGCATTTTCACCATGTTGGAATTAGCTTCAATTGTCAGAAAAAAAAATGAAGAAATTGCAAAATATGAGCATATTTCACCAATCACTTTGAAACGTTATGGGAATCATGGAGGAACAGACATTTGTTTATGCCCAATGCCATCTTGTGACGTCACACTTTGACGATGTTTCCTCCCTAAAAAAGGTGATATACATATCCTTAACACATGCAGTATATGTGAAAAAAAGCAATCAAAACAATAATAATAATGCAGCTGTCCTCCCTAAAAAAGGTGATATACATATCCTTAACACATGCAGTAAATGTGAAAAAAACAATTAAAACAATAATAGTGCAGCTGTCCTCCCTAAAAAAGGTGATATACATATCCTTAACACATGCAGTACATGTGAGGGGAAAAACTCATCAATGTGATGTATGTTCCAAGAAATTCAATCAGAAAAGTATCCTTTCAAAACATATGCTTATTCACACTGATGAAAAACCTCATCAATGTGATGTATGCTTCAATGAGTTCACTAGGAAATGTTATCTTTCACAGCATATGCTCATTTATACTGGTGAAAAACCTCATCAGTGTGATGTCTGCTCCAAGGAGTTCACTAGGAAAGGTAACCTTTCACAGCATATGCTCATTCATTATGGTGAAAAACATCATCAATGTGATACATGTTTCAAATAATTTACTTGTAAAAGTAATCTTTCTAGACATGTTTCTTCATACTAAAAAAATAGAAACATTGATGTGTGCTTAAAGATATTTTGAAAATGGGCAATTTCGGGTAGTATATGTGTACTGATAAATTTTTGGAACACTGAAGAATAAGAAGAATCATGGGTGGTCAGTTCACATATGATACGTATAAAACTGAAAGAAGTAAGATAAAATAATTATAAAAAGCAGACAGTACCTCGACGCTATATATCTTATCCTTCATGGAAGCATAAATTTGCCCATGTATTTCTTTCCTGTGCGGTTCATAATAAAATGACTGGATGTGAGAGGACTTCACGGCATTTTCACCGCGTTGAATTAGCTTCAAATTGTCAGAAAAAACGAAGAAATTGCAAAATATGAGCACATCTTGCCAATTACGCTGAAACGCTATGGGAATCATGGAGGAACAGACATTTGTTTATGCCCAGCGCCATCTTGTGACGTCACACTTCGACGACATATTCCAAACAGATATTCCAGTCAAATGTTGCAGTCCAAATCAGTTTTGTCGAAGAGCTTCTATAATATGATCACTTTTGTGCTTAAATGTTATGGAGAGTGTAGTTGTATCGTGTAAAATAGTAATATCCATCCATGAAGATGTCTTTCTGAGAGTATGTTAATGTGCTAGGAACACGCAGCACGTTTCATGCACTCCTGATGTCTCATCACAATGTAATTTCATTCCCTGTGTAAACTGTATGAGATTAGGCTTACTCGGAGAAAACATTGACACACACAATGTAAATAAATAAAAGCACCAATATTCACTCCAATTTTTTTATCATGTTCAGCCCACTTCTATTACTCTGTAAAGCAATTTCAGCAGAATTGTAATTCATTGTAAAAGCAGGCACTTTACACTACCATTTAATGAATACATGCAAAAGTTTATCATACGTAAAAGTGACATCTAGCAACTTGTGTGTTCCATACAGCATGCAAACCATAATGACAGTCCAAGTTTATGTACAGGATGGAGAACAAAATGCTTACCAAGTGTTATCCACAAAAAACAAGCAAGACCATAGTTACAACTGAAAGCTTTTGCAATAATGGTGTTATAGTATTTATCTATAAACCTTAGATGTTGTTGAATTTTTGTAATCAAACACATTCACTCTTCAAACTACTAAGAATTAAATTTAATTAAAAATCAAATACAATGCTCCAAATTTTTTTATAACAAAATGGAAATAAGATAAACACATACACTCACTCAAGAAATTTACTGAAAAGCAATATAATGTAGGATAGCTAATTGGCTTTCACACAGCACTTACCTCATCTTCCTGATGTTTTCACCACATAGTGCATTTCATGGAAAATGTTGACTAAATTCCTAAGTTTACATGTAACACTGTACATGTATTAAATATTAAAGTGAGTTTTCATGAAGCTACATGAAAAGGCATGCATGTTTCATAGAATACCATATGTGTGGTGTATATTATTAGGCTTAACTGCTAGGAAATGTTTTATTGAGTTCTGATTTTTAGCAATTCACTAAGGCAAAAATAGCAGCTGCATCTCTGTGAAAAAACTTGCATAAACAACATATGGTATTTTAAATTTCCCAGCAAATCAGTGTCCCAAAATATGTACATACTTGTGTCCAGAGGAACTCATAAAAAAATTCACTGTGCGAAGTAACCTAAATTATTTAGCAAAAAATATGGCTAAAAAAAGAATATACATATTTAAAGTATGTGATTTGATGTAAAATGGCTAAAACATTTTTAGCTTTACAATGCATTTCAAAGGATTTTACTATCAAACTTACCTGCAAGCCCGAGAAAGGAAACAAAATCCATGGCGAGTGCCGCATAGTTCTGTAGCAGCCAGGAACAAAGGTTATTGGGTCTCACAGCAGCTCTACAAAGTACAATCTCCCCATGAACACTACCTGCGCAGCGAGACCTGATGACCCTTGTTCCCAGCGGAGGCTACAGAATGATCGCTGCAGTGATTGTTTACATCCTCGTGCTTGCAGGTAGGTTTCATGGTAAAAATCTTTAAAATGCAGTACAGAGCTAAAACTTTTAGCCATTTTATGTCATATTACACTGGTGTTCAGAATTACAGTTAGGAAGGCAAAAGTGGGCAAATAATCCAAAGTGCTCAATGACATTTTGTTTTTCACAGGGCATACGTATATGCAACTGGACAAGAGAAGCAAATGCCTGCAGTGAATGCTGCATAACTGTTTTGCGTAACTGTGTTCTAGCACTGGTACATTACCTGTATTTTCACCACGCCAGTTTTTTTTTACAGAGTTCTGTTCTAAACATGTAGGCTTTTGAAAACAGGTTTTTGTCTTTACATTTTTTTCTCCGTGTGGAAAAAAAGGACTTTTGAGATACAATATTTTTATTTGCTGGAATATTTATATCTTTTTTATGTAGATCTTTTCCACCAGTTGCCAATACATCTTCCATTTCTTTCAGTGAATGACTGAACATGTCCAAAACCCTTTCCTTTTTTCCTCATCATTACAAGCAGAATATAGTGTGTGAAGTTTTATAACCCCATCAGTTACTGTATTTTCCCATGTCATGTTTGGAACATTGGATGGGCCGCCCCGGTGGCGCAGTGGTCTAAGGCGCTGGCCTCTGATCATTCGTCCGTAAGGGGTCCGGGTTCGAATCCCGGTCAGGCATGGATGTTGTGTTTGTCTTACGGCACTGGCTCTCTCCCTTCCCTGGAACCAGTGACCTTAAATTAGGGACGGGCGACTGCTTATAGCCCATTGAGTTGCTCACGGTGGTCGTTAAACCCCAATTAAAAAAAAAAAAAAAAAAAAAAAAGAACATTGGATGGAACAGAACCAATATCAAGCATAACTTCTGACGACATGTCACTACTGCTAACATGTGGACTGATATCTGCTCCTATTTTACAAATATTTGCTGCCTTAGAAAATGCTATTGCAGTTAATATAGAATTTTTGCATATAGAATTTTTTTTAGGAAATCAGAACAGTTACAACTACAAGTATGAACACATACCAGGAAGTAGCTGTATATCAATCTGCATGCTACTGGGCATAGCTCAAAGTTGAGCTGTACAGTACATGTCACATCATCTTTGTCTTTTGAACGTACCAAATATGTGTCTTCTCCAATTCTGGTCACAAGACTTGGGCTCATGTTCAAGCTATTCCTGTGATGCTTCTCTATTTTAGCGATGCGACTACTGATCTTGCCTTTCTCTAACTTCACTATTCTCTCAATGCCCTTATCGCGAATGATTTTCATTAAGATATTAATACACACACCCAGTCTCTTGTTGACTTTCCCACCCATGTACACATATTTCAACAATCGATGAAAACTTTCAACATACA
Source organism: Macrothele yani (assembly GCA_039090855.1). Taxonomy (NCBI): domain Eukaryota; kingdom Metazoa; phylum Arthropoda; class Arachnida; order Araneae; family Macrothelidae; genus Macrothele; species Macrothele yani. Next base: position 47,831,305 of record CM077023.1, read on the forward strand.
TATTTGTATTAACAAATGAATGTTGCATGTAAAACAATGCCCACTGTTCAACTCTTCTACCATATACAGTTCTAAAATACTTTCCAAATTCCTTAGTTTCTTTATTCATATCAAAATCATCCTGCAGCTATTGCAACATTTCATTTAGTGTTGTTTCATCCCTTTCTTCACTGACAACAATAAGCTTGCGATAAGCTTCACACTGTATGTTCTTACTTTTTATTATTTTCAGTTTCCTTTGCCATGCTCTATCTATACATGCCATGTGCATAGCAATTTTTGGGAATTCATACCAAACGTTGATGTCCAAGCTGTGTAAAACTGCTCTGTGTCATCACTCATAAACCATTCAGCATTTAAATTACCAGCTTTTTCCCTTCAAAATTCTGAAAAAGTGAGTCAACACAACCTCACTTTCTTTGCTTGAGATTAAGAAAACACATGGAAATCCTTCACCAAATTCATCAACAGCCATAACTGTTGTTAAAAGGAAATCATAGCTAGTAGTCCCATGTGTGGAATCAATCATAACCAATTTGGATGCAAACTTCTGCAGTATAGATATTTGTAGTGGATGAATGATGGCAATAAAACTATCTTCTTCCAATCCTTGAAAGGTCCCTGGAGCTGGCTGCTCACTTTGCAATTTGAAATGTGTAATTGAATTTTTGTAGCCCAAGTTACTGAATTCCTGTCGTATTAGTTTCATGCTTATACTATCTATTGCACGTCTTTTTGCATGGTCTAAGTTCAAACTAACTTTAATGTTATTAATGTCCTTGCGTGTAATTAAACATGCTCTTCCGGAGTCCTCTTTAAATGTACTTCTGATGGAATCAAGAATAGCCTCAACAGAAACACCAGATGCCAGTTGTTCTGCTACAGTTTTACGAAAATTGTTGGGCAATCTTACGTATTTTAACTGAAATGCGTGCCCATAGTGCTGGGGTACATACTTGACAACCACATTATTATTATTTTTTTGTCAATTCTGACGTTTATGTAAGCAGTACATGGAAATCCTTGTTTGCAAGTGTCAATTTTCGCTCTTTTCCTGGAACTGGAACTAACAAAAAAAAATAATAATAATAAAATTTGATCCTCTGTGTTGTTTCTTGCTTAAAGTTATAATAAAATATGATGCTCTGTGTTGTTTGACTTTGACAAAAAAACCTTTATCTTTTACTTCAATACTCTCTTTCCATGTTTCAAATTCCGCGAGCGATTCGAATGTCAGCAGCACACGATCTTCTAAATCATATCCGTGAGTGGAGCATAAATGTTGCTTTAAATCTTCAGAACACAATGCAATATTACAGTTTTCTACTGCACATGGAAATTTCAGAGGTGAATCACCGGATTTCTGTGATTTGTGAATCACTTTAACGTGCTTATTTCGATTTCTAACACTACTGAATTTCTTTTCCCAATAAATACATCGCACAGAAGTGTTTTCCATTTTTAAGATAGAAGGGCGGAGCTCAAATGACGGATGAGAGGTGTGGCTTTCTGCACGGGAGAAGCTTGGATGTGTGCCAAGCTGCTGGATCTAGCCGCTTGTATAATTTCATGCTTCTTTATATTAGCATTTGAAGGAAAAGTATTGAAATGAGGGGGATAACGTAACTCTGAACTTCTAATTCCTAAACTAAAAGATTTCCTTTGTTCTACATGGAGGTTTTGTGTTTAGTTACTAACATAATTTTTGACTAAAACATGGAAACAAATTATGTGTAAATACACAGCCAGAAGATTACCACACACATGTATTCCTGTATGTGTTATCTATGAGAAGGGATATTCCAAGTTCAATCAATTTTGAAGAAACAGTTTAATGAAAGAATGTGCTAAACAAAAGTTGTTCAATTCGATTGAATCCACTAAATACAACCAAATTTAGCATCAGTTACTTATTTAATTGCAAGATAGTGGACTCATAAAGAAATGGAACTATTTTCTGAAGCAGATGAATTTTTCCTTGAATTAAGTTAGAAATCATTGGGTACGGAGACACGCCGAAGCATCGAAGAAAGTCATATCGATAATCGTGGTGTTATTTCGTTTCTGTTTTCATTAAAATATTAATAGGATGGGGCAAGGCGGTATTTAAAAATTTTCTTTGGGAAGGGGGGGGGCGACAGAAAATGGAATTTGTGGAATCCACCAGGACAAAATAAAAGTTAATGAAAAGCAGAAGAAGAAATTAAATTATTATTTTGAAATATAAATTGATGCACTTTTATTAAATTAAAACAGTTTTTTCAAATATAAGTCGCATTGTAACAAAAAAAAAACTCCTGGGGGGGGAGCGCCCCCTGTCTCCTCTAAATACGCTCCTGGGATGGGGAATAAATTCAGCATCTACTTTCTTGCAATGAAATAAGTCTTGATGCTAAATTACGTTGCATTTGGTAGATTAAACTGACAGCTCTACAACTTTTGTTCAATACTTTTTATTGAACTGTTTCTTCAAGTGAAGTTATTGGCCTTAGAATATATCTTCTCATAGAACTAACATACAGATACCTTCTGATTTCTCTCGGCTCAGCATATAGTAATTTTCTGGCTTCAGATAATTTTTCTTGTACAGAATCACAATGAAATTTCAGCACAAAATCAAATGCAGCTCTGTTTGCATTTGCTGCCACCTATGAGTAACATTTGAAATTTACCAGAAGTAATATTCTACATCATAGTATCGTATTGCTATTTTAACACTTATTTCACATGAAACTCATCTTTCCGATTCATCATATATTTTCTCATGGAACTGGACAATTATAGTACAGTTCATATTATTCTTTGCTAATCTGCGGCCTTATCATAATACCTCAATCATGTCCTCATTTTCAAACGAAATTATCCTTAATTTTGCATCACCAGATTCTGTTCTCAAAAATCTGATCACCTTACTCTACAATATGAATCTCCAGTGTCTTGATCGATGGAAACCCCAGTTCAAGATGCTCAATAATAACATGATTGTCTTCTTCATAATTAGTTACAAAAATCATCTCATAAGAATATGAGCATAACTCACCTTCTTGATCCATTTATTTACCACATTTTCAGCACGTTACATCCTCCGACTGTCTGTTCGTTTTTATGTCATCGGGGAGGGACAGGCTACTTTTTTTATTGAAGTTTTAACGACCACCGTGAGCAACTCAATGGGCTATAAGCAGTCGCCTGTCCCTAATTTACGGTCACTGGTTCCAGGGAAGGGAGAGAGCCAGTGCCGTAAGACAAACACAACATCCATGCCTCACCGGGATTCGAACCCGGACCCCTTTTGGACGAATGATCAGAGGCCATCGCTTAGACCACTGCGCCACCGGGGCGGCAGGGACAGGCTTCCATGCATTAACTAATAAATACATACTTGATCAATTTAGATTATGATATTTTTTAATCAAAGTTTTTTAAATAATTTTTATATCCAATTTTTCCAAAAGCACCAATTTTCCCAAATTACCTTTTTTTAATATAACCATTTTTTAGCAAACTCCAATTTTAGTCAGTTATTCGTAAATACTTACTTGTTAATTTTATTACTACGTTATTGAATTGGTACATTATACACAGTCGAGTCACATTATTGTGACCACCTTTTGACGTCAACAGCGCGTAGCTAATGAAAGAAGGCACGTGTCGTGAGCTGGATTGGATGGTATATAAGGTGTGCTGTAGGCATTCTGAAAACATATCACTCCTTGCTGTCATGGATAAAAGGAGCGATTTATCAGATATGCAAAAAGAAATTATCATCGGCTTTCGGGCCAAGGGTAGCAGTATTTCTGAAACAGCGCAGTTTATGAACTGTTCGTGTGCTGCTGTGGTTAAAGCGTAACGTGATTGGAGAAATGGCACCTTTGCGAATAAGCGATGTGGAAACTGCGGAGCACTAGGTGCCATTGTTGTGAGAGGTGAACGTCGGCTTCGAAGGTGCGTGAGGGCCGATCGACACGATACAGTGGAGCAACTCACTGGCCGAATGAACCAGGGATCTATCTGCCGGAAGTGTGTCTAAAACAACAGTTCATCGAATCCTGCTGCGTATGGATCTCCGATGGCGGATGGTCACTGCACCTAGGCTAAAGAAAGTGCATCGGCAGAAAAGGCTTACATTTGCACGGCAGTATCGGAATTATACCCCCGCTGATTAGCAAAGGATTGCTTTCTCCAATTAATCACGTTTTCTGCTTCATTGAAAGGATGGACGTTGGCGTATAAGGCGAGAAACATCGGAAAACAAACACTCTTCAACCATTGCTGGAAAAACACAAGCTAGTAGGTGCGGCGTTATGGTATGGGGGATATTTTCGTAGCATTCCCTCGGTCTACTCATATCTGTGGAAGGCACTATGGACCAAATTCGTTATGAATCCATCCTTGCAGACCACGTACACCTCCATACATGCTGATTGTCTTCCCTGGGGAGGATGGGATCTTCCAGCACAACAATGCGACGTGTTACACAGCTAGAAATGTCCGAGAGTGGTTGGAAGAGCACGATGAAGACTTCAAAGTACTTCCTTGGCCCCCTAATTTCCCAGACCTAAACCCAATTGAGAATCTGTGGGACCACCTCGATCGTGTTGTTCGCTCTATGGATCTTCCACCACCCACCCTCCAGCAGCTGTCAGATTCACTGCAATCAACATGGCTCCACATACCTGTGCACATCTTCCAGCACCTTATTGAGTCCCTCTCAGTCCGTTTAGCTGCTTTCCGCGCTGCACAAGGCAGTTACTCTGGATATTAGCTGGTGGTCACAATAATGTGACTCGACCGTGTATATTACGATATCTATTGATATAAACGATGAATCCATACATCCGTTGTCCTTCTTCTTTTTATATAGCACAAGGAACGTAAAATTAAGATCCACGGAAAGCTCCGTATTTCCAGGTTGCTACAACTAAAAGCTCAGCAATGAATACCTCTTAACCTCATTCTAACTCCAAAATACGGAGGCAAAAATAATTGAAATGTCGTGTCTAAAAAAATGTGGACTACAACATTTCGGTAGCAAAAAGAAGTCAGGGGGCGACATAGCCGAAGGTTCAGCTCATCTCAAAATTAACAGACCAAGTTTAAATCGTTAATGCCACAATCTCACACAGTTGAGCTTATATTACTCTGTACCACTAGCTCTGCTGCCCTGGGTCAGAGCTAGTCTTTGGCGTTACGTTACATACAGGCAAAACCAAACTAAATTACACAGTTTATAAAGCAGTAAACTTGTATAATTGATAAAGATTATTAAATCCCTTATTTGATCTGTCTATACCCTTCGTAGCGTTTATTCGATTGGTATCAGTAGTACCAAAGCAACTTCTTGCCTGAATTTGACGTCACCTGCAGCACGAGCAGTGACTTATGGCAGCCAATGCTGCGTGGATAATAGTCAAAGCGCTCTGGATAGTAGTGGTGTCTCCACCTAATACAATGTTCATGTCTCAACTAAACAAACGCCGCGGAGGGATACATGACCTACTTCGACAGTGCTTGAACTCGTGGCCGAATACCAAAGTTTATCCTAATGCCGCGTGTAAAAGACAATGAACTGCAACATTTTGGTAGCGAAGAGGAAAGATTAATTTGTTGTATAATTCAATTCAAATCGATTCTTTAATCTTAAATTTACGTCGCATGAGCTATCTATGCAGACGATAGTCATGCTATTATTGTGCACTTTAACTTGCTGCTGTTTTATCACAATGGATTCCGTCGATCAAAACACTAGCGATTGGTTCTCCAGAGTACAATCCAACGAAAGATTCTTGTGCTGACGTGCTGCTATGAATCGTCCGGCTTCAGAACTGTTTGCGTGCTGAGTACGGAAGGATAGCCAGGCACTGTTACTTTTCCTTTTTTTTTAAATCACCGTTTTGCGTTTTTGAGTTACAATGAGTTTAACACATGTTTTTTTTCTTAGAGCTTTTAGTTCTGTATTGGATTTTACAAGAAATTTATGCTTTTCTCTTCGCTACCGAAAAGTAGTCTAATTCCTTTTACACACGCCATTGTAATTTTTTTAAATCTCCGTATTACATTTCAAGTTAGAATGGGATTAACTGCAGCTAGTTGCTGAACCTTTAGTGTTAGCAACCTCGAAATATCCAACATTCTGTGTATTTTACGTTCTACGAAGTCACATTATTGTCGATCACCTTAGCTTAGGATTCCGTCGATCAAGATATTAGCGATTCATATTGCAGAGGACCACGCCGTCTTGTGTGAGCTGTTTTCCCACATGATCAGTTCACTCCAATGAAGAAATGCATTGGAAGGTAGCCCTGCCTACTATGAGACCTTAGTGCGGAACTGCAAAGACGACGCCTGAGAGTGTGGAAGACATCCGAACGACGTTTCAGTAAGTTCCCGAAAATCCGTTCGACAAGCCACTGCACAGAGCATGGGATTATAATTAGTCCACAGTTCTCGACGTAGCGCAGAAATTTCGTGCGTATAAACTGCGGCTGCTAAAAAAGTTAGAGCAACGTGATCCCGCGCTTCGTTTCAAATACGTGGTGAAAACTGAAAATGTTATCGCTGATTGACGATGAAGCTGACTACCTGCCGCTACAGAGTGGTTCACGTGCAATGGTAAATAGTACGGTGATTTGTGTAGCCTAATCCGCTACTCCGAAGGAATCGATATGAAACAATGGAAATGCAGCAGATGCCAGTTTACCCCAAGGTTAGTAGGAGAGTCTACTAACCTTGAGTTTTTTTTTTTTTATTGGAGGTTTAACGACCACCGTGAGCTTCAACAATTTTTATTTGGAGCAAACATGAACAGGAAGATACAGATGGCCTGTGCTTAACAGTTACCAAAAGATAACCAAGTGGATGACCTATTTACAATGACAATGAGATATTTACATTATGTGGATGCACTATATACAATGTAAGCAAATTCATAACACTGACAATACTGGACTGATGGGTTGACTTACTCTATGTACAACATATGTTCGCAATGTGCATCAGCAGAGTGCCATCTCTAATAGGTGAACACCAGTACAAGGTATAACTATAAATTTTACAGTGCAAAAACAAACATGTATATTTTGAGCAATCTTGAAAAAAACAAGAAAAGAGAAGAAAAGAGCAGAAGGTTTATACTTTTCAGTATCTGAAAGATAAGCGAATAAATGATCTATCCACAATGATGGTGTGAACTCTATACAAATTGAATGCAATATCTCTCTTGTGAAACGCTGTCAAATTACAAAAAGAACTATTACTTAGGCTTAAACAAGTGCCTCAATCACAGTGCTATAGATTAACTTGTAATGAACAACAACATATGTACACAAGATGCAACGGCATAGGGAAGACACTAATAAGGAATTACAATTCCATGGTACAACTGTAAATTTCACAGTGCAAAGAGTAAAGTATATTAGTACAAACAGAACTTGCGTTTTACAGAAAATTTATACTTCGGGTACAATACAAATAATGAAAATATGAAACTGACTCTTTGTACAGCAAATATGCAATACAGCGCAGAACATTATCTAATAGACTGATTATTTCCTATTAGGCACATGTGACATGAGAAAAACCACACTGTGTAACATTAACATATAATTGAAATACTATCAAAGCGTTTGCTCCGCACCATGAGCATAAAACTTAAGACATGTAATCGTGACCCAACATACGAAATGTGCCAAACATAAATTTTACAGTGCAATTAGGAAAGTACATTAGTATATACAAAACTGAGCTTTTGGCATAGCAGCTATACTTCAGGTACAGTACAAATAACCGAATGATGAACAATTACCCCCTGCACTACAAAAGTGCTAAACCTTGCAGAACATGGTGTAATCGACTGATCATATCCCTTTATGTACATGTAACATGATCAGAAACCACACTGTGCAAAATCAATAAGACAATTTAAACACTATCAAACAGTTGCTTAGCACCGTGAGCAAAAACCATATATTATAAAGCCCGGCAGACATAAGGAAAGTGCCAAAAAAAAAAAAAACTTTAAACTTATTCTAAGTGCCTGTGGTATAACAAGAAACTCACCTACAGGACCTTGTTGGTGAGAAACATGCAAACGTGCAGTAACATTAAGAAGCGATTATGACAAGGGCACCTAAGAACACGATAATCACAAAACTATACTTCAATTAGTCCAAACAATTTCACAGACGTCAGAACAAAGTCTAAGGTCTTCTGATGGACCAGAAAACCATTGACGAAAGGTGACCACACTGACATAAAGTGTGGGATTCGATTCGCAGCCTTAGCAACAGTGAAAGCAAGCCTCAAGCGTGAAATCATTCTGTTCCGGAACTGACTGCACATCGCAGCTCCGGCCTGAAAGATGGTAGGCTGTATAGGGGTAGAACGTAGCTGTTGATAGTAGCAAAAATCACATGTTTTGCTAATATTAATACATAAGCACATGACTCTGATATAGGAATAGGCGGAGTACTTGAACTGAGTAGCGTGCTATAGGCTGAGAAGGAGAGATCATTAGTACTAAGGCACTGTGCAGTAGTGAAGGTCAGATGTAGCAAGGAAGAAGCACTGTGCAATGTTGATACACATGATCTACATCCGCAATCGTAGAGCAAAACATGCAGTTAGGCGAATCAACAAGCGTCATCCTGAATAATTTGGTAGGAACTGGTAACCGCCGATGAAGAAACAACCATTGGATGTTTCTTTCTGCTGGAATAGATAGTGGCGAATTAGACATGGACCACACTTGTGAAAGGGCGACATTCGGAACATCTGGAATCATCAATGGTGTAGCATACAGTGGATCAATGAGACAACGGTAAAGAGACGAGACAGAAAAACTGGAGAGAGGAAGTGATGAGCCCCGAACGGAAAGGAAAAAGGGAAGAAGAAGAGAGGCAGAGGGAACAAGAGTTAACCCAGCTTGAGAGGCAAGGTTAGGGAAGAGGGTAATGATTGAAGAACGGAAGGAATCATACAGCGAAAGAGGTAGGGGAGATGTGGGGGACAGATCAGAGAAGGGTTTCCAAGAAAGATCTGGAGAGATTAGATCCTGAACAGATACTATTCCGGCGGGGAGCCAGGAAAGGTCAGTAAAGTAGGGAGCATTAGGGGGATGAAGGATGGAAGAAAAGAACAGGGGCTCAGCTAATAGTTCAGTGGTGGAAGCCGGTGGAGCACGGAAGAGGGGTAGAGAACGGAGAAAGGAAAGGACCTCTTTGTAGAAAGGGGAAAGTTTAGAATGAAAAAAAGGAGATTGATCCATTAGAAGATACGTGATGAAAGTGATTCGGGGATTCCTAGGCGATATCGTGACATCTCTAACGAGCGTAACTGGCGACTCTGGTGCATTTAGTAGCCGCAGGAAGGAAACCACTTTATGTGCTTTATAGTAGGTGCGAACTTCCAGCAGTGAAATACCTTCCATCAGTGACTCGACGACAGAGAGTGGAGACCTGGATCCAATGGTACCTGTTCCATATTATCGTTGAGGTGATTCGAGTGATTTCATTGAGGTGATAAATGGGCATACTGTTCTGCTGACCATGCATATAGGCATGGTGAAAGAGTATAAGTCTGAGCTTATTCTAGCTCTTGAGAAGTAAGAAGTACAAAACTGGGAACCTCGCCAGAATGCAGCAGTTCGAGTAAGGCGTGTTCTGAGAGCATTCCATGTTTCATTTTGAGCAGAAAGACGGACTCTGAGATGGACCCCAAGGAATTTTTGGGATGAAGCAGTCCATGAGGCGCCCCACGGGGTGTCAGTCCTAGAGGCCCACGCTCCGCTCCATAGGCCTGCACTCTTGGATGTATTAAGTGATGCCGCTGAACATGAAGAATATTGATCGTAAATCTGGAGCAAGATGTCGAATTGAGCGTCTGTCCTTACACAAAAGGTCGAGTCATCGGCATATGCAGAGTATGTCACAGAAAAGTGCCTAGTACTTGCAGTAGGCGGTGGCAGTGCATCTATAAAGGCTCGATGGACAGATCGAAGAAACGGCTCAAAAGCAATGGCAAAGAGCCGCCCAGAAAGTGGACAACCCTGCCGAATGCCTCGCCGAAAAGGAATAGGTGCAGTCAAGAAGGCGGCCGTCTTGACATGGAAAGCAGCGTCCTGATAAAGGGCAAGAATAGAGGTAACAAAAGCAAAAGGAAAGCCGAAAGCAATAAGAACAGCAGAAAGATACGAATGTGAGATATTGTCGAAAGCTGCTCTTTGGTCAAGATTAAAGAGGGCAAGTGGTTCAGAGTTAGTACGAGCCAGATGTAGGAGATCTCGAAGGAGATTAAGATTAGAAGTGATGGACCGACCAGGAACCGTGTAGGTCTGGTCGGGAGAAAGAAGAAATGGAAGAACTTGGTTGAGTTGACTGGAAAGGAGTTTAGTGAAGAGTTTATAGTCAATGTTTAGTAGCGAGATAGGACGCCAGTTTCCCAAGTCAAGCAGATCGCCTTTCTTGGGAAATAACACCCACATGAGCCTCTGTGAAACCCCTCGGAAGAAAAGAGGAAGAAAGAGCAGCATTGAAAGCGGCGAGAAGAAATGGAAGCAACGAAGGGAGAAAAGTACGGTAGAAAAGGAGCGGAAGGCCATCTGGACCTGGGACAGCACGAGAATTTAGAGAGACTAGAATGAATGGTCCGAAGTTCAGTCTGCGAAATAGGGTTGTAAAAGGGAATCAGAGAGATTGGAAGGAACTTGGGGAAGAGCAGAGAGTAAAGTAGCAGAAGCAGAAACAGAAGGCTGAGGAGTTTCACTGTATTTGATAGTAAAATATCGACGAACCTGAGAGCAAACTGCATCCGGATCAGAGGTGATTTCACCATCAGGCCGCCGAAGTAGTCGAAGCTGATGCGACGAGCGGCGTTTTTCTTCTAACGCGGATAGAAACTCAAAGGTTGGTTGGTTGGTTGGTTGGTTGTTGGATTTTATTGGCGCAAGGGCCAGGTTTGGCCAAAGAGCGCCAGACAAAGAACTATCAGCCACAGATTTTTAAAAACGTGGAAAATGATTAAGAGCAGACAGGCTTGGTAAAAGTTGAAAAAGAGTATGATGAAAGCTGTGAAGACAAGGTAGTTAATTAGGTTTATATAAAAATTTATTAATTTACTATTATAATTATATATATATATACACACATATATATATATATATATGTATATATATAATTTTTTTTATTTTTTTTTAAACACAACTACACAAAGGATGAGTCACTCTCCTCCCCCCCACACTCCTCTGCAATGCTGGCAGAGGGCGGGGACGAACTGTCACTCTCCTCCCCCCATGTTCCTCTGCAATGTTGTTTGAGGCTGGGGACGAACTGTCACTCTCCTCCCCTATGTTCCTCTATAATGTTGGTTGAGGGTGGGGACCTCGCTGAATCCGAGACAGTTGGATGGACACTGCACACCTTTGCGGATTGAGGGCCGGGTCTTCCGCACGTGCAGGCTGTCGGATGGAAACTGGAAGAGACGGTCGGCAGCAAAAGAGAAGGCCCAGAATCAGGTATTCGAAAAATCTCGAGCTCGGGGGAAAAACACCTGTGTCGCTTGGTCAGCTGTAGATCGCTTGGCAAGGGCGGCGAGAGCTACAGGGCGCGGAACAAAGGGCTGCACGGGTTGTGGCAGAGACTGAACTACTGCGGCAAAAGTACGCTGTCGGGTGGTGGGTATACCCAACTTGGCCTTGGCAGCAGGGTACGAGAGGCCTTCCAGGGTCTTGAGCCGCTGGATCGCCATCTCGTCCTTCCATTTCATACAGTTGCGGGAGTAAGCTGCATGGGCCTCACCGCAGTTAACACAGCAGGCCGCAGAAGTGCAACCTTCCCCGTCATGTTCACTGGAGCCACAATTTGCGCAACGAGCGGAACTCTTACAGAAACGTTGTGAATGCCCGTACCTCTGGCACCTGAAACAGCGCAGAGGACTGGGAATGTACGGGCGAACTCCACAGACCAAGTAGCCAGCCTTGATTTCGGTCGGAACTTTCGGGGAGTTAAAAGTCAAGATGACATTTTTTGACTTAATCATGGAACCATCACGCCGGAACATCATACGACGTGCAGCAATAACACCTTGATCAGCAAGTTCAGTCACGAATTCGTCTTCACTGCATGGCAAGAGATCAAACTCCGAAATAACACCCCGAGAGGTGTTAAGAAACGGGTGAGGTGTCACTTTTACAGGAATGCCTTGAAGACTAGTGAGGTTCAGAAAAGTGTTACTCTGAGAAACACTGCAAGTTTGGACAAGCAGGTCCCCAGAGCGAAGCTTTCTCACAGACTTCAAGGGGCCAACCGCAGCGTCCAAAGCTTTAGAAATGAAAAAGGGAGATCTGGTGGACAGTCTCTCATGCGGATCGATGGATTCTACAAGCAAGTGAGTAGCATGCGTAGTCACAGCAATCGAGGGGAGACGACGCTTCGGAGCGACTGGTACAGCTGCCGAAGAAGAGGTTCCACATTCTTGGTCCAGGTCAAGGTCTAAAGACCGTTTACGGGTATGAGACTTGGTAGGTTGAGAAGACGAAGGACAATCGTTGGCAACTATCATTTTGTCAGGTGACTTAAATTTGGAGTTTTTGTTCTTTTTACCCATGGAAAAAAGGAGGAAGATTCGTCTGCAGACTACTCCACCCACCACCGAGCCCTACAAGGGAGAACTGGAGGTCTGCAAGCCAAGAAAATGACGCTGGACACAGTTCTGGAGCTTATACGTTGCAGATATAGTCCGTTGGCTGTGATCACACGCACTCGGCGGACACTTCGGCCTCCGGGTACCGTCATGCCAACGCCTTTGGCATGATCCCACAGCCCCCGGGCTCACCCTGCCGTGCTATACGACAAAAAGCCGCTAAAGCCGTGTACACAACTTGGTACAAGACTTCTGACTAGAGGTGGGTTAGTCTCTAGATTCCCGTTTACAGCGAAGCCGGGGTCGAAGAGGAGTGTTGGTACACAGGAGGCACTTATCCGGTCTCCTGCGACCTCAGCCGCCAGACATCCCATTTCCGCCTCACGGGTCTCCGCACGCGGCAAACATGCAGGTAGGTCTAGCACCCAAACCAGCTAAAAGGAAAAAAGAAATCCAAAGAAGACAAGTCCTGGAAGGGAACCTAAACGGAATCTCAGCAACCTACGAACTGAGCGGTTAATATAATACAGTTAGTGGTGGAGGGTAACAAAACCACAAGACCGGGGTGTTAGTACATAACGTGGTAGCGATTAGGTAAAGTATACAACACGGGCAACTAGCCAGTGGAGAAAATAAACAAAAACGAAAAAGCGAGACACAAGACCAGCTCGGGATCGTGGGGCCGCGACTCCCCAACAGCTGGATGAACAGCCGTCCCTGCAAACACCAACAGCACCAAAACAAAAAACAGGCAGTGGCATGACAACAGATGCTGACCAGTCACAAGGTCAGCTCGGGCCGTGGGGGCGCCGCTGCTCCAAATAACTGGAAAACCAGTTATCCCCGTGCGGGGGAAACTCAAAGGAGCAGTCCTGTGGTGATAGATGTTGTAGACGGAGACGAAGAATTACCTGACGTGCACGAGGCTCAAGAAGTGCTCTAAGATCCGCTTGGTAAGCTGTATACATGGGATGACTCGCACCAAGCTGTAACAGGATGTTTCGGAGATTTTGCTCTTCCATGGAGCGCTTTGTGCCTTCGGAGAAGGAATGACGTCTAAGAAGATAAATTAGGTAAGATTTTACCTCGAGCCAGTACTTGATGGCACAAGGTGCAGTGGACAGGCCCTCTCGCATATGATCAAGAAGATCTCTGATCTCGGAGCATATATTCTCATCAGCTAGGAGAGAAATGTCTAGTGTCCATGACCGAGACCTAACATGCAGACGAGATGAAGAGTTACAGGAGATAGTGATGGCACAATGATCCGATGAAGCTGTAGGAGAGTGCATACAATCCGTTGTAATGGGCAATAACGGAGCAGAAGCGTAAAATCGATCCAGCCTGGCAGAAAGAGAGGAGGATGCAGATGCAGCTCTCCAGGTATGTGAAATGGATGTCGGATGCAATCGTCGGAACACGTCATGTAAATCAAAATCAGACACTAATGATCGCAATTGCTCCACAAGACGTGAACGATGTTCAGTCCTCGAAGGAGCGCGATCGAGCTCTGGTTGAAGTGTACAGTTAAAGTCTCCTCCAATGAGCACATGATCTGATGGTAATGCTGACTGAAGTGCAGTGCGGAGCGACGAAAATAACAACGTTAGATGTGTAGATGAACATGGAATATATATGTTGAAAACTAAATATCGTTGTCCATCTAGGACGAAAGTGAGTCGCTGCAATAAATCTCGGCACAGGTTATGAACTTTAACAGAGGAGAGTGCTTGACGAAATCTATTATGTACACCAATCGCTAAACCTCCACGAAGAGAGAGCCTATATGCGTGATGAAATTGATAGTCCCATCTCCTCCAGTGATGGAAGGGTGAAGTGGAGAGACAATTTGTCTCTTGAAAAAGTAGGAGATCTGCTTTGAGGTGGTGGACGTCTTCATACGCTAAAGCATTAGCCAAAGGGGTACATATACCCCTACTATTCAGTGAGACTGTCTTGAACAGAATAGTCTGATGATGGTTGGAGGATGTTGTCGGCTGCGTTCTGTAACTTGGCCAGACGGCTATGGAACTTCTTTGCCCAGTAGGGACCACCCAGATCTCTGCCCGGAACGGTGCGTAAATGAGAATGTATAGCCAACATTTGATTCATGGTGTCAGACAGACAGTGGGAGTAACCTTCCAAAAAATTGCGAGACAACTTGTCTCTACGGGGACTTATTAGGAACGCATACACCTTCTCTCCAGACACAGGTGTCTGTGGAAGAGAGGATGCCTCTAGAATATGTAAAAAGTTTTCACAGGAGATCGGAATAATTGTTCCATCATCTGTATCAGATTCCATAGAGCCTTCAGACGTGAGCATCTGACTACTAGAAGGATCACGTCCTGCCCTAAGGGTGGTTGTCATTCTAAACTTCTTATTCTGGGCGCGTGAAGTTCTACGTCGCTTTGCCCGTCCACGACTTTGTGCTGTAACCGGAATTGGAACTTCCGGCAATTTAAAAGGAGCTGAAGAAACAACCTCAACGGTCGGTGTAGCAGTATGACCAGAATCGTCATCAACCATCTCTATAGGAGACTTGGGATCAACAATTGATGCCTCTTTCGACTGAAGAGATGATGGGGCGCCAATGTATCACCCGAGGTCGAGGGTTTACCCGTAGACGTCGGTTGACCAACGGCTGTCTCACTACTTCTGGTAGATGTTGGCAGACCAACGGCTGTCTCACTACATCTGGTAGACGTCGGCTGACCAACGGCTGTCTCACTACTTATGGTAGACGTCGGCTGACCAACGGCTGTCTCACTACTTCTGGTAGACGTTGGTTGACCAACGGTTGTCTCACTACTTTTTGTAGACGTCGGTTGACCAACTGCTGCATCATTACTTTTGAGGAAGTCTGCTGTTGCTGGTCTTTAGCACCAGAAGAGGAAGCCGATTGACGTGACAAAGAGGAAGAAGGTCGTGCTGTTGACTTGGAAAGAGTGTTCGCATTATGAGGGCATAGAGCGCGGGGATGTCCCGTGCCTTTACAATTCGGACAGACGGAGCCTACTGTGATGAATATCTCTCTAATGTGCGTGTAGCAGCGTACACGTAAAGTGGGTGGAATACGCAGCATGTGCTCCTCTGAAGGGAAGACCACACGAACATTGCGGCGAAACCCGAGTAGGTATCTGTCTTCTGGCACCTCTGGAAACGAAGAGTAGGTAGTTACACCTCCAATGATCCGGCCATAAGGAAGAAGAGCGGCAATCAAGAGATCATCTGAAACTTCAGGTCGAACTGGTGAGAAACTTACAACAACGGAACTCTGTGAAACAGGTTCGGCATGGATGTGACGATCACCAATTGAGATGCCCTTGGTCAGTACATGTAGGGAATGGGCAGGAGTAGAGAAGTAAACAACTACTTTGTAAGGCTTCCTGCCCACATGAGTTATGGCTGATGCAGGAACAATCTCTCGAAGAGCAGCAGTATATGCAGTGAGTTTTGTATTTCTCAGGCTCGAAACACAACACCATTCTCCATAGTTTGAAGGAATTTCAGCCCAGAAGGGGTATCTTCTTTAAGGACAACCTCAATGACTTCGGCATTATGCGTCATCACATATTGTCCAGGAGAAAAAGAAGATTGGGAAGGTCTCGACTTAGATGCAGGTTACGTCAGCATATGAGAGGGTAGATGTACGTTGCTTTGGAGATGATTCCGGCATGGAGTGCGAAACATCCATGGCGTCATCATTAGCTTTCAGAGAGGACATCGTATCACCGCTGGGAGACTTGGAAGAAGAGGCAATATCCGATGGTAAGGGCAGCAACAGAAGGCTGCAAGGAGGAGTGGTTTATCGAGATAGACACGTCATTGGTAGTAGTATTTAGGGAAGCTGTTATCGGGAGATCATCATTTCCGGTAGCAAGGGTTAGGACGTCATTCTCCCCGGGAAACCGCCATTTGCAATGGCGAGGAGAAGCTTAGCCCTTAGCCAGCTTGGCCAAGGCAGAAAAATAAGGATAACTAATCAAAATAAGCACTTACCAGCTCGGCAGGCATATAAAAAGACACAAGGGACCTTCACACACAACACACACACGAAATAGAATACTGACAACGAAGAAAAATAACACACACCGACGAAAACTTGAGGAGGAGAAAAACACGACTAACCCACCGTGAGCAACTCAATGGGCTATAAGCAGTCGCCCGTCCCTAATTTAGGGTCACTGGTTCCAGGGAAGGGAAAGAGCCAGTGGCCGCCCCGGTGCAGTGGTCTAAGGCGTTGGCCTATGATCATTCGTCCGAAGGGGTCTGGGTTCGAATCCCGGTGAGGCATGGATGTTGTGTTTGTCTTACGGCACTGGCTCTCTTCTCCTTCCCTGGAACCAGTGACCCTAAATTAGGGACGGGCGACTGCTTATAGCCCATTGAGTTGCTCACGGTGGTCGTTAAACCTCCAATCAAAAAAAAAAAAAAAAAAAAAAAAAAGAGCCAGTGCCGTAAGACAAACACAACATCCATGCCTCACCCTGGATTCGAACCCGGACCCCTTTCGGACGAATGATCAGAGGCCATCGCTTAGACCACTGCGCCACCGGGGCGGCAACCTTGAGTTTACCCAAAGTATCGGGTATTCATCCTTTCCCGGACGTGGTCACTTTTTCTTTAAGAATATCGCTCTTGTGGCATACTGCTGGCGCCAAGACTGTCCGCAGAAGCTCATTTACCATGAAGTAGTTGTTAGAAAGAAGTCGGTCACTGATTGGTAAATTTCTGCCGGGAAGAATACCTTCGGGGCATCGATAGGAGGATTTGATGACGGTGGAAATCCTATCGTGGTGGAAATAGACGAGAGTTTTTTTTTTTTTTTTTTTTTTTTTTTTGTGATTGGATGTTTATCGACCACCGTGAGAAACTCAGTGCGATATAAACAGTTGCTCGTCCTTAATTTAGGGCCACTAGCTCCAGGGAAGTGAGAGAGCCAGCGCCGTAAAGCAAACACAACATCCTTGCCGCACCGGGATTCGAAACTGGACCCATCTCGGATGAATGATCAGAAGCCATCGCTTAGACCACTGCTCCACTGGGGTAGTCGAGTCTTTTCTTTCATCGAATACATCACTGAGGCCAGTACAGGAAAGTGTACTGGGTTTTCTTTGGCATTAAGGGGGAATCTAGGAAATGTTTCTCGCTGGAGGCTGCAGATCGGAAAGCAAGAATATTAAAACGGTTGATTCAAGAACAAATATTACCAGGAAGTCACATCGTTTCTGATTTTTGGACAGCATATGTTGACAAGGAAACTTTACAAAATGGTGTTTATACCATTCTACTGTAAGCCACAGTAAAAAAATTTCTGACTCTGATGACCCCAACATTTATACATTGTATGTGGAAATCATATGGATGAAGGTAAAAAGGAAGCTGACGGGCCAGTTTGGCACTAGATCAGGACTGGTTGGCTCATACACAAATGAGTTCATGTTCCGAACTCACTTCCCCGACCGAAATTCATTCGCTAACTTCTTAGTCGTGGTTGTAGAAAATTGCCGTAGAGAAGGAAAAAAAAAGAGGTGTGGGGCTGAACACAGTCCTGTTTTAACGCTTTCCTAAAAACGCAACACGTAAGCTGTTTATCTTTTAATTATTTGTTGTTTCAGTGTTTAGCGATCACCATGAGCAACTGTTTTTTTATTGGGGATTTAACGACTACCGTGAGTATCTCAACACGAAACAAAAACAACATCCATGCCTTACCGGGAGTCAAACCCAGGCACATCTCGGAAGAATAGTCAGAAGTGAGCGCTTAGACCACTGCGTCACCGGAACACGAGCAACTGAAAAGGATGTAAGCTGTCATACGTGCCTAATTTAGAGCAACTGTTTTATTTTTATTTCAGGGTTTAACGACCGCCGATGGCAACTCTAAGGGCTATAAGTAATCGCCCGTTTCTAATTCAGGGTCACTGCTTCTAGGAAAGGAGAAAGACAGTTCTGTAAGACACACATATCACCCATGCCTCATTGGGACTCGAAACCGGGCCGCGTATAGGCATTCCGTACACTGATAGGGGACTGGGAAAATTTCAGCCAATCAGCGGGCGGTATTCAGTTTCAGTGACGACACCTATGGGTGGGGCTTATTTGCCTATGCCACGTGTGATTTTTTTTTTTTTTTGATTGGAGGTTTAACGACCACCGTGAGCAACTCAATGGGCTATAAGCAGTCGCCCGTCCCTAATTTAGGGTCACTGGTTCCAGGGAAGGGAGAGAACCAGTGCCGTAAGACAAACACAACATCCATGCCTCACCGGGATTCGAACCCGGACCCCGTTCGGACGAATGATCAGAGGCCATCGCTTAGACCACTGCGCCACCGGGGCGGCCCACGCGTGATTACTCACTGATGATGGGAACGGAAATTGCAAACTGACTGATGTAAATGTTTGTAGGCAGGAGATGCTTTTACACGTGATATGATGAGACATAGGTTGTTTCAGAATATGTTGGTGAGGTGGGGGAGGGAGCTGTTTTTAACACAGACCTTGTAGAGAGACAGACTGGTAAGCACAATGCCAGCGTTTTGGAAGCGACAGGAATCAATTGAAGAGCTCAACTGAATCTGTACGGTATGAATAGCACAGAAAGAATATTCGCTTGGGAACAACAGATTTCTAGACCAAATTTTAATCAATAAGTTCTCAATTTCGGCGAAAATAGGCTATATAATAAAAAATACGCCGTTACATAGAGCCAACATGAAGAAATACGTGAAGTTACAAAAATACAAGTTTTGAACATATCACATTATCGATAAATGTGTAGATTAGCGTTTTAAATTATTTTGTCGGAAAAATATTAGTACCTGGAAAAAGTGCGACGTACAGATTTTAGAGTATGGAAATTAATGGCAAATGGTGCAGAAATTTCACATTTTAAATGTGTTTTAAAGATTTTTATCGTATTATTGACCTGTGAGTCCGACGCTGTGAAGAGAAGCTGCGGTAGGCCTAACGCATCGCTCCGGCGAAGATGTGAAGCTTTGGTCCGTTAAAAGGAAAGTTCGTTGTTGTGCCGAAATGACGGGTGGAAGAGTGCAAGAGAAAGAGGTAACGTTTTTGGCAGAAGAGCGATAAATGTTGTAGTCATACGCTACAGAAAATAGGTCCACATTTCCACCCTTTATTTTGTTGTATCCTGTGCGTTGTCGGCAGGAAAAAACGGATAAAACCTCTTCGATTTGAAAAAGATACGTATGAGTAAGATAGAAACTGTGCTGTGAACAAGCAATTAACAAGAGAACCAAAAGTGCAGGAACACAGCAAATCAGCTACGAATGGAAGCCGTTCAAACCGGAACCGAAAGTTATAGTTCCCCAGTTTTCTGTACAACATAGAACAGCATATTAGTACTTTCTATTTCGAATCAGAGAGTTATATGCGAAAGAACGAAACATTTCTCAACATCTTTACAAACAATGATAAAACATGAACGAACTATATTTTGTAGCGTATGAGTACAACATGGTTCGCTCTCCTGGCCAGAAGGTGCGCGCTTGGACTTCTAGTCGTCCGCGCGTGAAATCTTTCTTTCAACGAAGCAAAGCTTCACATCGTCGACGAAGCGATGCGGTAGGCCTACCGCAGCGTCTCTTCACAGTATCGCACTCACAGGTGCATATCACGAAAAAAAAGACTTTTGAAATAAGAATGTAAATTGACCACAATTATAGAGCTACGCATGACCTGTATAAAACAACCAAGTGCTAACACAGTATTGTGCTGTACTTAATGAAATCCAACTACTGTTAGTACAAAGGGGGGACAGCAGCCAGAAGCATCAACTTTGGAATACTTCACATTGTATTACCGATAGTCCTTTTGGCTTAAACCAATTTATTAATTAGTACCATTAATTCTACCATGAATACAGCGAAATAAGGCTGGTTCTGAAAATACGGTTCTTTCTAAAATCAAAGCAGGTATTCTAACACTGAAAATGGAAAAGTTAGAAAACTTTACAAATAAAAAGTTCGCCGCGAGGTTTTGTAGTACCATAATTCTAAGATGTCTTAGTTTTTAAACCAAATTTTTTAACACAGTCTTGTATGCAATTCACATTGCTCATAAACGTCAGATCCTGGTTCGTGGGATCATTAACGATTCCGTTGGAAAGTGACTCACGAAGATTATTTCCCAATATATCCTTACACTAAAACCAGCAGCGGACATGATGCTTACAAATTCAGCTGTAAACACATGTGACACTAAAAAATAAGCCCCACCCATAGATGTCATCTCTGAAACTGAATACCGCCCTCTGATTGGCTGAAATTTTCCCAGTACACAATCAATGTACGGAATGCCTATACGCACCCGGGCCCACTCGGGCGAATGATCAGATGCCAGAGAATAGAACACTAGTTTGAACGTGCAGAGATTGAAGCAGAACGGCGCAGATACAGCGAAGAAATGTTCAGGAAGGAAGCACACACTGACGGAACGTGACAGAAAATCATTGGTAAGAAATTTTAAGAAATCCCGTTATTAATCTGCGGTTTCCATCGCTGCTGAAGTAGGAAATGCTTGTAATGGTTTGGTTAGTTCCATAACTATCTGCAGAGAGTTGCATAGTGTGGGTTATTATGGTAAACGATTTTCGTCGGATTGTGCTCTATATACTTCTGAGTTCGGCGGAGGCTCTATCATGGTAAGAAGTAGTTTTTCGTTTATGGGTATGGGTCCGTTGGTTATTATAACACAAAGTAAAAACTCTGAAGTGTACCTCGACATTTTGGATAATTTTGCACTGCCAACAATGTGGTAATATTGTGGAAATGACCGTTGTCTTTTCCAACACGATCGAGCTCCCTGCCACACTACACGGCGTGTGAAGGACTGGTTTCTTAAAAAATGAAGAGGAATTATTAGACTGGCCTGGCCAGAGTTCTGATCTTAATACCATAGAACACCTATGGAATGAACTGGAGCGAAGGATACCAAATCTACCACAACGACTGTCTTCGCTCTCCACTCTGGTTGCAGCTTTGCACAACGAATGATGAGCCATTCATGTCGGACCTAGCGGATATTGGTTTATAGTATGCCTCGACCCTCGACGTGTTGCCGCTGCCATACAGGCAAAAGGTGGACCGAGTAATTACTACTTGTGGTCATAAAGCCATTTCTCTCAAAACACTGTAGTGTCCGAATACTTTTGATAATATATATACATTGCCTGACAGAGAAAATGACACACCATGAAGGAATGCTCGAAAGCAGACCAGACTGCACACATAGATAGTCAAGTAGGTCCTGAACAAATGACTTGTTACATACAAACTAGGCTCCAGTGACCGAATATACAGGATAATTAATAAAGAATGTGGTCCCCAATTTGGGCGATACAGCGTTGAATCCGACGTGGCATCGAGGCAATGAGAGTCCGAAGAGAGCCCTGGTTATCGTGGACCATGTGGTGTTGATCCGAGTCCACAGTTCATCTTCATTTTGCAGGAATGTGAGAGTACTCAACCGACGTCCACAGATGCTCGAAGGGCAAGAGGTTGGGGAATCGTGCAGGCCACGGAAGCATCCGCACACCGTGTAAAGCATTCAGGCTTATTTGAGCGGTATGCGGCCATGCGTTAACCTGTTGAAAACAGCGTTTGGGATGCCCTGCAGATAAGGTAGTGCCACGGGCCCCAGCACCTCGTTAACATAGAGGCGTGCCGTTAGTGTGCCCGTAATGCGTACCAGCGGTGAGCAGCTGTTGGCGCTGATGGCACCCCACACCATGATTACACGTTGGCGGGCCGTGTGGCGCTCCACAATGGCGGAGGTATTTGCTTTTTGCCACGTCGCCTCCAGACTCTCACACGGCAATCTTCCGTGGTTAGACAGAACCGCGATTCGTCGCTGAACACCACACTGTTCCATTCGGCAACCCACGTAGCTCTGGAGCGACGCAACGCCAAACGGTGACGACGATCGCTCGCTGTTAAAGGTAGCCTTCGCAACGGAAGGCTGGACAGCAAATCAGACGCAGCCAATCGGTGCGACTCTGTCCGCGTCAATATCGAAGCATCCAAGCGTCCCCGTACACTCCGCAAAATGTTGCTCGTTGTGGCCTGTGGTCCGTTACGACATGACGTCGGATGCGACAATCCGTGCGCTCGGACGTCCGTCTCCGTGCTCTGGTCCCCCTACGACGTTGCACAGATCCTTCTTGGGACCACTGTCTCCAAATGCGACCAACGGTTGTGGCATCAGGTTGCGTTCCTTCCGCAATACGACGCAAGGACCATCCGGCGGTACGAAGGCCTACGATGACACCTCTCGTGAACTCATCCGCTTGACGAAATTGCGTATGACGGCAGCTTAACGGCAATGGAACCCCTTGTTTGTTCTCTAGACACGGTTACATCACAACCACTCACTTTTCGTAACCGTGACGACGTCTCGACTGATGGCCTCAAGGCTGGTTCTCCTCTTATATCCTGCGCGCCGTTATTGTGATTGGCCTGCAAATAAATGCAATCATTGTACGTGTGCACCCACCCTGCAATTTTCATGGCGCTGCGTTCACGTGTTCGTGGGGTGTGGCATTTTCTTTATGTATGTATATATATATACGTACTTAGAAAAGAATGAACAGGAATAATGGATATTTATCAGTGGCGTAAGGTGATTTCAGACAGTGGGTAATCTCACATTTTTCACCCTCCCCCAAACAAGAAATATATATATATATATATATATATATATATATATGTAATAATTTCGTTAATAAAATTATTACATAATGAAAAGTTTCTTGTTTATGAATTCATGGTTTTTAAAACTACGTTCAAAGTAGAAACATAATTACTAATGCTCAACTTACTTCATTTAAATATAAAATCCATTCGTCTTGTTTGTAAACAAAATTGTTCTATTACCATTTCCGTAAAATTGTATTTGGGATTCTGTCTGAGTCTTTCTAAAAGGTGCTTTTCTATTGACAGCAGAGCAAGTCCAGTTAGTCTTTCCTGTCCCTAAGTAGATCTAGTGAAAGTCTTGATCCTCTTCAAATTTGAAAATGTACGTTCTACTGTTGCAGTTGTTGCTGGTAATGTAAGAATAAGTAATAAGATCCTTTAAGTCTCAGGCATCACTAGATTCAGTTTTTTTAATCATATACTTCAACATGAGATGAAGGGGTTTGTTGCCCATTTCGTTGTCAAGGGCTAAGTATAACACAATAAGTTCATTTCGTAGGCGTTCTGAATCGAAATGTCTGTTATAAGTCTGTAAAAGGGAACTAAAGGCTGTCTCAGGAAATTTTTCTTTCATCTGTGGAAACCTGTGTGTCTCCAAAAGAGTTTTGAATTCAAGATTTTTGTAATTTCCAAATCGGTCTGTTAATTGTACAATTAGATTGTCTACGATTTCATGGAACACACTTCTGTAAATGCATCTGGGTCTTCATTTCTTCTTTTCCTGGGCTGTTCAGTGGAATTTTCTTAAAACGTTTTTCCAGAAATCATCAAAGGAATTTCAGCGTTTTTCTTTTATTACATTTTTCACATCTTCAATTTTTTTGCAGTAATATGCTACATCCAAACTTTTGTTTTGCAGGACATCAAACAAAATATCTGTATGTGAAAAAATTGAGGAAAACACGTCCAACAAGAAACATGCTTTGAAACTATTCAAAAACGAAGCACATCCCCTAGCTTGTAGAATACTTTCAGAATCCCACCCATCTGAACTATCTACAATACTTTAAAAAAGTCTGTCAAGTGGACTCTGTTTTCTCTCACAGTATTCACTAAGCGAGATGAAAAATTCCACCTAGTAGGGGCCAATTTGGGCCGTTTTTTATTCATAAAAAGGCTCAGAGCATTTGTCCTTTTAGGCGATTTAGAGAAAAATGAGCTAATTCCAGATAGTGTAGTAAAAAATGTACCACATTCTGTAATATTGCGCACAGATTGTTGGAGAACTAAATTCAAGACATGACTGTAGCAGTGGACAAATAAAGCCTCTAGATATTTTTCTTTAATTTTGGCATGTAAGCCTCCAACCCCTCCAGACACGATAGGAGCTCCATCATAAGTTTGTCCTATGATTTTATTTGACACTTCATATTCACAAATATCTTGATCCACAAGCTAGAAAAATGTTCCAAGGGTCTTATCGGCACTCACGTCAGTGAAGTTCAAATCTCTCTTGTATATCGCCTTCCTCGTCAACATAACGGAAACAAGTCGATAATTGAGATTTGTTTGCTACATCAGATGTTTCATCCAAAAGGAATGAAACAAACTTAGTTTTATTAATCTCCCCCGGAACAACATCTTTCAAAACACTGCTGATTGCAGCAATTAGGTCATTTTGTATTTGAGGAGATGTACCTCTAAACACAGTTGATGTTTTTTAATGTTCTTTCAGCTGTGGGTCATATTGGGCTGTGTAGTTTAAAAGTTCGACGTAATTTCCTTTGTTCAGGGAATCATCTGCCTCACTGTGTCCACGGAAAGCCAGTTCTTGTTTTGCTAAAAAACAAACGGCTTTATTAAACAGGAAAAAAATGTGTCTGTTTTTCTTCACCTGTTCGTTGCGCCTGGTGACTTCTAGAGCTCTCTGATGATCCAACTGAAGGTCAATCCTGCTGCTTGAATCTCCAAAAGTTTGTAACTTAAAAAAAACAAGTTATGTGAGCTCTGGGTTTTTCATGTTTTCCCACAGCTTTGCACAAATTATTCAGGTCACAGAATCCGCCATTTGACCACACAGACTTCTCGGTACTAAACAATAGGCAAGGCCAGCAAAATAATCTATTCAAATTTAAGGAGCCTGTTAACCACAATGTTTTCTCATAATTTGCTTCGGTAAAATGCCGCGTGTAAGAACGGTTTTTGTCCTTGTATAATGCAGAGAGATTTAGAAGTTCAGGAACTGGTCGCCATTTTCTTATTAATGCCACTTTATCTTGAAATGGTTTGCTTCCGAAAGATGTCTTCCACAATTCATCTATAACACACGGACACGCCATACAGTTGTTGATAAAGAACAGTCAGGAAACAAAAACAGACGAATAAATAAAGTAACAGAATTAGTAACGAAACAGTCTCAAGCAAACACTCTACAGTCTGTGTACTCTATAACACGGTGAAATCTTGCACCCTCTCCCTGAAATGAGATGGCCTTCCTTGCTGACGGCGATTCAACCTTGAAGTAGCGTGTGCGTATTAACGCTTCTTTCTCTGCACGGCAGGAAAACTACACGTTGAGCGGGAGAGATAAAGGTCTTCGTTCCTGGGCCTCGTGGTCACTTGCGCCCTCTCTCCGAAACGAGATAGATGACTTTTGCAGCAGCGTGTCCGCCTTGACGCTTCTTTCTCTCCGCGTATTGACGCTTCTGACAGCATATTGAATGAAGGACTTCCCTTTTTGATTAAAGCGCGTTGTGAATAATGTTTTTTCTTGAATACAAAACTACGCTCTGCGTGAATTGTTCTAAGAAAAACATTTGCGAAAAATTCCAAAAATTGTTAAAAAGTTAAAAAATAGTTGGTCCATCTGCGATTACCTAGATCCCCTTGAATATACGCCACTGGATATTATAAAAATAGTAAAAGAATCAAAGTGGAGACTGGCTGGACATGTTGGAAGACCGAAAGATGAAAGACGGACACGGTTAATAACAGAATGGTAACCGAGAGATGGAAACAGACGAAGGGGTTGCCAGAAAAGAAGATGTAGAGATAACCTTAAAAAATGTAGGTGTGCTAAATAGTGTATTGAGGCTAAGGATCGAAGAAGTTGGAAAAGACTGGGGAGGCCAATATCCTGCAGTGGGTGCCAACAAGCTAAGAAGAAGAAAAGATATATACATATATATATATTTAATCGGAGTACAAAACTTGCCTGGAGAGCTTTTGGAAGAAACAGCATAATTTTCAAGAGCAATATGCCATTATGTCTTAAAAGAAAAGTGTTTGATAAATGCATTCTTCCAGTGCTTACGTATGGTGCAGAGACGTGGACCTTAACTAAAAGAGACATACAAAGGCTGCAGACAACTCAAAGCAGCATGGAGAGGTGCATGCTTGGTGTAACCACGAGAGATAAGAAGAGCAACTCGTGGATCCGAAAAATGACAAGTTAAATCCATCATGATCAGAGTTAAATCCCTGAAATGGCAATGGGCTGGACATACTGCCAGAAAGACATACCATCAATGGGTAGCCGAAATTTTAGATTGGATTCCAAGGGACAGGAAAAGACCCAGAAAAAGACCACATGGGAGATGGGTGGATGAAATTCGAAAGTATGCGGGAGTGACATGGAGGAGACTGGCACAAGACAGATCGCTGTAGAGGAAACTTGGGGAGACCTTCCTCCAGCAGTGGATTGATAATGGTTGACAATGATGAGATGATGATGATGATATATATATATATATATATATTATTATATGGGATGTAAGGTCAGGTGATGCGTAACATCACAGCCTCTCCTTGACAAATGTCAACCCCGCCTTCTCGTGGTACATCCTGTTCCCACTAAAGGGGCTCTGACGACCGCCAATAGCGGTATAACTATACCATCGGGATTAGAGGAAATGCTATCCCACCCTCACCAACCCGCTTGGCCAGCGTGGTGAGTTATAGCCAAACCCCTCCAAAATGACTCCACAACTTAAATCTTGGTCCTCAGTCTCCGGCAGCTGGAATGTACCTGGCCAAGGCAGCGGCCAGTGCGACATGAAGGCAGAGGGTGCTAAGAATCCCCGGAGGACCGGACTAGGCTGCCATCTGATGCTGACCTTGGCTAGGTACAACGGACGCTCCCTATCTTCTGATTCAATGCTTCTTGAATTGGAAGAGGAACTACAAAGGATCAAGTGGGACATCGTCGGGCTAAGTGAGGTAAGGAGAAAAGGAGAAGATCTCATTGAACTGAAAAGTGGACATCTCTTATACTATCTTGGGACAGATACTGGCAGAACGAGTGGTGTTGGATTTATAATAAACAAGAAACTGAAGGATAAAGTTGTAGAAGTTGAAAGTTCCTCTGACAGAGCTGCACGACTCGTTATCCAACTCTCGAGAAGATACCAGGCTCAGATTATTCAAACTTATGAACCCACCACAAGTCATGCTGAAGAAGAAATTGAAGAATTTTATGAGGAAATTCGTGATCTAAATAATAAAGGTAAGCAGCACTTGAAGATAATTATGGGAGATTTCAATGCAAAAATAGGGCAACGGCAACAGAATGAAACTTCAGTAGGTAAATTCGGTCACGGCAACAGAAACCAGCGTGGAAATACTCTCGTAGAGTTTGCAGAGGCAGAAGGGTTTTTCATCTTGAACTCCTTTTTCAAGAAAAAGCCACACAGGAGATGAACATGGAGACATCCAAATGGGACGACAAGTGAAATTGATTTTATTATGTGTAACAAAAAATTCGTCATAGAAGACTGCAGTGTGCTAAACAAGTTAAACACAGGCAGCGACCATAGATTGGTGAGATGTAAGATGCACCTCAACGCTAAACTCGAACGTAGCAAGCTCATAAGACAAGCAAAATGTATTGACATAACCAACCTTAAAAAACACCATAATACCTTCAAATTGGAACTGAAGAACAGATTCTCTGCTTTAGAAGGCCTAAAATCGGAAGAAGTGGATATTTCTGAAGTTAACAGAAAAGTAACCAAAGCTCTTATGGAAACAGCAACAAAATTAGCTGGGTCTAAGAACAAATTGCATGTGAACAAATTATCAGGAAAAACCAAAATGTTGATGCAAAAAAGAAGAGTGATGAGGACAACTAAAGAAGATGTGACTTCCAAAGTGGAATATATAGAGCTATGCAAGACAGTACGAAAAAGTATCACTGAAGACGTAAGGAAATTCAACTGTGAACTAGTAAGGAAAGCAATTGAAAACAACCAAAGCCTAAAGATAGCAAAGGGACATCTCAGTAAGGGGAAAAACAGATTATGGCACTGAGAAAAGAAGATGGTTCTGTAACAAGAAATAGCGGCGAAATTTTGACAAGAGTGAAAGATTTCTACTCCAAATTATATGAAAGGGATGATACATGTACTCCAGACATCATGAAAGGTACCAGTACCAGAGTTCTTCCAGTCCTTCCAGCAGAAGTTGCACATGCAATCAAGAACATGAAGCGGGGAAAAGCTCCAGAAGATGGAATTACTGTAGACATCATACAAGAAGCAAGTGGAGAAATCGAAACAGTACTCGCCCAAATTTTCACTCGATGCCTTAATGTAGGGAAGATTAATGAGCATTGGAACAACGCTACAATGATCTTGCTACATAAAAAAGGTGACATTGAGGATCTCCGGAACTACAGACCTATCAGCCTCCTATCAGTGGTTTATAAAATCTTCACTAAAGTTCTTTCACACCGCTTTAAGGTGACACTGGACATGGCTCAACCGAGAGAACAAGCTGGATTCAGGAGTGGCTAGAGCACAATAGATCATATCCACGTACTGAGAGAACTAATTGAAAGAGCGAGGGAATATGAACTTCCATTGTGCATGGCTTTTATCGATTATGAAAAAGCCTTTGATTCGGTGAAACCATCAGCAGTTGCAATGGCTCTGAAATCCTGCGGTATTGACGATGCATACATTAATATTATTAATAACATCTATGAAAATGCAAGTGCAAAGATTCGGCTGTTTGAAAATACAACACACCTAAAAATTGGAAAAGGAGTGAGACAAGGTGACACCATATCTCCGAAGCTCTTTAATGCCACATTGGAAAATGTCTTTCAATCACTGAACTGGGAAAACAAAGGGATAAAGATTAATGGAGATTATCTAACCCACCTTCGTTTTGCTGATGACATAGTCATTTTTGCAACTACCCCATCAGAGCTACAGAGTATGATCCAGGAACTTGCTGACAAGAGTAAAGAAGTGGGATTAAAAATGAACTTTCAGAAGACAAAAGTGATGTACAATGCTTTTACAAGAAATGAAGATTTATCGATTGATGGAGAAAAGCTGGAGATAACAGACACGTACGTTTATCTTGGACAGCAGATATCAAGTGAGGGTCACATTGGTGAAGAAATTAATCGGCGTACAAAACTTGCCTGCAGAGCTTTTGGAAGAAACAGCATAATTTTCAAGAGCAATATGCCATTATGTTTTAAAAGAAAAGTGTTTGATCAATGCATCCTTCCAGTGCTTACGTATGGTGCACAGACGTGGACCTTAGCTAAAAGAGGCATACAAAGGCTGCAGACAACTCAAAAAAGCATGGAGAGGTGCATGCTTGGTGTAACCAGGAGAGATAAGAAGAGGAACACATGGATCCGAAAAATGACAAGAGTGGAAGACATCATGATCAGAGTTAAATCCCTGAAATGGCAATGGGCTGGACATACTGCCAGAAGAACAGACCATCGATGGACAGCCGAAATTTTAGATTGGATTCCAAGGGACAGGAAAAGACCCAGAAGAAGGCCACATTTGAGATGGGTGCATGAAATTCGAAAGTATGTGGGAGTGACATAGAGGAGACTGGCACAAGACAGACCGTTGTGGAGGAAACTTGGGGAGACCTTCGTCCAGCAGTGGATTGATAATGGTTGACAATGATGATGATGATGATATTATTATATATATATGGGATGTAAGGTCAGGTGATGCGTAACATCACAGCCTCTCCTTGACAAATGTCAACCCCGCCTTCTCGTGGTGCATCCTGTTCCCACTAAAGGGGCTCTGACGACCGCCAATAGCGGTATAACTATACCATCGGAATTAGAGGAAATGCCATCCCACACTCACCAACCAGCTTGGCCAGCGTGGTGAGTTATGGCCAAACCCCTCCAAAATGACTCCACAACTTAAATCTTGGTCCTCAGTCTCCGGCAGCTGGAATGTACCTGGCCAAGGCAGAGGGTGCTACGAATCCCCCGGAGGACCGGACTAGGCTGCCATCTGATGCTGACCTTGGCTACGTATAATGGACGCTCCCTATCTTCTGATTCAAGGCTTTTTGAATTGGAAGAAGAACTACAAAGGATCAAGCGGGTCATCGTCGGGCTAAGTGAGGTAAAGAGAAAAGGAGAAGATCTCATTGAACTGAAAAGTGGACATGTCTCCTACTATCGTGGGACAGATACTGGCAGAACTAGTGGTGTTGGATTTATAATAAACAAGAAACTGAAGGATAAAGTTGTAGAAGTTGAAAGTTCCTCTGACAGAGCTGCACGACTCGTTATCCAACTCTCGAGAAGATACCAGGCTCAGATTATTAAACCTTATGCACCCACCACAAGTCATCCTGAAGAAGAAGTTGAAGAATTTTATGAGGAAATTCGTCATCTAAATAATAAAGGTAAGCAGCACTTGAAGATAATTATGGGAGATTTCAATGTGAAAATAGGGCAACGGCAACAGAATGAAACTTCAGTACGTAAATTCGGTCACGGCAACAGAAACCAGCATGGAAATACTCTCGTTGAGTTTGCAGAGGCAGAAGGGTTTTTCATCTTGAACTCCTTTTTCAAGAAAAAGCCACACAGGAAATGGACATGGAGACATCCAAATGGGACGACGACTGAAATTGATTTTATTATGTGCAACAAAAAATTCGTCATAAAAGACTGCAGTGTGCTAAACAAGTTCAACACAGGTAGTGACCATAGATTGGGGAGATGTAAGATGCACATCAACACTAAACTGGAACGTGGCAAGCTCATAAGACAAACAAAATGTACTAACATAACCAACCTTAAAAAACACCATAATACCTTCAAGTTGGAACTGAAGAACAGATTCTCTGCATTAGATGGCCTAACAACGGAAGAAGTGGATATTTCTGAAGTTAACAGAAAAGTAACCAAAGCTCTTATGGAAACAGCAACAAAATTAGCTGGGTCTAAGAACAAGCTGCATGAGAACAAATTATCAGGAACACCCAAAATGTTGATGCAAAAAAGAAGAGAGATGAGGACAACTAAAGAAGATGTGACTTCCAAAGTGGAATACATAGAGCTATGCAAGACAGTACGAAAAAGTATCACTGAAGTCGTAAGGAAATTAAATTGTGAACTAGTGAGGAAAGCAATTGAAAACAACCAAAGCCTTAAAGATAGCAACGGGACATCTCAGTAAGGGAAGAAAACAAATTATGGCACTGAGAAAAGAAGATGGTTCTGTAACAAGAAATAGAGGCGAAATTTTGATAAGAGTGAAAGATTTCTACTCCAAGTTATATGAAAGGGATGATGCATGTACTCCAGACATCATGGAAGGTACCAGTACCAGAGTTCTTCCAGTCCTCCCAGCAGAAGTTGCACATGCAATCAAGAACATGAAGCGGGGAAAAGCTCCAGGAGAAGATGAAATTACTGTAGACATCATACAAGAAGCAAGGGGAAAAATCGAAACAGTACTCACCCAAATTTTCACTCTATGCCTTAATGAAGGGAAGATTCCTGAGCATTGGAACAACGCTATAATGATCCTGCTACATAAAAAAGGTGATATTGAGGATCTCAGGAACTACAGACCTATCAGCCTCCTATCAGTGGTTTATAAAACCTTCACTAAAGTTCTTTCACACCGTTTGAAGGTAACACTAGACATGGCTCAACCGAGAGAACAAGCTGGATTCAGGAGTGGCTACAGCACAATAGATCATATCCACGTACTGAGAGAACTAATTGAAAGAGCGAGGGAATATGAGCTTCCATTGTGCATGGCTTTTATCGATTATGAAAAAGCCTTTGATTCAGTGAAACCATCAGCAGTTACAATGGCTCTGAAATCCTGCGGTATTGAAGATGCATACATTAATATTATTAATAACATCTATGAAAATGCAAGTGCAAAGATTCGGCTGTTTGAAAATACAACACACATAAAAATTGGAAAGGGAGTGAGACAAGGTGACACCATATCTCCGAAGCTCTTTAACGCCACATTGGAAAATGTCTTTCAATCACTGAACTGGGAAAACAAAGGCATAAAGATTAATGGAGATTATATAACTCACCTTCGTTCTGCTGATGACATAGTCATTTTTGCAACTACCCCACCAGAGCTGCAGATGATCCAGGAACTTGTTGACAAGAGTAAAGAAGTCGTATTAAAAATGAACTTTCAGAAGACAAAAGTGATGTTCAATGCTTTTACAAGAAATGAAGATTTATCGATTGATGGAGAAAAGATGGAGATAACTGATACGTACGTTTATTTTGGACAGCAGATATCAAGTGAGGGTCACATTGATGAAGAAATTAATCGGCGTGCAAAACTTGCCTGGAGAGCTTTTGGAAGAAACAGCATAATTTTCAAGAGCAACATGCCATTATGTCTTAAAAGAAAAGTGTTTGATCAATGCATCCTTCCAGTGCTTACGTATGGTGCAGAGACGTGGACCTTAGCTAAAAGAGACATACAAAGGCTGCAGACAACTCAAAAAAGCATGGAGAGGTGCATGCTTGGTGTAACCAGGAGAGATAAGAAGAAGAACTCGTGGATCCGAAAAATGAAAAGAGTGGAGGACATCATGATCAGAGTTAAATCCCTGAAATGGCAATGGGCTGGGCATACTGCCAGACGGACAGACCATCGGTGGACAGCCGAAATTTTAGATTGGATTCCAAGGGACAGAAAAAGACCCAGAAGAAGACCACATGGGAGATGGGCGGATGAAATTCGAAAGTATGCGGGAGTGACATGGAGGAGACTGGCACAAGACAGACCGTTGTGGAGAAAACTTGGGGAGACCTTCGTCCAGCAGTGGATTGATAATGGTTGACAATGATGTTGATATATATACATAAAAATTCTAAAAACGAAGCAAGAGAGTAAAAAACAAATTAAACCCGAGAACAAAGCAGAATAAAAAACAAAGCAAAAAACCCCAAAACGCCAGAAGCAAACGAGGCCCGGAAGAAGCAAAAAACAAATTGGCATCAAATTCATCAACAGAACTTTTGCAAAAAAAGAAAGTTTAGGTTATCTGTTTTGTCTTTGTGTATACAGCTTTAACAATTTTTTATTGGCTCAATTAAATAGTACAACCTTTTATTTCGCTCAATTGAATAGCACAACCTTTTATTTCGCTCAATTGAATAGCACAACCTTTGATTTCACTCAATTGAATAGCACAACATTTTATTTTGCTCAATTATTTAGCCACCCCTAAATAATCGCTCGCTTCTCACCGTTCGTCCGAGAGAGGTCCAGGTTTGAATCCCGGTGAGGCATGAATGTTGTGTTTGTCTTACGGTACTGGCTCTCTTCCTTCCCTGGAACCAGAGATCCTTAATTAGAGACGGGCGACTGCTAATAGCCCACAGAGTTGCTCTCGGTAGTCGTTAAACCCACAATCAGAAAAAAATAAAAAATAAAAATAAATAAAGCAGTTATCCAAACCAAGTTCGTTTAAAGCTTTGAACTTGGTTACAACACAACTACCATTACCTTAGAAATTACTGTTAAATTTCGTTTCTGCAAATTAGAGGGGGTGGGGCAGGGGGAGGGGGGTTGTATAGGGGATAAGGGAGGCTTATTTGCTAATTTGTGATCTCTGTATTTTTTATACGGGAGGGAGTAGTAGTAGGTGGAGGGGGAGTCGTCAAGCCTTCTGTTAAAAGACAGGGGGAGGGGAGAAAAGGGGAGGGGGTGCTGGATTTTTACAAACACGGTGGTTTTTTCCTTATTTTTACTTTATCCTTAATGTTTCTATACCTTGTAAATATTTGTATCTTTCCGTTTTTTTATCTGCAGCATTGTAATTCTTTTTTTTTTTTTTTTTTTGAGGTTTAACGACCACCGTGAGCAACTCAATGGGCTATAAGCAGTCGCCCGTCCCTAATTTAGAGTCACTGGTTCCAGGAAAGGGAGAGAGCCAGTGCCGTAAGACAAACACAACATCCATGCCTCACCGGGATTCGAACCCGGACCCCTTCCGACGAATGATCAGAGGCCAACGCCTTAGACCACTGCGCCACCGGGGCGGCGCATTGTAATTCGTCCATTGTGCTTGAGCATGCGTAGACTGCTCGTCCATTCTACTACTAAGGGGTCCGTGGTGCAGCCCCATTATTATCACCACCTGAAAAAGCGCCTCTGGGAGTCTTAAAAGATTTAGTGAGTTTTTTAATCTAACTTCTATCAAAATGATTTTAATGCTCATTAATATTTTTATCTCGTTCTCAGACGGCATGTACTGATTTGGTATCTATGTTGGCACGATTATTACACTTGAATGATCTACAGTGGTACCACCAAAGAACTACTATATCTATTTATGAACGGAGTACTTGTTCCAGCAGGTTGCTTCCCACAAAACAAATACACAGAGCAGTTACAGAGAGAGGGATGTACTGGATAATTATTTTTCTATCCTCTAAGAGGCAACTACAAATGCATTTTTTTCTCATGAGCACACCATTCCAACAGCTAGAGATGGAAAAGTTCCAGCGGGTCACCGGGTCGATAATTCCTTGTGAGTCAAGCTTGTCGGGTCAAGGTGTTCCTGGCCCGATTTCGACCCGGTTTTATTTCAGTTTTATTTTTGAGAAGAAATAATATTTCAAAGAACCCTTTCGAGGTTTTCGAAATAATACTTCAGAACTGCAGAGTATTATCCCGGAATTTGCTGAGAAGGGTAAAGAAATGGGATTAAAATTAAACTTTCAGAAGACAAAACTGTTGGACTATGCTTTTACAACTAATGGAGATTGATCAATTGATGGGGAAAAGCTGGTGGTAACCAATTCCAATTCCAAACCAATTTTTTTCCTAAGTATTTTTAAACCAATTCCTATAACCTTGGGCAGCAGATATCAAGCAAGGGTTACATTAATGAAGAAATTATTAGGGGTATGCAAAAAGTTTCCGCCGTTTTAAGGAGAAAGGAGAAAGGAACAATAAGGAAACCAGTACACATTTATTCAACGAAATATTGGCCGTTAGCATCAATGTCCTTTTGGCATTTTTCAGGCAACAAATGAATGCCCCTGTGATAAAAGGACTCGGGTTTTCAGCTGAAGATTACAGTGACGAAATTTTCCACCTCTGGAACTTTGGTGAACCACTGTTAGGCTAGGAAATGTTGCATAGAGCGAAGCAGATAAAAGTCTGAGGGTGCAATGTCCGGGACGTAAGCCGGGCGCGGCAAAACCTCACAGTGTAACTGTCCAAGGGTGGATTTCGTGGTGGCACCGACATGTGGTCTGGCATTATCGTGTAAGAGGATGACTAGGCGGCAAAAAAAGAGCAACTCGCGGATAAGTAAAATGTTAAGAGAGGAAGACATCATGAACAGAGTAAATCTCTGAAATGGCAATGTTTTGGATATTTGCCAGGAGAACGGACCACCGATGAAGAACCGAAATTTTAGACTATATTCCAAGGCACAGGAAAAGATCCAGAAGAAGACCACGTGGTAGATGGGTGATGAAGAAGACTGGCCCAAGACAGTTCATTGTTAAAGAAACTTGAGGAGACCATCCACCAGTGGATTCATAATGATTGACAGTCATGATGATAATGATGATATACTAGTTCAAAGCAGATTCTCCGGGTCACGTCCGGGTCGGGTCCGGATCCAAATTTTTGACCCGTTTCCAACTCTGCCTACAGCCGCACTGGCTAAGCATTCATGTGGCTAAGCATTTCTGAGAAAACAATACTTTAGTTAACGCAGGAAAAACTCGCTGGCCTTTAATTTCCCGCAAACGTGAAGTAAGTCACGGCACCTATCCGGTCCAGTCTTCTATAGCACAGAACAAACGGAAAAGATGACACCGAATGTTCGGTTGTGATGACCATGTTTTTATAATCCTTTCTTGGGTCTGTAATCTGCCGCAATCCTCTGCCGACTATCAAGTGTTATGCTCTACCAATGGACACTCAGTTATGTGCTTTTTTGGGTGCATCCCGACAAAAGCTGTTCAACAGTATACTCACCACTGAACTCACAGAAACTGCACATCGCTGTTGCATTTCGCTCAATGCTCCTTAACAGCACAATTTATCTTTCGATTGTAAGTTCTACTCACCAGTGAATTCCGATATCAGCGGAGCCAGATGCACTTTATCCTCCTTCCATAAACTTTAGAATCTAAGTGGCGCATTATATACTGTTATAAATGATATCCGACGTTGAACTCTTCATTACTGTAAAACGTTTTATTACTTTCCTAATGGCATACTTGTTTTGTCACTCCGTCACATCCCGTATTTTGCCTGTGGCAGTATCACAGTTTTTTGTGCTTATACCCTCAGTATACAAAAACTTAGAGCCAGGGATGACGGGCATTTGACATGGACATCCCCCGCGTAGAGAGGAAGAAATCCAAACCGAAAGCAGGCGAAAAATAGGTAGACAGCAGGGCTCCCAACAGTGTATTGCAATCAACAAATATGGTTAAATATGGTGACCTGAGTGACTTTGATCGTGGACGCACCGCACTGCTGGCGCAAGACAGATGGGTCATTCTATCGCCCAAGTGGTAAGAATTGCACAGATTGGCGATATAAGCGAGAAAGCCACTGACGTAACGTAACGACCAAGACAGGTTTCCTCGTGAGAAGAGTCTTGCTTCTTTGAACTGCGTTTTTTAGGAAAATGAGGACTTTATACAGAATGATACGACCAAACTCTACCACGTCGCTACCTGAGTTCATTTAACAGGAACCTGAGAGGATGGATGGTCGATTCACAGCACTGCTTATCATTTGAACCATAATTTCGCAACAGTGCACTGATTCTGGGCGTAGGTTTTGAGAGGAGGCATGAACTCTGGTGGGCGTGGAACTGGAGCACCCAGGATGCAACACCATTTGATCCAGCAACATTTCCCCCGTTGTTTGTGCAGATATTAACTCTACCATCAGAAGAGCGGTAAATATGGTTTTAAGTCGTTCCTTCACAAGACAGACCACATCTGGATGAATGCCGGACACATGACGTCATAAATGACACCAGTATCTTTGCGTGTTACTAACGAATTATATTCGGCGCCAGCATCAGGAGCGGTTCCATGCTCCAATGAACTGGTGAACCAATTGGCGTCGGGTGATTTTCAGCAATGACTCTCGCATTTGTTTGGGGTACGATGATCGTCAGGTAAGAAAAAGGTACAATTCAAGAATAATTCTCACGTAACATAAAGCGCAAACAGCAGGAACAATTGAGGTTTGAGATTTCTCAAAGACATACACTGCTGGCCACCCAAAATGCAACAACAAGAAGGGCACGAGATGGCAATTCCAGATTTACTGGACACAGAACAACAGATACAAAGATGAAACTATTGAGTTTACAGGCCCGTGCGACTTGCGGAACACGCAGACATCAATAGTTCGTGTGGCTCCCATGGCTGGCAATAACAGCCGCTACACGCCGCGACATCGAACGAAAGAGGCTTTGGATGTGGGCTTGGGGTATGTCGGTCCAGGCTGCTTCCACACGTTGCCACAGTTCATCAGGCGTAGCCGCAGGTGCTGCTTGCCGAGCCACTCTGTTGCCGATCAGCGACCAGACGTGTTCGATGGGCGACATATCGTGAGAACAGGCAGGCCACGGCAGCAGTGACACCTGGTGGGCCGTGAAGAATTGTTGCAGGATGCGGGCCACGTGCGGGCGCGCATTGTCCTGTTAAAACGTGGCCGCTGGCAGGTCGTGTAGGTAAGAGAGGACTACAGGCTCCAAAACGTCGGAGATGTAGCGGTGGCTGTTAAGTGTACCGGCGATGCGCACCAGAGGGGAGCTGGTGTCCTATCCGATTGCGCCCCAAACCATAACGCCAGGCGCCGGACCGGTATGGCGATACATAATGCAGGCGTCATCAGTCTCTCGCCGCAGTGCCGCCACACGCGGATCCGACCATCGTGGTGTTGCAGGCAGAAGCGGGATTCTTCGGAGAAGACAATGGCGTGCCATTCCGTAGTGCAGGTGCGGCGTTCAACGGCCAACTGCCGCCGCACTCGCCGGTGGTATAACGTCAATGGTAATCGGAGCAGTGGGTACCGTGCGACAAATCCCCGCTCCTGCAGACGACGTCGAACGGTACGTGCTGACACAGGTCTTTGCGCAACGCACCCTAATTCCTGCGCTATCGTTCGTGATGTGGCGGGCGGCCGTAAATGCCCGCCGCACAGCATGCCGGTCGTCTCGTTCGGTGGTGTGCCGCTGCTGCGGTAGTCACTCACGTCGGTCCGTCCGTCCCTCCTGCACCCACCGTATCCATACTCGCCTCACTGTGGCTGGATGTTGTCCCACACGGGTGCCGATGTCTCGGTACGATAAACCGCTTTCGCGATAAGCCACTATTCGTCCTCTGTCGAACTCCGAAACGTGCTGGAATGACTGCCGTATTCTGCGACGAGGCATCAGGAAGCTTCCCATGCACAGGTCCGGCAGCACAACACACTTTCACTACTTACACCCCGCCTTCTATACACCCTTCTTATAGTGCTTCTCGGTGGCGCACATGATTTGCATATGCCCTGCAATGCTAATCGTTTGCATGTCCTCTCGCGGGTGACGCTTGCTGCGAATTGCAGGCCAATCGGATGCTTCCTTTTTGGTGTTGTATTTTGGGTGGCCAGCAGTGTACTTTGGAATTTACTGGCTTCATGGTTTTTGCAATTTATTGAAATTTGGGTGTATTTTTTCAATTAATTTTTACACTGTCAAATTTTGAATAGTTACACGCTAAGGGGGGTTATTAACCCTCAATCACCTTAAACGTTCGTTATACGGAGTAGAACATCTATTGAAAGTAAAGATGCCAAAAATGAAAAATAAGCCTGTATTGGAGCGCTACAGATGAAACTAAAACAAGTTAGTAAAATCATGCAAAGCATTAATTATGATACGCTTTCTAACATACCAGAAATCATAGGAAAACGCCTTGGTTTTGAGGGGACTAAGCTATGGTGCAATGTTTGAGGTTCACATATATCAAAATTAAATCTGTTGTGCCCTTGTTACCTATTTCTATTATCAAGAGCTACCACACATTAGCCGTCATATAATTAAAAATCCCATTTAAATCGGAGAATTTTCACGGAAATTATCGTGCAAAGATAATAGCTGACGAATCTCACGCATATGCACTGCCCGCAATTGCTGACAAAAAACGTTTTTGGCGGAACTGCTTCCAAAGTCGTTACGGAACAAGGTATTGTATTTCGTTGCAATCGAAACATTTGTACGCAAGTTATTACTTAAGTTATGAGGATAATGGATGTGGAATAAATCTCGCTCCTGTGCCCTGACCTTTGACCCCATTTTGATGATATTCAACAGAACCGGTTCGGTATACGTCTGGAACAACATGATAAAGTTTTGTCGCAATTGAAGCATTTTTACATAAGTTATGACGCATAAGGGCGATGGAATGGATCCCGCTCCTCTGTCCTGACCTTTGACCCTATTTCACTCATTTTCAATAGGGTTCGTCCCCAGATTGTCCCCTACCACATACTACAATTACATCGAACTCCAACCATTTTTACTCGAGTTATCGTGCGGACAGACAGACTAGACTGACAGACGGACAAAGCTGGAGCATATACGCTCCTTCAACCTACGGTTGGAAAGCGTAAAATAAAACGGGTACACTAAAAATGGAAATTGAATATCAGGAGCCATTAGGAAAGCCCACCGTCGGTGACTCATCCGAGCATTTCCCATCTCGGACGACTGTTTCAAAACCAATGCTTTAGAACACTCGCCCAAGTGACTGTAAGAAATCAGTGAACGACTAAATTATTTGCTTCATGAAAAAATGACCCGCAACTTTTATAAGTCTTGATCGACAGAATTCCAAGCTAAAGTGCTCAACAATAACATGTCTATTTCTTCATGGGTAACTCGCGGAACATAAAATTAAAATGCATGGAATGCTCCATATTTCGAGGTTGCTAGAACTAAAATCTCGACAACGAACACCTGTTAACATCATTCTAACTGGAAATGTAATACTCTGATAAAAAATTACAATGACGTGTTTTTATTAAAAGGGAGTAAACTATAATATTTCTTTCGAGAAAAGAAAAAGTTTAATTTCTGGACTGAAAGCTCTAAGACGAAAAAAATTTTATGTATGTAATTTCATGGCAAATGGTAAAAAACTTTAATCTGTGAAATGCATTTTAAAGTTTTTTACCGTCAAATTGACCTCCCAAGTACGACGACGTGAACACTGCTGCGGTAGGCTTTACACAACGCCAAGGCGCCACATGAAGCTTTGCTTCGCAGAAACGATTATCTCGTTCCGGCGACCATTTTCCTGGCGGAAGAAAACAACAGGAAATGGGGAACGTTCTTGCCAGGAAAGAGTTCCATTTTATAGTGCTACGCTACAGAAAATAGCTCATCGTTTCTGTCTCGGTTATTTACATTACAGTCATAATTTCTTGGCTTTTTCGCGTATGATTCCGTAATGCGCAGTGTATGATCTCACTCTTTCGAGGTTGTTTTTCTTGTAATCCCGCTTGAACGAACTGCGAACGACACTGTTAATAAGAGCAAACTTTCAATTTCTTATACATGTAACTTCCGTTGCAGAGATAATGCGACATGTACTTTAACGCTTTTCTAGAAGAAAGAAAGCTTTCTATTTCGAATCAGAGGATGATATGCGTAAAGACGAAGCAATTGTCACCATGTGTTTTGAAAACTTGCGACAGAAATGAACTATTTTCTGTAGCGTAGCACTACAAATTGGAATGCTTTTCAACAAGAACGTTCACCGCTTCTCTTGTACCCTCCCGCCAGCAAAATGGCCGCCGGAACAAGACATTCTTTTCATCCGAGCTAAGCTTCACGCTGTTGCAGAGGAATTGTGTTAGGCCTGCCGCAGTGGTATTCATGTCGTCGTACTTGGATGTTAGTTTAACTGTAAAAAACTTTAAAACGCAGTTCACAGATGAAATTTTTTCATCATTTGCAATGAAATTACATACTTTAAAATTTGTACGTCTCACTTTTTCGAAATCGTTCAACTTTTCCGACAAAGTAACTCAGGACGCTAAACTACACATTTACCCAAGTTTAATGCCACATTGGGGGGTGTTTTTCGGTCGCTGGGCTGGGAAAACGGGGGGATAGAGATTGATGGGGATTATCTAACCCACCTTCGTTTTGCTGATGACGTAGTCATTTTTGCAGCTGCCCCATCGGAGCTGCAGAGTATGATCCAGGAACTTGCTGGCGGGAGTAGGGAAGTGGGATTGAAGATGAACTTTCGGGGGACAGGAGTGGTGTTCAGTGCTTTTACAGGAAGTGAGGATTTGTCGATTGATGGGGAGGGGCTGGAGATAACAGACACGTACGTTTATCTTGGACAGCAGATATCAAGTGAGGGTCACATTGATGAAGAAATTAATCGGCGTACAAAACTTGCCTGGAGAGCTTTTGGAAGAAACAGCATAATTTTCAAGAGCAATATGCCACTATGTCTTAAAAGAAAAGTGTTTGATCAATGCATCCTTCCAGTGCTTACGTATGGTGCAGAGACGTGGACCTTAACTAAAAGAGACATACAAAGGCTGCAGACAACTCAAAGCAGCATGGAGAGGTGCATACTTGGTGTAACCAGGAGAGATAAGAAGAGGAACTCGTGGATCCGAAAAATGACAAGAGTGGAAGACATCATGATCAGAGTTAAATCCCTGAAATGGCAATGGGCTGGACATACTGCCAGAAGGACAGATCATCGATGGACAGCCGAAATTTTAGATTGGATTCCAAGGGACAGGAAAAGACCCAGAAGAAGACCACATGGGAGATGGGTGGATGAAATTCGAAAGTATGCAGGGGTGACATGGAGGAGACTGGCACAAGACAGACCGTTGTGGAGGAAACTTGGGGAGACCTTCGTCCAGCAGTGGATTGATAATGGTTGACAATGATGATGATGATGATGATGAATTGTACAAAAACATGGACGAAACACGTCATCGCACTATAGCAGAGTGCAGATGTATTCTGTCAATGTAGTAGCTCAAATTTCAATTTTATGCAGCCCCTTGACAAACCTAGCTGTGTTTCCTCTGTTATTTTTACAAACGTAATTTGCAGACAGGCCCCTTAGTAGTGCCAGAGTCGACGGTCGTCAGCGAAGAAAGCTGCCCGTAAATTACAGCGCGATAGTTCGCCGCATCTCCCGGCGAATTTCAGAGTTGCTTGTATTAGGACACTGCTGTCAAATCATTTGTTTCCAGTATTGAGGGAATGCAAAGAGCCTTCCCATCTCATGATCACTTCCAGCGTCAACTAGTTCTTAGAAAAGGAGTGCCTTTGTTTTATATATGAAATTGATTTTAAAGATAAAATACTGCAAACAATATGTTCACGAGTCTACTGGTTGACCATGATTTCTTGAAGGAGACTTAAAATTAAAGGAATAATATTAAGAAATGACAACAAAACACAGTTTTCCTAATGCATCAAGCGCCTTCTCAAATTCACGATTAAGTGCAATTGCAACACGGTAAAACTGGCATTGCTAGTAAAGCAGGCGCTGTTGCCATTGCTGATATAAACTGTACAAGGGTTGCGCAAAACACAACAAAAATAATAATGCACCAAACCAGGATTTAACGCCAGTGAAACAATACTTCCAAAACTGAGATAAGTTCTTCGTAAATTCACAACGGAGATACTGTATAAGGACTTGCATTAACAAAGTTGTTCCTGGACATACTTTCAAACGCTTTATTGTCATTTCGTAAATCGTTAAGTGAAACCTGGTTCGTTTTCGTTCTTCGAGAGTTTTCCATGAATACATTACAAATAGTCTCACTTCATCTTACCTGCTGATCATGTATAACTACATGATAACCCGTCTGTGTCAGATCGAGATTTCTCTTAGCGATACCATTTCCGAGCAACAAATCATTGCCTTTCCACATTGCACAAATTTCATAGTGAAGAACTGATACGCCCTACTCGCGCCGTTTGTATACATTCCGCGCCGATCGATGACGTCAGTTCTACGTGATGTGAGACGCGCTGACCTATAAGGATGGGGAGTGGTCAGAATGATTTGTCCTAGGAGCACACCAAGAAAATTTTGCTATGTTCCATATTCTTAATGTCCGATCAAAAAGTTTCGAGACTAGGCCGATATATAACAAAGTACTTACGTTGCTTAAGTCTGGCCAGGATCTCCTCCAAAGTAGTTTCCTTGGGCAGCGTTACACCGCTTCCAGCGTTTTTGCCACTGTTGGAACGCTCCCTGGAAGTCCTGTTCACGAATAAGCTTCCGCTATTTCTTTGGGAACAAAACGAAATCGCAGGGGGGCCACATCCGGCGAGTAAGGCGGATGAAAAGGGGTAGTCATGCTGTTGCGGCTGCAAAACTGGCGTGTTGCTAACTCTCTGTGAGCTGCTGCATTGTCGTGATGGAGTAGGAAATCTCCCCTGCGCCACATTTAAGGTCATTTGCGGCGAATGTCCTCCGTAAGATGTTGCAGAACATCTCATTCCAAAAGAGCGGTGATGGTCTGGCCCTGGGGGACGAATTCACGGTGCACAACCGCACGAATAGCAAAGAACACGATGAACATGCTTTTGGTTGTGCTCTGGACCTGTCGGGCCTTCTTCGGTCGTGGAGATGCCGGGCTCTTCCACTGCGACGACAGTTGTTTGGTCTCCGGGTCGTAACCGTAGACCCAAGTATCTTCGCCAGTGATGACTCGCGACAGGAACGTTAGATAATTCATCACCTGCTGACGAAGATATTGACAGAGTTCGACACGGAGCACCTTCTGTTCGGGTTTCAGAATCTTTGGCACAAACTTTGCAGCTATACGGTGCATGTTCAAAACCGACGTCAGAATTTCTTGCACTGTTCCGTATGATACATTGACGATGGTAGCTATGTCTTAAATGGTTCTCCGAAGATCCTCATGCACAAGTTCCCTAATTTTGTCCCCATTTTCAAGAATTTTGCTCGTGGATGGTCGCCTTGATCACACGTCGTTCTTCCAGTGCCGTTCTGCCGTTCTTGAAGCGCGAGTGCCACTCAAAACACCTCGCACGACTCATTGATTCATTGCCATAAGACTGCCGCAAAATTTCATGCTT
The DNA here is from genome assembly GCA_039090855.1 of Macrothele yani. Classification (NCBI taxonomy): domain Eukaryota; kingdom Metazoa; phylum Arthropoda; class Arachnida; order Araneae; family Macrothelidae; genus Macrothele; species Macrothele yani. Next base: position 47,876,012 of record CM077023.1, read on the forward strand.
CTACGTTCTTGATTTGCCGAGTTTGGTGCAGAATTTGATGTTCGCTCGCTGTTCTAGTTTGAAGTCCATACCGAAATCGCAGCTGTGTTCTGCACGTGGTCACCAAATATCGTGTAGCACAGCTCTCGATGCTCACATAACGACGCCACTTGGCACAATGTCTCAGGAAGGTCACTACCCGCAACTGCTGCTTCCACATCCGCGTACTGCTATCTGTTGGCGCGGCACGTACCTAGACTTGGAACGTTTTGATCGCACTACGTATTTTAAGCAGTTCTTATTTTGAAATGCTTGAAATTTACCATTGCCTAGAACCTGCATTTTTCCGCAATCACTTGCACTATAAATGTATGTAATGGGTGCAATATATCTGTGCGAAATAGGCCATCTTGACCATCTGTAGGCCGGTATATAATGGACGTACGCGCTGAAACTGTACAATATTATATTAGTTCTAAAAAAATATCAAACTGTGCATGCTGAACTGGAACAGAGCATCTATCCCACTGGAGAAAAAATAGTTTTCCCCCAAAGATCCTTGATCGGGCTAATGAAACGACACGTTCTTAGAAACGATAAATACACTGCTGGCCACCCAAAATGCAACACCAAGAAGGAAGCATCCGATTGGCCTGAAATTCCCGGCATGTGGCGCACGCGAACGGACATGCAACCGATTAGCATTGCAAGGTATATGCAAATCATGTGCGCCCGGCACACCACCGAAAAGCGCTATAAGAAGGGTGCACAGAAGGCGGGGTTTAAGTAGTGGAAGTGTGTTGTGCAGCCGGATCTGTGCGTGGAAAGCTTCCTGATGACTCGTTGCAGAATACGGTAGTCATTCCGGCACATTTCGGAGTTCGACAGAAGACGAATAGTGGCTTATCGCGACAGCGGTTTATCGTACCGAGACATCGATGCCCGTGTGGGACGACATCCAGCCACAATGAGGCGAGTATGGATTCGGTGTGTGCAGGAGGGACGGACGGACCGACGTGAGCGATTGCCGCAGGCGCGGCACACCACCAAAAGAGCGTACCGGAATGTTGTGCGGCGGGCATTGACGGCTCGCACAGCCACATCATGAACGTTAGCGCAGGAATTAGGTTGTGTTGCGCAACAACATGTGTCAGCACGTACCGTTCGACGTAGTCTGCAGGAGCAGGAGACTTGTCGCACGGCGCCCATTGCTCCGATTACCATTGACGTTACACCACCGGCGAGTGCGGCGGCAGTAGGCCGTCGAACGCCGCACCTGGACTACGGAATGGCACGACATTGTCTTCTCCGACGAATCCTGCTTTGGCCTGCAACACCACGATGGTCGGATCCGCGTGTGGCGGCACCGCGGCGAGAGACTGTATGACGCCTGCATTATGCATCGCAATACCGGTCCGTTGCCTGGCGTTATGATTTGTGGCGCAATTGGATATGTCACCCGCACCCCTCTGCTACGCATCGCTGGTACACTCAACAGCCACCGCTACATCTCCGACGTTTTGGAGCCTGTAGTCCTCCCTTACCTGCAGGACCTGCCAGCGGCCACGTTTAAACAGGACAATGCGCGCCCGCACGTGGCACGCATCGTGCAACAATTCTTCACGGCCCACCAGATGTCACTGTTGCCGTGGCCCTCCTGTTCTCCCCAAATGTTGCCCATCGAACACGTCTGGTCGCTTTTTCATTCCGATATACCACCTGGTTTATGCCGGGGTATGCAGCATCCCATTAATATACCCTGACGCATCCACAAGGTGGTATATCGGAATGACAAAGCGGTCTTTCCACATCAGAGAGGCAGAGCAAAAATGGGATATAAAAAAATAGAAAACTGACTACCGCGTTAGCACGAGACGTGAATTTTAATGATGCCCAACCGATCTGGAAGGATATAAGAAGACTTGCGCCCTACAGCGGTCCTAGGTCAACAGCAGTCAGAGAATCAATCGAGATTATATCAGGCAGTGATGTATGTAACACAGACGTAACTACTGAAATTTCCCCTATCTGGCACAAGGTATTAAACATTAAGAGCTCGCTGGTCAATCGATAAGCACGAGGCGTAATACGAGTCTCATGCTATGCTATAATGATTTTAAATTTTACATTTGCATTTACTCTTTGTCTGTTTCTGTTAAGTGATTATATTCAGAAGCCTGAAGAAGCTGTCCGTTGGCAGTGAAAGCTTGCGAAACTTTTGTAATTTTACGCCTATTAACGGAATAAAAAAACACATTAGTGTGTTATATCGTAATACGTTATTTTATCACGTTTCACATAAACCTGACAATACCTCATAGCAAACTTCGTTAATTACGGTAACCCGATTCTAAATGTAATAAAAACCACTAGAAAAATGCGTTGTGATGCTATACATCTTTCCCGACAACAGTAAAATGTGATCCGTAGCAAAATTTGGCTTCGCCACCCCGGTGGCGCCGTGGTCTAAACGATGGCTTATGACCATTCGTCCGAGATGGGTCCGAGTTTGAATCCCGGTGAGGCATGGATGTTGTGTTTGTCTTACGGCACTGGCGCGTTTCCTTCCCTGGAACCAGTGGCCCCGAAATTAGGGATGGGCGATTTTTTTTTTTTGATTTGAGGTTTAACGACCACCGTGAGCAACTCAAATGGGCTATAAGCAGTCGCCCGTCCCTAATTTAGGGCCACTGGTTCCAGGGAAGGGAGAGAGCCAGTGCCGTAAGACAAACACAACATCCATGCCTGACGGGGATTCGAACCCGGACCCCTTACGGACGAATGATCAGAGGCCAACGCCTTAGACCACTGCGTCACCGGGGCGGCATGGGCGATTGCTTCAACCTATTGAGTTGCTCACGGTGGCAGTTAAACTTTTAATAATAATAAAAAAAAACATTTGGTTTCCTCACCTCCAAGGGGAAGTTAAAATTACTTACAACACGATGGGTTGTAAGCTGTAGATATTCTAGACCAAGAGTTGCCGATCATCCTCAGTAACACACTTGCGATTCAGCTTTTGTTTCAATCTTGAGGTCAGATGTTAGCTGGAGCATGCGCAGACGGACTTTCGTACCTACGTCGCATTTCATCGGTGTTAGTGTCGTTTCTCTCTTCCGTCTAAATCTGAGTAGCATGTAATAATAATAATAATATTTTTTTTAAACTAAACAGCCAAAATACTTACTATTATGGTCGTCATAGAGTAGTTTAGTAACTATTTATTTTTGTGACTCACGTAAGTATTTTCATTGGTTCTACGACAATAACATTCATTAATCCTAAGAACCGCACATTGACATTGAGTGATGCATTAATACCTAAATACCGCTGAATGTCAGGAATTAGTAAAACATATTGTTTGTTTTTTCGATTTAATTATACGCAGTAGGTACTGGACTGTGGCTCTCTGTGGTCGCGAGTGACGCGAATAAATGTATTGCGTTGTACGCGAACTTTCCAATCAGTCGTTTTATTTCACACCCAGAAAGATCTTGGCATGCGAAAAACGCATGGTGTAATTATCTTTAAAGAGTACCATTTTTTTTAAGAAAACAGGTTTGAAAAACAAAAACGAAACAGGAAGTTAGGCAGTTAGAGGGTGGGCGACATTCGGGAGTATGGAGTTTTATGTGTCTTGGTGGGTTTTTGTTTGTTTTTTTACCGCTTTCATAACGAGTAAGACGATCATGTGTGGTTTTGAGTTTTTTCTCATTAGTCAGTCGAATTTGAATTTTCGCAGTTTGAAATATGGAATAGTTATATAGTTCCAGAGATTTCCACAAATTTGCGTGTATGTGTGTTCCACCGTAACCTAAAATCAAAATTCCTTTTAATTTATTGATTTACATTTTCAGACACAAGTGCGGAATCAAGCAGTCTTTAGAGAAAGAAGTTTGATTAGAACATAATATGATATTAATAATTATACTGTAGATTTGAGAAAGTATTTTTGATATTTATTTTACACTGAAAACTTAGATGTCTTCTAGGAGGTCTCCAAAAAATAGTGAAAGCGAGTAGACAGATCTAATGTTACTTTATAACTGTAAATATTTCTTTTTCCATCTTCCGCAGTATTGTTTACACTGTAAAATAATAGTGCCGGTTTTTTTTCCTAAAAAATATTATATAAGTTATAAATTCAAGAAAGCCTTTCCTGCATCCCTATTTAGCAATGTTATTATTGTTTTGAAATAACCCTAACCAGTAGGTTTAGTTATGAAATAGCAAGAAATGTTTGGCAGTGGGTTCAGGCAATCGATTTGAAAACTTAAATTAAAACATCTAAAGTCATAACATTATGTACGAGCGGGTATGGCGTACTTTCAAAGATCCTGGAAAGTCTGTTCACGTAAGGAAGCAACTCATGTGGATACAAACCTTTTCGTTATATGATTTGCGAATTCAAAGAGCATTTCATATATAATGTTGAGATTACCTGAAGTAGCATTTTTTTGTTCAGACTGTTGTACCTGTGTTTTTACTTATGCGTACAATCCGATACATAGGGACTTCTAAAATTTCACCTAAATCAAAGCTTTGTATTTATTCTCTTGACTCGAGATTGCCCGATGAACGGTATCAAAATCAATGACTTTCGTTTTTTTCCAGTTATTGTGTTATTTGATATTTACGTACATATTAATTACGCATTGTTGCATGCAATTTTTGGAGAAATAAGCTATGATGAGTGAACACACAAGCTATGTTTAAAATTCATATTTTTAATAATCAGATTCGCAATGAAGAAGGGAAACTTTTGAGCATATTAAACGTGTTTTATTTATTTTAGAAAATCGGGAAAAAATTACTGACGCATTTTCATTTAAATTGTCGTGTAGCTTTATAACAAAATAAACTTTTCCTGAAGTAGCTTCATCACGATTAGATTCACTGAGTGATTAAAAGAAACATATAGCAAGCCGGAAGTTCACGAGACAAAGTGGACACTATGAAAATACAGGGATGTAAGGTCAGGTGATGCGTAACATCACAGCCTCTCCTTGACAAATGTCAACCCCGCCTTCTCGTGGTGCATCCTGTTCCCACTAAAGGGGCTCTGACGACCGCCCATAGCGGTATAACTATACCATCGGGATTAAGAGGAAATTCTATCCCACACTCACCAACCCGCTTGGCCAGCGTGGTGAGTTATGGCCAAACCCCTCCAAAATGACTCCACAACTTAAATCTTGGTCCTCAGTCTCCAGCAGCTGGAATGTACCTGGCCAAGGCAGCGGCCAGTGCGACATGAAGGCAGAGGGTGCTAAGAATCCCCGGAGGACCGGACTAGGCTGCCATCTGATGCTGACCTTGGCAACGTACAATGGACGCTCCCTATCTTCTGATTCAAGGCTTCTTGAATTGGAAGAGGAACTACAAAGGATCAAGTGGGACATCGTGGGGCTAAGTGAGGTAAGGAGAAAAGGAGAAGATCTCATCGAACTGAAAAGTGGACATCTCTTCTACTATCGTGGGACAGATACTGGCTGAACTAGTGGTGTTGGATTTATAATAAACAAGAAACTGAAGGATAAAGTGGTAGAAGTTGAAAGTTCCTCTGACAGAGCTGCACGACTCGTTATCCAACTATCGAGAAGATACCAGGCTCAGATTATTCAAACTTATGCACCCACCACAAGTCATCCTGAAGAAGAAATTGAAGAATTTTATGAGGAAATTTGTCATCTAAATAATAAAGGTAAGCAGCACTTGAAAATAATTATGGGAGATTTCAATGCAAAAATAGGGCAACGGCAACAGAATGAAAAAATTCGTCATAGAAGACTGCAGTGTGCTCAACAAGTTCAACACAGGTAGTGACCATAGATTGTTGAGATGTAAGATGCACCTCAACACTAAACTTGAACGTGGCAAGCTCATAAGACAAACAAAATCTATTGACATAACCAACCTTAAAAAACACCATAATACCTTCAAGTTGGAACTGAAGAACAGGTTCTCTGCTTTAGAAGGCCTAACATCGGAAGAAGTGGACATCTCTGAAGTTAACAGAAAAGTAACTAAAGCTCTTATGGAAACAGCAACAAAATTAGCTGGGTCTAAGAACAAGTTGCATGTAAATAAATTATCAGGAAAAACGAAAATGTTGATGCAAAAAAGAAGAGAGATGAGGACAACTAAAGAAGATGTGACTTCCAAAGTGGAATATATAGAGCTATGCAAGACAGTACGAAAAAGTATCACTGAAGACGTAAGGAAATTCAACTGTGAACTAGTGAGGAAAGCAATCGAAAACAACCAAAGCCTAAAGATAGCAAAGGGACATCTCAGTAAGGGAAGAAAACAGATTATGGCACTGAGAAAAGAAGATGGTTCTGTAACAAGAAATAGAGGCGAAATTTTGACAAGAGTGAAAGATTTCTACTCCAAATTATATGAAAGGGATGATACATGCACTCCAGACATCATGAAAGATACCAGTACCAGAGTTCCTCCAGTCCTTCCAGCAGAAGTTGCACATGCAATCAAGAACATGCAGCGGGGAAAACCTCCAGGAGAAGATGGAATTACTGTAGACATCATACAAGAAGCAAGTGGAGAAATCGAAACAGTACTCGCCCAAATTTTCACTCGATGCCTTAATGAAGGAAAGATTCCTGAGGATTAGAACACCGCTACAATGATCCTGCTACATAAGAAAAGGTGACATTGAGGATCTCGGAAACTACAGACCTATCAGACTCCTATCAGTAGTTTATAAAATCTTCACTAAAGTTCTTTCACACCGCTTGAAGGTAACACTGGACATGGCTCAACCGAGAGAACAAGCTGGATTCAGGAGTGGCTACAGCACAATAGATCATATCCATGTGCTGAGAGAACTAATTGAAAGAGCGAGGGAATATGAACTTCCATTGTGCATGGCTTTTATCGATTATGAAAAAGCCTTTGATTCGGTGAAACCATCAGCAGTTACAATGGCTCTGAAAACCTGCGGTATTGAAGATGCATACATTAATATTATTAATAACATCTATGAAAATGCAAGTGCAAAGATTAGGCTGTTTGAAAATACAACACACATAAAAATTGGAAAGGAGTGAGACAAGGTGGCACCATATCTCCGAAGCTCTTTAATGCCACATTGGAGGGTGTTTTTCAGTCACTGAGCTGGGAAAACAAGGGGATAAAGATAAATGGAGATTATCTAACCCACCTTCGTTTTGCTGATGACGTAGTCACTTTTGCAACTAGCCCATCAGAGCTGCAGAGTATGATCCAGGAACTTGCTGACAAGAGTAAAGAAGTGGGATTAAAAATGAACTTTCAGAAGACAAAAGTGATGTTCAATGCTTTTACAAGAAATGAAGATTTATCGATTGATGGAGAAAAAGCTGGAGATAACAGACACGTACGTTTATCTTGGACAGCAGATATCAAGTAGGGTCACATTGATGAAGAAATTAATCGGCGTACAAAACTTGCCTGGAGAGCTTTTTGGAAGAAACAGCATAATTTTCAAGAGCAATATGCCATTATGTCTTAAAAGAAAAGTGTTTGATCAATGCATCCTTCCAGTGCTTACGTATGGTGCAGAGACGTGGACCTTAACTAAAAGAGACATACAAAGGCTGCAGACAACTCAAAGCAGCATGGAGAGGTGCATACTTGGTGTAACCAGGAGATATAAGAAGAGGAACTCGTGGATCCGAAAAATGACAAGAGTGGAAGACATTATGATCAGAGTCAAATCCCTGAAATGGCAATGGGCTGGACATACTGCCAGAAGGACAGATCATCGATGGACAGCCGAAATTTTAGATTGGATTCCAAGGGACAGGAAAAGACCCAGAAGAAGACCACATGGGAGATGGGTGGATGAAATTCGAAAGTATGCAGGGGTGACATGGAGGAGACTGGCACAAGACAGACCGTTGTGGAGGAAACTTGGGGAGACCTTCGTCCAGCAGTGGATTGATAATGGTTGACAATGATGATGATGATGATGATGAAAATACAGCGATAACGCCTGCGCAACATTTTGGAGACTGCTGTTTTTCTGCATCAGAAAAGATACGTCGTGTGTCGGGAGGGCAAGTTAAGCCGTTACAACCGAGGCGCTCTCCCGACGGTTATTTGACTTAGGCGTTATGTTCCTTCCCTCACGTCTTACATTCTGCCCAGGGGCGTCGGAACTATTTTTTGACAACTGCGTTAAAAAATCAAGATATGCGTTTTTCGGTTACATCATAAAATTTAATTGCGCTTTTGTGTAATAGGACGTGATGACATCACTTGAACATGCTGCACATAAAACGCCTATATGGATAAACTTTAAATTAATATAAACCTGGAATTTCATGTGGATTTTCGATGTAAGACACTTTACTGATATCATAAAGGATGTTAAAATGTATTTATTTCAACACCTCCACATTGGTATGAATTCCACAAGAATCGTAGCGCTTACGTTATACACACATCAAACAACATAAGAATAAAAATACATCTGATTCATTTTCCCCTCCTATTTCCTTTCTTAAAGAAAGACTGATCTTATTACACTTCAATGAAACAAGAAACGCTCCAACTCTTTTTAAACAAAATTTAGGCTAACTGTTTTCTAATAATACTTGTACTTCTTGAAACGTTTTCATTCGCACACTGAACGAACGAAGAGAGTTTAACTCGCGTCTCAGGAATCATACTGGGCAGGCGAGGAAGGTTTAACCCGCATCTAGCATCTCAGGTTCTAGGAGATTAACATTCAAAGTAGAAAACAATTTTTTTTTTTCAGAAGGATTTTTGAATGGTGGGAAACGAAAACTCCGCAGTGGTCTGAGCGATGGCTTCTGATCATTCATCCGAGCTGGGACCGGGTTTGAATCTCGATGATGCATAGGTGTCGTGGTTGTCTTACTTCACTGATTCTCTCCCTTCCCTGGGACTAGTGGCCCTCAATTAGGGATGGGCGACTGCTTATATCCCATTGAGTTGCTCACGGTGGTCATTAAACCCCCAATAAAAAAGAGAAATGAAAACAAGTATTAATCCCATTTTTGACTGCTGACATAATTCAAAAGGAAGAGAAGTTAGGGAGGAAATGTGATTTTTTCGCTCCTGCACGCAAATGAGTGAGGGGGCGATTGCCCCTGCGGTTCCAACGCCGCTGACTCTGCCCCACTACTAGTGTGTACTTTGACGTTGTGTGACGAATATCGTCAGTGACACGCAGTATCAGCTTGGCTTTCTGATTTCTCCCTGTCTACGTCCCATACAGCCCAAAACGTTTCCGATGTATCAATAATGTTATAATGTCTCATTTTCGTTACACTTTCAGAGATATCATACAATTACTTTTCAGCAACATCTATTTTGGAACATAACTCTTTGTACATTACGGTTACGTTAAAAATAGCATTCACCGATTCAACTGTTTTATAGTTTCCATTGTACGTGATTGCTACCTTGATATTACATTCCGGAGATATTTAAGATTTTTGATTTGGCAACAGCGTGGATGCGCATGCGCATTTATGCCATTTCATCGAAGCACTCTCGTAGTCGTACTTATTTCCATGGGCTACTGGGATATTCTTTGGTGACACTGTCGTACTCGAGTTAGCTAGTTAGTTGATTTAACATTTTATCCTTTTTTTTTGTGATTCAATATCATCTGAAACTAAGTAATTGTTTTGATTATTATATTTTTTAAATTCTAAAAAGCATTTTATAAAATCTAAGTAGATGGCTGTGTTGTTGTATTAGTAAACTATACCAGCATGTCTTTTTTACTTGAAGCTGAGAAGTTTTATATTTGTAAGGACTCTGATTAAGGCACTGCGATTATTATCTTTTTTAGATATATATGTTAATCCCAGCGGTGCGGGGATACTTGCAGACGCCACCCGGATTACCGTCCGTTCCCATGTTACCCTCGAAGGGTTTTAACTGTATTCCCTAGGCAAGACCGGTTGGCTGGGAGACGTCAGCTTGCAAAGAGCTCAGCGCGAGACACCGTAGTGAGAAGACGAATGTAGAGGAATTGGGGTAAGACCACTGAGATACTAGGTGCACATGTTCTGAAGTGCTGCCGGCTAATCAACTACAATATGTGTGGTGATGTCACTTTCGCCGCCCCGGTGGCGCAGTGGTCTAAGGCGTTGGCCTCTGATCATTCGTCCGAACGGGGTCCGGGTTCGAATCCCGGTGAGGCATGGATGTTGTGTTTGTCTTACGGCACTGGCTCTCTCCCTTCCCTGGAGCCAGTGACCCTAAATTAGGGACGGGCGACTGCTTATAGCCCATTGAGTTGCTCACGGTGGTCGTTAAACGTCCAATCAAAAAAAAAAAATGTCACTTTCGGTAGAACGCTAATTCTATATTAAAGACATGTTTATTGTCACGACTGTTTCGTCCTTTCACGAGTTGTAAATTATGGTGATGGACGAGTTAAAAAGCACTATAGATACATGGTAAGAAAGGTGTCCGTACCGAATCAGGTAAGCGACCCATAGTTAGGCGGGTCTCTTACAATATTGGTAGGTTTTTAGAGAAATGACTAATATGATTTTCTTCCTTTTTTTTCGCTGAAATATAGTCTATTTTACATATATAATAGAAATTCGACACACTCATTTGGGACCGATTTTTAGTTCTTTTTTTATCAATATAAAACGCCGCCACTGTTTCCAATGGACAGCGGACTGCGTTGAACCTGTGAAAACATAAACAACTCGTAATACGGCTGTTGTTGCTTTTGAAACAGCTGTCGAGTGTAATATTTTTCATTGTGATTTTGCAAAGTTTATTAAAATTATAATGTTCAACGTAGTAAATGTGTAACAGTAATATGATGATGTCACAAATATCTTTCAAATATGTAACAATAATGTAACGAAGTTACAAATATCTTTCAAATACCTAACATGAAGTTGACATGTTGAAGTTACAAAGACCTTTCACTGTAACGTATCGGTTACGTTCCAAAGTTATGTAACTTTTGAGGACATTTTGACGTAACCGTAAGTTTTCTGAAACATTACTGTTACACTGCGCAACGTATCTAAAAAGTCTTAATGTTTCAGAGCTACGTATTTGTAACATATAAGAAATATTTTGTGCTATGTGGGTTTCTTTCCTACATGAAAAGGACATTAAGTAGACAGAGAGACGCAAAATGGGCTGAAATCTGCCCGAACGAAGAAATTCGCTGTATAAAAAGTAGGCCGAACGCGGCTGGGTTGAGTGAGCATGCGCATCAGCAGGCGTTGCTTTCCCATCAGCTTTGTTATTCCATAAAGTCATACATGGAAATGATTGGCATTAATCCTTTCAGACTGAATATATATTTTACTGATTACCTGCTTATAACAATAACACCAAAAGGAGAGGGAAGATGTTTGAGTCGCTTGTTTCTACCCAGTGGTATGATGACCATGTCAGAGTGACCAGCCCTTCCCGTCCTGCCTTGGGTCATGGAGCATAAAATTATGGGCAAGAAAGGGGCGCTCATCAGCAGTTGCAGGTTTATGGTAAATACCGCTGAGGTGAGACGAGGTAAGGAACTGTTCTGCTGTAGCTTTCGTAAAACCCGGCCACTATGTCAGCATTTCCGTTTGGAGAGTTCAAAAAAAATTCAGGGACCGTTTGGTCAGGTACAACGACCGCATAAAGAGTTCAAAACATTTCATTCAGTACACGAATAAATAAGGCAATTATGCTTATAATGATATACAATAGTAATTTTCATACACCACCGAAAATAAAAGTTCAGATATTTTACAACAACGTCCATCATCCAAGAGGGTTTACTTGACTTGAAGGGGTGTGAGTAACCACCAGATTCCTCCTACCTACGGCCCTGGTTCTATGGCAAAGTTGCAGAGTGTCAGCGAATAAAGTAATATTAATTATATTAAAATCTTGGGGAGCACCGCGATAATAAGTGAGCTTCAGTTTCTTCTTAATAGAATGTGAATTCTGAATTTTCATAACTGCTGCGTTGCGCGTTTTGATCTTCAGGTTGTTTTGCAACTTTCGTTTTAAATTGTAAAGTTTTTCTTATGTATTCGGCTTTGCTCTTTAGTATATATATATATATATATACACTGACGGAAAAAAATCCCAACACCGAGAAGGGGTTGTGTTAGACAAACGACAGTTGGTAGGCGGTGAAAGAGTACATCTGTAAGATGACGTCTATGCAAATTTCGCGCTCGGAGCATACGTGTGGCGCTAGTAGCGCCCCTCGGAACATGCAAAGCAGGTTTGGTGTAAATACGTGCTGTAGCGTTTGTGAGCGTTAGTTATCGTTGAGATTCAACGTAGTGTGCTGATGTTAGTCAAGAATGCCTTTAAGAAGACGAAGAAGCCATTATCAACAGCTCACGGAGTTTGAACTAGGTCGTGTAATAGGGCTACGAGAAGGTGGATTTTCGTTCCACAATATTGCAGAACGACTTGGCAGGAATGTAGCCACTGTGCATGATTGTTGGCAGCGGTGGTCAAGGGAAGGTACTGCCTCAAGAAGACCGAGTTCCGGCCAGCCACGTGGCACTACTGAGAGGGAAGACCGCCGTGTACGGCGTATGGCCGTGGCGCATCGTACCGCGTCTGCGGCAGCAATTCGAGCTGCAGTTGCCACCACAGTGACACAACGAACTGTTACAAATCGGTTACTTGAAGGACAGCTCCCAGCCAGACGCCCTGTAGCGTGCATTCCACTTACTCCAAACCACTGCCGTTTGCGACGTCAGTGGTGTCAAGCTAGAGCTCATTGGATGACGGAGTGGAGATCTATTGTGTTTTCGGATGAAAGACGCGCTTCTGCCTGAGTGCCAGTGATGGCCGTGTGTTGGTTAGAAGGTGGCCAGGTGAGCGGCTGCAACCAACCTGTCTGCGGCCGAGACACACTGGACCTACACCTGGAGTTATGGTCCGGGAAGCAATTTCCTATGACAGCAGGAGCACTCTCGTGGTTATCCCACGCACCCTGACGGCACAGTTGTACGTCGGTCTGGTGATTCAACCTGTTGTGCTGCCATTCATGAACAGCATTCCAGGGGGTGTTTTCCAACAGGATAACGCTCGCCCGTATACCGCTGTTGTAACCCAACATGATCTACAGAGTGTCGACATGTTGCCGTTGCCTGCTAGATCACCAGATCTTTCACCAATCGAGCACGTATGGGACATCATTGGACGACGACTCCAGCGTTGCCCCCAACCAGCATTAACCGTCCCTGTATTGACCGACCAAGTGCAACAGGCATGGAACTCCATCCCACAAACTGACATCCAGCACCTGTACGACACAATGCATGAACGTTTGCGTGCTTGCATTCAACATTCTGGCGGTTACACTGGTTATTAGTGTACCAGCATTTCACATTTAAAATGGCTCTTCTAGCGCTTACATTAAGCTGTGATCTTGAAACCTTAATCGATTAAATATGTTACCTATACAAATGTATTGCCGCCATTTCATTCCTCTACAACTATTTTTTCGTGGTGTTGGGATTTTTTTCCGTCAGTGTATATATACACACACACGGTAGAGTCACATTATTGTGACCACCAGACAATATCCAGAGGAACAGCCGTGTGCAGCGCGGACTGCAGCTAGACGTACTGGGAGTGGCACAATAGGGTGCTGGAAGTTGTTCACAGGTATGTGGAGCCATGCTGACTGCCCTGCATCTGACAGCTGCTGGAGAGTGCATGGTGGAGGATCCATAGAGCGAACAACACGATCGAGGTGGTTCCACAGACGCTCAATTGGGTTTAAGGCTGGGGAATTATATGGCCAGGGAAGTACTTTGAAGCCTTCATCGTGCTCTTCGAACCACTCTCGAACATTTCCAGCTGTCTGACAAATCGCATTTTCGTGATGGAAGATCCCATCCGACCCAGGGAAGTCAATCAGCATGTTTGTGTGTACGTGGTCTGCAAGGATGGATTCGTAACGAATTCGGTTATAGTGCCTTCCGCTGGTATGACTAGACCCAAAGAATTCCACAAAAACATTCCCCAGACCATAACGCTGCCCTCACTAGCTTGTGTTCTGCCAGCAATGGTTGAAGAGTGTTTGTTCTCCGATGTTTCTCGCCTTATATGCCATCGTCAATCCGTTCGATGAAGCAGAAAACATGATTCATCGGAGAAGGCAGTCCGTTGCCAATCAGCGGAGATCCAATTGTGATACTGCCGTGCAAATGTAAGCCTTTTCTGCCGATGTACCTTTGTTAGCATATGAGCAGTGACCCTCCGTCTGCATCGGAGACCTATACGCAGGAGTATTCGCTGAACTGTCGTTTTAGGCACACTTCCGTTAGCCCCCTGGCTCATTCGGCCAGTGAGCTGCTCCACTGTAGTGTGTCGATCCACCCTCACGCACCTTCGAAGCCTACGTTAACCTCTCACATCGATGGCACGTGGTGCTTCGCAGTTTCCACGTCGCTTATTTGCAATGGTGTTATTTCTCCAATCCCGATACACTTTAATCACAGTAGCACGCGAACAGTTCACAAACTGCGCTGATTCAGAAATACTGCCACCCTTGGCCCGAAAGCCGATAATCATCCCTTTTTGCAAACCTGATAATTCGCTCCTCTTATCCATGACAGCAACGAGTGATATGTTTTCAGAATGCCTACAACAAACCTTATATTCCCTCCAAGCCAGCTCACGACACGTGCCTTCTTTCATTGTCTACGCGCTGTTGACATCAAAAGTAGGAGGTGGTCACAATAATGTAACTCGACTGTAAATATACAACCATCATCGAGATATACCATATATACTGGCGTGCAAAAATTAAGAACGAGACGGTTTTTCGAATGTAATGTCGTGCAGAAGTGCTCCACATCGAATCAAATCATACCATAAGATCCCCAAGATGTAAGAATGTGGGACAAGTGAGCAAAACCTTCCGAACAAGGAATCCAAAGGATACAAATGCACTTTATTGAAATGGTAACTTCGAGCACAACTGGACAGAAGACAGAAACGTTCATGTGACAGGCGGTTGCCAAGAAAAATCCAGTCTTTAGTAGGGGATGTGATCACCCCTGACTGCGTTGCAGAATTTACAACTTCTGTCCATGCTGAGGACGAAGTTGTCAAGGAGCTGTTGAGGAACTGTGGCCCATTGCTCTTGTAGCGCCAATCGCAGCTGCGAAATCGTTGCTGGCGGCTGGTGACGTGCTGACAAGCGTCTCCCGAGAAGGTGCCACACGTGTTCGATTGGATTTAGGTTCGGGGACTTTGCCGGCCAATCCATGTGTTGAATATCTTCACTATCCAACAGCTCTGCGACAGCCACTGTACGATGAGGTGCAGCGTTGTCGTCCATGAAGAGGAACTCAGGACCCACAGCACCTCTAAACAGACGCACGTAAGGCAGGAGAACCTCGGTACAATAGGAGACACCAGTGACTGAACCTCCTTGCAGGATGTGGTGGTCAGTACGGCTACCAAGCATGATACCGCTCCAAACGAGAACTCCGCCACCTCCAAACCGGCCCCTTTCGATTATGTTAGAGGTGTGATTGTGTGTTCCCTGCTCTCTCCACATGTGTATACGTCCAGAATCGCTTGTCAGACTAAATCGCCTCTCATCCGTAAAGAGAACTCGACCCCATTGCTGATGTGTCCAGTTGTTGTGTTCTGGCACCTCAGAAACCGCCGTCTCCGATGAGCAGGCGTTAATGTCATACACCGTACTGGTCGTTGTGCAAATAGACCACCTTTGTGCAGCCTCTTGGCAACTGTAAAACGCGATAACGGACGTCCAGTTGACTGTTGCATGTGCCTTGCGAGTTGTCCTGCTGTCTTCCGTCTGTCTCTTCTCGCCCGTAGGACAATATACCGGTCGTCCGCCGCCGTGGTTGCTCGTGGACGACCACTGTTAAACTCTCGGACAGCTGTTCCTGTCGTTTGAAATGCTCTCCAAGCTCGTGAAACGATGCTGTGAGCGATCTCGAACTTCTCGGCCACACTAGTCACACTTCGACCTTCTTACAACTTCCCAATGACGCGACCTTGGGTAAAGTCATCCAGATGTCGTCTACTGGATTGCCTGTTGGACATATCACACGGTGGTAGCAATTCGACGTCGTTCAAACCGATGTACACCGTGCAATAGCTTTCACCGAATTGCTGAGCGTACACCGCCCGTGTGCTTTATACCCTTCCGACCCCCCCCCGTCATGCTGCATATATGCGCATGCCCTACCGTACCAGACCCTAGTCTATTTCCTGAATGCTCTTTCGGTCCGTTCTGCCTTGCTTGTTTCGCTGTAATGCTAATTTCTCCTCTTCGTCCTTAATTTTTGCACACCAGTGTATATATATATATATATGTACTTATATATGCACAACCATTTTCAGTCCAATGTTGGATGTAGCTGTACCCAAGTTTCTTCCTCAACAGTCGGTCTTGAGCCAGTCTCGTCCATGTCACTCCCGCATGCTTTCGAATTTTATCCACCCATCTCCCCCATGGTTTTCTTATGAGTACTTGTTATCCAGTCGAATATTTCAGTTTTCATCGGTGATCTGTCCTTCTGGTACTATGTCAAGCCCGTTGCCATTTCATGGATTTTACTTTGATCATGTTGCCTTTCAGTCTTGTCATTTTCCTCATCTTTGAGTTTCTCTTCTCTTCTTTCCTGGTTATACCAATCACCCATCTTTCCTTGCCTCTTTCAGTTATCTACAGTGTTCGCATGTCTTTTTTAGGTAAGGTCCATGCCTCTTCTCAGTACGTAAGAACTGCAAGGATGCAATGTTCAAACACTTTTGTTTTAAGACACAATGATATATTCACTTGAAAATTGTACTGTTTCTTCCAAATGCTCTCTAGCCAAGTTTTATACACAGATTAATATTTTCATCACTGTGGCTCTTGCTTGATATCAGGTGCCCAAGGAAAATGTAGGTATCTGTTATCTCTAGACTTTCCTCACCAATCGCTAAATCTTTATTTCTTATAAATACCTTGTACATCAATATTGTTTTCTGAAAGTTCATTTTTAATCCGACACTTTTACTCTTGGCAGGTAGTTCTTGGATTATACTCTGCAGTTCTGAAGGGACAGTTTCAAAAATGATTACGTCATCAGCAAAACGAAAGTGAGTTAAACAATCTACATTAAACTTTAATCCTTTGTCTTCCCAGATCAATGATTGAAAGACATTTTGCAATGTGGCATTAAGGAGTTTCGGAGATATGATGTCTCCCTGTCTCACTCCATTTCGAATCCTTATTAGTGCTGTATCCTCAAATAGTCAAATATCTGCACTTGAGGTTTTATAGATGTAATTAATATTGTAAATGCACTCATCTTCAATACCACAGGACTTCAAAGATATTATAACTGTTGTTGGTTTCACGAAATCGAAGTCTTTTTCATAACCAATAAGAGCCATACACACAGTTTGTATTCTCTCATTCTCCCAGTTATTTCTGTCAGTACATGGATATGATCTATAATGCTGTAGTCACTCCTAAATCCAGCTGGTTCCCTCGGTTGAGCCAAGTCTAATGTCCCGTTCAAGCAATGTGAACGGACCTTAGTGAATATTTTGCACTACTGTTTGTGAACATTTCATCACCATGAAGGACTGCTGTATTACCTGGAAACTTAGACGATATATACAACAGTTAGGAAATGCAAATGATTAAAGCGTCAGTGAAAATATGTATGCGGTTTCGGAGCAGCGCTTTCGGAACTGTTCGGTCTCGTGTGTAAAGAGCTGGCTCAAACGAGAGTCAGTGAAGAGTCGACATTGAGTCGAAAGGGTGTTTCTTGGGTATCACTATGTCGCATTAGAAACAAAGGTCGCATGATGAACACCTGATGGACTCTGAACGAAGAAGGATTGTTGGGATGAGAGAAGCTGGATTTTCGTATCGCGAAATTTCCGCTCGTAAGGGACGAAACGTTAATATAGTAGTGATGTGAACGTGGCGTCATTGGACTGCTCAGGTCCGGACGCACACAATTTCGGGAAATGGACCGCAAAATTGCACACTGCACTAGATGACATACACCTCTACCGCGTGGCAGGGACCGATCGCACAGCAACATCGACTCTTTTAGCGCAGCAGTGGTGCACTATCACAGGTCAGGCTTTGTCCTCCAGCACATTTCGACGTCGTCTGCTTAACACAGGACTGGTTGCAAGATGCCCATTGCTGCGCATTCCTCTGAACCTCAACCACAGACACCTTAGATTGCAATAGGATCTCGAACACAGACCCTGGGCAGCTGATTGGCAACATGTCGTGTTTTCTGATAAGTGCACCATGATGGTCGCATACGTGTTCGAAGATATCGTGGGGAACTGCACCTTGCAGCGTGAAGTTTGCAGTGCCATACCGGCCCAAAGCCAAGCATCATAGTTTCGGGCGCCATTATGTTCAATTCGCGATCTCGTCTGATACGAAATGAGGAAACGATCGGCAGCCAGCGATACGTCAGGGATATTTTAGAGGCAGAGGTGGTACCCTTCCTTCACAGCCGTACTGGCGCTATATTCCAGCAGGACAATGCTCGGCCACGTCTGGCTCGGAATGTCCAAGACCTTTCCCGTGAACAGCAGATACAGCTTCTTGCCTGGTCTGCACGTTCGCCGGATATGTCCCGAATCGAACTTGTCTGGAACTTGGTATCTTAACGACTGGCTCGTCAAGCGCCTCCGCCAGTCATCACAAATTAACTCTGGCCTTGCATAGAAGCAGCGTAAAAGGCCCAAGACGATATCGAAAGCTTCTTACATTCAATATCACGCTATGTAGAAATTGTTATTGTTGCTCGAAGTGGCTTCACACGATTCTGTGTTTTGAAGCGAAAAAATCTTGTATAGCTCTACAAATGTAATACGTTGTCTCCTGTAACAAGGGGATTCCGTGACAAACATATCATTTGAATCGCGCGATTCTTTCTTGGTGTTGCAATTTTCACAAACAGTAGTGCAACAGCATATCAGAAAACTAAAATTCCATCCTCCTGGAGCGCAGATCGAATCCGCATCTTCCCAATTTCTATTCGATCATTGCATTCGTAGCATCGCCCGGGACAACGAATTTTCAACTGAAGCAACGCAGTGATAGGGCCGCCCAGGAGGCGCAGTGATCTAAGCGTTGTCTTCTGACCTTTCGTCTGAGATAGGTCCGGGTTCAAAAACCGATGAATAATGGAAGTTGTGCTTGTATTACAGCATTGGCTCTCTCCATTCCCTGGAACATGTGACACTGAATTAGGGACGGGGAGTGGTGTAGCCCGTTGAACTCCTGAAGATGGCACCCCTCTGAAAGAGTCGTCTCTATCTTCCGTTGCTCTCGAACATTAACCAGTCGTTTTCGTCAATAGGGAGACCGCGGACTGCCTCTTTTGTTGTCTATTTGTTTGTTTGGAGGTTTAACGATTTCCGTGAGCAACTCGATGGGCTATAAGTAGTCGCTCGTCCAAAATTTAGGGCCACTGGTCACAGCGAAAGGTGCAAGCTAGTAGCGTTAGACAAACACAACATCCATGCCTCACAGGGATTTGAACGCAGACCCATCTCGGACGTATGGTCACAACCAGCAATTAGACCACTACACTAACTGGGCGACTTTGTTGTTTGTGCACCACTCATTATAAACCTCCATCACAGTTATTCTTGTATATCGTAGAAGGTTTACCGTTTCTTATATGGTTGAACATGCCTCCCGAGCTACCACTACCATGGCTGTCTCAAAGTAGTTAAAATCACAAATTTTTCCCATATCACCGCTATCTACGCTTCGTACAAATCTCAGTTCTTTTCATTGAACTGTATGACGCAACGAGGGAGCGTGGATTATCTTCGACTGGCGAAAATCCGAAGTTTTTCACATTCCTAAGCTATAATTTCTTGGTTTCAGTTTGTTGGATCTTTATTGTAAGGAATAGCACGCTAGCACGACAATCATACAGGGGATGCGGGTGTGATGAATACATTATTTTAAGTGTATAAAAACGTTCTGTAATATGTCAGCCATAATTTTATGCTGAATTCAATACAACAAACATGTTTCAGATCTATTAGGAAATGAAATAGTTAAGAAAAAGAAGAAGGAAACCAAGAAGTCGCATCGTGGCAGAGTGGTAGGAGGCGCTGGCTACCAATCATTCGCGAGATCATTCCGGACCCGTATCCCGAATAACAAACATGTATTGTGGCACCGGCTGTCTTTCTTCTCTGAAACCAGTGGCCTCAAATTAGGGATGGCGACTGCTTCTATATCTCAGTGAACTGCTCACGATGGTCGTCCCCCTCCCCTGATAGAAAAATTCAGAAGCATGAGGACTGAATGAAAAACGGGTACTATTTCAAAACTCTTCATAAGTTTATTTACTACTGGAAAACGATTAATAATAACAAATATTATTCTCTTATTGATTTTGAAGAAAATTAGGGTATAAACTTTTTTTTTCTTTCTTTTTTCAAGTATGCCCCGAGATTTACAAAATTCTACGCCTATGCCACTGCCTTATATTTTATGGATTTTCTGAGCTTTTGTTTTATTGACTAAAAATACGCAATATGGTACAGGATTTAAAGCAGTTATATATTTTTACTAAAAATACGTAAGAAAATCGAGATTACAATATGAAGTGACAATTCCCAGTGTAAACACAACAAGAGGGTGATCGACAGAAGAACTCTTGCTCTCGTGCTGACGTCATGCGCGATTAATAAACAGAAAACGCATTGGTGGCCGCGTAGCGTAGGGCAGCCTAACCGAACGTTTACTACAATAGATGCCTCTTGCCGGATAACTTACGGCTAAGAGTTCATGAGAAATTTATTATACATCAATCATGTTTCAAGGTACCTACTTTAAATTTGTTTGTCAACTGAATTTTTCAAATACATTACTGCAGAAAAGTAAAAGTTTAATATCGGTAAATTGTAAAGCCCAAAAATTCGTATAAGCTTCGAAAAAAATGTTTTTTTAACGTACTGTAATAACAAATAGTAAAGGAGTGATGTTTTAGTTTTTGTTGCCTGATTCCAAGTGATATTTCATTTAAACATAAATATACGTCGTTAACATTACTTTTAATTAGTCGTAAAACCTTCTTTGCATAAAGAAACCAAATCGAAACTTGTGGGGATTCGTGACTAATAATTTTGTTCGAACCCTCGCTTTCGGGCACTACACCAGATATTGGACTCAATAGTCTTTCGCATTGATCTATATATTTTTAAACTTTCTCTAGGAGGAACATCATTTTGATTATGTGACGTGCCTGCCCCGTAGGACGCACATTGGGAGAATGGCAGATAGCAATGAGATCACATGTCCGCGTAGCTCAGTTGGAAGAGCGACTTACTCCGGAGTGAGGGGACCCGGTTTCGATGCCCGGCGTGGACAAAACTGTGTTTTCACATTGGCGCCCGAACTTCCAGGATGACCCGAGTGTTAAGTTTCTCGCAATGATGTGATGTTCTTTCCACACGGCGAGACAGGAAAGATGAGAATCCCTTCCTCAGTGCTTCGAAAAAAAAATCAGTGTGATGTTACGTTCCACACACCACATTGTCTGGGATTTCTGAAATGCACGTTCTTCAGCGGATGACTGCCTACAGCAACACATAGTCCCGGCTGATCCGTGGGACATGCCGCCGGCCCTCTTTCTGAAGGGGGGTGACGTGCCTTCCCCGCAGGACGCACACGAAATAAAGGCAGATAGCAATGAGAGCACATGTCAGCGTAGCTCAGTTGGGACAGCGCTGTACTCCGAAATGAGGGGACCCGATTTCCATGCCCGGCGTGGACAAAACTGTGTTTTCTTCGGAACTACGTTTAGACAATTGGGCACAGTTTGCTCAAAAAAAAAAACAAAGAAGAAAAAAACAGTATTAAAAGAAATAGTTTGATCAATTTTACCGTTATATTTGATTACCTAAATAATGCCATAATTTGTTCTTGTGAATTTTCTATCACTTTTTTCTAGCGTATCTAGCGCGTGAGTCGTTACGTAACTTTTACAAACTTTTAATGGGCAGGGATTATAATTTAGAACTTTCCAAGGTTTTATGAGACTTTTTCATGCAAATCTCATCTGAAATGAAATTTCTTTCATTTTGTTTTCTGGGTGCATAATTTTTCTTTTAACAAATTATGCGCCCTCGGAGTTGCTTGCAGCACGTCACTCTGGACTGGAAGTTTACAACCCATGTGTTTTCTCATTCCAAATTCTATGGGAAAGGTTTACTCTGAACACCGTGTTCCCTACTTGCAGTAGATTATTTTTCTTTTCCCAACTCAGCAACTTCTAGTTTGCTATCATTATAAAACGTGAAGAGCTGAAGTGGCCACAAGCCACTAATTGTCACTATCGCATTGTCAAATAAAGGTTTTCTTAGCTTCTTGCTCTCCTTCGTCGCATTACGAAGTTAGCAATAACCATAGGGCACGTGTTTTGGAGGGATGGAATGTTTTTCGATTGACAACCTTAAATTCTTACTGCTGGCCCGGTGGCGCAGTTGTCTAAGCGGTGGCTTCTCACCATTCGTCCACGATAGGTCCGAATTCGAGTCCCAGTGGATCATGGATGTTCTGTTTGTCTTACGGCACTGGCTCTCTCCTTTCCCTGGAGTCAGTGACCCTAAATCAGGGACGTGTGACTACTTATATCCCACTGAGTTGCGCACTGTGGTTTTTAAACCGCCTCTAAAAAATCTTAGAAGTAACGTCATGACATAAGCTTCTGTACCTTAGAGAAAAATACCCGTGAAAGAGAAGGTGTCGGACTAGTTCAATATGGGGT
The DNA here is from genome assembly GCA_039090855.1 of Macrothele yani. Classification (NCBI taxonomy): domain Eukaryota; kingdom Metazoa; phylum Arthropoda; class Arachnida; order Araneae; family Macrothelidae; genus Macrothele; species Macrothele yani. The sequence continues at coordinate 47,898,769 of CM077023.1, forward strand.
CTGCAAGTTAAATACTTTGATATCACTCTGTTAGCTTATGACGGCGTCAAGAGGAATATGAGGATTATGAAACCACATCCCAAGTGTACGGGAACACAGATAATCTGTACTGCATGTGACACGTACTTCTTCCGACACCTCCTCGTCCCCAGTAATTTCGTCCAATTTCACATCTTACAGCAAAAGAACACCTTCAAACTGAGTAAAAAAAATGGCGTCAAAAATACGCGCACTACAACACACCGAAGCTATCGCGAGATAGTGAGAGCGGACGTACTGCCATCCCGAGGCCAATCGCCAATCACTATATCGTTCAGAGCGTGCTAGGGTTAGAAGGCTTGCCGGAATAAATAAGATATTCTAACATGGGTAAATCATAAATAGAACCACTGGCGCCAGAATTATTTTACGACAACGGGTGAAGATATCAAGATATGTATTTTCTTGTCAGATCACGAAACTTAGTGTACCATTTTAAAACAGGACGTGATGTCGTCATCAAAATATCCCACAGATAAAACGGCTATGCTGATAAAATCTAAATTAATTTAACACTTGAACTTTATACGTATATTATAATTTTCGAAAAAAGGATTTTCCTCATACTATAAAAGTGTTAAACTGTATGAATTCCGCAAGAACCGTAACTCTTACGCTATACACATCAAACAACATAGTACACTGCCGGACAATTGCTAAGGACGGATGACAATAGCAACGATAGCAACCATAAAATGGAAGGCAGGAAAATGTGGAAATTAGCATAAGTGCGGGATACAGTAAGACGTGTTGTGCGTATGCAAATTTTGGATTGCCGAACTTGTTCGTGACGTCATAGCGCTGATAACAGATATAAAGGATTTGACGCGTATTGACCGTTGTTGTTCAAACGCAAAGTTGAAAGGGAAAGAATCAATTGACGAACTTGCAATTTTCAGTATGTCTTCCCGACATAACCTAGATGATTTTACGCGTGGCCGTATTATTGGCAAGATTGAAGAAGGGCGAAAAATAACAGATGTTGCCAGAGAGTTCGACGTCAGCCACAGTGTTGTTTCAAGGCTTTGGAAATCATTTCAAACAAATGGAGAATGTAGCAAACGTCACGGGGGAGGTCGTGTTCGCAGTACGACACCTGCAGAAGATCGGTACATAGTGCTATCAACAAAAAGACACCGGCGCAGCACAGCTAGTGGGGTAGCAAATCAGTTTATGGCTGCTACTGGCAAGCGGATCTCCCGAAAAACTGTCGCCAGACGTTTGCATGAAGGAGGACTATACGCCCGCCGTCCTGTCGTGTGCATCCCATTGTCCAGACGTCACCGTACCGCCCGTTTGCAATGGTGCCATCAACATGGCAATTGGACTGATAACGACTGGTCTGCTGTCCTCTTCTCAGATGAGAGTAGATACAGTCTATCGTCTGATTGTCGACGACAACTGATCTGGCGTGATAGTGGTACCGCATATTGTCCAGCAAACATACAGGAAAGGGACCGATATCCGACATGTAGTGTCATGGTATGGGCTGGCATCATGATCAATGGTCGTACGTCCCTCTATGTGCTTCCAACTGGGACTATGACTGGCCAACGATGCATTAATGATGTTCTGCTACCTCATGTTCGCATGTTCCGTGGTGCTGTCGGTGATAGATTCATTTTCATGGACGACAACGCAACATGTCATTGAACAGTCGCTGTCCAGGAGTGTCTTGAGAGCGAGGATATTCAACGCCTCCTATGGCCAGCACGTTCTCCAGATCTGAATCCCATTGAAAATGTGTGGGATGCTTTGGGGAGGAGCCTTGCTGGTCGCCAATGCCCTCCAATAAACAAGGACAGCCTCATCCGTGCACTGACAGAGGAATGAGATAAATTACCCCAACAGCTGCTTGATAATGTTGTGCAAAGCATGACACGACGTGTGGAATCTTGCATCGCCCTCCATGGTGGCCATATCCCGTATTGACATCTTACGCCGGAACGCCTGCGGACGGTAATTGCATTTTTTTCACGTTTACGTATTCTGCACAAAATGGCCTGTTTGTCCCTTGAACACGTTCCAAAGCCTTCTGGATTTCAGAGCACAATAAATTGTCTTTCTTGTAATGTCCTGGCATTCCGACATTATTTTATTTCACTTGGCATCCAACCACACTTACTTTTTTATGCGCTATATAGCTGTTTATGATCCGTCCTTAGCAATTGTCCAGCAGTGTATATCAAGCCATTCGCCCAAGCTTCCATTTTCCTTCGTTCTTTCTTAAAAAAAAAGACTGATTTCGTTATTCTTATAAAAATATATTATTCTTAAGAATATATTACCCTGGCAACGATAATTCTACTATTCTTTGCTTTGGAATTCGTAGTTCCTACTAGAAATAGCTACAAACTAAGCGTCATGAATTTCGGAAGGATTAGAAGAAATGGGAGCTCAATTAATTTTACTTGTCAGGAACAAGATGATGTAAGTAATCAGTACAAGTATTTGAATAATGATTTCAAGGAATCATAGTTTTTCCTTTATAATTCAAAAGAACATGTTCAATGTTCTACCCAAACGTAACTTTATTTGCATTTGTGTTTTTTGAAATGTATTAATAATGCCCTGATTATTTCTTTTGGATTTCGAGTTGTAGAGTGCATCTTAATTAAAAATCATGCAACATATTGTGCAGCATGTTAATCGAATTTACACAAAAGTATATCAGATCTTGAATTTGTTTCACTACAGCTCAATAATGCGGGTGGAAGATTGCTCTTCACTTAAAATATAAAAGCATATGCCACATATTTAGATATGAAATTACGATTTGGGATAAGAAATCTCGTAGTCTGTTTGTTCCTATGAATTCCTCTGAGTAAGACCTCTACAACTAGAATAAACATAGCTGGAGAAATGGGAGAGCCGGGGTGGAATCTTCTCTGACGTTGTTTGTTAAATTATCTGACACAAGCACTTGAGCCAAACAATTATTGTGTAAAAGTTCCACTTCTTTTACAAACCAGGTACCTCATCCATATCTTTTGATTACACGATATAAGCGTTGATTATTCACACATTAGAACTCTTTGGCTTGATCCAACAAAGATATTTCGAATGTTGCTTTCCTCTCATTTATCAATTCCATTGTATCTCGAAACAAAACTAGGTTATTATACATATTTCGGTAAATGTGTACTTTAGCGTCCTAAATTATTTCTTCGGAAAAATTTAACTGTGTGGGAAAAGTGCGACGTACAATTTTTTAAGCATGAAAAATAATGGGAAAAGTTGCAAAAATATAGTATTTTTAGATAGAAGGAAAGAATTGTCCCGAAGTATTTACCTGCGAGTACGATGGTTAGCAGCAGTTGGTGCGGGAGGGTGAATGGATGCTAACGGCCACGACGTGAAGGTTCCGTGCGTCGGAAGGGTGTAAGAGTTACTAGTGAATGCGCGGAAGAATACAACAAGAGTGGGGTGTATTTTTCGGAGGAGTGTGATGCGCCTTGTAATTGTGTGGAAGTAGAATTATTTCAGAGATGTTTTGTTAATTTTTGAAAAAGAAATGTGAGGAATGTCGTTATTATTAGTTTCACAATGTCTCCGAATGGAAAGAAATGAAGGAATGTAAATGTTTTCAAGTACGACAGAAGTGTTGAGTAAGAAGTTTTGGTTGCGGTTGAATCGCAAGTTTTGATTATGGTTTCGAATATGTACAGGGGTAGTAAATTTCTTCAACCAATTCATTTGTACTTGTGCTGTTATTCCGTAGATCGTAGCTCACATTTTTACATACTGAAACGGATATTTTTGAAAATGTAGGAGTTTCTTCAATTCAAAAATCGTAGTATGGCAGGGATCCCAAGAGCTTGTTGTCGTATTGTGCCGGATAATGAAATTTGAAGCCCTGACGAAGTCCGAAATGAAGTATGGAGACTCACGACTTTGGAGAGAGCCACCGACGCTGTTGAAAAAAGCTACTAACAGCACTTACCATGCTGCGTAAAGCGGACCTCTTTCCTTCAGCGTATTCCTACAAGATGCTTCGAAGACTACGTACTGCTCAACCGATTCCTGTTGTATTCTTCCGCCCGTAACTTGCCCTTCTCAACGAAACTTCCATTCACCGGACTACACCTTGACGCAGTCGCCGCTCTGACGTCCTATGACTACCGCACGTACTCTTCGAAACCATCGTACTCGCAGGACAATACTTCTGTAAAATTATTTCCTGCTCACTACAAATACTATATTTTTGCACCTTTCCCCATTATTTTGCATGCTTAAAAAATTGTACGTCGTACTTTTCCCATACAGTTAAATTTTTCCGACGAAACAATGTAGGACGCAAAAGTACACATTTACCCATGTTTCTGTCCTTGACAGCAGAAGTTTGCTTTGGAAGAATCAATTCTTTCAATACATTTTTATCCTGTGGGTTACAATACCAGCTAATATCTTATAATTTGTTTTCATCAATGAAATAAAACGCATCATACCGAATAATTTTCTAATTTCTTTATCAATTTTATGAAACAGAGTGAAAAGCAATCTGGAAATTTCGTGTCTTATGAGGGTTCATTGTACATCTGGCCTCAGTAATGGTTAACTTCTTTTCATTTGTTTATTGAATTCCGATGGATTCCATCAAGACCAGGAATCTATTGTTTTTTTTAATTATAAATGAAACCTCTTGTGATGTTATGGGTAAGTCTATCTCTTTTTTTTGTTCTTCCTGAATTATTGGAAAATCAGTATAATTATCCATAACTGAAATGAAACTTGGACTTCTTTAAACGAATGAGTGACAGTGTTACCGTGCTGTACAATTTTTTCATTTTCAAAAACGTGAAAAAACTTTTACTCTCCGTATAAGCAAATGAACACGATGTATTTGACGCAGGAGTACATAATTCCTACTCTGCTCTTGAAATTTAATACGAAACACTTCGCGTTAGAAGACTGTTTAAACTCTTTTTTATTAAGATTTTTGTTTTCAAATTAATTACTGAAACTAATTATACTGCCAACTTTTAGTTCTTTTCAAATGTGATCTTTGAATTGTTGTTAGGTGTATTATTTTTATTTATTAATCTGATATTGGAATAAGCTTACAGAATGACTAAATTTCAGCTGGGGACGCAAAATATCATGTAAAAAATGTCATTACATAAATAAAGTGAAACACTGTTTGTCCTTTTCTAGATAATCAATAAGGAATGACAAACCCTGTGCAATCATCTGGTGCCTGAATAAGAAACCAAATTTTCCGGTTAATTTTGTTCGGAGATCGCTCTCATATTATGCTGAACAGTAATCTCCATTCTCCGATCTTGACACGGACAAGAAAGAACTTTGCAAGAAACACTGCGAAAACGTGTTTTAATTAATATTTTATTTCACCACAACATATGATTTGAATGCTCCTTCCTTGGGTATTTGAACGAAAACTTACCGTATGCCGTTGAAAAAAAAAATGAAAAAAAAATTCCTTGGGTACTTAAGAAAAAGCTTACCGTATCCCGTTGATTCTTCTTAGATCATATGGATCGTGTTTCTCGCGTCGAAGCTATTACTTCCACGCACCGACATCTGGGTCTTTAAATTTGTTGAAATGGACGCACTCATTACATGGCATTTCGTTTCTCATGAGTTAAAAGAATCTCTTCATAGTTCAAAACTCATACCCAAGCAGCTAGCTGGAGTCATAATATGACTTTTGTTTCTACTCTAGTGTTTTACTGCATTCGTGTTTGTCATGAGATGTCTTTGAATGCGTGAGAAAACCTCGATTTGCGGAAAAGGCATACCGGGCTGAGTTGGTTGATGATTGCTTGGAAGTGGTCACAATAAAATTCCCTAATACCTAAATTCAAATTTTGTTTTCTGAAGTGTCCTTTCGTTAGAGCTAAACTTTTCCTCCTTTTAGCTTTTTAAAAAAAAATAATTTTCGTTTTATATACCTAATAATTCCTAGCTTTGATGTCTTTAGCACCTCTTTTATTAAAAAAAAAAGATTGTGTTTATATTACCACATTGTTCGTCCGCCTGTGGACACCATATTTCTGCAACTATTAGTGCGATTTGAAAAATTCTTTTCCCATTAGAAAGCTTGAAATGTGGAAATAATGATCCCTACACTCTGTTTTTTCCCGATGCACAACGTTGACGCTAGAGGGCGTAAATGCAGATGATACCGAATTTAAAATTCATTTTATTCCATATATTTGCTTCTAAATATCCGATTAAATATTTTTTTTCTTCCTTTCGATACCTTTTATATCGAAGACCATTTTAGGTACAACATCTTTTTCAAGTAATGCATAGATTTTCTACTAGGCAGCTAACCGTAAATTGAGTTTTTCGATATATCTAGTTCTAAAAGTCCGATTTGAAAATTATTCCTGCACAGGATACAACTCCTGGCTGGAAATGGTTTTCATACAGATCCAAATTTTGGTAAAGAATGGCGTAAGTGTTTATTACTGCTTTTGATGTATTCGCAGCAAAATTAGAGTTTCTTAAAACTTGACGGAAAAATTCTTCCGTGGACCAATACCACTCACCTCGGAAGACCTTTTGGGAATACTTTCTGTTTAAAATAGAGCACAGCTGTTCCGCCAGGTGACTGCCATGGAGAAATTTCAGGTTCGATCCCAGGCAGTTACGAACGCTCGAACCACTAAATATTCACCGTGCGTGGGATTGGCACGTTAAGCCGTCGGGTTCCGGGTACTGGCCCCCAGTTATAAATAAGGGCTTCTTCCTCCCTCTTTCTACCTCGCTTCCGTGTTACTTTCCTATCGGGCTGTCTAGCTCAATATATATACAGTGAGACACAGTGAGGATGCAGAATTTGTCATTTTCATGTAGGACTTCCGTCCACAGGGAGTAGATTTTAGGTCCCAGCCACCTACAGCGAGATCGCCTTTTGGGCAGGACACAGAAACGGAAGGAATGAGAGCAAGTCTAGCGACTTTTTGACAGAACAGTTTGTAGTGAGATTAGAGTACAGTAGATGGCGCCACCATACAAGTACGATATTGCACATAGATGGGTGACAGAATTTCAGGGGGGACATAGGAAAAGACACCCATTTAACCAGTGGGTCCAGCCTGGGGCCATCACTTTACGTGCTCGTCCGATGCACGGCGGATATTCAGGGCGGGTATTCAGCGATTGTTAGTAAATCACACCATCTCTGAAAGATCAGCCCAGGCTTGAACCTGGGGACGCAGCATCGATAGTCTGAAACACTAACCACTAAGCCATCCGCGGCTCCTGTCTAGCTTAAATATCATAGCGTCTTATTTATAAGGGTTGCTTAAGACCTAAGATCAGATATTCCTTTCTTAGAATCCTCTACACATGATCGCATCTGATCTGATTACTGCATGGCTAATATGTCGCCCTGTATCGGCATTTCGTTTGATACAAATAACTAAAGCGATGGAGATGCAATACATCTATTTGGGAGACGAATACGGAAAAAAACGTAAAAATGGTTTCCGATAAGTACCAATATTTACATTTGGGAATAAAATATCGGCTGTCCACGGAAATTGACTGAACATACGAACACCCTTTACTCTACAAAATATGAGAGGAGTAGCCCATCTAAATCCGAAACGGGGGGAAAGTTGCAATGGGTAGTGCAGTTCTGAAATATTGCAACGTTTGTCTGAACTCCTGTAATGTGAGGAAGTACTTCTAAAATGCTGCGGGTATTCCTTCAAGATGTTCGCCGACGCGTTTTTTTAATTTTGAGATCGTGACTTTGGGAGCGCCATTATGCGATATAAACACTATGGCAGTTATTCTCATTTTCGGCGGATTTATTTATTATTTAGATCACGGGTTATTCATTTTGAGATTAGGTAAATCCTCAGCTGTGTCACTCCTTTTTTCGGGGACAGATGAGGATATAGCAAAACAGCGTCAGTCTAAAGCGTAAGTAAATGACATGTTTTTAAAAGGAAAAAACATACGGAGTAGGATCCAAAAGTTTCCGGAATGCGCTTGTACAGTAAAGAAGATCCATCGCATACCCATGGTGATTACTGGATTCCGTTACGACATTTTCCCTCTCACAGGAAAATTGGTTTCGTTCATCAACGTCATGCGCTTGCTGCAGTACACCCGGGTATTGTAAGCAACTTATGCAGTGTTCCGCGACTGATGAAAACTGGCGTTTTCTGAGCAGAGCGTTAGATTTGCGATTGTTTGGGCCTAGTCCAACAGAAACTTACGAGATACTGAAGGAAGTTTATGGCGAAAACACTCTGTCGCGGTCACGGACATTCGATTGGCATTGACGCTTCAGAGAAAAAAGACAGGAGTTCGAAGACGGATGAACGAAGCTGGCACCCAGTGACAGCTAGCACGGGTGAAAACATTCCGAAGGTTGCGGACATCGTACTCGCCAACAGACAACAGATGATCGAGTAAATAGCAGAGGCTGTTGGGATATCGGAGACTGCTTGTCAACGAATACTAGCAGATGATCACGCACCGGCTGTCAGCACATCGGCTGTCAGCACGTCGTCTCACGCATGTTAACTGAAGATCAGTTGGCCATGTGGAAGGAAATGGCTGGCGATCTCGTAACCGCACCAACCAAGCCCCACTATTTCCTAGAGAATCATAAAGGAGAATGAAAAACGGTGCTCCATCTTCGATCCGTAGAATAAGAAAGTATCAGCTACCTGTAAATCGCCATCGTCTCCACGCAAGCAAAAATTCCGCCGCGATTGCATCAAAGGCAAAATCATGCCAGAGGTCTTCTTCGACATCCAGGGTATTACTTATCTTGAATTTATCCCTGAATGACGCACTGTAAACAAGCAGCTCGGTCTGGACGTCATGCGACTTTTGCGTGAGTCGACCTTCAGTTGAGGCCTCAACTGTAAGTCGACTCACGTAGACGTCGCATGATGTTCGCCCAACAGTTGAAGCATCTTCCCTGAGGCCTCCGTCGTGGGCGCTGTTGCACGAAAATACACCGTCACACAGGTCACTTCACGTTCGTGAGTTTCTGGGCAAAACAAGAACTGTTGTCCATCCACACCCACCGAACTCATCTGGCCTCGCCCCTGCAATTTTCACATCATCCCTGAGTTGACACGTCCACTTCAAGGTCGTCTATTTTCGAGCGCAGAAGTGAAACACGCATCTTTGGTTGTATTGAAGGAAGCAATGGGTTCAACAAGTTTTTTGACGAACACTACAGCTGCTGGCAGAAATGTGCTGTTGGAAGAGAGTCTTATTTTGAAGGAGGATGTGCTTCAGCTTTGTAACTCTATCTATGGACTTAGGAACCCAGTACCTTTTAATCCTACCCCGTATTTCAATCAAACATAAAGCAAAATACAAATGAACAAACTTTACGAACATCAGAAATAAGAATTACCTTCTCATTTCTTCCATTCAGTTGTTTTAATTACACTGCTGGCCTCCCAAAATGCAACACCAAGAAGGACACGATACAGCAAAGGTAGATTTACTGGACACATAACAATAGATACAAAGATGAAACGATTGAGCTTACAGGCCCGTGTGACTTGCGGAACACGCAGACATCAGTAGTTCGTGTGGCCCGCATGGCTGGCAATAACGGCCGCTACACGCCACGGCATCGAACGAAAGAGGCTTTGGATGTAGGCTTGGGGTATGTCGGTCCAGGCTGCTCCCACACGTTGCCACAGTTCATCAGGCGTAGCCGCAGGTGGTGCTTGCCGGGTAACTCGGTTGCCGATTAGCGACCAGACGTGTTCGATGGGCGACATATCGGGAGATCAGGCGGGCCACGGCTGCAGTGACACCTGGTGGGCCGTGAAGAATTGTTGCACAATGCGTGCCATGTGCGGGCGCGCATTGTCCTGTTGAAACGTGGCCGCTGGCAGGTCCTGCACGTAAGGTAGGACTACAGGCTCCAAAACGTCGGAGATGGTGCGGTTGCTGTTCAGTGTACCGGCGATGTGTACCAGAGAGGCGCGGGTGTCATATCCAATTGCACCCCAAACCATAACGCCAGGCGACGGACCGGTATGCCGATGCATAATGCAGATGTCATACAGTCTCTCGCCGCGGTGCCGCCACACGCGGATCCGACCATCGTGGTGTTGCAGGCAGAAGCAGGATTCGTCGGAGAAGATAATGTCGTGCCATTCCGTAGTCTATGTGCGGCGTTCAACGGCCCACTGCCGCCGCACTCGCCAGTGGTGTAACGTCAATGATAATCGGAGCAATGGTCGCCGTGCGACAAGTCCCCGCTCCTGCAGACGACGTCGAACAGTACGTGCTGGCACAGGTTGTTGCGCAACACACCCTAATTCCTGCGCTAACGTTCATGATGTGGCGGTGCGAGCCGTCAATGCCCGCCGCACAACATGCCGGTCCTCTCGTTCGGTGGTGTGCCGCGGCTGCGGCAATCGCTCACGTCGGTCCGTCCGTCCCTCCTGCACCCACCGTATCCATACTCGCCTCACTGTGGCTGGATGCTGTCCCACACGGGTGCCGATGTCTCGGTACGATAAACCGCTTTCGCGATAAGCCACTATTCGTCCTCTGTCGAACTCCGAAACGTGCTGGAATGACTGCCGTATTCTGCGACGAGGCATCAGGAAGCTTCCCATGCACAGGTCCGGCAGCACAACACACTTCCACTACTTACACACCGCCTTCTATGCACCCTTCTTATAGTGCTTCTCGGTGGCGTGCCGGGCGCACATGATTTGCATATGCCCTGTAATGCTAATCGTTTGCATGTCCTCTCGCGGGCGACGCATGCTGCGAATTTCAGGCCAATCGGATGCTTCCTTCTTGGTGTGGCATTTTGGGCGGCCAGCAGTGTATATTTATCAATTGAATAAACTGCGTATTAAAGACCATCGAAATCAACGAAGAGTGCTATTGACTAACGGTATTCGCTTTATGAAAGTGTTGCATCATTGTCTCCTAAACTCACGCAAATGTAGAAATTGAGTTGCACCGCATATTAAAGAAAATAACAAAAAAGAAGGTTATTTAAGTTTACGAAAGTCTGTTATTATTTTAATCGCATGCGTTCTTGATCATTGCGTGGTGGAACTATTTACATCGCCTACTGGCACACGGATACATACGATAGTGGATTGAATATGTAATCAAACACTCCTTCCCGTAGCATTTCAAAAGTTTAGGTTATGTAAAACTTGATTTGCTGCTTCAGAAGATGTCACCGAAAGATGCTACGTTCAAAATCAGTAAGCATAAACGTTTTTTCCATACAAACGGGAAGAATGTGGCGTCGTTATTTGATAGAGAGAAAAAGAACAGCAAATAGATTTTCAGAAAGAAAAAAGTAAGTCATTAAGGAATCAAAAGAAAAAAATAAGACATTACCGATCTCTATAAACATTTGACCTCACCTGCTGATAAACTTGGTACATCATTTTGGCTTCGTTTTATTTCTAGGTACCGACAACCATGCAAGATACTGAACCTGAGACAGCTCCAATAAATTCAATGGAAATAGATACAGAATGGGAACACCGTTACCAAGGATCTAGTCCTAAATAACAAAGTGCCTTTGCAAAGAACGGATTCGGAAAAAAAACCTGGTAAGATTACCCTCAAAATCTTCAGAACACCCTATTAAAACTTTTATGTTTTTTTGTTGTTGTTGTTTAGTGTGTATGTTAATAAATTTTCATTTCTGACATGTCATCCTTTAGGACAGTAAGTGATTTGTTTTCCAGTGATATGGACTAATACAGATTTCTTACCTACCAGTTATGTTCTCGGCTGTGGATAATATATCTAGCACGTACACGCGACATACAGCTATTGGTAAACTGCATAGATAAATTATAGTTTCTTTCAGGAGCGGAACCAGGATAGTGCTTTAAGTGTTAAAACCCCTCCAGAGTATTTTTCTTTTATACGCATTATCAGTGCTATTTTGCTATTTATATCTCCATCTTAATTTGATTCAACTGACCCCTTCATTTATCACCCCTAAGACAAAGCAGTAAACGCTTTGTGTTCCTACCCTGTCAGGCTTTCTACCTATAACCAGATCCTAGATCATGGATGACACAGTTAGCCGAAACTTTTTCCACTGCCTATGTAAACCGCTGAGACCATAATTGGAATAAACATGCCCTTGTGAAGCAACCCAGCCAGGGTCTCGGCTGTTATAAATCCAAAGTGTATGCATGACCCATACCTCTAGCCGTTCTAACCCACTAGGGTAGGGTAATATGAAGGGATTTTAGGATTTTCTGTTGTCTGTCACTCCTAGCAAAATTCGTCAACCAAAGTCGATGTCTGAGGTCATGCTTTCAAGTCCATGACCAGCATACAACTAAACATACTACAAGGATAATGAAAATAAAATGCACCTGGCATTGGCCATTTAGACCGTAGTTACTTTAGACGGAAGAGAAACAGTTCTTTAATGTATTGCTTTTACATTATAGCGAAGGTTATGTAAAAGTGCTTACTTCATTTTTGGCTTACTTCCAATCCTGGCTGGTTTCGTGCGATGAAGTAATTACAGATCGACCGATAGATGGCAGCACGTAAGGCCTCACTATTATCTGTTATCTCCGGTGTGTTTGTAGTGCTTGTGCTAAGTTGTTTTGACGTCCTTTTTCTCAGTTTGCACGTGTTCTTTCGTCGTTAGATATGTAAATGGAAGGTGTTTTCATGAATTTGCTCGAGACGTGGACACGTTCATTTCAGAGTGTGAATGGCAGGGATTGCTACCGTATCCAAGATGTTCCGAGGGTCACCAAATGATTATCCGAGTGGATTTGTCTTACGGTTTTGTACAATTAAGTTGTCGAACGATTCACGTTTCAAGCTTTTTTCAGATATGTGTTCTCGTACAATTGGGACGTTGTTCCATGCTCTTCATATTGCTTTTCGTACCGTCATGACGTGGAGGGTAATCGGCATCCATTTAACCATAAACTGATCATTTTGAATAAAATTTATTTTTTCATTTTTTATTATAAATTAATTTGTTAATTTTTAATCATTAATTAGCTCAATGAGGATATTTATCTTAAGGATATCAATTAAATATTTAGGGATACTGATTAGGGCAAAAATTCCTTTCCCCCGAAGATATCACTAATGTAACGATACCGCACGCAAATTATTGGAGTGCTGTTCGTATAACTTTTTTTTATCGATGTCATAACCTCTCCAGAAAAAAAATTCGGTTTCGTGCCTGTTTTTTTTATATGTATTCAGTTTTTTACAGCCCAAGGAAGGAACAAGCAAGGAACAAGCAACTCACGGTTATAGTTCAGTCAAAGAAAAGAAACTTCTGATTTGTTATTATTCCGTTTTTCCATTCTACAAAACAATTCTCACTTTTGTGCATATAAAAATCTTTGTCGTTGCAGCTTCAAAATTATTTTTTCATAAAAATATTCCGCAGGAGATTTATTCCCTGCACAATTTTAACAGTGCGGATTGATACACGGAAGTACGCAACGCACTCAGATTCGGAATGTCAGCTTTTCTTTCATCAGAAATTAGATCAACAGAATATTTCACTATAACCTTATAACATGTGAGCTTCATAACAGCAGCAAAACACAGCCGCATTGACTATCTCATAATAATGAGCATTTAATAATGAGTTATTTGGGATTATTTGTTTTGGGGAAGGAGACAGATTCAGCCTAAAAAGCAAACATTGCATTTTTAACGGATGGTCTAACTAGGGTCAAAATAAAAGATTAGCCGGAGGGATTTAATACATGAAATCCCTCTTTGCTAACAGAGGATATTCAGACTATTTCAGGAATTCAATTCACATCTAAGACAGTTTCATTAAATTTTAGAGACTAGTCCGATCATGTGTGTACTATGCACACAATACAAATCAGTTGAAGATGTAAGGTGGTGACGAACGATGGAACAGCCGATTTTTATATAGATGATATCATGCGCTGTTCTTTGCTAACGGAGGAGATTCCAGTTGTGTCAGGAATTCCACCCACATCGAAGAGCGTTTCATGGCAGTTTCTCACATATCGTTCAGATTGGGAATGTAGTACTCGTGCAGTATAAATTACTTGAAATGCCAAGTGGCGACGAACTATAGAACCGGCGATTTCTGATTAACTGATATAATGCACTGGTCTTTGCCAACGAAAGGAAAATAAATCATTTTTGGAGTTTCACCCACATCGAAGACTGATTTATGATATTTTCTCACATATTGGTCTGATTGGGGGTGTAGTCCGCTTGAAGTGTAAATTAGTGGAAGTGTGTGTGTGTGTGTTACGGGATGGACGGCGAACGATAGAAACGCCGATTTTTACGCACCTGATACCATGCGCTAGCTTTGGTAACGGAGGAAATTCAAATCGTTTTAGGAGTTCCACACTCAACTATCAGATTTACGTGTGTGTTGCTTACCTATTAGCAGCATCAGGAGTGTACTGGTAGGCATTCAGTGTAATTAGCGAAGGATGTCTGGTGATAGCCATTCATGAAAGAACCGATTTTTTTATGCTGATTTCGTGTGCTCGCTTTTGCGAAATATTCTGGTTTGTATGTAGTGTTTTTTTCGGGTGGGAGGGGGGGCAGTATTCACGATTCGAAAACACTTTAACCAAAAAGGAATGGAGAAACGTTAAAATTACATGTATTGCCTGAGAGTATGAGGAATTGGAGCTTCCTGAAAACCAGTTGGGATAATGTCATGAGCTCCAACAATTGTTTTTCGATATTTCGCACCATCAGATTTAGTTGCAAATTACAACAATTTATATATTTATTTTTGATTTCGGGTTTAGCGACTACCGTGAGCAACACACTGAGCTATAAACAGCCGCCGGTTTCTAATTTGGGGTCACTAGTTCCAGAGAAGGGAGAAGGGCAGTGCCCTAAGACAAACATAATATTGATCCGGTAATGGACAAAGCCGGTTTATGTATTCACCACTAGCCACCATTTTGATACCGCTGCTGGCACCATTTGATACGAACGTGCCGCTCTACCATTTGATAAGACAGTGGGTCATTATCCCACCGCTGTCAATAATTTAATCAGAACGTGCCGAGCGGTATAATTTATTACCACTCGTCACCAATCGATAAGAACGAGACTTGTAGGTTCTTGTAGTTCGGGAGCTGGTATAAATGGGCGAGAACGTGAGGTTTGCTGAAACACAGGAATTTAATATAAGGAATTATCCACAGCGCCAGAGCCTAAAAGAACAGAGCAAATAATCAGTTAACACCAATCAATTTAATCACGGAACATCCGGTCGACTAGGATGTGAATTCCGTACATTAGGTAGGCATATAAAAAAGCAAGAGTGATGGGAGGGATCTTTCTCCTAGTTCAGTCTTTACTCTTTGGTAATTATCTCAAGAGAGAATTTCAGTTCATCGTAGCGGGAATATTTAAAGTTCTGGATAATCAGTGTATGGCTAATAAGTTCAAGTGTCAGTCTATGCCCTAGAGCATGGGTTAGAATCCCATTCCAAAAATGAGCTTTGCAAACGGATAATCAAAAGTCAGTACTTACGAATGGCCGGACGAAGGTAAACAAATCCGGATATTTAGTACACTCTTTCGGTATCACTTACACCACACATGCGCCTCTGGGTGTCACCTGTATGTCAAAGAGGGTCCTCACTGTTTTCTTGCTTTTACACGCTTTCTTTCGACGATGCAGCAGAGAGAGAATTTCTCCGTGTTTTGTTTCCCGACTGCTCTAGGTAAGGGCGGAAAGTAACATCCAGCGCCGACTCCTCTTCACCCAGCAGGCAGGGGGCTGTAGAATGGACAGGGGTATCTCTTGCGAACTCCGTGAAGAAAGTCTGTCGACATCAAGGAAGAAATGTTTACGTACCGCTCCGGAAAGAGTCAGCAAAGTCCACAGTTAGAATAGAGACGGCGTTTAAGGAAGGCTGGTTCGCTAGTCATGTTTTACTAATGCTTGTTTCCTGGTCGGGCGGAGGTCAGCTGGAATTGCATCTCTAGCAAGAGAAACTCTCCCGACGTTCCGATCGTTGTGTCATCAGCGATGGCCCTTATACGCAAATATAGCAGCTCTTTTCGGCGGTAGTTGAACCGTCCTCTTAGGTTCCCAATCTTACCATACCTGGCGGGCTTACCTCCAGCCACCAAGTACAAATTAAGACTTGTTTTTCTTCGTAACTATACCCCTTACGGCAGCGCGTCAGGTACCGTGGACTCTATCAGGTGTCACCGGACGTCGGCCTCGCGAATCCTTATGCTAGCGTCTTACAGCAGCACCGAGCATTATTGCGTATATTCCTTTTGTGGCTGGCCCTCGCGTGCCCCACAGAAGCAGCTCGCTTCCTTCGCCGCTTCAGGAGAGGATGGTGATTGCACACTGCCGTAGTTGGACTCGAATCCGATCTTCGGCTTGGCTTCGCTTCGACCAACGTTCACTCGCAGACTTTTTAATTCCTCTGTAACTTTGCTTTCATTGGGCCAATCAGTCGCTGATTTCCATTAGGCTCCCAGCCTAGAGTTTGTTGCCTTATCACGCGGATTTAGGCATTCCGCTGTCTTTACGGCAAACTGGCATTTCCAGCTGCCCCGAGTTGTCACAGTTTCTTACCAAATGCAGGGAGATTAGCTGCTTCATTTTTCCCAATTCATATAGCAGATCCAAGGCATCCAACCTTTCACATCGGAGAGCGCACAGACAACTAAACTTTCTTCCTTATTTTCACGCTAAGTGCGAAATCTTATTTTTCTGCACGGACCACACAGAGAGCAATTGTTCTCGAAAATGGCCCAAACAATCGACGAATTTACGATTATTCGCTAAATCTTTTGTCCCCCATCTTCATTCATTTCTACTCAAGTGGCCCCTCTTCGAAATGTAACTCCTTCCCTGTTTAGACTGGCCGTCAGCTGCAACCTGATATTTTTGACCTAACAGCGCGCTAGGAACTCTAGACCACCCAGCCAGAGGGGATTCTTCGCCTCCTTTCTGTCCTATCCCCAGATAAAACTTTCTCTGCTGTTTACACTTTTAAACTCCAATCAAGCCTCGAACATAATTAATACTTAATTAATTTCATACATCCACCGCTCCCACTAATTACTAAATTGATGGCGGGGGTGGGTCGTAACAATATCCATGCCTCACGGGAATTCGAAAGTGGACTCATCTTGAACGAATGGTCAGAAGCCAGCGCTTAGACCACTTTGCCACTCGTACTGCAGAACAATTTTACACGCTATATAACATTTGCCATTCTAACAAAACATAGGCTGAGTCTATCCCAATAAAATTATTTCTGGTTTCTTAGACATAATTTTATTGGGACAGACTCAGCCTATGTATCTGAAACAAAGATTAAATCTTATATATAATAATTTAATCTTTGTTTCAGATAAATGAAGTTCCACAAGCTTACCAAGTCGCATACAATATACAGGGATTGTGCTCAGTTCTACATATTTTTTCCGGGATTATTTTAAAAAGCTAAACTTTTTGGTTATAGGCTGCTCTCTTATGTAATTTTCCGTCATCTGTTCAGTGAGAGAACACTTGATGTTCGTCTCTGCGGTCGTTGAGAGGCGAAAAGGAATGGGGAGATCTCCAGTATCAAGAATTCTTTATTCTTTGGCATCATCTACACAGAACTTATCTGCTTACAATCATATTATTTGTTTTTCGAACAGTGTTTTTTCCGTTTTAGTACTTCTAAAAAAATATTTTGTCTTTCTTCTAGGGCTAGGCTAAAGAAACATCTTAGAAGAAAGCCACATCATGGAATGAGATACGTTCTCTGGAGGAGGGGCACCGATGTAAAACATTGATGCGGGCAGAGGCATTTGTTGTAGGTTTCGATGGTGAATCTGCCCTGTTGCTCGCGTTGCACCATTTATTAGCATTTTGCTGCATACAAACAATGTAACGTATACTCTAGATTCAGTTTCTTTTTGATTTTACTATCTCTTGTTATTTTATTTTCCTATGCAAATTATCTTCTCACTTAACGAGATGTTGTTTCTCCCGCTGAATTATATGTGGCAACGAGTGTAAGTCATGACGTGGTGGTATGCAGTATATATAGGCGCGCTCAAGTATACCAAAGAGCTTCGTTTTATATGTGATAGGTTCTTCCTGATTATTGATATGCGATTTACCTACTTTTCTACGATATTACGATAGTACGAAAGTTCGGGCTATCAGTAGTTGTGTTATTTTGGAGTGTGTATTTGAGTAATACCAGGAGCTCCCCAATAAAAGGTTAAAAGTGAGTACGTTTTTCTTAGTTCATTTTATTGTCAGACCTCTGTCTGCCCGTTAAGTCTATTTCAGTGAGTGTTTACGTTAAGTTCAGGGTATATTGTGTTTACCGCTCTAATAAGGAGCCTTCAAGGTACTAATGTACTAAAACCGAAGTTATATTACTGATATCTAGATAATGAGGAACGCTGAGTAAAAATAAATTCCATATTCTTGGAATTTATTGCACGTGCGTGTCTTACCTAAACAAACTCTAGCACTTTGAAGATTAAGCACACTTTAGCTACGTCACGTAACCTTTCAATAACCCTAACGTGACTTATCGTAAGCTTTCCTGCACTACACGTCCAGTCGGGGAACTTTATTCGTTATA
This sequence comes from Macrothele yani, assembly GCA_039090855.1. NCBI lineage: Eukaryota > Metazoa > Arthropoda > Arachnida > Araneae > Macrothelidae > Macrothele > Macrothele yani. Next base: position 47,917,380 of record CM077023.1, read on the forward strand.
ATTTGCGCCCGAACTTTTCTTGAACACGAAGTATTGACACTTATTGACTATGTCTTCATTACCTGCGAAAACTTCACTATTTCAACCTGAATCAAGTTTCGGTGGAGGTGGGGTTATTTTCGACAATTTGCAGGAAGCCTGTGGGTCTAACTTTGATATCAATGATTTGCACGTACCCAGGCATTCCTCACAATTTCGTCATTCACCAGCTTCATATCACTCTGAGTCGCGGATCGTACCTGAGGTATTTCAAACCTCTCACAGAGGCAAAATGCTTGCACATTTCGTGCCGCATGAGGGAGCAATTACTTTCAATGATTTGGAGGGGTCCTTGAAATTTCTCGAGGATTTGGAGGATCATTTCAACTTATACAATATTCCTCAAGATTGCGAAGTGCAAATAGCAGGCACGTGCTTGAAAGATGCCGCTAAGACCTGGTATCGACAGTGGAGAGTATCGAACCCGGATTCTCGTTATGAGAATTTCCGAGCGGAATTTTTAGAAGCCTTTCCTTTCGGCCTCAGTCGAGCTGGCCTTGCACAACAACGTTTTTCTCGTAAGCAAGGACCCAAAGATAGCCCTGTTGCGTTTGCTTTAGAAACAACACGCTTGTATAAATTATGGGATCCACATGCCAGTCATGTCGACATGTTGGACACCCTATTGCAACAGCCCGATCCATTTCTACAGGATTTTATTGAGGTCCGACACCCTGCTACAATACATGAATGCCTTCGCCTCATACGAACGTATGAGGAGCGACACGGCAAACATGGACCAACTAAACATGCTCGGGAACCCCGGGAGGCTTATCACGAAAATCCTCAGCAGCATAATAGGCCTAATGACTTTCAACACGACCGTACACAGGTGCAAGTCCAAGCATCATACGTACCACCGCATAGAAGAGTGGTACACCAACCGCTGGTTTCTAAACAATTTTCTGGGTACAGTACAAATGCACAGTATGCTCGACCCCGTTCCAATCCGCAGAATTCGGAACATTTTTATGCTCAGGGCAATAATGATTTTTCTGCCCGTGCTGAGGGAAGAAATAATAGAAATGGAAATTTCAACAGAAATGCGGAGTTCCCGCAGCAGTTTTCACGAAGTTTTTCTAAGCGTGAAAACTTTACCGATACCAGGCAGGGCCGAGATTTAAGACCGCATGAAAATACAACCAGGAATCCTTTAAACTTCCAAAGGAAGTAGACCAAGGGTCGGCACTGCTTCCTGATACCAAGAATTCTGACCCTAAAATAGTATTATTGACTGTCCAAACTCCTCAGTAGCCTGATGTGTTATTGACAATTGAAGATATTATTGTCGAGACAAAGTTCGACAGTGGTTCTGAATTATTAGCCCTAAATACGAAAATTTGCACTGAACGTTTTCCTGCAGTACACGTCCAGCCTGCGACGCAGTATTTACGAGGTGCAAATAACGAAATATTCAGTATCACAGGAACTGTCACATTATCTCTAAGGCTGGGAACAGCTCGTTTTACGCATTCTTTCCTGCTCATAGACGACCTACCTGTTAAATGTCTAATGGGCATAGAATTTATCAATACTTTTAAAGTTACCATGAATTTCGAACAACATGTTATTTCCTTTCTGGAGCCTGTCGAAGTGATTCCTAAAGATCCTATAGACATAACGAATTTGTTACTGAGTAAACAACTGAATGAGAGGCAACGAAACCAGCTTTCTCAACTTTTGAATGAAAGACCTGGTTTATTTTCCGACCAACCTGGTTTCACACAGGTGGTTTATCACGTCATTGACACTGATGGTTCGAAACCGATAGCGACGAAACCTTACCCTTGTGCTCCCCATAAAAAAATGAAATGCAACGTCAAATTTCAGAGATGATTAAACAGGATATAATAAGGGAATCAACAAGCGCCTGGGCCGCACCTGCTTTTCTTGTTCCAAAGAAACAACCCAACGAATTTTGTTTCGTGACAGATTTCCGCAAGCTAAACCAAGTCACGAAAGCGATAAATTATCCACTACCTGTCATGTCGCATATTTTGCATGACCTATCGTCAACTAAATGGATGTCAACCTTGGATTTGGCGAGTGGATATTGGCAGGTTGCGGTACATCCAGACTCCGTAGATAAAACAGGCTTTGTGACTCCTTTTGGGGCTTATGAATAAATGCGTATTATGCCCTTTGGACTAGCCTCTGCACCTGCTACTTTCCAAAAGCTTATGGATATGGTTCTCAGACCTGTTCTAGGTTCTCATGTGCATGTATATTTGGATGACATTATTATTACATCCGAGACTTTTGACGAGCACCTTTCTCTGCTCAAACAGGTGTTCCAACTCATATACAATGCTGGCTTGACTTTAAAACCTAGTAAATGGCAGATAGCGAGGGACGAGATTGTATATCTGGGGTTGAGAATCATTCCCCACGGCTTATATACGGATGATGAAAAATCAGGCCTATAGTTGACTTTCCACGGCCAAAAGCAGCCAAAGAACTATCACGCTTTCTGGGAATGACCGGATGGTATCAGCAGTTCGTCCCCGCTTATGCTACAATCTGTGAGCCATTGTATGCTTTGAAACGTAAATACAAGAAGTTTGTTTGGACACCTGAGGCTAACGCAGCATTTGAAGCACTAAAATCTGCGTTGACTCAGCCTCTTGTATTAGCTTTCCCAGATCATACTAAGGAATCTGATATTTACACTGACGCATCCGGAGTTGGTCTTGGTTGCGTTTTGTCACAAGCTGGGCATCCAATACCTTTCGCGTCCCGTACTTTAGCCAAAGCTGAACGCAATAATTCAGCTACGAAACGCGAATGTCTTGCTGTAGTGTATGCTTTTGACAAATTTCAATGTTATCTCAACGAATTGACAGTTAATATAATTACGGATCATTCTGCCCTTCAGTATTTGAATTCTGCTAAGCACCTCTCTAATAGACTTATGAAGTGGGCTCTTAAGTTACAAGAGAGCAATATCAAAATTTCGTACCAGCCAGGTCATAAGAATCAATTACCGGATGCATTATCTCGCGTTCCCGATTAGTGGGGTTCCCACAGAAACTACTCCTGGATGTCAGTCTTTACTTTTAATAGCAGATATAACATCCAGAGAGCAGATAATGGCAGAATTAGTAAATGATCCAGATTTTGGGGAAACCTATAATTTTTTGCTTGCGGGTTCACCACAACAAAGTGACCCTCCTCTGGCTGGGAGGTCACAGTATTTTGAAGTCATAGAGGGTCTTCTTTACTATACGGAATCTAGGACTACTAGGGCAGAGTTCCGCCCATGTATTCCGCGAAACCCTTAGAATGGCCCTTTTAAACGAATTTCATGACAAACCTATTGCAGGCCATTTAGGTATTCGCAAGACCCGTTGTATATTGCGGGATGTTGCCTATTGGCCTGGCATGTACCAAAGTGTGCTCGCATACGTTCAATCATGTCACTTGTGTCAGATTTATAACTACCGTAATGTAAGACCGGCCGGTCACTTGAAATCTAGTTCAAGTTCTCATGTTTTTGACATTATTTCAATAGATTTATTGGGACCTTATCCTTTATCTGTTAAAAACAAAGCTCGTTACGTTTTAGTATTAACCGATAATTTCTCTAAATGGGTCGAGGTCTTTCCGGCGGAAGTTATTTGTAATGTATTAAATATTGAAGTATTCTCTTGATATGGTGCACCTAATCAAGTAGTTTCGGATAATGGTCCCCAATTTATTTCTGACATTTTTTTAAAAAAATATGTGTGCGAGACTACACATAAAGCATAAATTCATTTCCCCATATCATCCCCAGAGTAATCCCGCGAAACGAATAAACCGCACGCTAGTTAAAATGATCGCTACATTTGTCATGGATCATCACGAGCGGTGGGACGAACATCTTGAGCTTTTTTCGTTCGCCCTCCGCTCGTCTGTTCACGAATCTACTAAGTTTACTCCCGCAGAACTTTTTTTGGGTCGAAAAATTAAGACCCCTTTTGAAAATTTAACGGGGATTATCGACGAACTAAACCAGCGACCAACTCCGCAATCAGTACGAATCATGGCAGAGAAAGCTCGTGTTGCAATGATAGGGGCACAAGCGGCTCAAGCAAGATAATATAATACTAGGCGTAGGGAACCAGATCTTGTCGTTGGAGATCTAACTCTATTGGAGACACACTTCCAGTCTTCTGTTTCTAATACTTTAGTAAAGAAATTTGCACCCAGCTACAAAGGTCCATATCGGGTGGCAAATGGGTATGAAAATAACATTATTATTTAAAAACCTGACAATCAATTTCAATACGTACACGTTGCTCAGTGTCTCAAGTATCATGAACGAAATATAGATTTTATAACCAACCCTACTCAACCTTCTGTTCCACAGACTCAAGAGTCTATATCACACGATCAACCTCCAGAAATTTTGGACGAACCGACAAACCTTTTTGAAGAATCTCCAGTGATTTTTTCTTCACCCTCCACTCCACAAGACTGGCTTCCAAGAACGCAACCTGATTCTACCATAAGACGAAGTCTCGAATCAAGTTCTTCAAATTCTAGTATCATATCCTTCCCTCCAACCATTGCCGAGACTATTGCTGCACCATTCCCTAATAACTCTGCACCAACAGAAGCTCCTACTTCCTTGAATACCTTGTCAGAGACTATTCCAATAGGCATAAATAAACATCGCCCTGCACGACCACTAACTTACAGCAGCGACTCAGAGTCATCACATATTTCTGATTTACCAGATGTAGACAATAGTTTGACGATTCCTAAACGTCAGACATATATTACAAACCGTCCAGCAACACCAAAAGCTGGTCTAAAACGCAACTTGTCTCCCCAATCTACTTCGCCACAACAGCGACGAAGGCAGAGATCCTTGCATCCGCTCGGGTTTCGCCCCTGGAACTTACGCTCAGGGCAAACAGGGCCGATGCCTGCTTCTACTGTCATGCCAAAAAGTAGAAAGAGAAAAGCAAGCGATGTGGCCGGAGCCACGTCCCTTCAAAAGAATGCTGGAAAGGACAACACGGGCCCCAGCGCAAAGGGACAACATATCGAAAGCCTGGATGGAGCCCGCTCTTGTCAGACGCAGGGAATTCCTGACCGACAGACTTCAGCCGTTCCTGACCGTTCCTGTCAGACGCAGGGAATTCCTGACCGACAGACTTCAGCCGTTCCCGACCGTTCCTGTCAGACGCAGGGAATTCCTGACTGACAGACTTCAGCCGTTCCCGACCGTTCCTGTCAGACGCAGGGAATTCCGGACTGACAGACTTCAGCCGTTCCTCACCGTTCCTGTCAGACGCAGGGAATTCCTGACCGACACACTTCAGCCGTCCCTGACCGTTCCTGTCAGACGCAAGGGGAATTCCTGACCGACAGACTTAAGAATTTCTTGATCGACAGACTACAGATGTTCCAGATCCATTCAAGTCGCAGAAAAGATCGGCGCCACCAGAATTTACCAGTCCGATTAGGCCTGGAAAAAGATATCGTACTAGGGTTTTTTATGCGTCCTCGAGATAAGTAAGTTCTCGTGGACAGGTTATTTTCTCATTATGTTGTTTTTCCTGCACGACTAGTTAGCGTGACAGAATTTATTATTTTTTTTCCGTGTGGGCCTACGCATTCTTTTTGTGATATATGTAGTTGTTTTTTTTATATATATATATATTCTATGTCCGTCTACTAATCCGAATATATATATATATATATATATATATATATATATCCGAATATATATATATATATATATATATATATATATATATATATGCGTGTGTTAGGGGTAAAATAGTGAAAATTGTTACTGTTAGGCAGCTACAGACAATCTTCGCTGCTGATACAGTTTGTTTGTAATCAACGATAAATATATATAGAGTTGAAAATATGAGGAAGTAAAATGAAATCAAAAAAGTGATTCCTGCTGGGCAGAATAAAAATAAGGTATGCCGATGCAGGTTTGTTCTGTACACGTATAAAAAGTGTTTCCTGCTTCACAGACGACAATAGCTGCGGACACAGGCTTACTGAATTTGTTATGCCAAGTTTGAAGTTGTAAATACTGCTGCCACAAAAAAAAAAAAGTAGGACGATAAACGTCAGTCAGCGAAATGTAAGACTGCACTCAAAATTTGATAGGTTTTTCAAAAAAAAAAATATATATATATATAAGGTGGAGATGATGTAACGTATACTCTAGATTCAGTTTCTTTTTGATTTTACTATCTCTTGTTATTTTATTTTCCTATGCAAATTATCTTCTCACTTGACGAGATGTTGTTTCTCCCGCTGAATTATATGTGGCAACGAGTGTAAGTCATGGCGTGGTGGTATGCAGTACATATAGGCGCGCTCAAGTATACCAAAGAGCTTCGTTTTATATGTGATAGGTTCTTCCTGATTATTGATATGCGATTTACCTACTTTTCTACGATATTACGATAGTACGAAAGTTCGGGCTATCAGTAGTTGTGTTATTCTGGAGTGTGTATTTGAGTAATACCAGGAGCTCCCCAATAAAAGGTTAAAAGTGAGTACGTTTTTCTTAGTTCATTTTATCGTCAGACCTCTGTCTGGCCGTTAAGTCTATTTCAGTGAGTGTTTACGTTAAGTTCAGGGTATATTGTGTTTACCGCTCTAATAAGGAGCCTTCAAGGTACTAATGTACTAAAACCGAAGTTATATTACTGATATTCAAGATAATGAGGAACGCTGAGTAAAAATAAATTCCATATTCTTGGAATTTATTGCACGTGCGTGTCTTACCTAAACAAACTCTAGCACTTTGAAGATTAAGTACACTTTAGCTACGTCAAGTAACCTTTCAATAACCCTAACGTGACTTAACGTAAGCTTTCCTGCACTACACGTCCAGTCGGAGAACTTTATTCATTATAACAATTCTAGCTAACGGGTTTCTGCTTAAATCCGTTTTGGCTCCTTAGGTACAGACAGAGGTTTTAAATATAACATAAAGGCGGACAGAACCCGATTGGCTGCAGCTTGCGAGCTTCCTCCTCCCGATAGATCAGGAGGAACGTGTCATATGCCAAAGTTTGAATGAAACTTTCAGCCAAGAGAAGGCAATTAACATGCAGTACTTAAGATACAGTATTGGAATATGTAAAATAGCGATGCTCAACTATTTTTTCACCATTTTGAAAACAAACTTCAGTAGTGTTATGCGTAACTCTCCGCGGCTTTGCCGATGCGTTTGTTTCGGTTTGAGACCGGGAAATTTGTGAGTTGAACGAGGGATTGTTAATTTGGAGATGACTTTTACCCTCAGCTGTGAAGTACCCCTCCTACTGTATGAGGCGTGACACCGCTGAGGATATATCTAGAGTGCCGACAAAATGAATATTTGAACACCAGACCCATCGTACAATCCAACAAAAAAGCAATCCTATGCAACGGGAAATGCTACTGCCTAACCTTATGTATCCTTCTTAACATAAGGAGGTTTAGAAAGCAGGGACGCACCGAACATTTCTTTATTGGGGTGGTCCAAAATACTGAAGACCCTGGAATAGGTGGTGAGGAAAAAGGAGTTCGTAAATACACCAAGATACAAGTAGGTACTACGTTTGTAAAATCCGCAGTTTTATTGGCGTAAAAGTGGTGCACAGATGGCCAAACGACGAACTGTCGTCTGCAGCTCGTTGATGCCAGAGGGGTGCGGACACTGTCGCACATTGTTCACAGCGACCGCAGGGCCACAGTGCGAAAAATCACCAGCAGCTACAACAGTGGTGATCAGGGCAATGTGTCACAGCACACAGTTCATCACAGCCTACTGCCGGGTTCTCATGCTGACTGCACGTCATCGCCAAAAACGCATGAAATGGGCCCAAGATAATCGAGATTGGGCCATGGATGATTGGAAGAAAGTGGCCTAGTCTGACGAATCAAGATTCCTGGTGCATCACGTAGACAGTCGTGCGCCCACACGCCGATTACCAGCGGAGGCTATGGTACCTAGATGCACTGTTGGGCGGAAACAGGCCGGCGGCGGTGGTGGTGTTATGCTGTGGGTGATATCTTTTTGGGACACCTTAGGCCCCATTATCCCAACAGCACACCCTCTGACAGCTGTTAGGTATCTGAGCATCGTTGTGGACCAAATTCACCACTTCATGGTAACTGTGTTCCATGCTGGTGATGGCCATAACCAACAGGATAATGCGCCATGCCACACTGCCAGAATCGTCAAGGAGTGGTTCGAGGAACACGCTGGTGACTTTCTGTTAATGCCTTGGCCTCTAAATTCACTTGACATGAACCCAATCGAACATTTGTGGTTCGACTTAAAAAAGCGGATTCGCGGTAAATCACCTCCACCCCGAAATGTACGGGAACTGGAGGACCTGCTGTTGACATTATAAGTACCAGATACCGCAGATTTCCTATCGCCACCTCAACGAATCGATGCCTCGCCGAGTGGCCGCGGTTTTGCGGGCTAAAGGGGGTTCTACAGATTATTAGGTAAGTGGTCACAATGTAATGGCTCATCGGTGTATAACCGAAACATTTATTCCGACGTTAAAATTGTTCGTTTTTCACGCTTTCCAACCGTAGGGTGAAGATGCGTTTATGCTCCAGCTTTGTCTGTCCGCCTGTTTTCCCATCCGTCGGTCTGCCTGTCTGTCCATCCGCACGATATCTCGCGTAAAAATGGTTCGATTTCCATGAAATTTTACTATGTAATAGGGGACCACCTGGGAACGAATCCTATTGAAAATGGACGAAATGGAATCAAAGGTCAGGACACAGGAGCGGGATCCATTCCGTTGCACTTATGCATCATAATTTGCGTAAAAAATAGTTCGATTTTGATTAAATTTAGTATGTGGTAGGGGACTACTTGGGAACGAACCCTGTTGAAAATGAGAGAAATGGGGTCAAAGATCAGGACATAGGAGCGGCATCTATTCCGTCGCCCTTATGTGTAATAACTTAGATAAAAATGCTTCGATTGCGACAAAACTGTATCATGTTGCTCTGGAAGTATACTGAACTGGTTCTGTTGAATTTCCCCGAAATGGGGTCAATGGTCAGGAAACGGGAGCAAGATTTATTCCACAGCCATTATCCTCATAACTTGACTAAAAATGCTTCTATTGCGATAAAACGTAAGTATGTTGTTCCGGAGGTATATTGAACCAATTCTGTTTAATATAATTGAAATGGCGTCAAAGGCCAGGGCATACGAGCGAGATTATTCTACAGTCATTATCCTCATAACTTGAGTAATGATTTCTGATATGTTGGAAATCGTATCGTAATCAACACATTTCATGATTTTACTAACTTGTTTTTCTCATGAATGTAAGAAATGTCTCTTTAATAGAAAAATCCAGAAAATCGATTTTCTGCCATGGAAAAACTGTCTAATGGTGATAAATAAACCCTAAAAGGAGTGTTCTGTGGAAATACGACAGTTCGCTCGGAATAAATAGTGCGCAGTATGGCCAGCCTTCTCATTATCAGAGCATCAAGTAGTGCCATTATAACTGCGCTAAGAAACTAGAAATAAATGAATTGTTATTTATTATTCAACGTTTTGTTGCTGCAAAACAAATTTTATTATTCTTTACACAATTCTACGTATTGGGGTTCTGAAACTCGCAGGAACTGTACAGAAATTATCAGCGCATCAGGTAGGTACATTAATGGGGCAAAGAAATTAGAAATCAATATTTTATTTCTTATTCAGCATTCCGTTTTTATAAAACAAATATTATTATTGTTTACAGAATTCTACATATTAGTGTTCTAATTAAAACAAAACTTCGCATGAAATGTACAGAACTGTTGATGAGCTGACAATCGGGAGGCTAGCCCACGATGCGTTATCCAGACCTTGACGCCCAATTGTTTTGGTGTGTCGAAGCGTACTATCCAGCGGGTCTTCAAACAGTATTGCAGTTCGTAAGTAACTGAAAATTGGTGACGTAACTGGTTGAAAAACGATTCTCACCAACAGGGAATGCCTCGATGTTTCACACCTAGTAACTGCAAATCAGTTTCAAACCAGACAACAATTGCTCCAAACAGTAAATGAAAGTCCATTCTAACCAATTTTTGAAAGGACATTGCGATGAGAACTGAGTACGACGGAAGAGCCCTCTTTTAAGAGCAAGTCACAGAGTTGCTCGTTATTCATGAGCTTAGAGACAGCAAAACTTGACTGTGGAGAATTGGAAACGAGTGATTTTGTCGGATGAGTCTCGTTTTCCTTTGTACTCCAATGATGGGTGGCGACGAATGCAGCACAAGCCCAATGAAGCCTTTAATCCTGATTGTGTCGAAGGTTTTGTTTAAGCTGGATGAGGCTCGGCGATATTTTGGGGATGTTTCTCGTACCTCGAAATGTGCCCTTTCGTTGCAGTGACATGAATTTGAACGCCCATGCGTACCTCCGCATTCTGAATGGTAAAGTCTTGCCCTTTACCTTACATCTCCAGGCGCAGAATAACATTGCCATTCCTGTCTTTCAAGATGAAATTGCAGTGTGCACAGAGCTAAAACTGTGTCTCGGTGGCACGACGAACAATTAGCAACCCTGTCTCACCTTGACTAGCCCGCTAAATCCTATTGAAAATCCCTGGGATTATTTGGAACAGAAGGTGAAACGCCGGAATGGACACCCACGTACTCTGGAGGAACTTTGGAACCAACTGGCGCACGAGTGGTTGCAATTAGATGTTCAATTGATCCACAAACTCACAGATTCTCTACCACACCGGATTCATGCTGTTATCAAGGAAAAGAGAATCAAGAGGTTCCGCCACATATTATGAGGTAAGTTCTGACAGGGGTGACAATTTTTTTGTGCGGTGTGCTTATTTTAAAACTTACTTTTGGACAGCTCTGGATGCCTTCATCTTGTAATGTCAATCAGTTTACCTTCATGTATATAACAGCCAGAGAAAAAAGTGATATAACGTAATGTTGTCACTGCTTGTGAAACGTATGAGCTGCATTTACTGAAGAGAAAAAGAAAGGTGGTGCTACTCATTCCTTGAAATGGAGCAGGGTCCCATATCTTTTAAAGATATGAAGTGCGAAATAGTTAATTGATTCTATGTAGGTGACATGAATTACAAATCTGCTAAACATTTCTGAGATTTCAAAAGCACTGATCTACTACAAATGCCTATTTATTCGTCCTGATGTAATAAAAGTATGGGAATTATATATTGTGTTTCGTGTATCTTCACTCCTTAAAGTTCGTCACAAAAAAATTAGTAAGAGAAACCAAGAAGCTATTTTTTCACCGTTTCTTTGTTGGAAAAATTTATTTGTATATAACATACACTCCGATGCCTTTCAAATTTCGTGACTTTTCAAGGTTAATAGTTACACACGGTACTCGTCTGAAACGATAAGTGCTAAATGATCTACAGTATAAATCGAACAGGTTGGTTGTACATGTGAATTTACACGCCAAAAATATTGCAAACGGTGCAGCGTTTCCGTTGCAAGTCACCGTAGTAACGTGATAGGTGCTGTGCATTTTGATGCTTCTTGATTCAGCTCGGTATTGATTCACAGCATACACTCTGGTTTAAAAAAACTGGGAAGGGAGTTGCTGTTTTCATTACATGCCGACACTTCCATGCAGTAAATTGTATAGTCCGCTAGCAGAAGTAGTATAAATTGCAGTTCAAATTGCAGCTTATCAGGATTAAACGATTTCGAAAGGAATATGACAGTTGGCACCCGGGAGATGGGTCATTCCATCGCGGAAATGACCACGATATTTGGATTTACACGGTCAACAATTTCAAGGGTGTATTTGGACAATAACTCAGGTAAAACATCCAGAGTGTGAGACCGGAGTTGGTGTAGAAAAGCCCTGGACAATCATGGACAGCGACGTCTAGTAGGCATCGAGACATCAGCCTGGCGTGCAAGATTGCTACAAATCACAGTGCAACGTTTCCTGTGTTTTATGGGGTTCCGGAACCAACGGCCCACCAGGGTGTCCATGCTGACCCGACGACACAAGGCTTTTTGCTTCGACTGGGCTCTGGAACACCGCCATTGGACTCGAGCTGACTTGAAACGCGTAGCCTGGTCCGTCGAATCGTATCACCAATTATTTCTAGCAGATAAACGACTCCAGATGTCGCGGCAACCCTACGAGGTAATGGATTCCGCATGCGTACAAGAGTCAACCCAAGCAGACGGTGGCTTTTTTATGGTGCAGGGTGTTTTCATCTAGCACGCATTAGAACCCCGTCATCCGTCTTCAGACCGTTCTGACTGGTGGAGGCTCCTTGGGGATCATTTGCACCCATTCATGTCACATAACCACTGCGCCGGGTAAGACATCTTTCGTACCACAATGAGCCACCGCACACTTCCACAGTCACAGGATTATATCTGGAGGAACATTCCACAGAGTTTGGCATTCTGACTTCTCCTCCTCGTTCGTCGGATTTAAACGCCATCGGACACGTTAGGGATGCTGTTCAATGTGCCGTCAATACCAGGAACCCTCCTCCGGTGAATTTTACGGAATTGTGAGACGCTGTTCAGGAAGCATGGGGTGTGCATTGTCTCCACAGAACTGCAGAGAGCTTGTGGAGTCCATGCCCCATCGCGTTACTGCCGTTATCCGATCGCGAGGAGGACGAACGCGGTATTAGAGAGGTATCCCAGTTTATTTGTTTTTTTCTTGAGCACTTCATTGTGTTGCTACGCTTAGACGAATATCGGTGTAATGACTAATAAATGTCTTCCCTTGTTACCGCAGTGCATCTGTATCATGAACCAGAGTGTTGTAATTAATAACACGTTCTGTTACTTGCACAAAGTCAATTTCCTGGTAAGGAAATATCTTATTCTAAGTAGCGGTAAAATAAATAGAAATTAGAGCTTACGCTGCACAAGATTGATGAAAATGTCTATTTCTGATGTTGACTGAAACAATTTTCTCATTCAATTTTAAATGAGATAATCCGAGAATTCTGAATTTCTGGTGTATCTGTTAGCGTGGTGCGATAAAGAGCACTGTTATTGGAGGTTTTTATTTGAGGAAATTTAAGTGTAAATTTGTGCTGCACCTCGTTTAAGCCGTTTAGAAAAATGGATTATTAAGTTAAATTGGAAGCCGGGGAAGGTAATACAATGGAAAAACTAATGATGTTATTTCATGAAAATTCAGTGTGACAGTTTTTGATTATTGCCATTGTTGCAGGTTTCCTTGGAAGAATGATAAAATTAGGTGTGCTTAAGTCTCTGCATTTAAGGGGAATTTGAGCCTGTTAGACTCCCACTTCGCACCAACCGTACACGGTCTGTGCCTGTGGATCCTGTGAACGGGAGTATTACTGTGTGCCAAGTGAGTTCTGTCAAGCCCTGCAGAGTTAGCGTATTGGCGGTGCAGGCTGATGTCCATCATTGCTTACGTTATACGACAATGTTTGCCTTTTAATTTTGTGTGGTTGTCTGAAACAGGATGGTGTGGGTTCCTTGGTGGCTCTATGCTCCTAAATAATAAGTTTAAGCCATTTTGGATACCTGTTATTATTGGCTGACGGTGACGTCACAGTGGAATCAAGGTAGCACATGTCACAGACATTTATCGCATGAATCGTACGTTAAATAAGAAGTATAAACGACCAGTGCAATGAAAGAAGTTTTAAAATTCTTTTAACTACAAATTTTTAAAATTATTATACTCATCAGGGATCTATTACTTCTTGTTTCTTCAATTAATATTTAATCTTGAAAGCAAAAGTAAGTGAACGGCTCGTCAATGAAGAAATCTGTGCTTTTAGCTTACTGCTGGCCTTAGTAGTTAAGAGGAAATTATAGTTGCACATAGCTGACCCTGTTTAGAATGGAACCCAATGGTTAAATCCTACTGACCCTGTTTAGAACAAAAATATATCTGTACTGAAACTTCGCAAACCAAATTTTTGAGTATTTTTTGACATAATCTTAAAATGCACTAAACATATGTGAAAATCTGATGCGAAATTATTCTATATAAATTACTAATGATTCGTGAAAAAAGTGTTTTTGAAACTTCATTTCTAGCATTACTACTTTCGGAAAACCCCTCCTTAATAAAATTGTTATGCATAAGTGTTTGGCGTTTTAATAACCTTAATTAAAGACACTGAGCCGCCCCGGTGGAGCAGTGGTCTAAGCGATGGCTTCTGATCATTCGTCCGAGATGGGTCCGGGTTCGAATTCGAGTGAGGCACGGATGTTGTGTTTGTCTTACGGCACTAGGCATGGATGTTGTATTTGTCATACGGAACTAGCTCTCTCCCTTCCCTGGAACCAGTGGCCCTAAATTAGAGACAGGCGACTGCTAACAGCCTGTTGAGTTGCTCCCGGTGGTCGTTAAACCCATAATCAAATAAAAAAAGAAAGAAAACAGGAAATACACTGAAACAATGCAAATAAACAAAATGCTTGAAATTGCACGATCACAATGGAATGGTAGGTACAACTTCAGCGCATAGTGAAAAAACAACAACAAAAACAAAACAAGATTTCATCATAGTTCTTGAAATATTTAGAGCTGATCATTAGCTCATTCTCCTGTTCAGGAGCCGTAAATAAATAAATATGCTTGTTACAGGAAATTTGGTTAACTCAACTCGAATGTCAGGGCATTTCCTACTTATCATACGTATCTTTTAAAAACATCTTTTATAAAACAATCCCAACAATTATTATTTGGAATCACGAATAAAATTATCATCAGAAAAATGTTTATGGCAAATTGTTACAATATTTTTATCACAATTATAATTTGTGTTTCAGTTCACAAATTTTTAAAAACTTGGAACTGTGTGGGAAATTATGGCAAATAATTTTCAAACCTTTGGTCATCTGACTATATGATAAACAACATGCTACTGGGCATCCAAGCGTAGTCAGTTTCACTGCAACAATCCAAGAAAATATGGAAGAATGATCACCGTTTAAGAACTTGTGAAAACTCAGTAACTAGAAAATACATATCTACACTGTTCGTATTCACCACGGATGTGAAATATGTCTTTGTTTATTGAAAGACAAACGAAAAAGCGAAACTCTTGGAACATTCTTGCGCCGGACAAGTTCCTTCATGGCTTTCTGTTTACGTCATGCGCAAATCGGAATAAAGCAATTTCTACTGCGCAGTGAAAATGGCGATTCCCTTTCTCGAAATAATGTCCCAACATCTGAGGAGAGTTCTCCGAAAAGCCATTATATTGAGTAATTCGCGAATTACATTGTTTGGATTAATTTCACCGTTGGTTTGTGGTGTATGTGGCAAATGGTATGGTAAGAGGTTTTTTAATTTGCAGTCCTAATTTGTTTAGAGTTTCTTGGTTCTGTGAATTTTCAGTTTTATTTACTTGTTTTTTTTTTTCAAATTTCCAGAAATTGTGAAGTTCTCTTGCCCTTTTTAAAAATCTCTTTGGCGGTGTCGTCTTGTCTGCTTTTGTCGACAAATGGTGTTAAAAAATCTTTTCTTACAAATAGATTTTCATTTAGTTTTCAGACACTGTAATAACAGTTTGTACTTTCGAATGGTTGTGTTTCTGCTTGTTTCTTCCGTGTTTGCAGTGAAGTGCCAATTCTCGGAATCAGCTCTGCTAATCCCCTTTTCAATGGAACAAGTGCTGCATTCCATCGTTCGTGTTGCTTATTCAAATCCTGTATGCCAGGTGGTGTGAGATTATTTTGGATTTTGGATTTTTAATTTTCTCTGGCCTGTCGTGCGGTACCGTGCATGTTAAATATTTTCATGAATGTCAGGGTGTATTGGCTGAGGCTGGAGGAGAGGAGATTGCGTTTTTAAAGTGTAAATATTGGCTGCTTTCATTCCGAGTCCCTTATCCTACCCTATGGTAAGAGAATAGATGTGATCTGAACTTCGGAAAGGAAGACGTAACGCAGTGGTGTTAGTACCCTAATGTGGGCGACAAATGGGTCGGACATCATAATTAATTTAGAGATTCCTGAGAGCCTAAAAAGATGCCTATACTAATGAAGGAGGTTTACGGTGAACCTTTTGCTGTGTCTCCATTTTTCTCCAGTAGGATAAAATTTCTGTAGGTCGATATCGAACGAAAATTCAAAATTAAATTAATTTCCACCACTAAACATTTCTTTATTACGCTTTTTTAAATGTACTTTACCAAAAATTGTAACTTCCCAAAGTTTAAGTTTTTCGGATTTTCTGGTCCACTGCGGGATTTTTTTTTTTTTTTTTTTCGGAAAACTCCAAAAAAAAAAAAAAAAAAACAGAAATACAAAACTCACAATTTTTCAGAAAAACTTTTCAAGAAAAACAGTTCTAGTCACGAGTCAGTCGCTTTCGTATTTCAGTTACATGTATTGTGAGTAACGTTCCTAAAAATTTATAGAAGCAACAGCGTGCAACACTTTCTACGTAAACAATTCTTATATATAACAATTCTTATACATAACAATTCTTATATACGCAAAAGGTCGAGGGAAAGAAATGAAGAGAACAATCAAGGTGCCTATGTTAGCAGAAACATCGTACTGTCGTTTTGTGTTGAGATATTCAAAGAGATACCCGATGCTCCTGATCATTTTGTATTTCAAATGCGGATTATCTACGTCTTGTTAAATTTCAAATAATAGTGGAATATACAGGTTAACAGAATTAACCATTCCTCAAATAAAGTAAATACCAAACACGGAAATTCGCTACTTAACGATCCAAAAAAATTAAGTTTTCAGCACTTTTCTGTTATTCTTACCTGTCACAGTACTTCACTCTTACTTCAATGTTTATTTCATTCCCGTCCCCAATCTCCATCGTGTTGTAGTTATCGATTAGAATTTCACTCTCTGCTGGGGAATAAATAAATAAATAAATAAATAAATAAATAAATAAATAAACTGCTCTTTTAAAGGCTGGTTGAGGTACTTTTTGTCTAATACGTAATTATTTGCGATCTATTCTACTTTCCGCTTCTGTTCATGTTCCATCGCTAAGGTTCCTTTTTTGTTTTCTCCTTGTTTAGACAGCACTGATTTCCAAAGTTGCAGAGAGACAACGGTGGTAATGTTATTACTCGTAAGTTAGGAGAGCTTATAACATCTTTGTTAACGGAGACCATGTGCTCCTGCAAACTCTATATTTCCCATACTTTTCCTTTATTCTTTCATATCAGGGCATACTGTTTCCGCTTTTTAATTTTCCCTTTATTTATTTTTTTGCCCTCACCAAAGGTCCGTTTGCTGCAGGCATGCAGGGACTAATCCTAGTTACAGATTCTCATTTGAAGCCAGTATTGAGTTTGGAAAACTATAAATATCTGCATGATAAATTCCGCAGACTTAAATTAAGAAGTTGGTTTCATATAAGCAAACTTAGAAACAAAAAAGCACCTGGTAAAAATTGAATTAATGACAAAATTATGAAAAAACTCCCTGGTGTAGTATGTGCAAACCCTTACAAAATTTACAATAAAGCAATAGAGCGAAAATTCTTACTTGATGACTGGAAGTCTGCTGAGGTAATATTACTTTTCAAGCCTTTCCAAAACCATGCTAATCCGGAAAATCACAGACCTATCTCGTTGCTCCCAACTATGGAAAAAGTGTTGAAAAAATAATTCTTATAAGAATGCAACAATTCTGTGAAGAATATCCAATCATACCCTTTATTCAAGGAGGTTTTTCGCGATAAGCACTCCACTGTACACCAGCTCTCTGGAGTAACTGAGATATGAGCTGAAGGGATAATAAAAGAAAAGAGCACACAGCTGCTATATTTTTGGATGTAGCTAAAGCTTTTGATAAGTTCCCACACGATACAATTATTTACAAATGATTTCCCCCTTGGATAATAAATATGATTAAGTCATATCTTGAAAACAGAACATTCTGTGTTAAAATCAACGGAAAAAAATCCACACAAAAAAATTGAAGCTGGTGTCCTAAAAGGCAGTGTTCTCGCTTCTACATTATGTAATATATTTACATCAGACTTTCCCAACTTTAAAAACAGAAATCTGACTACAGCACTATATGTTGATGACACGACACTTTCCTATTAGTCGAAAAATAAAAATCAGGCTGCTTTTATGCTGCGCACTATATGAGAAAATTAGAAAAATACTTTCTCGATTGGAAAATGAAAATCAACACTGATAAAACGCAAGCAATAGTGTTCTCTCGTAAAACGCTAAATTATAACCCTGACTTTGAAATTGAGCTGTATGGTAAAAAAAATACCATGGGTAAAATATGTTAAATATTTAGGTCTTACTGTGGATCACAACCTAAATTGGAACAAGCACATCAAAGAAACCCTATCGAAAGCGTTAAAACTCAGAGGATGTCCCCAACCCTTATTTAAAGTAAAAAGCTTAGTAATAAAAATGAAACTTTGCTCTGGGAAGCCTGTTTCAGTCCTGTAATTACTTATGGCTGTCCAATATGGGTTAACTGCAATAAGCAGCAAAAAAACAATATCACCTCATTTCAAAATAAAATCCTAAGAATGATGGTAGGACTAGATGGAAGAACCTGAAATAATGCTATCAGAAGCATGCTAAATATTAATTCTATTCATTACATGATGGATGACTTAGCAAAGAGGTACTATGATAAAGCGAAGAATCACCCCAATCCACGTGTTAACGAGGCCCTTAATTACACTGTCATTGATACTGACAAATATAAAAGGCCCAAAACTATTATGAACAAGGTTCTAGAAAAGAACCCAATTCATAGTTACCCACGCAGTAAAAATAGTAACTGGGACTAACTGCCTTTATGGTTATTTCAATTTAATTTATGAAAGCCAAAGTTAAAAGCAAAAGACCACTCGAAGTGGATTGCAGAAGAGATAATAACTGGAACTAACTGCCTTCTGATGTAATTTTATCATTATACATAAAACAATGTATTAATTTGTGCCATATTAATGAACTACATGGTAGTATTTCTTATTGTGGAAAACCCAAACTGTTTAACAATAGTTTCAGCAAAAGTCAACATTGCAGCGGAAAAGTAACAGTTTCTCAACCAATAAGGAAAAGCTTTTCTATGATTGGCCCCTAAGAATAGAGGCAAATAGCCAACTCCAGTTTGAAGACAGAGCAAACGGCAATTTTGGTTTTACCAGGTGCCTGTCATTAAGAAATGACGATTGTGAATTGTGTGAATAACTGGACGTTCCTCTACGAATATTTTCTTGTGTGTACTATTTTTCTTACAGGTTCTCACCTCCCTTGTCCTTTCTATTTTTGTTGCAGTTGGTCGCTGCAGGATGGCACGTCGCTTGGAGTGTGATGTTGCTACAGATAAGTACTATGCAGGATAGCTTACAACTTTATTACTTAAAGGGAAACCGTACACTTCTTGCATTCTAATTTTTCAGCACTGTACTTTCTCACTATTCTATTAGGGCATGCTGTTCCCGCTTCTCTGTGCACTTCTATTTTCTCCTGCCAAAAGGCGCAGCGCGCTGTGGGTTCAGGAACTAAACCTAAGGTTGGAGATGGTGGTGTGTGGCAGACTCAAATTTTCACCTAAGTTTTTCAAGCTGAAATCTTGAACTAGCTTCTTGTTTTTTGAGTGGGCAGTACGTGTATTAGTTGTAGACGTCATTTTTATTCACTAAAACGTGATTGAGTGTTACTGGAGAATGATAGCGGTGATGTCTGATTTCCGTACCAAACAGGCTTAGTGGTGTTGGAAGCTGTGGCTGCGTGGAAGTTGTCCGGTCAGGCCTGTGTTGCCAACTTAGCCATTTTATGGCTAGATTTATCCATTTTTAACTACGTTTAGCCATAAGAAAATAGTGTTTAGCCATTAATCTAGCCTATGAAATCCGCAAGTTAGCCACATTTAGCCATTTTTGCCTTACTTTACCGTTTCTTAACTTTTAAAGTAAAAGCAAGAGTGACATCGGTTTTTAAAGCGGCACATTATAATTTATCAGTTGGCACCACCACCAACGAGATAGAAGTAATTTGTCACTTTGTTCTTTTCAGTGTATGTTCAGACCGGAATATACTGCCGACAATAGGTGCAAATTATTTGTTATGATGACCCCTAAATTGTACGCACAGAAGTTCCGGGAAGAATGGCTAAGTATGCCTGAATTCAGGCAATTGTTAATGCCGAAGCATGGGGACTGCACTAAAACTATTTGTAAGTGGTGTAAATGTGAAGTCAAAGCCACATTTATAATTTGCAAGCTCATGCAAAACCGAAAAGATATGCCAATTTACGTGATCAGTTTTTCTTCATCCAAGCGGAAAACATTGGATTTAAAGCCTAAAGAAAAGGTTAGCCTTAATAAAGCTGCCGCAGAAGCACAACTTGCTTTTTTTTTCCTTTTTTTTTGTGGTTGGAGGTTTAACGACCACCGTGAGCAACTCAATGGGCTGTAAGCAGTCGCCCGTCCCTACTTTAGGGTCACTGGCTCCAGGGAAGGGAGAGAGCCAGTACCGTAAGACAAACACAACATCCATGCATCACCGGGATTCGAACCCGGACCCCTTTCGGACGAATGATCAGAAGCCATTGCTTAGACCACTGCGCAACCGGGGCGGCCACAACTTGCTTTACATATTGCTGCGCATTCAGCAATCATGCCGATCGATCCTTTGTCTGAAGTTCGCACAAATAATTTTGCGGACAGCAAGATAGCGCGGTCTTTGCGTATGCATAGAACCAAATGTAGTGCACTAATTTTGAATGTGCTGTATGACCATCTTAGGATGAAATTGGTAGGAGATATCGGTAATGGAAAGTACAGTCTTCTGCTAGATGAATTAAATGATATAAGCGTTACAAAATATTAGGTATTGCTATAATTTATTATATCACGAAACATTCCAGAGTCCTGTCCACATTTTTAGAATTAGTGCCAATGGAGTCCTCCAATGCCGATACTATAGTTTCAGCCATAAAGAATTGCTTGGCCCAGAACGGATTACAAATTAAAATCTTGATGGTCATTGGAACCGAGAATGCTAGTGTTATGGTGGGTGTAAACAACAGTGTATACGTTCAATTCAGACAAGTGGTTCCTTCCTTAATATTGATCCCTTGTGTATGCCACTCCCTTCAATTTGCAGTTTCAGCAGCAGTCAAAATTTCTTTACCTCGTAATTTGGAGTTTCTCATTAGCGAAACTTATGGGTGGTTTTCGAAATCATCAACACGGCAAGAAGCATATAGCAATACCGGCTGCTGAATGATAGACGATGTAACCCTCTTAAAATTGTAAATGCTTGTAAAACAAAGCGGCTATCTATCTCTGTCGCAGTAGATAGAATTCTCTCGCAGTGGAGTGAATCAAAATTGCACTTTGAAATGGCGGGGTCAAATAAGAAATGTTACACAGCTGAACTGCTGTTTGAAATGTTTCAAGATAAGCAAAACTTGGCATATTTTTACTTGGCCGCTCCGGTGGCGCAGTGGTCTGAGCGATGGCTTCAGATCATTCGTCCGAAAGGGGCCCGGGTTCAAATCCCGGTGAGGCATGGATATTGTGTTTGTCATACGGCACTGGCTCTCTCCTTCCCTGGAACTAGTGACCCTAAATTAGGGACAGGCGATTGCTTATAGCCCATTGAGTTGCTCACAGTTGTCGTTAAACCTCCAGTCAAAATATTTCTTTTTTACTTTTTAAGCCCAATTTTATCGGATGTACAAATAGTTAACAAAACTTTTGAATCAAATACAAGTGACCCAATAATATTGCTTAATAGTTTAAAAGTTCTTCAGAAATCGCTTGTAAAAATTATTATTTTCCCAAGAGTTAAAGTGGACCCACTTCAACAATGTTTAAACGACCGTGTTAATATGCATGCATATCTGGGTTAGAGGTTTGAGACACATATGCGAGAGAGTAAGTTTTCCAGTTGCGAAGAAAAACAGATTCGACAGAGATGCAGAGACTACATTCTTTCACTAGTCGGACAGATACGTTAAGGATTACCAGAAAATGTGAGGATTTTGGAAAATATATCACTGTTTTCAGTGTTTGAAGCTTTGAAAGTTGTGAAACCTTCCCTAGTTCTGGTGCTAGAAAATCTTCAAATTTCGCCAGGTGATATAGACAAAATTGAGGGCCAGTGGCGAAATTTAACAATTATTACTTGGCATAATTTTGAGAACATAGTTTCCTTTTGGGCTCAGTTCAAGAACTTTGACCCATGTTAGTACGCAGAAAGCAAAATATATTTCTATTAAAGATGAGTATAACAGCAACATTATTTTAGGGGTTAAATTATACAAATTACTACTGATAATCCCAGCATTCCTTGAGATTTTATTAGATAAAGTATGTATATGTGTATTAAATTTTAAATCATTTTGTATGATAGTACCTAAATATTTATGATGATTAACAATTTCGAAATAATTTCCATTTAAAGCAACTCCCTGAAATGTAGGTTGAATATCCATTTTTTAGAAAAAATCATAAGTTTCGACGTGTTAGGATTAATTGCTAGTTGATTCCAGGAAAGTCTATTTGTAATTGTTGCATAATCTCTTTCAAGTTGATCAATAATGGTGTTTATATCATTTCCCTGTTATAAAATAGTAGCATCATCAACATATAGTATTAAATCTGCATTTTGTAATAAATTAAGTATGCCATTAATATAGATATAAAAAACCGTGGACCAAAGGTCGAGCGCTGTGGGACCCCAGTATTTATCCTTCTTAAGATTAAATCAACATTAAGTTGTGTATATTGTTTCCGGCCAGTAAGATAGTTTTAAAAATGATCAAATGCTGTCCCCCTTATCTCAGTTTTATATAATTTGTTGAGCAAAGTTACGTGATTAATCTTGTCAAAAACTTTAGATATATCAATGAGTAAAGCCAAGATATAGTTATTCCGCCTCAAATTTGTTTGAATTTTATTTGTCAAATGAAGTATGGCAATTTTCGTTGAGTAATTGGGTGTAAAAGCAAATTAGTTATAATTTAAAGTAGTATATTTAGAGATAAAAGAGACCGATCTGTCACGGAGCAGTTTTTCAATCATTTTTGCAAATATTGATTAGTTGACAATGGGCCGGTAGTTATTAATATCATCTAGTTTACCAGCTTTAAACTGTGGAGTAACATTTGCAATCTTCAAAGCTCCAGGGAAGATACCGGTATTTAATATGTCATTATAGATATGTACTTAAGGGTCTACAATAGAGAATTTTACAGATATTAAAATTTTCGGTAAAATGTCATCGTGGACTAGGCCTGAATTAATGTTAATGTTATTTATTTGATTTAATAATTCTCGTCTGGTGATATCTGATAAATGAAATGTATTTTGTCTATTGGTAGTAGAATATTTGGGTAAATTAGATGTATAGTGGTGGGATAATTGACTAATAATTAACTGTTACCTGATGTAGAATGATCATTTAATTCGTTAACTATATCCAGTTTACTTATTATTTGTTTATTTTTAACATAAATATGGAGTGATTTGTGTGTTAAATGTACGACCAATAGGAGATTTAGATGTCTCCATGTTAATCTAGGATTATTTTGGGAGAATATTTTCATGTAGTAGTTTCTCCTTAGTTTCCTAATCTTAGTGCTTAAGTTATTCCTGGACTGTTTAAAAATCAGAAAAACTGTTTGTTTTCTAGAATTTAAGAATTTAGAGAATAACTGATTTTTTTGTTAATTTGGTTAAAACAGTGCGTGGTAATCCATGGTTTACCAGGCACTGTCTCCTCTTAATTTTATACATGATTCCTATTAATTATTTTTTACTTTAACTGGGAATGCCCGGTCATATAAATTTTTAAAACTTATAATAAAGTTTGAATATGTGCATGTTGAAGTTGCAGTTTGTAAGACATTATATCCCAATTTAAGTCTTGAATAAGCTTTGCAAAGTATGTAATATTATTAAAATTAATTATTCTAGTAGTAGTATTTGTTAATTGATTTGTTGTTGTAATGAAGTGTGTATATAAAAATTGGGAGGTGGTCACTAATATCATAGTCAACAATACCAGATAAAGTCGATTCGGGAACGGCATTTGTAATTGAAAGATCTAAAGTTGTAGCAGTTTGTGACGTAATTCTCGCGGTCCCAGTAATAGTATTATGAAATCCTGCTGCTTCTATTGTGTTTATTAATGTCTCACAGTGCGTAGTATTTTGAGATATACCAATGTTTAAAACACCTAACAGAAATCCCTTTTTTTCCAGTTAAGTTTATATAATTCAAAAGTTCAGCCAATTCATCAATAAAACAATTTCGGATCAAAGAAGGAGGTCTGCAACAAACTGAGATTACATAGTGTTAATTTTCTATTGTCAAGATTTCAATGTTAGCATTAAGAAATGTTAGTTCTTCTATTTTGGTCAAAATTCCATTATTTATTTTCATATATAGTACAAACCCCCTCCCCCACCCCAAGTTTGAGTTCTGCTTTGAAAAAAGGTTTGGTAGTTAGTTAAAGCCAGACTAAAATCTCCCTCAGAGAACCTGGTCTCCGTAACATATATGACCATCTGTTTGCAGTTTTGTTAGCTGTGTCAGATCTAGCATTCACATGCATTAATTTTAGAGACTTATTACTACTATTGGATATAATATTATTTAATTGTTGAATTGTATAATGATTATTATTCATATTTTAGAAGTTCTGTCAAGTTATCAATCTAAACCCCTCCCAATATTTGAATAGTTCTCTCAAGTAAACAGTCTAAAACCCTCTCAATCACACCCTATAAAAACCAATGGAGCTTATAGCAACCTCCTGCACCTTTTGACACTGAATTCTACCTGCTATATTAATCCTCTTGATCCCTAATAAATGATGGAAGTGGAATCTCCCTAAATTAGGGAGATCAAAGAAATATTGAAAATGTTATATCTGTATAAACTCCTTTGATTTTAGTAAGTAAAGGTATCATTTAATTAAATGGTGTACTAAATCATAATAATCTCAAAAAGCCCAATGTTGTACTGCAAACATGAAACAACCAGTAATACATCAATATGAAATTATTTATTAATACACTAACACAACAAACAGTCTTAATAACCCAAACCATACTAACTCATTTTTTTTCAACATATAGTAGTTTCTTCCAATTCTGTAGTCTACCAAATAAGGATGGATTCCAAATTGCCTGGTGTAATAATGTACGGAGCATGTATTATAATACTAATGAATACAAAGTTAAATAAAGTAGTAATTCACAAACACATATAAATCATGGTAAAGCCAACATGAACAATCTGAACTAGAATAAATCATCTAGATATACCCAATTTAGATATGGGATCCAGTTAATATCAATAATTGAAGTGATCCGTAAAAACGTTAACATCTAAATTGACAATATCAAGTTAATATCAGCATTTAAACTGAGCTGAAGAACAGACTCCTCATGAATAGTCTCTAAATGAGTCAGCTTGCCTTTGATCTAATCCAAATTCTATTACATCTTCCAGCATGAGGACTTTTTTACTTGAGTCTGTTCCACTTTTTTTAATAAAAACATTTCCATAGTATACCGAGACAAACTTGACAAGTCGCTTCTGTAATAGCCTTCTTGAGTGCCGATGTAGTTCCCTATAAGCCGGAATGAGGTTCTGATTCAAATAAACCCTAGTGTTTGACAGTGAGATATCAAGATCACTATTTAACAGAGTAGTTCTTATTTTGGATAGCCAACTATCCCTTGAAGTCCTTGTTTTAAATTGAATAATGATTATTGCATTTGCGTTTTGGTATGAATCAGGTCTGAGTGGATGTATGACATCAATATCACTTAATTGAATATTAGTTATTCCAAGTTTATTTGCCATTTTTTCCATACAGCCCCTAGTTCTTGTTCATTGTTTATTTTGGTCAAGTCTAATCCATAAATTTCTAAATTCCTATTTCTTGTGCGTAGATTAAATTAATTTAGTTCTGTTTGTAGTTTAATAATCTGTGAATCTTTCTTTTTTACTCGTAGCCCCAAAGAATTATGTGTTTTCTTCAGTTCTGAAATTTCTTTGGTGATTTTTCATATTTGTTTTGCAAATTTGCAAAGTTCATCAGATAGTACTTGTATTGTTCTTTTGCATTCGGCAAATTCCAGTTTAAAGTCCATAATGGGTTCAAGGTTTTTATTAATCTGAACTATACTGTAGGAGTTCCTGTTTCACCTCTAGATTTGTAATTTAGATTTTTTTAGTAATATCCCCTAAGGATTGCATAATCAGTTCCATGTTAACACTGCCCGATACCTCATTGGGCTTGATGCCCAATGATGTCTCGGGCATCAACGTTATTTGTAGCATTGTTTTTTTTTTCCTATTTTACATTATGAAATGCCATAGATGTTGAGAACACCAACCTAATTCAGTAGTCTGTGCTTTCCAAAATCGTCATCAGATGGCAGCACACAGCACAGTTGAATTTTAGCTATTTTTATTCAATTTTCTTCTTTTCCTGTACTGATACTTATAAGTCTTCAAATATACAATCATTTTATACTATATATCTTCAAATATCACTTTCAATATGACAACGTAACTTGAGTAGGGTAAATCCTTTACCTGTGTCTGGAATATCCGACATGAAGATCTTGTTTTTACCTCGAATAATGTAGAATTTTATCAGTCTCACTCGAAAACAAACGACAGAGTACCAAATCCCCTGAGAGGTAAGAGTGACCTCCACCGGTGTCTTTTTCAATGAAAGAAAACTTGATTATCTTGCTTTTTATTTCAAAGATCAGTTTGTTTCGAATCAGAGGGCCATGGAAACGTACGAAACCCTGAAACTGCACCAAGATTTTTAATATTGCGAGATTATCTTTGCAATTATTTTGAGAACGAATATTGTTTTTGCGATAGGACGTGACTTTAGTTATACATTGGTCTATGTTATACACGAATGCCCATGTAAATCAGTGGTATTATATCAGTCAAATTAAACCCTACGTGCAATTCTGAATTATGGATTTGCAAATCGTTGGGATATTGAACGAGGTTCTATTATATATACGAAAATACGACGGACATAGCTCTTCTACTGTTGCTCTTTCATAGATGAGCGAATTACCGAGGAATACTTTTTTATTTTTAAATTAGAACGATGTAGTATTTTTCACTATATTACATTACATAGTTTTGATTTTATCTACATAAATCCCCCACCTTCTAACTTCAAGTAACCTAAGAAATTAAGAAAAATACACCCGAGGAATGATGCAATTCTTTGCATGATCAGTAAGGTTCTTAAAATAATATGGCTAGTGGAGTATTCGAATTAGTATCGGCTATTTTTTCATTAATAAACTGTTTTACGTCTAACCTGTCCATAAAAATATTTGGAAGGGCAGAGTGGGTCGTATAAACATTGCACTTTTGGCTGCTCCATGACTGGGCTGCGTACACAGAGGTTAGTTATCTGACTTACAAATAGCTTCCACAATTTCATGATTTCTTGGTGGCGATATTTAATTAAAACAGCTAATATTTATTATAAATACATTTCTGTGACTATAGAGATCCATAGGCGGAACTAGAATAAATTATTAGGGGATACACACTTAATTTTTATTTGAAAGGAAACAAAATACATACACCCATACATTTTCATTGATAAATAAACTGATTACGATTATTGATTAATAAACTGTCTAAGTTTATTGATAAATTAACTACGTATTTAAACACAAGGGACGGCTGGCTGCATCGCGCAGCGACTACAGATAGACAATTGCTGCTTCTGCGCTTTGTGACGTAAGTTAGACAACATGTCAAGGAAAGTATCCTGAGTGGAAGTTAGATATACCACTGAAACTGCTATGTTGACATTTAGATAGAAATAACTTTCACTGCACTTTCTTCGTCATTAGCTACAGACGTACCACGGGTAGTTAATCTAATAAATACTGTCTGCTACTTGTGTTTGTCCTGATGGCTCAATCCGGCTTTTTTGTTCCTTCTCCCACTGAAGGCTGGTAATCTGGTAACATAAACTTCGTCTATAAACTAAATTCAGTGTTTCATTACTGTCCGGCTCTCCGAAATTCTCCACGTTCGAACTTCAAAGGGAAGTTTAAGACATGCGGTCACACACTCATTACCCAAAATGGGATTCATTCGTTTTTCATTATTCAAAACTACCTCTGTGAAATAAATACACTCAGCGGGTGTCAAATATATCACCCCATTTGCTATATTGACACGGGTCAAAGGGCATGTCCTGTAAAAACCAAATAAGTGAGAAGCAAGTAAAATGTCTCCCTTTCCCAATACGTATCTGCGGATTTCCGATGTTTGGCTTGTGGTAGTGATACATCAGTTACGGTCTGCTGTTGTGTGGGTCTAACCAGTCCTTTGCGTTTACACTTGCACAAAACATCATAAAGCATTTACCTGAAATGTTTGTAATATTTTGTAAATTTTATTCGATATATTCCCAAGGAAAATATTTTTTCAGTGTCACACAATCAGGTCTCATCCAGGAGAAGTGAACAAATCCGATTGATGTTCATCCTTCAAACCGTTTAACAGAATGTAGTAATTACTCCATGTTTCAATCTAAAATTCCTGTGCCTCTATCTTTGCCTCAAACATAGATACTCAGAATATAATGTAATTTGGCTTAGCAATAAGTAATGAGGGATACGAGACCTAAATGATTCGTTTCACAAACAAAAACGTACAAAAAACAGATGATTTTAAGATATGCTTGATGATTTTAAGGAGATATGCTTGCATATCTCCTTTATGTACACAGGTGTGCAAGGAAAATTAATTAGCTTCCGCGGTGGCACAGTGGCCTGAGCGCTGGCTTCTGACAATTTGTTTGTGTTGCGTCCGGATTCGAATCCCGGTCAGGCATGGACGTTGTGTTTTTCTGACGGCACTGGCTCAGTCCCTAATTTAGGATCACTGGGTGGAACCAGTGTTCTTAAATTAGGGACTGGGGACTGGTTATACCTAATCGAGTTACTCATTGTGGTCGTTGAACTCCCAAACAAAAATATCTGAATGAAGAATGTAGTGCAGATGCGCCGGTAGCTGATTGGTCAGAGTTGTAATTTTTAAATAGTCGTGAGATCTAGGCTGGGTAGTAGTCCCAAATGAAGCATAGGTGGTGTGCTTCTTCTGTATGCCACTGGCTATTTCCGATCCGCGGAACAATTATTAAAAATTAGGGAAGAGAGACTGCTTATAGTTCTCAAAGTTCATCGTGGTGGTCCTTGATTTCCAAACCAGCAACTACTAAACAGGAAATGCAAGCATCACGGAAATTTGAATCTACGAATTTTAAGCAAAATGACAATAAAATAATGTTCTTTGCACTTCACTTTATATTATATTAGCCCCTTCAACTTTCGTCGGTGTGAAACTGACGTAATAAATAGGAACAGACAATTCCTAAAGAAAAAAAAAAGAAAGGTTGCTAAAATATTTGTAACAATACCTTAACAATTTTTTAATGTTTTTGCAACGATATTCATCAGCTTCAGAACGAAATTCTTTTCTAAAACCTAGGTACTTCACAGCACAACAGAGGAGTTGGTCGGCAGCACTGGATAACATTGTGAAAAATGTTCCTTGTAGGTGGATTGAAAGCGAAATGATTTCTCCTGTAAAACGATAAAAGTGTATTTCGTAATCCTTAGTTTCTGTGAATTGTGTTAATAAAAGGTACTCAATCGTAGCAAGAGTATAATTTTCTCGCGCAGATTCCACTGCCTACATTGCTTTTTAGTGAATCTCCACAGCATCATTCATCTACCAACTTATTTCCGCTAGCTAATCAATACTCAGAATTCTGTTTTGATTGTTTAATGTGTTTATTTGTTTAAACCAGGGGGCGCCATTTCGATGCACAGAAGCAATATCCGTTTTCATGGATTTGCGCTTGACATCACACAGGATGCACGACGCCGACCCTGAAACATGGTGGGCATAGCGAAGCAGCAAGCTCGTTCACGTGCTTAGGAAAGCATTTCGCTTCGGAGAATAGGCCTAAATGAATATTTATTTTGCAATTACTGTTTCTGCATAACTCGTTACTTTTCTTAATAATTTATTATTGTCTTATTATATCAGTGTAATTCAATATGCCTGGATGTGCAGTAGTAGCCTATTTATCCTGCAACCGGAAGACTAAAGATTTCGATATTGTTTGCGATTATTTTCCTGCAGATCTTGATTTGGAAATAAAAATAATTTAAAAAAATGCAAAGCGTTTGCTCTAAACATATTACTGTTGGTGTTATATTCGTGACATAGAAACATAATTACTTGATTTGTTTGCTGGAAATGAAACATTGAATAAATAATATATTTTAATTATTTCATGAAACAGGAAATAAGAGATCGCTGATAAATATGTTATTCTTTGAAGTTTGAAATTACAAGTATTTGAGAACATTTCCAACGCATTCGTTGCTTTCATTCCTTGTTAACGTGTAAACCGCACGAGTAATGGCTCACGCCGTCTCTGCTTTGCTTCCTGTGTGACGTCATTTCGCCAACCAATAGCAGCTCCCATTCCGAAATTGCTCAGTCTAAAGAGATATTTAAGAACCTTGGGTTAAACAATGCAATCAGAATCGTTAGAACTGAAAAAGGCGTGAACTAATTGTGGTATTGAATATGAACAGATGTGGCGTTACTCATAAGAACTATTTGGACGTATTTTATTCTAATTAGCTCTTCATAAGTATTTTGTGACACCCTGCTACACGATCCAGAAAAGCATTCGGACACAAAATATTTGAATAAAGCCCTGTAGCTATGGTATCATCCACATGAAATGTTATTAATTATGATTTTTATCAAACTGTGCGTTCCCTTTCAAGAAATCTGGTTTTTTTCTATTGCACCAGCTTCCGAGTCAGAAGATTAACAGCCTGTTCCCGTTATTGCTACGCTGAATTAATGTCTTACACTTCAATCGTATATGCTAAGTATACCTGCACAGTATACTTAAAGATTTGCAACTCACTCTTTGGTGAATCACGGAATTCACTGCATTCTGCCTTCAGGGAGAGTAGCAAAACTTATATTGTTGCCAGTGGAACCTGATTACAACGAATGTATCTCGAATTACTATTCACTAAACGACCGGAACTTTATCAGATCAGCTGTAGTAAAATTTTACTGGCCGCCCCGGTGGCGCAGTGGTTAAGCGATAGCTTCTGATCGTTCCCCCGAGATGGGTCCGGATTCGAATCCCAGTGGGGAATGAATGTTGTGTTTGTATGACGGCGCTGGCTTTCTCCCTTCTCTAGGTTAAGTGGCCCTAAATTGTGGACGGGCGACTGCTTGTAGCCCACTGAGTTGCTCACGGTGGTCGTTAAACCACAAATCAGAAGAAGAAAAATTTACCGAAAGATAACCATCTGAATGGCCAAATCTACTTTCACCAAACTATAAAGAAAACCATATTTTGTTATGTTTACAAAAAAAAGAGAAAATGTAATATAATTTGATGCAATCAGAAAATGCATATTAATGAATAGTTGTTATCAAACTGCTGCAATTCGATTCACATTGATTTCTTCCGAAATTGATTTTTGTTTTCACGTTAAGTACGTATTTTTCTGAAGAAAATGCCTGACTGCAGTATTTTATTTAAGAACAAAATATACATAATAATAAACCTCAGAAGTTTCAGTAGGCAAAGCCGCGGACGGCTTAGTGGTTAGTGTTTCAGACTATGGATGCTGGGTCCCCAGGTTCAAGCCTGGGCCGATCTTTCAGAGATGGTGTGATTTACTAACAATTGCTGAATATACGCCGTGCATCAGACGAGCACGTGAAGTGACGACCCACTGGTTAAATGGGTATCCTTTCCTATGTCCCCCTTGAAATTCTCTCACCCATCTATGTGCAATATCGTACTTGTACGGTGGCGCCATCTACTGTACTCTAATCTCACTACAAACTGTTGTGTCAAAAAGTCGCTAGACTTGCTCTCATTCCTTCCGTTTCTGTGTCCTGCCCAAAAGGCGATCTCGCTGTAGGTGGCTGGGACCTAAAATCTACTCCCTGTGGACGGAAGTCCTACATGAAAATGACAAATTCTGCATCCTCACTGTGTCTGTCTATCTGTTTCAGTAGGTAGGTCTCCAATCGTATTCTATTTCTAGAAACGCCCTCGTGGTGAACCTAAAAGAAAAGTGCGAATAGTCGATGACGCAATCTACAAAAGCTCCTTCATTTGGTTTCAACTCCCTACCTTGCTATTCGGCAGAGAGCGATAAAAATAGGACATTCGTGTAACAGTAAGGTACTTAATGTTTCAGAAAATTAATTTTATATGTACTTAATTTTATAAATAAATTACTGAAAGATGGTTAATTAGTTTGGGATTTCTTGGAATGTGAAGCTATTATGAATATTGAGCTCTGCCAAAATATATTTACGCCATGCAACGGAATAACGAAATTAAAAAACAAAACAAAGAAACATTAGGAACAGCACCAAGGGAAATGTGGTATGCATTTGAATTATGAAATTCGAAGCGTTGTAATGTAGGAAGACGTTCAGTGTCTATGACAACAATTTGCATGATCAACAAACAAATATGATTGTAGGCTCGTTATTATATACTTTGCATTCTAAACATTTCAACAACTCTACGAAATGCTTCTCCGCAGTGAGAAAGAAGAAGCAGCATCGCGACTTGACAGGCCAGTTCCTTTGGATATGATACACGGTTTTAATGTAAAATGACCTCTTTTTTCAGTAAAGTACTGAATTGTGATATATAAAAAAAATATTCGGAGTTATTTTGGATTTCTCTTCACAAGTTAGAAAAAAAGAAGACGAATATTTTTAAGTGCACAGTTTACCGAAAAAAATCGGTACTTATTACAGTACCTTTGATGTTTCACTTTCCGTTCCCATTTTGCAGCCTTTTTAACACTTACACCTACAAAGTTCAGCATATGGATTTTTATAAAGTAATTTAATGAATGCAAAATACCATCTTGTTCCATTATCGAAGACATAAACTAAAGCTCATATGCTTGGTATTATTTGGAAACAATTCGAATATGCATTCTCTTAGTCCACGAATCTTTAACCCCAACCCCTACAAAATGACGCTGCCTGTAGAACATGGCACTCTGATGCTACTAAAGGGAATTTTACAAACTTATATTGGAAATTATTATAAAGTACATTGAGCTTCAGAGTTCTAAAGAAACCAAGCATTTCAAAGGGCATCCAATACCTGTTTTGCCGAATTAACCGCATTTCTCATTGGTTTTGCCGTTGGTGCAGTGTTCTAACCGATGGCTTGTGACCATTCGTCCGAGATGGGTCCAAGTTCGAATCACGGTGAGGCATGATCTTGTGTTTTTCTTACGGCACTGGCTCCCTTCCTTCCCTCGGACCAGTGACCCTACATTAGGGATGGGTGACAGCTTATAGCCCAACGAGTTGCTCACGGTGGTCATTAAATCTTCAATTAAAAAAAATATTTTTTTTTCTCTCCTATGTTAATTATTATTATGACTGAAACATCATACTATCGAGGAAGCTTTAAAAATACGAAAACCGGATTCAATGAAATATGATCCATTTTTAAGAACACTTATACAGTCAACAAGTACACATATGAAGATCGTTTTTTGGACACTTTTACAGTCAACAAGTACACTTATGAAGATACCATCTGAAAACGGTTATGATTACAAATTCAAGTGCACATTAATAGAGTAATAAGAACTGTAAGGGTAAGTATTTCAGCATTTGTGTAACGCGTTTCATAGTATTTCGAATTTTGAGCTAAGAGTAACAGGATTGAAAACTATTTCAGAAGCGCTGTTTATGCACAATTCACATAATCATTGATTGCAGTACAGACGACGTTTGGCAGTACGTATTTCTTCTCCAGTCATTACGAAATTCCATTTAGATGACTTTATTACAGGAAGTGAGAGACGTTCGGAAAATCATTTTTTGCATCTAAAATGGAACTGCATAACTACAGGATTTTCACTTCAAACATTTCAAAAACCTGCTTTTCCTTCAGTATATTTTGCCAAAACCTGGCAAAATCACTAGCATAAATTAGAAAAATGTAAGGATCTATGTTATCGGGAAATGTATTACGTGATGGACACCAGAAAATAAAAAACTGAGGTTTACAGTGTGACATGAAAGTACTCTGCTAACCTAACCGCAGACAGAAGCTATTCCGAGGTGGTAGTGAAACCTCCATTAAGCGATACCTCCGAATAACGGCAACCTCCGAGCAGCTGCAAGTGTTTATTGATACAGAACAGCTGCCGTACAATTAACATTTACGATAACCTCCGAACAGCGAAACCTCGTAACAGGGGCCAACGGACACCCCAGTCAGTCCCGAAAGAGATCTAACGATGCCTTGTCCTTTCGAATTTCACGTAGTTTCTTCGGTACTTCTGCAAAAATGATAAAATAGGGGAAAGAATGCAACTGTGAATTAAGAATGTTACTATGCCTCGAGTTCGTTGAATTGGATTACGGCAGGTACAATAGCGTGCTTAAGTGAAAAGAAAGGAGATAAAGTATAATTCTACGTGAGGCGAACTGCAGATCCTGTGTATGTTTCCGTCGCGACCTGGGAAGAGGCGTTGCTGTTGTGTAGGATGTTTTCCGTTTGTCGAGGTATATCTTTGATTAGTCGTTGCAGGTTCTATTCATATTTTTCGGTGCGCGGCTAGCTGCCTGTGCAGTTCCACTTAACTGTCAAGCATTTTTCTTTTCCTTTTTCTTTCCCTTAGCGTACCCAACACTTAACGTCCTAGCTTGATATTTGCAAAGGGAGGTTTAAGACAACGTGTCACACACAATTTTCCTAAAATCTTTTACACCATGATTTTATTTTAAATTGTTACATTGAATTTCGTTCAGCATTAAACCTTTGGAGGAAGCTCTGATACTGTTTTCTTTGTGCGTAAGCTTTGTACACTTATTCTCCTTCTGTACAAAGTAACGTACTAGAAACGTTAACCTAGGTCTAACCTCCGAACAACGGCACCTCCCAACAATGGTCACTTTTTCTCTGCCCGAGCAGCGACCGTTTTTCGGATGTTTCACTCTATTTATCTGTATCTGGCAAAATAAAGGCCCCGGTGGGACTACGTCTCATATTTGACACTACATGTATTGAAACACGGTCAAATGCAAAAAAATGATTGCCGTGGGGTCGAGAATATGGAATGGAATCGGAAACATGGGATTTTAGATCTTCGCGAACAGTCCAAGGCTAATAAAAAGAATTGGAAACAACAAGAAAATTTAATGTAAAGATCGAAGATAAAGGCGAACGAAAAAGAAAGTCATCGAAAGCACAAGCACTTTCTCCATATTAACAAATAAACAGAAATACTGTATGTTATAGCTATAGTTATGGTAAATGTGTAGATTGCAGTTTAGCGTCCTAAATTATTCCGTCGGAAAAATATCAGTACCTGGAAAAAGTGCGACGTACGGATTTTAGAGTATGGATATTAATTGCAAATGGTGCAGAAATTTCATATTTTATATGTGTTTTAAAGATTTTTATCGTAATATTGCCCTGTGAGTGCGATGCTGTGAAGAGACGCTGCGGTAGTCCTAACGCATCGCTACGGCGACGATGTGAAGCGTTGCTTCGTTGAAAGGAAGATTCGGTGCGGCATGTAATTCAAGCGCGGACGACTACAAGTCCAAGCGCGCACCTTCTTGCCAGGAGGGCGAACCATGTTGTACTTATACGCTACAGAATATAGTTCGCTAATGTTTTGTCATTGTTTTTAAAGCAGATATTGAGAAATTTTTTCGTTCTTTCGCATATGATTCCCTGCTATGAAATAGAAAGTACTAATATGCTTTTCTATGTTTTACAGAAAACTGGGGAACTATAACTTTCGGTTCTGGTTTGAAATGCTTCCATCCGTAGCTGATTTACTGTGTCACTGTACTTTTGGTTCTCCTGCTAATAGCTTGTTCGCAGGTCAGTTTCTATCTTACTTATACGTGCCTTTTGCAAATCAAAGAGGTTTTATTTGATTTTTCCTGGCAACAACGTACAGAATACAGCAAAATAAAGGGTGGACGATGTTGACCTATTTTCTGTAGCGTATCACTACAACATTTTTCGCTCTCCTGCCAACAACATAACATCTTTCTCTTGCACTCTTCCACCCGTCATTTCGGCACAGCAAGGAACCTTCTCTTTTAACGGACGAAAGCTTCACATCTTCGCCGGAGCAATGCGTTAGGCCTACCGCAGCTTCTCTTCACAGCGTCGGACTCACAGGTCAATATTTCGATAAAAATCTTTAAATAACAATGAAAACACGAAATTTCTGCACCATTTGACATTAATTTCCATACTCTAAAGTCTGTACGTCGCACGTTTTCCAGGTACTAACATTTTTCCGACAAAATAATTTAAGACGCTAAATTACCATAGTTATTTTGCCCAGTCTTATAAATTATGATATCCGATTTTGCCACAACATATTCGTAGTTTTGGTTGTTATCCCTCGACTTTTTCATCATCCAACGAGATATTGAGGGCATTTAAATATCTCATGTATTAGAAAACATGCAGTGATGTAGTGAAAAGAGTCACACACCCGGCGACGAAAGCTACTCATGCGCGCTCAGCACATCTTATATGTGCGTTGAGACCAGCGTGTGATTTAGTAGCTTAGCAAAGGCTCACAGACTGAAACACAAAAATAAATATCAATACAAACGAAAGGTACGTTGGCAGGTTTTCTGACTTTTGCAGGCTAACAAGTAGTACGGAGTGGTCAAAGAAAAGAAACAGGAAATGACGACATGACCTGCAAATTTTGCAGTTAAGCAGCTGCTGAGATCGATTACGCGACTATGTGGTTCCAGTCAACTGCTCTAACTGCGGCCTTGAGACTTATGGAATGTCATAGGAGAGTGAATTGTTTAGAAATGAAACAGATCAAATGTTATTTGAAGTTATTTACATCTTAATTAACAGCCGAGTGTAAATTTGCAAGAGTTTCTCACACAGACAAGGAAATAATATCCGTTAAACACTGGTGAAACTAACCATTATTTATGTGGGGAATATTAAAAATAAAAATATACATCATAATTTGTATTGATCATACGAGATCAATTCCTTTCGAATAAGCGCAATAACGAAAGCATTTTGTTATGGAGGATATATTATATACTGGAGTATTGCATTATTATTATAATCCATGAAAAAATTTAGAAGATTCCACTTTTTTACCAAATACTTTTTCTGCAATTTTCGACGCCGCATTGGTGGCGCAGTGGTCTAAGCGATGGCTTCTGATCATTCGTCCGACTTGGATTCGGGTTCGAATCCTGGTGAGGTATAGATGTTGTGTTTGCGTTTGGCGCTGGCTTTCTCCATTCCCTGAAACCAGAGGCCTTAAATTAGGGACGGGCGACTGCTTATAGCCCACTGAGTTGCTCACGGTGGTCTTTAAACCTCCACTCTAAAAAAAAACAACATTTCAACAGCAGAAGGGATTCTATTAGACATGTACTTTATCATTATTTTTAATGCGAAGCTTTGCAGTTTATTTTAAGTTTTTACTGAACGTGATAAAGTCCAAGAAATGAACGTTTTGGTAAAACAGTGCACAATATGAGGCAGACATATGTCAGAACATTGCATTTGTAAGCTGGAAAGCATATATTTTTAACTGGTGCGGTTTCAGTTTAGGCCGACAGCAATAATTATGCTAAACATTTGGATTTTAAATATCAGAGATAATATAAAGGATGATTCATGAAGAAGTATACAGTTTCATCGCACTATAAAACAAGAACAATGTAAGATATTTTATGTTACCTGTAACAGAATTGTAGGGGAATGTTTCAAGGTTTTTTAGAGGCAGTCACAAATGTTCTATGTGTGCACTCTTAGTCACATGACACACATCGAGCCGGTAATCTATTTCCGCCCAAACGCGAGGTAAGATATCTGAATCAAGTGCTGTGATAGTGCTGTGATACTGCACTTTTTATGGAGTCATTTTCAGCTTCTTTCTCAAAATTCTCCAGAGAGTGGTCCGTGAAATCTGCACTTCACGACTCACAATCCACGTTGAATTTTCCGGGCTTCGTCGAACGGCGATGCAAACACTATAGACAACTTCTTCCGATACACGCGGTCGTTTAGGACTTTTAAGTTTGCACGAAAATCCCGTAGTTTAAAATTTTTTATGCCAATCGTAGATAGATTTTCTGGTTGGAGGTTCTTTTACGAATCGTGATCGAAAATACCGTTGCACAACAGTTACAGATTCCATTTTGCTCAATTCAAGAAAACAAAACGCTTTCTCCACTGCAGATGGTGTCATTTTGACTGACTATTCACGTAATACGCGCGCTCTCACCTACGTCACTTCCCTGAGTAGTGGGACACAAACTTTATGAGTACATCTACCTAACGGTTAGCAGTTGTGGTCCGTTTCTTCAACTGTTACTGTTTTACAGCATCTGGAAACTGCTGTATACTTCTCCCTAGGGATTATCTGCACTACAGTATTGTTACGTGTTTTTATGCAGAACCGATTCCCATCAGAGGAACAAGGTAATGGAGTTCTGTGAAAGAAATTTTGGAAAGTATTATTTTGCGAGAAAGCTCTTTCGGAACCATCCTAAACATATAGTAGATGAGTACAGATAAATATCTGCTTTCATCGGGAGGACATGTTCGACACCCTCCAGCAGAATGGCGTCGTCCAGCAACGTCATATATTACACCTAATAGGGTCGGTACATGTCTGATATACGCATTGCGTGCCTTATGTCGTGATAAAGTTCAGCCACGACAGTCAAACTGTACCATGGGGACAGGACAGTTGCGCGTAATTTTTAGCACTTCCTTCGTAAAAAAAGATCGCACTTATGTTATCGGTGTGTCCGTCCGTCCGTCTGTAGACACGATATCTCTGCAACTATTCGTCCGATTTGAAAAATTCTTTTTGCATTGGGAAGCTTGAAATATCCGAATGATGATCCTTCATTTCATTTTTTTACGATGTGTAATTTCGCCGCTACAGGGCGTAAATGCAGATGATGTCGAATTCAAAAATACGTTGTATTCCACATATTTGCTTCTAAACATCCGATTGAAAAAATTCTTTTTGTCTTTCTATTTTATTTATGTCGAAGAGTATTTTAGGTATAGTTACTTTTTCAAATGGCGCATAGATTTTCCGCTAGGGGCGTAAAAAAATTACGTTTTTCCCGATATCTCTTCTTCTAAAACTCAGATTTAAAAAATGTTCTCTTTAGCGGATACAGCTCATGATGGAAAATCTTTTGCATATAAATTCAAATTTTCGGTAAAGAATACTTTTACCACCAAGAGGCGTAAGTGTTAATTTCTGCTGCTGATGTATTTGCCATAAAATCTGAGCTTCTAAAATCTCGATTGAAAAAGTTCTTTCGTGGACCGATGCCACTTACATTAATAAACCTTTCCGAATGTTTTCGTCTTAAAATATTCCATGGTTTCTCCGCCAGGGGGCGTAGATGTATATCTTATTTTTGTCAATATCTCTACTTCTAGGAGTCCGATTTGAAAAAATCCTTCTTTGTTGGATAGTGTTTTCAGTGTGACACGATTTTCATATAATTTCAAAAATTTTAAGTAATTCATAGACTTTCCGCTAGGGGGCGTAAAGGTAAATCGCATTTCCACCTATGTCTCTGCTTCTAACTCTCCGATTTGAAAAATTCTTTCTGCACCGGATACAGCGCTTGATGGGAAATCCTTTACACATATTCTAATTTTTATAAAAAATGGTTTGGCCACCAGGGGGGCGTAAGTCTTAATTTCCGATTCTGATATATTTGCAGCAAAATATGAGCTTCTAAAATTTCGATTGAAAAAAAAGCCGTTTGTAGACCGATATTACCATGTCAACAAATCTTTTAGGAACGTTTTCTTCTTCAAATAATGCATGGTTTCTACGCCAGGGGCGTAGATGTATATCTTATTTTTGTCAATGTCTCTACTTCTAGGAGTCCGATTTGAAAAATTCCTTCTTTGTTGGATAGTATTTCTGATGTGAAATGTTTTTCATATAAATTCGAAATTTTCAAATAAATCATAAACTTTCCGATAGGGGGCGCAAAGGTAAATTGCGTTTTCTGCGTGATTTCCGCTTCTAAAACTCCGATTTGAAAGATTCTTCGTGTATCGCCTACAACACCTGATGGAAAATATTTTTCATATAATTTCTAATGTTTGGTAAAGAATGGTTTGGCCACCAGAAGGCATAAGGGTTAATTTCTGGTTCTGATGTATTTGCAGCCGAATCTGGGCTCCTGAAAACTCGTCTAAAAAATTATTGTTCTTGGACCGATACTCCTCATAGAGAAAACCCTTTTGAGAATAGTTTCTTCCTAAAATAATGCATGGTTTTCCCACCAGGAGGCGTAAAGTCACAACTTATTTTTTTCGATATCTCTGTTTCTAAGAGTCTGATTTCAAATATTCTTTCTGCGTTGGAGAGCGTTTCCGGTGCCAAAATGTTTCTCATACAAATTCATGTTTTTCTTAATGCACAAGTAAGCAACCAGAGGGTGTAAGCTGGCGATTCCGTTTACAACAATATCTGAGGGATTAAAAACTCGATTGAAAAACGTCTTTCTTCCGTCAGATACTATTGTTTTTGGGTTTTTTTTTTTTTTTGATTGGAGGTTTAACGACCACCGTGAGCAACTCAATGGGCTATAAGCAGTCGCCCATCCCTAATTTTATGGTCACTGGTTCCAGGGAAGGAGAGAGCCAGTGCCGTAAGACAAACACAACATCCATGCCTCACCGGGATTCGAACCCGGACCCTTTTCTGACGAATGATCAGAGGCCATCGCTTAGACCACTGCGCCACCGGAGCTGCTATTTTTTTTTCATGCTAGTTCCATTGACTTTGAATAGCTTTGAAAAATTTAATTTGCATCAGAACGGATTCAAAAGACGTGCTTATTACAACCGAAATTCGGTGTCATTTTTCTTGTTTTCTTTGAATTTACAGTCGGACATTTCTCAGTTATAGTGGCATGAATCATTATTGTTGCGTTTGGGCAGGGGAATAAGTGCATCATACGCTGATGGTTTGCATAACTCCAAGCAAGAGACACCTCGCTTGAAAAAGATCACGTCAGAGTACGCCTTTCATGACGTACCTCCGCGTGAGGACGTCAGAGGCAAGACGAAAGAGTGTCCGTAAGCCTTTCTATGAAGGTCACGGCATAGTGGGCCAGGGATGGAAGTGATATATATGTGAAGTGGGAGAATACATTCACTTTGAACATATGAAAAAATATCATTTAGTATCAACTTCAAATGGTACCATGTTAAGCAAATCCTTAAGTGTCATACCTGTCATACATTGTGTTATTTCTGTTATGCACTAATAAAAAGGTTTTCTTTGCATATCTCGTACTTGTGGCACATGTGAATTGGAATAAAACAATGGAAACACTAAAATAAATTCTCCCAGAAATTTAGATTTGGCATGATCGTAAGTGTAAGTTGTGAGATCCGCAATTTTGGCCCCAAGTTTGATCCAGCCTTAGTCAGTGCTAAGGTGGAACACATACCAATCAACCTTCTACAAGATTCACTGCACACACAAAGGAATAGATTTTGTGAAAGGCAGCTTTGCCTATATTTATTTTATCACAAAGAAAAATTAACCGAGAACACCATTCACTCCTTTTTTTGCAGGTCATGATTAAGTTACAACTCAAATCAGTTATGCTAATTCATGGCAATAACAATTGTGGTAACATTTATGGAAATTTCTGTGATTTTCAATTTATAACAATTGCTAATTATTATGTCTTTTCTGATTTTCACAATGAATTTGATTATACCAAAATAAAGAAACTCTTTTTGTTTATTTCCAAACACGGCTATGTTAACTTCCTAGTTTGAATGACATGCATTGTTACGATGACAATTTGACCTTTCGACTATGAATAGATGTGTGACTACTGAATTTTCATTAAGCCACGTCCAGGCGATAGTTGAAATGATTTGCTAATAGACATATTTTTTTATGAATAAAATATTCTGTCCAGTTCGTATTAATCATCAGTCTTTCTTTTTGTTGTATATCATGCAAAAAAAAAATTGAATTTTCCTCAGCTGCTTAGAAATATTATGTTTTGTTACCGTCGTATAGTTCAGTTCTAGAGCCTATTTCCTTTGCATTTTGCTGTTCCAGTATCACGTGGTCTGAGGTTAACATCGGCTCAGAACAATCAGGAAAAAAGTATCTTACCTCGTCTTCGGTGTGGTGTTTACCAGTCCGATTAGTCAGACTGAATTTGTCGCTCACTTAGCTGAAGTTGAAATGGAAACTTAGCAGTACATCTTATATCAGGACACCTATTTTTCCATCCGGGCATGCCTATTTTGGCGCACTGCAAATTCTTCTTAAGGCATGGCTATTCACGTCAGCAGGATCCGGGAAATATATGGCTTCCTTTTCCGTCTTTCTTGAGCTGGATTTGATCAGAAAAGATCAATAAAAAGTTGTGTTCGAGCTAATGTGTGAACGCCGCCACGTACACACATCAGCTCGAACACAACTCTTTACAGATTGCAGTAGCGAGGGAGAGGGGGAGAAAGAGACGTCTCAACAGCGCGAAGAGCAAAAACAAGAGAGAGAGAAAATGGGTTACCCTCCTTTTAAGGTACTCAGGTCAACCCTCTGGGCATTGAACTCTGATTGGTCCGTAGGCTGCCTGGGTCTACGTGAACAGAGAGTGACCTACAGTAGGACTCGCTTAGGAATTTT
This sequence comes from Macrothele yani, assembly GCA_039090855.1. Lineage (NCBI taxonomy): Eukaryota > Metazoa > Arthropoda > Arachnida > Araneae > Macrothelidae > Macrothele > Macrothele yani. Next base: position 47,960,184 of record CM077023.1, read on the forward strand.
GATCGCCTGCAGCAAATAAAAGCTTGTTTCTGGGTGAACAATTACTAAGGGTTTTCTTAAGGAAACCCGTGCTTTCACAATTTTTGAAGACTGTAATTTTGATTATTTCATTCCGCATTTCATCTAACGCTTGTACATAATTTATACATATGACATACATTTACAAAAATTTCAACATTTTTCCACATGGGAATGTGTTTCACAAATTTCTAACATTGTCGCATGATGATATAATGTTGGACCAGATTGAGAGCAAATCAGCTAGCTGACGTGAATGTTAAAATTAGCTATTAATTCTGAATCTCAGGTTTTTAAGTTATTTGAATTTGTTATTTTAAAATAGGTATACTTTATTTTCCTGGTTATCTATTAATTAATTATGAAGCTGCTTTCGTAAAAACACAAATATATAAAATTTACAAATCATTAATTATTCACATTGCATTTTCTTAGCATTTCTTCCGAAAATTATGCATTATCTTTTTATTTATTTTTTCTGAGCTTTTTAAGTGTGCGATCATTTATTCAGAGAAAAAAATAATTACGTCATGAAAATGAATGGAGTGAATAAATTGAAACGAGTGGAATGAATAGGAAGAACTCTTTCAATTTTTCTTTACAGAATTAATTTCAGAGATAGAATTAATTTAGGAAGTTGAATTTCTGGGATGATAATAGGATATTTCGCGCAGGATCCCCATTCATCATTCCCGAAGGGAAATGTGTGGATCTGTAGCGTTGGTTTTCCAGTCGTCTAAGAGAAGTGGCCAATTCCTCCCAAACTCAGGAAAATCAGCGACAGAACAGAAGTATAGCCGAGTATCCTCCAAAAAAGTTGTTTTTAAGGAATTTTTAGAATCGAACAGTCCTTTGCACAGAAATATACGCTTATCTCCCTCGACGGAAAATTTTCAAGAAAAGAAAAGTAGAAAATTTGCTAACAATTATACGTGTTCTCGGAGCAGAGCCAGCGGGAATACAGTTTCGATATTTAGGCAAAAGTCGAGAAAACTATGCATTATGTAAAAAGAATAATGTTACCACTTCACTGCAGCGAATGACATGCATTAAAAAAAGAAATTCTGCAAATGTATTCTTAGAAGCGGAAATACAATTACAAATAGAAATAGAGACTAACACCATACAGCGCCAGAACTTTGAAATAACGATTAATGAGTAGCGCAAAATTCTGCATAATGGGAGATGGTACGCGGTGCGCTCAAAAAACTTTTTATAGCGCACTTTCGGAAACATTGATATAAAAAAAAGGACAGGCCAAATATTTGCACCAGTAATTCTTGCGCCCCAGCGGATCAAGTTTATGGTCATTTGGGATGGAAATGAAAGATAAAATGTGATAAAATGTTTCTCGTACAGGTACTAGATGTCTGACCGAAAACGAGTATTTCCATTTGGGATTTTAAACCCGTAGATTATTGCTAAGCACATTTCTGACTGGTGTTTGACTCCCGGTTCTGCCGGCCTATCTAATCTGTATTGGGTGGTTTCCTCCGGGGTTTTCTGCAGGCTTCTCCTGTGGTGGTAGGGGACGCGAATGCGTAAGATGATTCCATGTGAAGTTGTCCCCGGACTGCACTTTTGTCCCTTCCCTGCATGCAGCAGATGAATGGCAAGCCGGCTGCATTAATTTGCCAGTAACTCTCCAAGGGCGCATAATCGTTTTTGCAGGACTCCAACTCCTCCATGGGTGGACGATGATGGGGGAGAAAGAGATATTGCGCAAATATACGGTAAACTGAAAACTGACTTACAGCCTTCTAGTGGAAAACCTCTGAGTTACGAACATTTTGAAATTATATGAAAGCCATTCTCCAGGAGACACGGTGACCGACAAAGATAAAATTTCTCAAATCGCACTATGAGATGCACACAGACATCGTGAAAAATAAGATATGGGTCTACGCCCCTGGCGCAAAAGTTATGCATTATGTTAAACAGAAATTCTGCGCGAAAATGTATTTTCTGGCAAGCGGTATCTAACAGCAAAGAAACATTTTCAATCGAAGTTTCAGAAGAGCAGATATTACAGCTTAAATACATCGGAGACGTAACTTACACAAACCCCCACCCTCCTTAGTGGCAAAACGGTTCTTAACCAAAAATTAGAAACTAGAGGTAGAGCGTTTCGCACAAGAGACTATCTGATGCAATAAAGATTTTTCAGATAGGACTTTTAGAAACAGAAATATGACAGAGAAATTGGAATTAACCTGCACGCTTCCCTAGCAGAAAGAATTTTTGCGGCATTACTTATAACAGAAACTGCACCCAAAGTAGTGTTCTATAATAAATGACATCGATGTTAAAAACATATTTCTTCAAAAGGATACTTAGGATCAAAATAGGAATAAAATGTATTTGAATTCCATAGCATCTGCATCTAAAGCTTATCTAGCGGCAAAGTTATTCATCGTAGAAGAACCGGAAGGCAAAGATCATCGTTCTACTAATTTTGGGATTCCCAGTGCGGGAAAATTTTTCAAACAGGACTAATATGCATATGGTGTGCACAAATGATCGGTCACATAGGGCCAGACAGAAGCTTACACACGGAAGAAGTTGATACTCTAAGCACTTATTATTTCTAGAAAACGAAGGACTAAAAAGGATTAAAGGGAAAGAATTAAAATCTTGAAAGATCTCACTTTCGCTCTTCATACGTGTACAAAGATTTTAGAACCCCTTAGATTTGATTAAAAAAAAACATATGCACTGTCCTGTCGTTTCTCAGAAAAAAAAAAAGCAGAAAGTGAAAGAAGGAAGATGCGTTGGCAGAGGTGACAAGTATTTTTTAGCCAAAAGAGAGAAAGCGGGGCAAACTGGTCAATACCAACCATTATTTGCGTTTAGTAACCACTCCTCATTTTTCTCGTCTGTAAAACGAAACTAGGCTACAGGATCTCAAAAAATACTGTTTTTTCCCATTAGGCTACATTTAAAATTTTATAAGAATTGCTTTGTTAATGAAGCCTATTCAACGGAGAATCATCTAATTCACAGCCCTAGTACTACATGCACTTCTACGAAATAATCCATACTTTTATCGGGTTTAAAAAAGCAAAGTTTTGCGATTTCATTCTGTATAATGACAACTTTAGTGAAACACTTCTAGGCAATTTTAATGTTTCTTTTGAAATGCGTCTTATTTTTCTGCTTTCGAGAGCATCTTTTCCTGGACGCAACAAAATTTTAGCCTTGAAAATACGGTTTTTCTTTACAGGTACCTGTTATTAATATTTCAGTAATTGTTTTTCCTACCTTTACCTCACACGTATTCTTTAATGAACCACAGGAAATGACAACAGAAAGCAGTTTTACGTGGATTTGAAAAACATTTTCATGCCAGCAGGCAATTATAAATTAAGAATGCGATATTGCTTAAGGCATACTACATTTACTGACGGCTGGATGGGTCGAACGTAAGTTCTCGGTTTTCCTCTCGTTTTGTTGATATTCCTGACAAACTAAGAGAGTGAATTTAGCTCTCGATAGCTTTATACTAGGGCACTCTATGGACAGCATTTATTTCCCAAAAGCATACGTCCTCCAGAAACAAAAACACGGTACTTTTGCGAAAAAGTAAAGGGAAAGAACGATATGTGGAAATTAAGGAACGTTTTGTAATATACAAATATTTGCAAAATAATTTTCCGGCCTTCTCGGTGGCGCAGTGCGGCCTAATCTCTGGCTTATGGCCATTCGTCCGATAACTTGGGTCAAGGTTCGAATCACAGTGAGACATGGATGTTGTGTTAGTCTTACGGCGCTGGCTCTTCCTCTTCCCTGGAACCTCGTAGCTGCCTTAAATTAAGGACGGACGATCTGCTTATAACTCATTGAGTTGCTCACGGTGGTCAAAGTTAAACCTTCAAGCAAAAAATAAAAATTCCAACTTCCTGAAAGCTTGGAAGTATTTCAAAAAATGTAATTATATGTATCTCTCAGTTTTGAATTTGAAAAAAGATATTATGTTAAGGATAATGATCTGTTTGTTGGTAATCAACTGCAACTTTATTCTGAATGAAAACGCCTTTTACCCAGATTGGGTTTAGAAGGTAGAAATAATTGAACGAATTATATAACACCTGAAAGAGATTTAAAAAGGATATGGAAAATTTACTAGCACCCTAGGATTTGAACTTTAGAAGTTGGTTTGTCGTAATGGGGAATAATTACTTAGCTTTCGAACTGAGGGAATTTAACAATGCCATAGGGGATTTCAGTTATGTCTTAATAATATACAATTTGAATATCACATACCAGCACTACCAGTTTTGATAAAGAAATGCAACTCAAATTTATTCGCTAAGGTTACTACTTTCTAGTTCTATTCTGCTTAATCAAAATATGCTGAAATCACAAAATTATTCTTTATGATAAACAAGAAGCAAGAATTGATATTTGATTTAAAAAAGTGGGACATAAGAAACAACTTAATGTGTTCATTCAAAAGTAATATTGAATTTCTTCTGACTTATTTTGAATATAAATTTGCATATGTCATTCTACAA